>CAWUFW010000411.1:0-600000 GCA_963921515.1 Calotriton arnoldi | reverse complement strand
CCCTGTTGAGTGATTCCGCCCGAGGTGTCTTCGCGATCCCTTGCCCGCTGGCTTGTGGGTCCCCAGAAGACTTCTTAAAGAAACCAAAGGGCTCCCCTGGTTGCTCCAGGCCTGCCCTGACTTACCCTCGCTGGGTGAGTTCCACAGACCTTGCTGGTCTGCGCCATCGACTTTTCTCCATCTCCCCGAGACTTGCGGCTGCCAAGGCTTGTTGGCTCCGATCGAGTTGCCGACACCGCAGTCAGCTGCAGACGTCGAGGGACACACCGAATCCAGCTCCTGGTCGTCGTCGACGCCTCCTGGACCACGTGGCTGAAGAGTCAAGGCACCCGCAACCGACCTGAAGCGACCGACGACGGTGGGCATCCATCTTCCTTGCCCCGGGTCACTGCCAAGTGACTTTGAACACTGTCCCCTCTGCTTTCAGGTCATCCTTCTTCAGAATCCAGGCTTGGATTCCACCGGACACTTCTTCAGCTCCCGCAAGCAGCAAGTCTTCTTTGTTCGCCATTGAAAACGACGCCGCGACCCGACACCAAAGGACACCTGTGCACCCGGCTTCCCTGGGTGAGGTAACTCCAGCACTACGGTGCTCCTGTGGGTGTGGGCCCTAGAACTACTTACCCTGTAAGTGACTTGCTTGTAGGTTCTCCCGAAGTATCCTAAAACTCTTTATTTCCAACCGCGACTTGCCCCATTGAAGTTAACGGCGATTCGCGCCTGTGTATCCACACTGCACGCGTCCCCCGTGGGTCCTTTACTTACCTGCCTTGGGTGGTTTTGTGAGGCCCCAGCACTTCTGAAGGCCCTAGGCCTTGTCTCCCTGCAAGTCGTTGTTTCTAAGTCTCTTACTTAGTATATGGTCTGGTACGCCCCTAGGGCCCCAGCCATATTTTGTGCTTAACTTATTGTGAAACGTTGATTTGTGCATATGTTTGTCTTCTAATCTCATAAAGAGATTAGTAGAGAGTTATTTAGAAATAAATACATATATATTTGATATATATACCTGTGTGGTGTCTTTTC
Source organism: Calotriton arnoldi (assembly GCA_963921515.1). Lineage (NCBI taxonomy): Eukaryota > Metazoa > Chordata > Amphibia > Caudata > Salamandridae > Calotriton > Calotriton arnoldi. The sequence goes on along the minus strand of CAWUFW010000411.1, from coordinate 598,974 downwards.
ATTTGGTGATTCAAGAGATTATATGGTAAAACAAGCTGCTTTACATTCCTCCGAGACTTAGCCTGAAGGCTGCTCTCCACAGCTACCACTAGGATAGCTTTCTTTAAAAGGTTGTCTTAAACCTATCTACCATAAGAGTCGATTTGCCCTGGTGCAAGGTGTCCACTTTAATTAGTGAACAGCATATACCAGGCCAACTTCTCACAGTTAGTTTAATGTCCCTACATTTGGGGGGGGGTTGTGTAGGAGAGTAGGATCTGCCTCTTATGGTTACCCCCACTTTTTGCTGATGCTTCACTGTATTTTTGACTTTAGTCTGGCTGGGGCCCTGCTATTCAGGTCCCCAGCCTAGCTGCTTCCTCTCTAAAATGGATTCCATGTGCCTTAGGTACATCTCTGATTGGAATCTGGAGTGCCCTTATAAGTCCCTAGTATATGGTATACTATGTACCCAGGGCATAGGTACCTCAGAGGCCTACCAGGGGCTGCAGCATGTATTGTGCCACCCCTGGAAGGCCATCCAAACTGACACCACAGGTCTGCTACTGCAGCCTGGGTAAGGTGGTGCATGCACCCCTTACAGTGGTATAGGCTACCTATATCACTACCATATGCACACACATATAAACCTATAAGTCACTCCTATGGCAGGCCTTGATCAATCCTGAAGGCAGAGTGCTTGGTTCTTATGTGAGAGGGTGCCCCTGCATGAGCAGAGCCCCTCTGCAGCGTTCGGAGTACCCTCCTCTGATGCTGTTTGCAGTGCAGCCTGACCATATACTCTTAAGCGCATTATAACCTCGCGTTAAATGCTAACTTTGGGATGGCTGCACGGAAACATGTCGTGTTTGGTGTCAAACATCTTGGAATACTACCCCCCGCCAGTTCTGGCAGCGGGGGTAGCATTCCACCCTTCTAGAGGGAGAGACATGTACACACCGGCATACCCGGTATTGACCTTTCCAGAGCCCTGGCATCACAAAATGGATGCTGCAGCCACAGACACGGGTCTGGCCTCCTGCTGCTGACCGAAACTCCGGCAGGGGAGGCCTGGACAATAGGTTTCCTGTTGCAGGGAGGTGTGACCACCTCCCAGACAGGCTGATGTGTATTGGGGCTGGGTGGGTGCACTCTCAGAGTGCTTTGAAGTCCTGCACTGGGGGCACATTTGGTGTCCCTGTGCATACCCCAGTTCAAACCGGCTCAGGGGCTTCCAGCCCCTGCTCTGGCTGCGAAACTGGACAAAGGGAATGGGTGTAACCACCCCTCTGCCCTGACCCTCCCATAGGTGGGTCCACAGAGTATGTCCAACCCCCTACCTTAGTATAAGTATGGGACCCCAGTCCTTAGGACTTTAGATTACCCTGGACGAAACTCTGACACTGAATCCTGGACCTTCGACGCTCTACTTTAAGATTAGAGGACTGAAGAATCTCCTTGGGGTCAAGGAGTGACTCCCTGCTTGGCAGGCACCTAAGAAGCAATTGTCCGGTCTGCATCGCTGAAGCTCCCGCCGGACGCCAAAGTCTTTGCATCACCAGAGGTGGATTTCCAGACTTCGCCGAGGCTGCCCTGAGTCCCCAGCAAAGCTGAGGCCCGTAGCTGTCGTGGGTAACGTGGAACCGTGACCCCTGGACACCGAGAGCATTTGCAAGTGCATCCTCTTTCTGGGTCTCCCACGAAGTTGTGCTTTGGGCTCCGAGTAGCCCCAGCCTCCAGCACCGACTGCACCGAAGATCACTGGCCTCCACTCCACGAGTGTCCCATAAGCCAGCTCCAAGTGCGTCCACTCGAGGCTCCTTTGCGGTCGCTAGTCTGCTGGCTAGTGGGCCCTCCCGAAGGCCAATCTTCTTCTGCCTGGACTTCCCTGGTTGCTCCAAATGTGCCCTGACTTACCTTTGCTGGGTGAGTCCCTCAGATCTTGCTGGTCTGCATCACCGTCCTTTCTTCATTTCCACAAGACTTGCCGTTGCCAAGGCTTGTTGGGTCCAATCCGGTCGCCGACACCCCTGCAATCGACAGACGTCGTGGGACAGCTCGAATCCAGCTCCTGGTTGTCGTCGACGCCTCCTGGACCTCGTGGCTGAAGAGTCAAGATGACCGTCAACCTACCTGAAGCACTCGACATCGGTGGGCATCTGCTCATCGCCTTCCTGGTCACTGGCTAGTGACCCAGACTCTGTACCCTCTGCTTTCAGGTTCTTCAGATCTTCGATCCACCTTTGGATCCACCCGAACACTTTCGACTTGGTCGCCAGCAGCACTTTGCCGCAGATCGCCATTGAAAGCGATGACGAAACCCGACCCCGAAAGACACCTATGCACCCGGCTTCCCTGGGTGAGGTAACTCGAGTACTCCGGTGCTCCCGTGGGTATAGACTCTAGAACAGCCTAGTTCTCAAAGGGGTTTGCTCCAAGTCCTCCTCTAAGTGTCCCTTTTCCTTAAAACTCCAATCGCGACATTCCCCATAGAAGTCAACGGTGGCTCGCGGCTGTGTTCTCACACTGCACGCGTCCCCCGTGGGTCCCCTGTGTCACTACCTTGGGTGGTTCCTTGAGGGCCAAGCACTTCTACAGGCTCTAGGCCCTGTGTCTAGCTCAGTCGTGGTTCTTATACCACTTTATTGGTATATGGTTTGGTACGCCCCTGGGGCTCAAACGTGTATTTGTGCTATTACTGTTGATAACTGACTTGTAACTTATGTACTTCGAACTCTAGCCTCATAAAGAGACTAGAGGGGTGTGTTTAAGACTAAATACATATATTTTAAATATATACCTGGTGTGGTCCTCTTTCATTTGGTCACTCAAGAGATTATAGACTGGTAAAACAAGCTGCTTTACATTCCTTCAAGACTTAGCCTGAAGGCTGCTCTCCATAGCTACCACTAGGATAGCTTTCAATAAAGGTTGTCTTTAACCTATCTCCAATAAGGGGTTGTTTGGACTGGTGCAAGGTGCCCACTATAATTAGTGGACAGCATATACCAGGCCAACTTCTCACAAGAGGGGTGCAGAAAGAGGCAAGAGAAGGGCAGAAGGAGGCAAGAGAGGTGCAGACAAAGGGAAGGGGGTACAGAAAGAGGCAAGAGGGGTGCAGAAAGAAGCAACAGAGGTGCAGAAATAGGTAAGAGAAGTGCAGAAAAAACAACAGTGGTGCAGAAAGAGGCAAGAGAAGTGCAGAAAGAGACAAGAGAAGTGCCGAAAGAGGGAAGAGGGGTTCAGAAAGAGGGAAGAGGGGTGCAGAAAGAGGCAAGGGGGTGCAGAAAGAGACAAGAGGGGTACAGAAAGAAGCAAAAGAGGTGCAGAAAGAAGCAAGAGAAGTGATGAAAGAGACAAGAGAGTTGCAGAAACAGGGAAAAGAAGTGCAGAAAGAGGCAAGAGAAGTGCTGAAAGAAGCAACAGAGGTGCAGAAAGAAGCAAGACAAGTGATGAAACAGACAAGAGAGTTGCAGAAAGAAACAAGAAAGGTTCAGAAAAACAGAAGAGAAGTGCAGAAAGAGGCAAGTGAGATGTAGAAAGAGGCATGCCAGGTGCAGAAAGAGGCAAGCGAGGTGCAGAAAGAAGCAGGTGAGGCGCAGAAAGAGGCAAGTGGGGTGCAGAAAGAGGGAAGAGAAGTGCAGAAAGAGGGAAGAGACATGCAGAAAGTGGGAACAGGGGTACAAAAAGATGCAAGAGGGGTGCAGAAAGAAGCAACACAGGTGCGGACAGAGGCAAGAGAAGTGCAGAAAGAGGCAAGAGAGGAGCAGAAACAGGCAGGAGAAGTGCAGAAAGAGGAAACAGGGGTGCAGAAAGAGATAAGAGAGGTGCATAAAGAGGCAGGAGCGGTGCAGAAAGAGGCAAGAGAGGTGCAGAAAGAAGCAACAGAGGTGCAGAAAGAGGCAAGAGAAGTGCAGAAAGAGGCAAGAGAAGTGCAGAAAGAGGCAAGAGAGGTGCAGAAACAGGCAGGAGAGGTGCAGAAAGAGGGAACAGGGGTGCGGAAAGAGAGGTACAGAAAGATGGAAGAGGGGTGCAGAAAGAGGCAAGAGGGGTGCAGAAAGAAGCAAGAGAGGTGCAGAAAGAAGCAAGAGAAGTGATGAAATAGACAAGAGAGTTGCAGAAACAGGCAAAAGAAGTGCAGAAAGAGGCAAGAGAAGTGCTGAAAGAGGCAACAGAGGTGCAGAAAGAAGCAAGAGAAGAGATGAAATAGACATTAGAGTTGCAGAAAGAAACAATAAAGGTTCATAAAAAAGGAAGAGAAGTGCAGAAAGAGGCATGACAGGTGCAGAAAGAGGCAGGAGAGGTACAGAAAGAGGCATGTGAGGTGCGGACAGAGGCAAGAAGGGTGCAGAAAGAGGGAAGAGAAGTGCAGAAAGAGGGAAGAGACGTGCAGAAAAAGGGAAGGGGGTACAGAAGGAGGCAAGAGGGGTGCAGAAAGAGGGAAGAGGGGTGCAGAAAGAGGGAAGAGGGGTGCATAAAGAGGCAAGGTGGTCCAGAAAGAAGCGAGAGAAGTACAGAAAGAAGCAAGAGAAGTGCAGAAAGAAGCAAGAGAAGTGCAGAAAGAAGCAAAATGGGTACAGAAAGAGGCAAGAGGGGTGCAGAAAAGACAAGAGAAGTGCACAAAGAAGCAACAGAGGTGCAGAAGGAGGCAAGAAAGTTGCACAAACAGGCAAACAAGGTACAGAAAGATGGAACAGGGGTGCAGACAGAGGCAAGAGAGGTGCAGAAATAGGGAAGAGGGGTGCAGAAAGAGGCAAGAGGAGAGCAGAAAGAACCAACAGAAGTGCAGAAAGAAGCAACAGAGGTGCAGAAAGAGGCAAGAGAACTGCAGAAAGATAGAACAGGGGTGCAGAAAGAGACAAGAGAGGTGCAGAAAGAGGGAACAGGGGTGCAGAAACCAGCAAAAGAGGTGCAGAAACAGGCAGGAGAAGTGCAGAAAGAGGGAACAGGGGTGCAGAAAGAGATAAGAGAGGTACAGAAAGACGGAAGAGGGGTGCAGAAAGAGGCAAGAGGGGTGCATAAAGAAGCAACAGAGGTGCTGAAAGAAGCAAGAGAAGTGATGAAAGAGAAGAGAGTTGCAGAAACAGGCACAAGAAGTGCAGAAAGAGGCAAGAGAAGTGCTGAAAGAAGCAACAGAGGTGCAGAAAGAAGCAAGAGAAGTGATGAAACAGACAAGAGAGTTGCAGAAAGAAACAAGAAAGGTGCAGAAAAAAGGAAGAGAAGTACAGAAAGAGGCAAGTGAGATGCAGAAAGATGCAAGACAGGTGCAGAAAGTTGCAAGAGAGGTGCAGAAAGAGGCAAGTGAGGCGCAGAAAGAGGTAGGAGGGGGCAGAAAGAGGGAAGAGAAGTGCAGAAAGAGGGAAGAGACGTGCAGAAAGAGGGAACAGGGGTACAGAAAGGCAAGAGGGGTGCAGAAAGATGCAAGACAGGTGCAGAAACAAGCAAGAGAAGTGCAGAAAGAGCAACAGAGGTACAGAAAGAGGCAAGAGCGGTGCAGAAAGAGGCAAGAGAGGTGCAGGATCAGGCAGGAGAGGTGCAGAAAGAGGGAACAGGGGTGAGGAAAGAGAGGTACAGAAAGACGGAAAAGGGGTGCAGAAAGAGGCAAGAGGGGTGCAGAAAGAAGCAATAGAGGTGCAGAAAGAAGCAAGAGAAGTGATGAAATAGACAAGAGAGTTACAGAAAGAAACAAGAAAGGTGCATAAAAAAGGAAGAGAAGTGCAGAAAGAGGCAAGACAGGTACAGAAAGAGGCAGGAGAGGTGCAGAAAGAGGCAAGTGAGGTGCAGACAGAGGCAAGAGGGGTGCAGAAAGAGGGAAGAGGCATGCAGAAAGAGGGAAGAGGGGTGCAGAAAGAGGCAAGAGGGTACAGAAAGAAGCAAGAGAGGTACAGAAAGAAGCAAGAAGTGCAGAAAGAAGCAAAATGGGTGCAGAAAGAGGCAAGAGGGGTGCAGAAAGAGGGAACAGGGGTGCAGAAACAGGCAAGAGAGGTGCAGAAAGAGGGAAGAGGGGTGCAGAAAGAGGCAAGAGGGGTGCAGAAAGAGGCAGGAAAGGTGCAGAAAGAGGCAAGTGAGGTGCAGACAGAGGCAAGAGGGGAGAGAAGTGCAGAAAGAGGGAAGAGGGGTGCAGAAAGAGGCAAGGGGGTACAGAAAGAAGCAAGAGAGGTACAGAAAGAAGCGAGAAGTGCAGAAAGAAGCAAAATGGGTGCAGTAAGAGGCAAGAGGGGTGCAGAAAGAGGCAAGAGAAGTGCACAAAGAAGCAACAGAGGTGCAGAAGGAGGCAAGAGAACTGCAGAAAGAGGCAAGAAAGTTGCACAAACAGGCAAAAGAAGTGCAGTAAGAGGCAAAGAAGTGCTGAAAGATGCAACAGAGGTGCAGAAAAAAGCAAGAGAAGTGATGAAACAGACAAGAGAGTTGCAGAAAGAAACAAGAAAGGTGCATAAATAAGGAAGAGAAGTGCAGAAAGAGGCAAGACAGGTGCAGAAAGAGGCAGGAAAGGTGCAGAATGAGGCAAGTGAGGTGCAGACAGAGGCAAGAGGGGTGCAGAAAGAGGAAAGAGAAGTGCAGAAAGAGGGACGAGACGTGCAGAAAACGGGAAGGGGGTACAGAAGGAGGCAAGAGGGGTACAGAAAGAAGCAACAGAGGTGCAGAAAGAGGCAAGAGAAGTGCAGGAAAAAGACAACAGTGGTGCAGAAAGAGGCAAGAGAAGTGCAGAAAGAGGCAGGAGAGGTACAGAAAGAGGGAAGAGGGGTGCAGAAAGAGGCAAGGTGGGTGCAGAAAGAAGCAAGAGTGGTACAGAAAGAAGCAAGAAAAGTGCAGAAAGAAGCAAAATGGGTGCAAAGAGAGGCAAGAGGGGTGCAGAAAGAGGCAAGAGAAGCGCACAAAGAAGCAACAGAGGTGCAGAACGAGGCAAGAGAACTGCAAAAAGAGGCAAGAAAGTTACACAAACAGGCAAACAAGGTGCAGAAAGATGGAACAGGGGTGCAGACAGAGGCAAGAGAGGTGCAGAAATAGGGAAGAGTGGTGCAGAAAGAGGCTATAGGGGTGCAGAAATTTGCAACAGAGGTGCATAAGGAGGCAAGAGAACTGCAGAAAGAGGGAACAGGGGTGCAGAAAGAGACAAGAGAGGTGCAGAAAGAGGCAAGAGGGTACAGAAAGAAGCAAGAGAGGTACAGAAAGAAGCAAGAAGTGCAGAAAGAAGCAAAATGGGTGCAGAAAGAGGCAAGAGGGGTGCAGAAAGAGGGAACAGGGGTGCAGAAACAGGCAAGAGAGGTGCAGAAAGAGGGAAGAGGGGTGCAGAAAGAGGCAAGAGGGGTGCAGAAAGAGGCAAGAGAGGTACAGAAAGAAGCAAGAAGTGCAGAAAGAAGCAAAATGGGTGCAGAAAGAGGCAAGAGGGGTGCAGAAAGAGGGAACAGGGGTGCAGAAACAGGCAAGAGAGGTGCAGAAAGAGGGAAGAGGGGTGCAGAAAGAGGCAAGAGGGGTGCAGAAAGAGGCAGGAAAGGTGCAGAAAGAGGCAAGTGAGGTGCAGACAGAGGCAAGAGGGGAGAGAAGTGCAGAAAGAGGGAAGAGGGGTGCAGAAAGAGGCAAGGGGGTACAGAAAGAAGCAAGAGAGGTACAGAAAGAAGCGAGAAGTGCAGAAAGAAGCAAAATGGGTGCAGTAAGAGGCAAGAGGGGTGCAGAAAGAGGCAAGAGAAGTGCACAAAGAAGCAACAGAGGTGCAGAAGGAGGCAAGAGAACTGCAGAAAGAGGCAAGAAAGTTGCACAAACAGGCAAACAAGGTGCAGAAAGACGGAACAGGGGTGCAGACAGAGGCAAGAGAGGTGCAGAAATAGGGAAGAGGGGTGCATAAAGAGGCAAGAGGGGTACAGAAATTTGCAAGAGAGGTGCCGAAAGAAGCAAGAGGAGTGCAGAAAGAACCAACAGAAGTACAGAAAGAAGCAACAGAGGTGCAGAAAGAGGCAAGAGAACTGCAGAAAGAGAGACCAGGGGAGAAGAAAGAGACAAGAGAGGTGCAGAAAGAGGGAACAGGGGTGCAGAAACAGGCAAGAGAGGTGCAGAAAGAGGGAAGAGGGGTACAGAAAGAGGCAAGAGGGGTGCAGAAAAAATCAAGAGAGGTGTAGAAAGAAGCAAGCATAGTGCAGAAAGAACTACCAGAGGTGCAGAAAGAGGCAAGAGGGGTGCAGAAAGAGGCATGAGAAGTGAAGAAAGAACCAACAGAGGTGCAGAAAGAGGCACGAGAGGTGCAGAAAGAGACAAGAGAGGTACAGAAACAGGCAAGAGAGGTGCAGAAAGAGGGAACAGGGGTGCAGAAAGAGGCAAGAGAGGTGCAGAAGGAGGGAAGAGGGGTGCAGAAAGAGGCAAGGAGGGTGCAGAAAGAAGCAACAGAGGTGCAGAAAGAAGCAAGAGAAGTGATGAAACAGACAAGAGAGTTGCAGAAAGAAACTAGAAAGGTGCATAAATAAGGAAGAGAAGTGCAGAAAGAGGCAAGACAGGTGCAGAAGGAGGCAAGAGAGGTGCATTAAGAGGCAAGTGAGGCACAGAAAGAGGCAAGAGGGGTGCAGAAAGAGGGAAGAGACGTGCAGAAAGAGGGAAGAGACGTGCAGAAAGAGGGAGCAGGGGTACAGAAAGAGGCAAGAGGGGTGCAGAAAGAGGCAAGACAGGTGCAGAAAGAAACAAGAAAGGTGCAGAAAAAAGAAAGAGAAGTGCAGAAAGAGGTTAAGACAGGTGCAGAAAGAGGCAGGGGAGGTGCAGAAAGAGGCAAGTGAGGTGTAGACAGAGGCAAGAGGGGTGCGGAAAGAGGGAAGAGAAGTGCAGAAAGAGGGAAGAGACATACAGAAAGAGGGAAGGGGGTACAGAAAGAGGAAAGAGGGGGACAGAAAGAAGCAACAGAGGTGCACAAAGATGCAAGAGAAGTGCAGAACAAAAGTAGTGGTGCAGAAAGAGGCAAGAGAAGTGCAGAAAGAGGCAAGAGAGGTACAGAAAGAGGGAAAAGGGGTGCAGAAAGACAGAAGAAGGGTGCAGAAAGAGGCAAGGGGGTGCAGAAAGAGGCAAGAGGGGTGCAGAAAGATGCAAGACAGGTGCAGAAACAAGCAAGAGAAGTGGAGAAAGAGCAACAGAGGTGCAGAAAGAGGCAAGAGCGGTACAGAAAGAGGTGTAGAAACAGGCAGGAGAGGTGCAGAAAGAGGGAACAGGGGTGCGGAAAGAGAGGTACAGAAAGACGGAAGAGGGGTGCAGAAAGAGGCAAGAGGGGTGCAGAAAGAAGCAAGAGAGGTGCAGAAAGAAGCAAGAGAAGTGATGAAATAGACAAGAGAGTTGCAGAAACAGGCAAAAGAAGTGCAGAAAGAGGCAAGAGAAGTGCTGAAAGAAGCAACAGAGGTGCAGAAAGAAGCAAGAGAAGTGATGTTACAGACATGAGAGTTGCAGAAAGAAACAAGAAAGGTACATAAAAAAGGAAGAGAAGTGCAGAAAGAGGCGAGACAGGTGCAGAAAGAAGCAAAATGGCTGCAGAAAGAGGCAAGAGGGGTGCAGAAAGAGAGAACAGGGGAGCAGAAAGAGAGAAGAGAGGTGCAGAAAGAGGGAGGAAAGGTGCAGAAAGAGGCAAGTGAGGTGCAGACAGAGGCAAGAGGGGAGAGAAGTGCAGAAAGATGGAAGAGGAGAGCAGAAAGAGGCAAGGGGGTGCAGAAAGAAGCACGAGAGGTACAGACAGAAGCGAGAAGTACAGAAAGAAGCAAAATGGGTGCAGAAAGAGGCAAGAGGGGTGCAGAAAGAGGCAAGAGAAGTGCACAAAGAAGCAACAGAGGTGCAGAAGGAGGCCAGAGAACTGCAGAAAGAGGCAAGATAGTTGCACAAAGAGGCAAACAAGGTGCAGAAAGATGGAACAGGGGTGCAGACAGAGGCAAGAGAGGTGCAGAAATAGGGAAGAGGGGTGCAGAAAGAGGCAAGAGGGGTGCAGAAATTTGCAAGAGAGGTGCCGAAAGAAGCAAGAGGAGTGCAGAAAGAACCAACAGAAGTGCAGAAAGAAGCAACAGAGGTGCAGAAAGAGGCAAGAGAACTGCAGAAATAGAGAACAGGGGAGCAGAAAGAGACAAGAGAGGTGCAGAAAGAGGGAACAGGGGTGCAGAAACAGGCAAGAGAGGTGCAGACAGAGGGAAGAGGGGTACAGAAAGAGGCAAGAGGGGTGCAGAAAAAATCAAGAGAGGTGTAGAAAGAAGCAAGCATAGTGCAGAAAGAACTAGCAGAGGTGCAGAAAGAGGCAAGAGGGGTGCAGAAAGAGGCATAAGAAGTGAAGAAAGAACCAACAGAGGTGCAGAAAGAGGCACGAGAGGTGCAGAAAGAGGCAAGAGAGGTACAGAAACAGGCAAGAGAGGTGCAGAAAGAGGGAACAGGGGTACAGAAAGAGGCAAGATAGGTGCAGAAAGAGGGTAGAGGGGTGCAGAAAGAGGCACAAGGTGTGCAGAAAGAAGCAACAGAGGTGCAGAAAGAAGCAAGAGAAGGGATGAAACAGACAACAGAGTTGCAGAAACAGGCAAAAGAAGTGCAGTAAGAGGCAAAGAAGTGCTGAAAGATGCAACAGAGGTGCAGAAAAAAGCAAGAGAAGTGATGAAACAGACAAGAGAGTTGCAGAAAGAAACAAGAAAGGTGCATAAATAAGGAAGAGAAGTGCAGAAAGAGGCAAGACAGGTGCAGAAAGAGGCAGGAAAGGTGCAGAATGAGGCAAGTGAGGTACAGACAGAGGCAAGAGGGGTGCAGAAAGAGGAAAGAGAAGTGCAGAAAGAGGGTAGAGACGTACAGAAAACGGGAAGGGGGTACAGAAGGAGGCAAGAGGGGTACAGAAAGAAGCAACAGAGGTGCAGAAAGAGGCAAGAGAAGTGCAGGAAAAAGACAACAGTGATGCAGAAAGAGGCAAGAGAAGTGCAGAAAGAGGCAGGAGAGGTACAGAAAGAGGGAAGAGGGGTGCAGAAAGAGGCAAGGCGGGTGCAGAAAGAAGCAAGAGTGGTACAGAAAGAAGCAAGAGAAGTGCAGAAAGAAGCAAAATGGGTGCAAAGAGAGGCAAGAGGGGTGCAGAAAGAGGCAAGAGAAGCGCACAAAGAAGCAACAGAGGTGCAGAACGAGGCAAGAGAACTGCAAAAAGAGGCAAGAAAGTTACACAAACAGGCAAACAAGGTGCAGAAAGATGGAACAGGGGTGCAGACAGAGGCAAGAGAGGTGCAGAAATAGGGAAGAGTGGTGCAGAAAGAGGCTATAGGAGTGCAGAAATTTGCAACAGAGGTGCATAAGGAGGCAAGAGAACTGCAGAAAGAGGGAACAGGGGTGCAGAAAGAGACAAGAGAGGTGCAGAAAGAGGGAACAGGGGTGCAGAAGCAGGCAAGAGAGGTGCAGAAAGAGAGAAGAGGGGTGCAGAAAGATGCAAGAGGGGTGCAGAAAAAATCAACAGAGGTGCAGAAAGAGGCAAGAGAAGTGCAGAAAAAAACTACAGTGGTGCAGAAAGAGGCAAGAGAAGTGATGAAACAGACATGAGAGTTGTAGAAAGAAACAAGAAAGGTGCAGAAAAAAGGAAGAGAAGTGCAGAAAGAGGCAAGTGCGATGCAGAAAGAGGCAAGACAGGTGCAGAAGGAGGCAAGAGAGGTGCAGAAAGAGGCAAGTGAGGCACAGAAAGAGGCAAGAGGGGTGCAGAAAGAGGGAAGAGAAGTGCAGAAAGAGGGAAGAGACATGCAGAAAGAGGGAACAGGGGTACAGAAAGAGGCAAGAGGGGTGCAGAAAGCAGCAAGACAGGTGCAGAAAGAAACAAGAAAGGTGCAGAAAATAGAAAGAGAAGTGGAGAAAGAGGTTAAGACAGGTGCAGAAAGAGGCAGGAGAGGTGCAGAAAGAGGTAAGTGAGGTGCAGACAGAGGCAAGAGGGGTGCAGAAAGAGGGAACAGAAGAGCAGAAAGAGGGAAGAGACATACAGAAAAAGGGAAGGGGGTACAGAAAGAGGAAAGAGGGGTGCACAAAGAAGAAGCAGAGGTGCAGAAAGAGGCAAGAGAAGTGCAGGAAAAAAAATAGTGGGTCAGAAAGAGGCAAGAGAGTTGCAGAAAGAGGGAAGGGGTGCAGAAAGAGAGAAGAAGTGTGAGAAGTTGGCCTGGTATATGCTGTTCACTAATTAAAGTGGACACCTTGCACCAGGGCAAATCGACTCTTATGGTAGATAGGTTTAAGACAACCTTTTAAAGAAAGCTATCCTAGTGGTAGCTGTGGAGAGCAGCCTTCAGGCTAAGTCTCGGAGGAATGTAAAGCAGCTTGTTTTACCATATAATCTCTTGAATCACCAAATGAAAAGACACCACACAGGTATATATATCAAATATATATGTATTTATTTCTAAATAACTCTCTACTAATCTCTTTATGAGATTAGAAGACAAACATATGCACAAATCAACGTTTCACAATAAGTTAAGCACAAAATATGGCTGGGGCCCTAGGGGCGTATCAGACCATATACTAAGTAAGAGACTTAGAAACAACGACTTGCAAGGAGACCAGGCCTAGGGCCTTCAGAAGTGCTGGGGCCTCACGAAACCACCCAAGGCAGGTAAGTAAAGGACCCACGGGGGACGCGTGCAGTGTGGATACACAGGCGCGGATCGCCGTTGACTTCAATGGGGCAAGTCGCGGTTGGAAATAAAGAGTTTTAGGATACTTCGGGAGAACCTACAAGCAAGTCACTTACAGGGTAAGTAGTTCTAGGGCCCACACCCACAGGAGCACCGTAGTGCTGGAGTTACCTCACCCAGGGAAGCCGGGTGCAGAGGTGTCCTTTGGTGTCGGGTCGCGGCGTCGTTTTCAATGGCGAACAAAGAAGACTTGCTGCTTGCGGGAGCTGAACAAGTGTCCGGTGGAATCCAAGCCTGGATTCTGAAGAAGGATGACCTGAAAGCAGAGGGGACAGTGTTCAAAGTCACTTGGCAGTGACCCGGGGCAAGGAAGATGGATGCCCACCGTCGTCGGTTGATTCAGGTCAGTTGCGGGTGCCTTGATTCTTCAGCCACGTGGTCCAGGAGGCGTCGACGATGACCAGGAGCTGGATTCGGTGTGTCCCTTTACGTCTGCAGCTGACTGCGGTGTCGGCAACTCGATTGGAGCCAACAAGCCTTGGCAGCCGCAAGTCTCGGGGAGATGAAGAAAAGTCGATGGCGCAGACCAGCAAGGTCTGTGGAACTCACCCAGCGAGGGTAAGTCAGGGCAGGCCTGGAGCAACCAGGGGAGCCCTTTGGTTTCTTTAAGAAGTCTTCTGGGGACCCACAAGCAGGCGGGCAAGGAATCGCGAAGACACCTCGGGCGGAATCACTCAACAGGGGCCCACGGTCACTCGGGACGGTGTAGGCCTCTGATCTTCGGAGGGATTCCTGCTGGAGGTCGGGACCACTCGTGGTCCAAAGCACAAGTTCGTAGAACGTTGTGAAGGGGTTGCACTCGACAATAGTGCACGGTACCCAGGGGTCGTGGTTCCTCGTTACTCGTGGGGTCCACTTGCCTCAGCTTCGCTGGGAACTCACGATGGCCTGGGAGAGGTCAGGAAATCCACTTCTTGGGCTGCAGGGACTTCGGACTCCGGCGGGAGCGGCGTAGTTTGCGACCGTCGTTGTCGTTTTTGGTGCCTGCCAAGCAGGGGAGTCACTCCTTGACTCCAAGGGAGATTCTTCTGTCTTCCAAAGGTAGTGGAACGTCGAAGGGCCAGGATTCTTCTGTAGAGCGTCGTCCAGGGGTTATCTGCTTTGCAATGGCAAGGTTCCCCCTCTTATACTAAAAAGACGGGATGGACTAGCTCTATGACCCCACCTATGGGAGGGTCAAGGGAGGGGGTGGCTACACCCACTTCCCTTTGTCCAGTTTCGCGCCAGAGCAGGGGCAGGTAGCCCCTGAGCTGGTTTGAACTGGCATATGCACAGAGGAGCCTTCTGCTCCCCCAGTGCAGGACTTCAAAGCACTCTAAGAGTGCACCCACCCAGCCCCAATACACTAAACCCTGTCTGGAAGGTGGTTACACCTCCCTGTGACAGGATGCCTATTGTTGGGCTTCCTCCACTGTGAGTTTCGGTCATCAGCAGGAGGGCAGCCCAGTGTCTGTGACTGGTGGCATCCATTTTGTGATGCCAGGGCTCTTTAGGATTCTACCGCGTTTCCACAGCAGGTACATGTCTTATCCCTCTAGAAGGGTGGAATGCTACCCCCGCCGCCAAGATTGGCGGGGGGTAGTATTCCAAGATGTTTGACACCAAACACGACATGTTTTGATGCAGCCATTCCAAAGTTAGCATTTACCGCGAGGATATAATGCACTTAATAGTATATGGTTTAACCGCATCCACAAACAGCACCAGAGAATAGACTCTGAGAGCTGCAGAGGGGCCCTGCTCAGGCAGAGGCACCCCCTCACATAGAAGCCAAGCACCCTGCCCTCAGGATTGATAGGGCCTGCCTTAGGGGTGACTGATAGGTTTATATGTGTGTGCAGGAGAGATATAGGTAACCTATATCTCAGTGAGGGGTGCTAGCACCACCTCACCCAGGCTGCAGTAGCAGGCCTGTGGTGTCAGATTTAGACTGCTTCCCAGGGTGGCATAACACATGCTGCAGCCCCTGGTAGGCCTGTGAAGTACCTATGCCCTTGGCACCTAAGGTACCATATACTAGGGACTCATAAGGCACCACAGTATCCAATCACTAGTGCACCTAGAGTGCACTCCATGTCGCTTAGAGAGAACAGAGAGGCTGGGGCCCTGATTGGCAGGGACCCAGCCAGACTATAGCCAGAAACCAGTGCTAACATCAGAAAAAAGTGGGGGCAACATAAGAGGCAGATCCTACTCTCCTACACAACCCCCCAAACGTAGGGACACTAAACTAACCTTGACCAGTTGAGTCTTCGTGTTCAAAGTGGAAATACCTTGAGAGTCCATCTGCATTGGCATGTTGGGTCCCAGGCCTATGTTCCACTGTATAGTCCATCCCCTGTAGGGAAATGGACCACCTCAAAAGTTTTGGGTTTTCACCTTTCATCTGCTTTAGCCATAGGAGGGGCTTGTGGTCAGTCTGAACTATGAAGTGAGTACCAAACAAGTATGGCCTCAGCTTCTTCAGGGCCCATACCACAGCAAAGGCCTCCCTCTCTATAGCTGACCAACGTTTCTCTCTAGGGGTCAGCCTTCTGCTAATAAAAGCTACTGGCTGGTCTTGACCTTCATCATTCAGTTGAGACAGTACAGCTCCCACACCCAGCTCAGAAGCATCTGTTTGGACAATGAACTTTTTGGTGTAGTCTGGACTCTGTAAGATGGGGGCAGTGCACATGGCCTGCTTTAGGTCTTCAAATGCCTTTTGACAGCTAGCTGTCCACTGAACCTTTTTTGGCATTTTCTTAGAGGTAAGATCATTCAAGGGGGTCACTATAGATCCATATCCCTTGACAAACCTCCTATAGTACCCAGTCAGGCCTAAGAAGGCTCTCACCTGTGTCTGGGTGGTTGGAGCAACCCATTCCAGTATGGTTTGGATTTTGCTCTGCAAAGGCTGAACCTGGCCTCCACCTACAAGGTGGCCCAGGTACACAACCTGACTCTGCCCTATCTGGCACTTGGTGGCCTTGATAGTGAGGCCTGCTTTCTGCAGGGCCTCCAAAACATTTCTGAGGTGGACCAGGTGATCCTGCCAGGAGGAACTAAAGACAGCAATATCATCTAGATAAGCTGAGCAATAAGTTTCCATCCCTGCCAGAACTTTATTCACCAACCTCTGAAAAGTGGCAGGTGCATTTTTCAATCCAAAGGGCATCACCACAAAGTGGTAGTACCCACCAGGGGTCGAAAATGCTGTTTTGGCTTTTGCATCATCAGCTAATCTGATTTGCCAGTAGCCAGCTGTTAGGTCAAATGTGCTTAGATACTTGGCTGAGGCCAAAGTATCAATCAGCTCATCTGCCCTTGGTATGGGATAGGCATCAGTCCTAGTGACTGCATTGAGGCCTCTGTAGTCTACACAAAACCTCATTTCTTTCTTACCACCCTGGGTATGAGGCTTGGGTACCAGGACTACTGGGCTAGCCCAAGGGCTATCTGAAGGCTCAATCACGCCTAACTCCAACATTTTCTGGACTTCAGTCCTGATACAGTCCCTGACATGGTCAGGTTGCCTGTAGATTTTATTCTTGACAGGCAGACTGTCCCCAGTGTCCACCTCATGGGTGCACCAGGTAGTCTGACTAGGGGTCAGGCTAAACATATGTCTAAACTGTTGCAGAACTTGTCTGCACTCAGTTTGCTGATGGTCAGTGAGGCTGCTTGCCAAAGCAACACCATCTACTGACCCATCATCAGGGTTCTGAGAGAGCAGGTCAGGGAGAGGGTCACTCTCCTCCTCCTGGTCCTCATCAGTTGCCATGAGCAAGCCCATGTCAGCCCTGTCAACATATGGCTTTAATCTGTTGACATGAAGCACCCTTAGGGGGCTCCTGGGAGTTCCAAGATTCACCAGATAGGTGACTTCTCCCTTCTGTTCAACTATTGTATGGGGGCCACTCCATTTGTCCTGGAGGGCTGCTGGGGCCACAGGCTCCAACACCCACACTTTCTGTCCTGGCTGGTATACAGTCAGCACAGCCTTTGGTCATGCCAAGCTTTTTGCAATTCTTGGCTGGCCTCCAGGTTTTTGGTTGCCTTTTTCATGTACTCTGCCATCCGGGAGCGGAGACCAAGTACATAGTCCATCACATCTTGTTTGGGGGCTTGAGAGGTAACTCCCAGCCCTCTTTTACCAAACATAGTGGACCTCTCACAGGATGCCCAAACAGAAGCTCAAATGGGCTGTAGCCAACCCCCTTCTGTGGAACCTCTCTGTATGCAAACAAAAGGCAAGGAAGAAGAAGGTCCCATTTCCGCCTAAGCTTCTCTGGGAGTCCCTTAATCATTCCTTTCAAGGTCTTGTTGAAGCGTTCAACTAAACCATTGCATTGTGGGTGATAGGGGGTGGTGAACTTATAAGTTACACCACACTCCTTCCACATTGCTTTCAGATATCCTGACATGAAGTTGGTACCTCTGTCAGAAATGACCTCCTTTGGAAAACCCACTCTGGAGAAAACTCCAATGAGGGCTCTTGCCACCACAGGTGCTGTGGTGGTCCTCAGGGGAATTGCCTCTGGGTACCTGGTGGCATGATCCACTACCACCAGGATAAATCTGTGCCCAGATGCAGTCTGAGGGTCAAGGGGACCAACAATGTCAATCCCTACCCTTTCAAAGGGTACCCCCACCACAGGTAGTGGTATCAGGGGGCCTTTGTTGTGCCACCTGCCTTACCACTGGCTTGGCAAGTGACACAGGAGCGACAAAACTCCTTTGTGTCCTCTGACATATGTGGCCAATGAAAATGTGGAACAAGCCTGTCCCAGGTCTTGTTTTGGCCCAAGTGACCTGCTAAAGGGATATCATGTGCTAAGGTCAAGAGGAACCCCTAAACTTCTGAGGTATTACCAACCTCCTGGTGGCTCCAGGGGCTGGGTCTCTACCCTCAGAATATAGGAGTCCCTCATCCCAATAAACTTTATGGGACCCACTAGCACTCCCAGCAGCCTCAGCAGCAGCCTGCTGTCTGAGGGGTTCAAGAGAGGGGCAGCACTGTTGCTCCTTGCTCAGATCTTCCCTGGAAGGGCCCCCTGCCCCCAAGAACTCAACCTGGTCAGGTTCAAGTTCCTCTGGGGCAGTTCCTTCGTCAGGTTCTGCTTCACCTCCCTCTGGAAGTGAATCCTTGATCTGAGACAGAGGGAAGGCACTGCCTTAACCCTACTGCTCCTCCTCTTGGGAAGCATCTGGTCCATTGTTCCAGGATCCAGAGCTGGTTCAGTGTCATGCATTCTTGCTTGTGACCTGGTCACAGCAAATACCTCTGCAGGGATGCCCAACATCTCAGCATGAGTCCATAACTCTACTTCAGACCAGGCTGAAGTCTCTAGATCATTGCCCAATAGACATTCTACAGGGAGGTCTGCACTGACTACAACCTTCTTGAGGCCAGTTACCCCTCCCCAGGAGAAATTCACAACTGCCAGACTATGGTTGGTCTGGACATTGCTTGCATTGGTCACCTGGTACATTTCACCCAGGATGATCTGTCCAGGGTCCACTAGGTCCTCTGCCACCATGGTGACACTAGCACCTGTGTCCCTAAATGCCAAAGCCTGTTTGCCATTTATCAAAGGCTGCTGTTTGTACTTGCCCAGATTACTGGGGCTTACTAGGAAGGACATATCAATGTTTCCCTCACAAATCAGCATTGCCTGAGTGGTCACTCTGACTAGGTCAGAATCCACTCCAGAACCCAGGGTCAACCCTACTACACCCTTATTCTGCGTACCACCTCCACCAGTAGCTGAGCTAGGGGGCACAGTTGCCTTAGGGGCAGGAGTGGTGGTGGTTTGGTCTTTGGACTTGGTACAATCAGAAGTCCAGTGCCCTTTCTGTTTACAGAATTTGCACCAGGGCTTCTTTTGGCCTTTTCCCTTGTTGGACTGTGACTCCCCACCAGATGCAGATTTTTGGGGCCCTTGTGAAGACTTCTGGTCTTTTGACTTATCCCCACCTTTCTCAGAGCCTTTAGGATCTTGCTTCTTAGTGTCACCCCTTGGTTCTGGGTTTTCTGCCTCACCCTGGTTCTGACCCATTTGTCTGCCTTCTTTCCCAATTCTTGGGGAGAGGTCAGATCAGAGTCCACCAGGTACTGATGCAACAACTGGTTCTGGCAATTATTTAGGATCTGTTCTCTCATCATCAGATTATACAATCCCTTGAAATCAGTAACCCTACTGCCAACCAGCCAACCCTCTAGAGCCTTGGTTGCACAATCAACAAAGTCAGTCCAGTCCTGAGTCTGTGCCTTCTGGGTATCTCTGAACTTTAACCTGTACTGCTCAGTGGTTAAGCCAAACCCATCTATCAGCGCACTCTTCAGGACCTCATAATCATCAGCATCCTCCTCTCTAACAGTGAGGAGCTTGTCTCTTCCTTTATCTGAAAAGGAGAGCCACAAGATTGCTGCCCACTGCTTTTGGGGGACCTGCTGTACTCTACAGGCCCTCTCCATAGCAGTTATCCACTTGTGGATATCATCCCCACTCTGGTAGGGAGGAACAACCTTGCTCAGGTTCCTATGGTCAGGAATATATTCTCTGCCTCTAGGGACACTGTTGCTGCCACCAGGGGTTCTAACCCCTCTTTCTAGAAGCTCTCTGGATCTCCAGGGCTTCTCTATCCAGTGCCAACTGCTTGGTTCTGAGGGCCACTCTGGCTTCCTCATACTGGAGCAGTTTGCACCTTCTCTCAGAGGAGGTCTCTCTTAAGGAAAAGTATGAGCTCCTCTGCTGGACAAATTCTCTGCCAGAGTGATAAGAGTGGTCAGATTCCCTGGAAGGGGATCTGTGCCTCTCCTCCTCTCTGTCAGTTCTCTTAGGGAGAATTCCTCTGTCCTTTTCAGGCCCCTTGGAGCCTGGCCCTTCAATCACAGAGTCTTGGTCATTCTGATTTTCATCATCTGACCCAGATACTATGACTGACCCACCCACTGATTCAAACCCTTTAGCTCCTAGAGCCAATCTAAGGTCATCTGCTGTCAGCAGATCTATCAGGTGGAGTGTTGAGGGACTCTGTCCTAGTCTCAGGTGTCTGTCAACACACATGGCTCTCAAGTCAGAGAAAGCCATGTCCTTATACTGAGGCTGAGTGGATCCACTGGGTCCACCCTTTAAGGACATTCTAGTGTTGTGCAGTGTTGTACTACCTACACTAGTTTGTGGCCTACTGATCCTAGCTTGAGCTGTGGAAAGGGTGTGCTATCCCTTGGCACACAGCTCTAAGTTCAGTAGAACTTATTGATACTAAGCTTGACTTTATATGTACCTTGAGTACCTATAATGGTTTTCAGTTAGTAATTCAAATAGAGATTTTCTGGTAAAACAATGGCAAGCTGGAATCCCACACGCTGCCCACCAATGTGAGAAGTTGGCCTGGTATATGCTGTTCACTAATTAAAGTGGACACCTTGCACCAGGGCAAATCGACTCTTATGGTAGATAGGTTTAAGACAACCTTTAAAGAAAGCTATCCTAGTGGTAGCTGTGGAGAGCAGCCTTCAGGCTAAGTCTCGGAGGAATGTAAAGCAGCTTGTTTTACCATATAATCTCTTGAATCACCAAATGAAAAGACACCACACAGGTATATATATCAAATATATATGTATTTATTTCTAAATAACTCTCTACTAATCTCTTTATGAGATTAGAAGACAAACATATGCACAAATCAACGTTTCACAATAAGTTAAGCACAAAATATGTCTGGGGCCCTAGGGGCGTACCAGACCATATACTAAGTAAGAGACTTAGAAACAACGACTTGCAAGGAGACAAGGCCTAGGGCCTTCAGAAGTGCTGGGGCCTCACGAAACCACCCAAGGCAGGTAAGTAAAGGACCCACGGGGGACGCGTGCAGTGTGGATACACAGGCGCGGATCGCCGTTGACTTCAATGGGGCAAGTCGCGGTTGGAAATAAAGAGTTTTAGGATACTTCGGGAGAACCTACAAGCAAGTCACTTACAGGGTAAGTAGTTCTAGGGCCCACACCCACAGGAGCACCGTAGTGCTGGAGTTACCTCACCCAGGGAAGCCGGGTGCACAGGTGTCCTTTGGTGTCGGGTCGCGGCGTCGTTTTCAATGGCGAACAAAGAAGACTTGCTGCTTGCGGGAGCTGAAGAAGTGTCCGGTGGAATCCAAGCCTGGATTCTGAAGAAGGATGACCTGAAAGCAGAGGGGACAGTGTTCAAAGTCACTTGGCAGTGACCCGGGGCAAGGAAGATGGATGCCCACCGTCGTCGGTTGATTCAGGTCGGTTGCGGGTGCCTTGACTCTTCAGCCACGTGGTCCAGGAGGCGTCGACGACGACCAGGAGCTGGATTCGGTGTGTCCCTCAACGTCTGCAGCTGACTGCGGTGTCGGCAACTCGATTGGAGCCAACAAGCCTTGGCAGCCGCAAGTCTTGGGGAGATGAAGAAAAGTCGATGGCACAGACCAGCAAGGTCTGTGGAACTCACCCAGCGAGGGTAAGTCAGGGCAGGCCTGGAGCAACCAGGGGAGCCCTTTGGTTTCTTTAAGAAGTCTTCTGGGGACCCACAAGCCGGCAGGCAAGGGATCGCGAAGACACCTCGGGCGGAATCACTCAACAGGGGCCCACGGTCACTCGGGACAATGTAGGCCTCTGATCTTCGGAGGGATTCCTGCTGGAGGTCGCGACCACACGTGGTCCAAAGCACAAGTTCGTAGAACGTTGTGAAGGGGTTGCACTCGACAATAGTGCACGGTACCCAGGGGTCGCGGTTCCTCGTTACTCGTGGGGTCCACTTGCCTCAGCTTCGCTGGGGACTCACGATGGCCTGGGCGAGGTCAGGAAATCCACTTCTTGGGCTGCAGGGACTTCGGACTCCGGCGGGAGCGGCGTAGTTTGCAACCGTCGTTGTCGTTTTTGGTGCCTGCCAAGCAGGGGAGTCACTCCTTGACTCCAAGGGAGATTCTTCTGTCTTCCAAAGGTAGTGGAACGTCGAAGGGCCAGGATTCTTCTGTAGAGCGTCGTCCAGGGGTTATCTGCTTTGCAATGGCAAGGTTCCCCTCTTATACTAAAAAGAGGGGATGGACTAGCTCTATGACCCCACCTATGGGAGGGTCAAGGGAGGGGGTGGCTACACCCACTTCCCTTTGTCCAGTTTCGCGCCAGAGCAGGGGCAGGTAGCCCCTGAGCTGGTTTGAACTGGCATATGCACAGAGGAGCCTTCTGCTCCCCAGTGCAGGACTTCAAAGCACTCTAAGAGTGCACCCACCCAGCCCCAATACACTAAACCCTGTCTGGAAGGTGGTTACACCTCCCTGTGACAGGATGCCTATTGTTGGGCTTCCTCCACTGTGAGTTTCGGTCATCAGCAGGAGGGCAGCCCAGTGTCTGTGACTGGTGGCATCCATTTTGTGATGCCAGGGCTCTTTAGGATTCTACCGCGTTTCCACAGCAGGTACATGTCTTATCCCTCTAGAAGGGTGGAATGCTACTCCCGCCGCCAAGATTGGCGGGGGGTAGTATTCCAAGATGTTTGACACCAAACACGACATGTTTTGATGCAGCCATTCCAAAGTTAGCATTTACCGCGAGGATATAATGCACTTAATAGTATATGGTTTAACCGCATCCACAAACAGCACCAGAGAATAGACTCTGAGAGCTGCAGAGGGGCCCTGCTCAGGCAGAGGCACCCCTCACATAGAAGCCAAGCACCCTGCCCTCAGGATTGAAAGGGCCTGCCTTAGGGGTGACTGATAGGTTTATATGTGTGTGCAGGAGAGATATAGGTAACCTATATCTCAGTGAGGGGTGCTAGCACCACCTCACCCAGGCTGCAGTAGCAGGCCTGTGGTGTCAGATTTAGACTGCTTCCCAGGGGTGGCATAACACATGCTGCAGCCCCTGGTAGGCCTGTGAAGTACCTATGCCCTTGGCACCTAAGGTACCATATACTAGGGACTCATAAGGCACCACAGTATCCAATCACTAGTGCACCTAGAGTGCACTCCATGTCGTTTAGAGAGAACAGAGAGGCTGGGGCCCTGATTGGCAGGGACCCAGCCAGACTATAGCCAGAAACCAGTGCTAACATCAGAAAAAAAGTGGGGGCAACATAAGAGGCAGATCCTACTCTCCTACAAGAAGGGTGTAGAAAGAGGCAAGGGGGTGCAGAAAGAAGCAAGAGAGGTACAGAAAGAAGCAAGAGAAGTGCAGAAAGAGGCAAGACAGGTGCAGAAAGAGGCAGGAGAGGTACAGAAAGAGGCAAGTGAGGTGCAGACAGAGGCAAGAGAGGTGCAGAAATAGGGAAGAGAAGTGCAGAAAGAGGGAAGAGACGTGCAGAAAAAAGGGTAGGGGGTACAGAAGGAGGCAAGAGGGGTGCAGAAAGAAGCAACAAAGGTGCAGAAAGAGGCAAGAGAAGTGCTGAAAGAAGCAACAGAGGTTCAGAAAGAAGGAAGAGAAGTGATGAAACAGACAAGAGAGTTGCAGAAAGAAACAAGAAAGGTGCAGAAAAAAGAAAGAGAAGTGCAGAAAGAGGTTAAGACAGGTGCAGAAAGAGGCAGGGGAGGTGCAGAAAGAGGCAAGTGAGGTGCAGACAGAGGCAAGAGGGGTGCAGAAGCAGGCAAGAGATGTGCAGAAAGAGGAAAGAAGGGTTGCTGAAAAAGGAAATGGGGGGTACAGAAGGAGGCAAGAGGGGTGCAGAAAGAAGCAACAGAGGTGCAGAAAGAGGCAAGAGAAGTGCAGAAAAGAACAACAGTGGTGCAGAAAGAGGCAAGAGCAGAAGTGCAGAAAGAGGCAAGAGAGGTGCAGAAAGAGGGAAGAGGGGTGCAGAAAGAGACAGGAGAGGTGCAGAAAGAGGCAAGTGAGGTGCAGAAAGAGGCAAGTGAGGTGCAGACAGAGGCAAGAGGGGTGCAGAAAGAGGGAAGAGAAGTGCAGAAAGAGGGAAGAGACGTGCAGAAAGTAGGAAGGGGGTACAGAAATAGGCAAGAGGGGTGCAGAAAGAAGCAACAGAGGTACAGAAAGAGGTAAGGGAAGTGCAGAGAAAAAAAACAGTGGTGCAGAAAGAGGCAAGAGAAGTGCAGAAAGAGGCAAGAGGGGTGCAGAAAGAGGGAAGAGGGTTGCAGAAAGAGGGAAGAGGGGTGCAGAAAGAGGAAAGGGGGTGCACAAAGAAGCAAGAGAGGTACAGAAAGAAGCAAGAGAAGTGCAGAAAGAAGCAAAATGGTTGCAGAAAGAGGCAAGAGGGGTGCAGAAAGAGGCAAGAGGAGTGCGCAAAGAAGCAACAGAGGTGCAGAAGGAGGCAAGAGAACTGCAGAAAAACAACAGTGGTGCAGAAAGAGACAAGAGAAGTTCAGAAAGAGGCAAGAGAATTGCAGAAAGAGGGAAGAGGGGTGCAGAAAAAGACAAGAGAGGTGCAGAAAGAGGGAACAGGGGTGCAGAAGCAGGCAAGAGATGTGCAGAAAGAGGGAAGAGGGGTACAGAAAGAGGCAAGAGGGTACAGAAAAATCAAGAGAGGTGTAGAAAGAAGCAAGAGAAGTGCAGACAGAACGACCAGTGGTGCAGAAGGAGGCAAGAGGGATGCAGAAAGAGGCAAGAGAAGTGAAGAAAGAACCAACAGAGGTGCAGAAAGAGGCAAGAGAGGTGCAGAAAGAGGCAAGAGAGGTACAGAAACAGGCAAGAGAGATGCAGAAAGAGGGAAGAGGGGTGCAGAAAGAGGCAAGAGAGGTGCAGAAAGAGGGAAGAGGGGTGCAGAAAGAGGCAAAAGGTGTGCAGAAAGAAGCAACAGAGGTGCAGAAAGAAGCAAGAGAAGTGACGAAAGAATCAGGAGAGTTGCAGAAACAGGCAAAAGAAGCAGTGGCGGCCGCTCCATTAGGGCATTGGAGCGCCGCCCCACTGCTTTCTCGCAGTGCGAGAAGCAGAAAATAAAATGGTATTTTAAATACCATTTTATTTTCTGCTTCTCGCGGTGCGAGAAAGCAGAACCATTAAGATATAATGGGGTAACCCATAGAAGTCAATGGACCTGGGTACTAATTGGTATAGGAAAACAATGGTCCTAGACTTATATTAAAGCTTAGTTGTCAGACAACTAAGCTTTAATATAAGTCTAGGACCATTGTTTTCCAGCGAGAAAGCAGAAGGCAGTGGTATGCCTGGTTGGGGGCGGGTGGGACCATATGCCTGGTTGGGGGCGGGTGGGTGGGCGGGTCGGGTAGGAGTGGCTTGCACCACTCTGAGTGCCCTGACTGCTTGGTCGGCCCTGGGGCTGACCAAAGCAGTCATGCGCACTCTACATTTTCTCTATGTAGGCTGCATGCAGCCTACATAGAGAAAATGGCATCCCTACTGGTGCCCGGCCGGGCGCCGTCCGGGACTCCCCACCAATCACAACGCTGCCATTGCAGCATTGTGATTGGTTACAGGAGGGGAGGGAGCATGCCTGTTCCTGTAGCAGCAGAGGTGGCGCGGACCCGACCCAGGAGCAGAGACGGCACGGACCCGTCCAGGTAAGTTTTCAATTTTTATTTTATTTTAACATCCCCCCCCTCGGTAACCCCCGCGCGAAACCCTGCGTGACCCCCTCACCCCCTCTATTGCGAGCCGCGACTGTCCTCTACTCAGAACATAACACAATGGAATTTAGCACGATGGTCGCCTGTTTCTCAATTCTTGTTTCGTGTAAGTAATCCACAATTTACACCTTTCCTTGCGTCTGAAACTGTATCCTTTTCTCTATATGTGTTGAATTCGTTTACATTTCAGGGTCTATGTCACAGCTCATTACGCAAGAGCCGACGTCACTAGTAGAGCGCGCAGGTGGCCTGGCTTCTATCCGCTGCTCTGTGAAGGGAGCCTCGAACCCGGACCTGTTCTGGTACAGACAGCCCCGGGGTGCAGGCATGCATCTGCTCTCAAAGTCCCAGGGGTCACTCGTGAAACCTGCAGGGGCCCCGGCTGCCCTCCTGTGTTCGGTGGAGGGGGGCTCTACACCTTACATGTACTGGTATAAACAGCGGCCCACACGACCTGTAACCCTGGTTTCCTACTATGTAACCACACAGTCAGTTGAAGAAAACACCCTGCCACACTTCACTGGTGTGAGGCCGACTGGTCAACCTTTCAACCTGAAGACAGAGCACCTAGAAGCGAATGACACTGCGGTGTATTTCTGTGCGTGGAGCCGCACACTGAGTGAGTCAAAGCAGACCCTGGGGCAAAAGCAGAGAGTTGAGGAGGCAGGCAGAGCAGACCCTGGGGCAATAAACGGGAGTGGAGGAGGCAGGCAGAGCTGGGGCAAGAACCGGGAGTCAGGGAGAAAGGCAGGTGACAAGGAAAACATGACAGAAAAATATTGCTGTCCAAAACAATTGCTCGATTTTAAAACACGGTTATGATCAAAATTAAGTTTAATACATTAACCTAGTATACATACAAATATTCGTACAATAACCCTTGGTGTAAATGCTAATTGGCATTATCTACTGCCAAAAAAGTTAAAATGGTAAAAAGTCAAAACAAAATGTAACACCGTTTCGCTAATAATAGAATAAAAGAAATGTTTAGTTTCACGACAAAGCGTGAAGAAACTGTAAAACACAAGTATAAAATATTTTGGACAGCAGTTAGTAACACTCGCAATGTCTTCCAATAATTGTACGTTTTTGTAAGTCGATATCGAACGAGAAATGTTTAAAGGTTTAATTTGCGTGTTTTGTTAGTTGTCATTTCTTACTTCTCACCCCTCCGTTAACTGCACATCGCGAAAGCTACAGCCGCCCTAATAAATATCGCCTCTTTTTAACACTGCAAACTAACGGCACTGGCTGAAAGGTGTGGTTTGAAGTCGGGGCAGGCTGCGCGGTGACTCCACCACTGCAGACAACAGTTTTCAAACTCGTTCATTGCTGGGCTACGTCACTACCCGACCGGCTTTGTCACTGTTCATCTGTGGGGTGCAGTTAAAAACATACCTTACTTTACGGATGTGTCAACTCTCTTAAAAACACCACAGATATTCTTTGCATTTTCACGTTTTGTTATTAGGAAAATGGTTGGTTATGATGGCTAAGGACACACGTTCAGTGGAGAGAGGATATGGCATTCTGACCATAGCTGCCTACTTTAATTGGCGAACCGGGTTTGAGTCGGCTCAACATCCTGTGATTCTGTCATTCTGGGCAAATCACTTTGTTGTAGTCACAACATGACACAGAGACGGTAACTCAGATAATCCAGGTTTATTTCTGTTGCACGTAACATCAGCGCGCCCTATCCTTCAGTCAGCAGATGATCAACTGACCGGAAGCGAGCACACCGTTCACATTCGAACGTTCGCATTCCCCACATTCCACTGAGGCGCGAGTCGCGCTGCCGCAGTGACAACAAGATCACAACATTCCCTCCTTTCCTCTACACGCAGGTAGAGCAATGAAATAGAGGAAGAACAAAGAGGAGAACAAAAGAACATAGAGCAATAAAATAACAGTGAGCAAAAGCACCCCACAAGAATATGACAAAGTAAAGGGCAAATCACCCCACCATGAAATCTTGTAAGTGTTGGGGGAGTCTCCTAGCTCGTAAAGGTCTTTGCCAGAGTTGAGTATCTTGGGAACCCTGAGGAGCAGGATTATTAACATAGGGCCTAAGGTTGTTACTCAAATGGTCACCACTGGGACCGGCCACTCTCAACTCAGGATCAGTGCGGGAAGTGTTGAGCAATTGGTGATCTTGAGCCAACATGTATCCCGAACAGGAATTTCTGTTGGCCGTGACTTTAGGAGGGTTGTCTCTTGAGCAATACTTGGCTACCCTACGTAAATTCCACTTTTCCCCATTAACCAACACAACGTACAAAGGATGCACTTCTTGAACTTTGAAAGGACCACGAAACTTACATAGGCCTTTGATCCAACGACCAGATCTGACTTTGACCCAGTCTCCCACAAGGAATTTGGCAGAAGACTTGTCTTGGGAATGTACTGGAGAGTGTGCATGCACGGAAGTACCCTTGTCCCTGTCACTCACACATTTCCCTTCCACCAACCCTCTGATCCATGAAGGTACTAGTTTGGAAGAAGGTTTTCTACCTCGCATGGCAACGAAGGGAACAACACCAGTAGTAGAATTTTCAGTGGTACGGTACGCCCACACCAATTCATTCAAGGTATCATCAATGTCCAGGTTGTTGGTGAGAGCCAAACCAATAGCCCCTTTAATCATGCGGTTGGCTCTTTCCACAATACCATTGGATTGAGGATTGTACAGTGTGGTGAGGGAATGTTTGATGCCGCACTCACGAAGGAACTCACTCATTTCTGTAGAAGTTAATTGGGTGCCATTATCCGTAATAAGGACAGTGGGAAAACCTTCCTCTTTAAAAATGGTACGCAGCACTTTAATGGTGACTCTGGTGGTTATCTCTGGGAGAAGATACACAATAAGCCATCTGGAGTGGACATCCATTATGACCATGCCAAACCTTTTGCTAGGGTGGACTCCGGGCATGGGTCCAATGAAGTCAAGGCAAATACTATGCCACACCACACCCGGATCATGGATGGAACCCGGGACAGACTGTGGTCCAACCTTGAGTCTCTTCTCACATTCTATGCACTCATTGCACCTTTCAACCCAATCAACTACTTCCTTATCCATGCCTGGCCACCAAAATTCATTCCGCAAACGTTTTTTTGTCAAAGTCTGCCCTAAGTGTCCTCTATGGGCTAAGTTGAATAGTCTTTTGCGAATGCCAAACGGGGAATAATCTTGTCGCCGCGCATGACAATCTGGTCAGCAACAATAGATAGTTCGTCAATGACAGCATTAAAGGGCCTAACGCTTGTGGGTAGGGTACTCTCTCTACGCCTACCTTTAAGAATGAGGTTGAGAACACCTTTAAGGACCTCATCTTGTGACATGGCTTCAGCCCACTCCTCTTTACTGACAACACTACAGCTCCACTGAACAACATCTTCGACGCTGGAGATGGCTCCTTCTCTCTCACACTTTGACACACCACATTTGTCCACTTGCTCCCAGTCTAAGGGCAGGCGCGACAGGCAGTCTGCTTGAACATTGCGCCAACCAGAAATAAACTCGATGTTGAAATTATATTCTTGCAGCCTGGAGGCTAAGCGAGCTAGTCTAGCTGACCCCTTC
Source organism: Calotriton arnoldi (assembly GCA_963921515.1). NCBI lineage: Eukaryota > Metazoa > Chordata > Amphibia > Caudata > Salamandridae > Calotriton > Calotriton arnoldi. The sequence goes on along the minus strand of CAWUFW010000411.1, from coordinate 570,219 downwards.
CCAGTACCACCAGGTGACAGAATTTTTAGTAAGGTTTGTGGTCGGTGCGAAGGAGAAATCTGCACCCCCAAACATATGTTCTGAAATATTCTACACCCCATGTGGCAGCTAGGGTTTCTTTCTCTATTACTGAGTAATGACGTTCAGTAGAAGTTAAAGTCCGGGATGCAAACGCTACAGTTTGCTCTGAAGTACCATCATTCTGAGATAGAAGAGACTCCAGGTTGGACCACAGTCTGTCCCGGGTTCCATCCATGATCCGGGTGTGGTGTGGCATAGTATTTGCCTTGACTTCATTGGACCCATGCCCGGAGTCCACCCTAGCAAAAGGTTTGGCATGGTCATAATGGATGTCCACTCCAGATGGCTTATTGTGTATCTTCTCCCAGAGATAACCACCAGAGTCACCATTAAAGTGCTGCGTACTGAAAACACCCTTACCTCCCTCCAAAATGTCTTCCACTGAGAGGTCATCTACCACCATAACCTGTTCAACAGCGTGAGGGTCAATCTTAATATGGAGGTCGTACTGGTGATACCAACCAAGTATGGGAGGTCCAGATTCGGCTACATAAACTTTTCCTTTGACAGACCTGTTTTTGAAAATAATATCAGACAAAATGTAACCTAGTATGTCAATCTGCTCCCCTTGATACCCACCGGGATTTATGTCTTTGGGTAGTAAATTCATGTGTGGCCATTCCTGTTGATATATTCTCTTGGGTATGATGGTATATAAGGACCACGAGTCCACCATCAGTCCCCCTTTCCTCTACACGCAGGTAGAGCAATGAAATAGAGGAAGAACAAAGAGGAGAACAAAAGAACATAGAGCAATAAAATAACAGTGAGCAAAAGCACCCCACAAGAATATGACAAAGTAAAGGGCAAATCACCCCACCATGAAATCTTGTAAGTGTTGGGGAGTCTCCTAGCTCGTAAAGGTCTTTGCCAGAGTTGAGTATCTTGGGAACCCTGAGGAGCAGGATTATTAACATAGGGCCTAAGGTTGTTACTCAAATGGTCACCACTGGGACCGGCCACTCTCAACTCAGTATCAGTGCGGGAAGTGTTGAGCAATTGGTGATCTTGAGCCAACATGTATCCCGAACAGGAATTTCTGTTGGCCGTGACTTTAGGAGGGTTGTCTCTTGAGCAATACTTGGCTACCCTACGTAAATTCCACTTTTCCCCATTAACCAACACAACGTACAAAGGATGCACTTCTTGAACTTTGAAAGGACCACGAAACTTACATAGGCCTTTGATCCAACGACCAGATCTGACTTTGACCCAGTCTCCCAGGTTTATTTCTATTGCACGTAACATCAGCGCGCCCTATCCTTCAGTCAGCAGATGATCAACTGACCGGAAGCGAGCACACCGTTCACATTCGAACGTTCGCATTCCCCACATTCCACTGAGGCGCGAGTCGCGCTGCCGCAGTGACAACAAGATCACAACACACTTAATCTCTCGTGCCTCACAAAATGACTTGTCTGGTATAATGTGACTGGTGCTCATGTAAAGCGCTCTGAAGCGCTCCAGTACCTTCAGGTCGAGTTCACGCTATATTAAACTGCATAAAAAATATAAAAATAGGATTAAGAGTTTGATATTTTTGATGCCACGCTCTCTGTGCCACAAACAGCTATCAGACGCTGGCCAGAGAGCCGAGATGGCTCGCTTAGGTAATGAACAAACATATACTTCTTACACGTGATAATGCTCACAGTCCTACAGCTAGCTGTGTGTCAGGCGAGGGCCCCTGAATAATGCATGGCAGTCAAAAACATGTACACAATTAGTTCTCTTGTCCACTTTTGCCGTGCATGTCCTCAGGCGTCAGTAATATTAAGTGAAAGCTACCTTCAAAATTAGCCTTAATGCCCACTGTGTGTTTCTAACTGTCTCAAGTGAATTTAAACAGTTTGTATGCAGTGCGGGGTGGTGCTGCCGTTGCATTTATCTGTAACATTTGAAGCAGTTTATTTATAGACTCATGGAAAATGAGTATTCGGAGATCGAAAGAACCTTTTGCCGCCTAAAAATAGTAAAGTTTGCTTCAATTTGAGTCCATAGTAAACCCTTGTTAATTGTAAGTCTAGCGGCAAGCAGTGCTTCATTTGAGCCGGTGGTTTCCGGTGCTCAGCACCGGCACTTAATCATCAGCACCTGCGCTTTTCACGAGCACCAGTCAAGGACACATTCATTTATGGTAGGCACGTGGAGATTAAATGATTTGCCCAGAATCACAGAATGTTGAGCCGACTGGCGCCGAGATTCGAACCTGGTTCCCCAGCTCCGAAATCGGCAGCTCTGGCCAGTAGCCACATCCTCTCCCCACTTTCATGGTTAGTAGTTGGTTGAGGTTCTGTGTTAGGTGGTGCTAACAGGAGAAATTGGCTGGTGCAAGCTGCCTCCTGACGAGAGCCCGGGCACTTATTTTTTTACAAATTAACCACTGGCGGCAAGCTAGGCTGCCACGCGTGATGCACCTCTGAGAAGCATGCACACTGAGTGCCAGCACTGGGCCTAGCTTCAAAAACATAACGATAGAAATGTTTCTGACGCTAAGCCCTGCTGGCACACAGCGTGTATATTGCTCAGAGGTGCGTGGCACTGGCAGGGCCTAGCTTCACAAACATTTCTATCTACATGTTGTTATATGACATCCCTTTATTAATGTAATAACTGCACTTTCACAATTGCTTTATTAACCTTCTTGCTTCTCAAATTTGCTTGAAAATGCACCATTTACCCACTCTTTTTTCAAAATTCTCGGGGGTAGAACCCCCCCGAACCCCCTTTAAGATGTTTGGGCTCGCTCGCCACTGTGCACTCCGACAGAAAGTTTACGCCCCACCACTTGCAAAGGTCACCAGCCACCACTGCATAGGTCCAGTGGCTAGAGGAGAGAAAGCGGCCTTTCTCCATTTGAGGAATAAAGGTAAATTTACAATTGCTCTTTCCACTTAATACCAGTCCTGCTGCAAAGCACGGCAAAAGAAATCTTGCAAACAAAAAGCTTACACCCACTTAAAATACTGCAGTTTCCCTTTGCTCCAAAGTTTCTGATCTGATCACCAGACGAATTCTTTTTGCACAAATTCATTATTTTCTTACCCACCCAATCGAGGGCCCAAAACGGGAGAGGCCACCGGCCTCCCGCAGCTGCAGACGTCAACAAAACAATCTATATTTCAGTGGACGGGATATCTGTCGCCGTGTGTCAGAGAACCTGTCTGCCAAGATCTAAATCAGGCCCTTAATCTCTCTCTGCCTATAGAAAATACCTTCAGGTCGAGTTTGCGCTACATGAAAAATGCACAGGGGTAAAAGCGTTAACTTAAAAAAGAAAGACAAATAGATACCCATTTAGTGGCTGATTTGTACACAGTGAAACCATAATCCAGGATAAATCACGGCCTCCCTGCTTAAATTGTCTGATCCTAGGCAAGCATATTATTTCACCAAATCTCATTTTTCTTCATTATCACATATGAAAGCACTTTCAAATATGTGAGTTCAGATTACCAGCTGTACAAAATCCTATTGTGTTTGATTTATTAGACTATAATGTTGCTCTGTAATAAACTGGGCCACTACAGGATTTACAGTGACAACTGTCTTGCCTCTTAGTTCACTAATGGTTCATATTTAAAAACTATAAATTTTAAGTACAGTGCTATAATGTGACATATTAATGTCAATGCTTCTACGTATTAAAAAATTTTTTTTTTTTAATTTTGAAAACTTTATAATATTTAACCTGATGTTGGTTTAATTATTTACATAGTAAACCTTTTCAGTGTTTGGCTCATGCACAGGCTCTAAGAGCCAAGCTAGATCCTTGGCTCTCCATGTTAATTTGTGGGCTCCCCCTTCTCTAATTCCACCCCCTCCCTGCCCAAAGTTGCGCTGTTTTCTCTCACATTGAGAGAGGAGAGCTGGCACCATGCCAACTATGGGTCTGCAAGAGAGCCGCATGTGAGCGCGGGTTGATTTCTTCTGTCAATGCGGGTCTGCAGACATCCGTGCTAACAGGGAAGAAGGTAGTTGGTGCAGGCCCAGCACCATCCACATTCTACCACCGTCCTGCCGGTCGTTGAAGAGGAGAGGTGGAAGTAGGCAGGTGAATCCTCCAACCAGCTGACTTGAGACTCTGGAGACTCCCAATGAGACAGTGGAACAAAGTGGTAATGAGTGCTTCCCTTAGTGACATCACAGCAGTGGTTATCCACTTTGGTTAACCACTGTTGCGTCGTCACAGCAGTGAATAGCCGGATTTCGATCCAGTTGTTCACGATGAAGGCTTCCTTCGGAAGCTGTGTACATCAAAGTAATAATTTCTAATAAAAGTTAATAATGCAGCACACAAAAGTGTGATACTGACAGTGTCTGATGCAAAATGAAGCATTTAATACATTACTTTAGGATAGAAACAATTATATGCCTTTCTCTGAATCTGGTGAGGGTGAAGATAGATGCATCATGTAAGGGGAGCATAGAATGAAGTTTGAATCCTAATTCAAGTGGCCTCTCTCTACCCTTTAAATTTATTAAATTTGGCATGTTTTTGAAGAATGATCTTGGTGCTAGTGAACCTGTTAAGGGAACGGGCATAGAATCAAACACTATTAAGCCTGATTTTTTATTCATCATTTGGCTTCATCATCATAAGGTCTCCAGGAGGATCCTTTCTCCTCAGCCGACAATTATGCAGGATAGTTCCAACTCGATTATACAAAGTTTTCTATGTTTTTTCAGACCTCTTGTCCTGGCCACTTCCGGTCCATGTCTTCTATTCAACCTTATTCGGTAGCACCTCCAAAGGTTCTTGTTTTCCTACTTGGCAATGTAAGTGATGATGACATCCTTTCTTACCTTTGTTGAAACTCTAAACATCTTGTCATTTACTCCTGACATTAATGTTTTTAAAAAACATAACCCGGGGGCGTGGCCAACTGCCGAGAAGAATGGCCGCATGCTAGCGCGGCTCCGGCCTCATCTATCCCCAGAAATCAACTATCCGCCAAATTATCCGGCCGCAGGAGACGAGCACAGTGTAGGAGTTGTGCGGGGAGCGGGAGAACCCACCCTTGGGATTCAGACCGCGACCGGGGAGTGAATCGGGCACCGGTGGTGTCGCGGCCTGCGGCGCACACCGCAGCCGCGGACTCAAGTGAACGCCGATCCCGAGAAAGAAACTGCCGGGCCGCGCCCGCACCTGAGCTGCTGCACCTGGGTATCAACGCCACACCGAGAAACCACCACAGCCGCGCCACTCATAACAAAGGCAAGTGTGCTGTCTTCCTCACTGCCACTACCCCCGCTTGCTGCACTAAAAGGGGGGCTAAATAGCCAGAACACTGCGGGCCATTACAGGCCGGGCTGTGACACACCACCTGCAACAGGGGGAAACGGCCCCAACAGATTCAGGTTTCCCTCCAGAGACTCAGCAAACGTTACTGCCCCGTCGAGCAAATACAGGGAATATTGACCTCCGGCTCCAAGGCACGAATACTGGGCAGTACACACATCGGGCCCCTCAACGGCAAATTTACCGCAACACACCCCCCACATGAGAGAGAGGGCGGCGTAATACACGGCAAGTGGCACACCTATCCATCAGCCCTGAACTGATATAGAAGGGCTGTAGAAACCTGAAGCGGTGGGGTGGCTGTCACGACAAATACGATTTTGGGCACATTAAGGGCATCACGACTAGCCATTGGGGAAAAGCCGACAGGCCACGGGAACAACACCCTGGTAGGCGGCGGTGAATACCCCAGACGGCAGGAAGAAACTACTCAACCCAACCATGATGATGTTAAAGGGGGGCCGCGGCTCACATCAACAAAAAATTGATAAATTTGCCTGGCAGAAATCGCAGGAGGAGGGGGCGGCAGGACATGGCGCCATGCAGGAAGCTCCACAACAACAAGCAGACCAAGATTCCCCCACACTGCGTGACGTAATGGCGGCGATCACTGGCGTGCACACATCACTGGAGGGTCGTATTGATGCTGTCTCCTCAGACATCTCGCTACTAAGGGCAGACCTCCGGAAAATGGACTCTAGGGTTAAAGAGGTGGAAGAGGTAACTCAAGCGTTGGAGGCTGACACGTCGACACTCAAGAAACAAATCTCCGACCTACAATCCCAAACCAAGTCCCTGACAGAGCAACTTGATGACTATGAGGGACGCTCGAGGCGTAACAATGTTCGCATTTTGGGTGTGCCGGAAAGGGCAGAAGGACCAGCAATGGATCTCTTTGTAGAAGACCTCATAACTACCCACCTGCAACCCAAAAACCTCTCCAACTACTTCTCAATCGAGCGAGCTCACCGTGTGCCGGGGGGAAGACCTAAACCGGGCGCACCACCCCCCCCCCCCCGGCCAATCCTGGCATGGATGTTCAACTTTCAGGACCGGGACATCATCCTTCAAACGGCTAGAAGTGCACTGCCACTCAAGTACGAGAACAACACTATCTTCTTTTTCCCGGACTTTACCGCAAAGGTACAGAGACAACGACAGTCCTTCCTGGAAGTCAAGAAGGCATTTCGCGAGCAGGGCATAAAATACGCGATGCTCTTTCCAGCGAAACTAAGAGTTGAGGACAGTGGGAAAAGCTGGTTCTTTGCGGATCCGGGCGAGGCCCGTGACTGGCTGGATGGATGGCGACACGTTTGAGATAAGGGACACTCAGACCGGCAGGACAGACGGCCGTGGACAATGCAGAAACGGCAAGACCCCACACATGGAGACACTGTTCAGCACGCCAAGGGTAGCTTGTGACTTGGTTCTACTGGATTCAAGGCCGCAAAGGGGGGTTGTAGACATACCCTGAGAGAAACAAGAGACTGGGACTCCCGCAGGTAGCATTTGGCGTACTGCTCCAGGCATGTTCTTTTCCAGCACACACCATCTAGAGTAATCAATCTGGGACAGAGTGCGGTACACACGGTGATGAACAGAATTGTGGCGACGGACAAGAGGAGCGGATGAGTATAGACGAACTTTATGCATTATCTCTTGCGACGTACAATATGACTGCCTATGGCAAGGGGGGGATGAGGAGGGTTGCTACCACGACACCTCCAATATAGGGCGGGGAGGGCGACGGGCACTCTGCACTGTTGGGAGGCGGGCCACGGGACACCGTCATGCAGGGAGGGGGGAGGGGGTGTGTAGGGGGAAGGATATGTTCAAACTGTTTATGTTTTTATTTTAGGGTTCGTATCAGTTTTGTACAGCAATGCCATATTTCTACGACATCACAAGTTACAATCCACGCTCATACTGGGGTGTTAGATGATCCGATAAGGATGCCTCCGTACACCATCGATGGGCTGTCTTGCAGATCTGTCCACAGACCTGTAGCACGAACATGCGCATACTACACCAACAGGGTGAACCCAGTGGTACAGACCCTTCGCTTCTGCTACTCACAAGTCATCTTTCCCCCTCCACAATATGGGACCACATTTAGAACTTAAGTTCCTTACATGGAACGTCAACGGCCTGGGGGACAAAATCAAACGGGGGATAGTCCTCCAATACCTGAAGAGACAGGCGCCGGACGTTGTCCTCCTTCAGGAAATGCACCTGGTTGGCAATTCCTGTAAGGCCCTGAACAGGTGGGGGTATCAGTTGATTGTACATGCTGGGTTCACATCCGGTTCAAGGGGGACTGGGGTGCTCATACGGAAGGGTCGTCCCTACATGGTTCATAAGACCTGGTCTGATGGGCTAGGTAGATTTGCCGCGGTATCCGGTACCTGGGAAGGGAAGGCACTCAATGTAATTTTGACATACGCCCCCCCCCGGGCTGCAGCGCGTCACGCTGCAAGACATCGGAAAGTTTCTCCTTGATCTCCCACTCGGCACGTTGGTACTGGGGGGTGACTTTAATCTCACAGTAGACGGCACACTGGATCGCCTGCCCCCGCGTAGAGACCCTACGGTGGGATCCCAGCTTGCTGAATTCCTATCTGCCATGGGCCTGGTCGACATATGGCAATGACTTAACCCCACGACTCCACAATACACCTTTCATTCTGGGGCTCATAATAGCCAGTCACGTATTGACTACATGTTCACACACGCTCAGGACATTTATGAATTCTCTGAATCTTACTGCCTCGCGTGGGGAATCTCAGACCACTCTCCCATTCTTATCAGGATTACACTTGGCTCCCAACTTCGATGCACTACCCTGACCATAAACCCCTGGGCGCTCAAGATACCACACATTAAAGCGGCGTTGATCAAAGATACTGAGCTATACTTTCAGGAGAACGTTGGCTCGGTCACCTCAGCTCAAATCCTGTGGGGCGCGTTCGGTGCGGTGGTAAAGGGGAGAGCTCTTGCTCTGATGGTGAGCCACAAGAGGGAACTAACAAAACGTATAACGCAACTTGAGGCAGATATCCTACAGAGAGAAATGACACTGGCACAAACACCCGACCATGACGCGCAACAGTCATTGGCGGTCATAAGACTAGACTACAAACAACTCCTCACGGAGGCGGCCAAGGCGAAATACAAATCAACCTGTCATAAAATATACGAACATGGGGAGAGAACAGGCAAGCTTCTTGCCTGGCTGGAAAAAAAAGAGCAGTTATTGAGATGGGTACACCGACTGCTCGGACCGAACGATGAGAAAATTACTGATCCCCAGCGGATAGTGGACACATTCGCAACCTATTTCGAATCAGTATATACATCAACCGAGACGATCACACCGCTGGCAGCTGGGGACCTGCTTTCGACTATCAAAGTCCCCTGTTTGTCTCCTGAAGATAGAGACTCCCTCGAGGGAGATCCTACGGAGGAGGAAATCCAGCTGGCGATTCGTGACGTCCGATCGGGCAAGGCAATGGGACCTAATGGGCTCCCGATTGAATTCTTCAAACCAATGGCCTCCAAATTGTCCCCCTATTTGCGCCACATGTACCTCGAAAGCTTTGCAGAAGGGTTGCTGCCAAAAGACATCAGACTGGCCTCAATCGTGGTTATCCACAAACAGGGCAAGCCACCTGATGACTGCACGGCGTACAGACCTATTTCCCTTCTTACACTAGAAGCTAAAATACTAGCAAAACTACTGCCCAACAGGCTCATACCCCATATCACTGGTCTGATACACCCAGACCAGTCAGGCCTTATGCCTGGACGGAACACCGCCCTGAATCTACGGCGACTAAACAGGGTGCTGGGCAGACAGCATACGATCAGGGAGGATGCAGCCCTACTGTCCCTGGATGCCAAGATGGCATTTGATACCATCGAATGGAATTTCCTGTTCGCAGTCCTGGAGAGGATGGGATATGGACCTAAATTTGTGAAGTGGGTTCAACTACTATATGCATGCCCGATCGCCCAGGTCATGGTGAACCGACATACCTTTAGATAGTTCCAACTGGGAAGGGTAACCCGGCAAGGTTGTCCCCTATCGCCCCTAATATTTGCCTTGGTGCTGGAACCACTAGTGGTCTGGGTGAGGGGAGATCCCCTGATCCGTGGACTTAAATGGACAGAGGATCACAAAGACCGCATCTCGCTGTATGCGGACAACATACTGTTGTACATGGCCTCACCATCATTCACCCTTCACCGTATCCTTCACATTTTTCACATATTTGGCACTCACTCAGGGTATACAATTAATTGGTCTAAATCCCAGCTATTCATACTCTGGGGGTCACCACCGCGTAATCCAACAGGATATGACATCCCTGTTGCATCCGGGGGCTTTCGCTATCTAGGTATATATATCACGATCGACCCAGCCCAATTCTATGAATCAAACCTGCAGGAACCCCTGAGACGCTTCCGGGCAGATGTTAAACACTGGCGTTCTCTCCCCCTGACTCTTTTGGGACGTGCGGCCCTTTTTAAAATGCTGGCGCTGCCGCGCTTTCTTTACGTGTTGCAGAACACCCCTGATAGAATCCCTGACTCCTACTTCAATAACATCGACAATGCCGTGCGCACTCTGCTGTGGGATGGCCGGGCACCTAGGATCGCCATGACAAAGCTATCGGCGGGATGGTACGAGGGGGGCATAGCACTACCTGACATCAAATTATACTATCAAGCATCTCAACTAGTCGCGATTCACAGATGGGCACACGGGAGTCGGGAGGATCCGAACTTCCACATGGACTGGTGGCTCATGGGGCAGGGCGGGTATATTAGGGCACTATACACCCCCCCGAAAAGTAAACCTCACCGGACCAACTGCGCGCACAATCTAAACCTGGCATAGGGTTAACAAACAAATGGGCTGGCATAATAGAATCACACGCGCTACTCCACTCTGGGAGCCCGAACTCTTGGGTCGCCTGAGTGCCTGCCCCGGATTTGATAAGTGGGACCTGATCGGCATCTCAACGGTGGGGGACATATGGAACTCAGGGAAGCTAGCCACTTTCACAGACCTCCAGAAGAAATATGAGCTCGCACAGACCGAAACATCTAGATATTTACAGATCAGCCACGCACTCAAAGCAGTGCTGCCAAGGGGCGACCCACTTCCCGAGGCCTCTCCATTAGAGGACAGGTTACTATTGGATCCCATGAATAAAAAGGCCATATCCCTCACGTACAAAAAATTAATCAACAACCGCCCGGACCATTTAGCCCGTCTGCGGCAACACTGGGAGTCAGACCTGGGTGTGCTCGAGGAGGATGATTGGCGCGATGCCTTGGCCTCCCCTAGAGAGGTAGCCATCCCCATGAGACTACATCTGGTCCAACTGAAGATCCTACATCGGCTTTATCTAGATGCGGGCGTTCTGGTCAAAATGGGCAGACGGGCAGATAGCTCTTGTCTCAGATGATGTCGACAGGAGGGGTCCTTTTTTCACATTATCTGGGACTGCCCAATGGCCCGATCATACTGGGACGCTATCACCAAACAAATGGAGAGGGCGGGGGGTAAGACATTGACGGCCTCCCCAAAACTCTGCCTATTGAATGTGTGGGATGCCACTGACCTTACACAGACTGAGAAAGCATGGGCCTCGTTGGGATGGGCCTTGCAAAACGCAACATCGCACAGAAATGGGGCGTGGGAGTGATGCCTAGCATTCGAGATTGGGCAGTGGACATGGATAGAGCCATGATAGCCGAAAAAGATGTCTTCAAGCACAGGGGATGCCCCAAAAAATGGGACCGTAAGTGGGTTACGTGGAACAAATATAGTGGGGATATATGTGTGTCTCCAACAGTCGAACTGCGGTGTGATAGAATGAGACTTGATAATGTACTTGTTACTGATGGGTCACCCCAGAATTGAGGATTGTGACGTTATTAATGTAATAATGAACAGTTCATAATGTCTGTTTACCTAATGCATACCATGGCCTTAATGCACTGCTGTACTGTTGGTTCTGTTTTCACCAATAAAACAGTTTATAAAAAAAAATTAAAAAAACATAACCCATGCTGTGGTGTTCAGCGTTTATTATTAAAATGTTTTTTTTAGAGTTAGACCCACTGGCGGCATGCACAGCAGATATAATCTTGCTAAGATGGCAGATTGACTATTTTGCCAAGGTGGGAGTTTGGCTACTGGGCTTGCTGTGTGGATTGGAGGTTGATCTAGGCTGGCATGAAAAGTGTCTCCGGATGGTCTGGGTTGGGTGCCTTATTGTCAGTTTTCTTTCAGGGTAAACTTATGTCACTTGTTGCCTTCTTAAGGTCTTTCAATGCCTTTCTTTTGTGCTTCTACTTTAGCCACCAAATGTTGATAAAAAGGTCCTGGTGAGCTTTTAGTTTCAGAGCCTCCAGTTTTCCCCTGTTGGAACACCAGACCAAGTTATGGAAGGGATTATGGGCTTTTTTGATCTCCGCTCCAACCTTTATCTTGCATGCCATATTGAATGGGTGGTTATTCCTTCCTCCTCATACTTTCTGCTATCCTCGTGAGAGGTAGTTAATATTTGGACTATTCTTCCTCCAATAGCCATTCAACCACATTCAGGAATTGCCTTCCAGAGTTCCAGGAGTATATTTTCTCTACTTGATTACTTCTGAGCAGATGTCAGGTTTCTGGGTACCAAGTGGTCTTAAGATTCTGGTGCCCTGCTCCACTTTAAACAATTCTAGGCTGGAATAGTAATGGCCTGTTGGGACTTGAGAGCGGGAGAAAGGGGAAGAGACGAGAGAGAGAAAATAAAATACAGGAGGTTGGGGCAGCAGCAGCAAGAACTCAGAACTCCGTATTTCCAAATGGTACAGGACAGACATGTACAAGCACTCTGTGAGATAGAAAGCACATAAATAGATATTGGACACCTAGAAGACAGTGATTTTCGGGAAGCTAAAATACCTGCTTGTGCCCTCACAATTTCAGCAAAGCTTTGACTAATCCAGTTCAAGTATATATATATAGAGTATATTTTACACCTGTTCCATCGGGTCACTGACTCAATATCAATGCACACAATATCAATACTAACCCCGGGCGGAGACGTCCGCTCCGCCCGCGGAGTGTGCAGAGATTTGCCTACTCCGCGTTCCGCGGAGAACGCGGAGTAGGCAAATTGAGCGGAGTTGGCCAGCCCCGCCTCCCACCCCCTATTAACAATTGATTAAAACTTAAATAAAAAGAGTTTAGAGTAAAGAAAAACCACTTACCTTGGCTGTGGCGTCCCCGGGCTGCCCTCCTCCTCTTAATCGCCGTCTGCGCACGCGCCCGCAAATGCGCATGCGCGGGCGCGCGCTTTTCCCAGTTTTAATCAATTGTTAATAGGGGGGTGGGAGGCGGGTGGCGTAGCGGAGCTGCACGGAGTTTATTCTCAACTCCGTGGCCCTCCGCGTAGCCCCGCTACGCCCACTACGCCCAGGGTTAATCAATACACAAAAATATTGGAAATTAAATATCATTAACAATAATATCATCTTCCTATACTTAACTAATGAAATCACAAATATCGAGAACACAAATATCGTTGTTAATATATTGATTTTTACTTGTATAGAAAACAAAAATATTAGAAGCAAAAATATTGTTACCTTTAAATAAACATATGATTTGCCAAAATTATTGCCTCACACAATATGGACTACATTAATATTGACGAAATAATGACTATCATTAATAAACATAAAAATAACTACTTTTAACATTAATCAAAACATTAAAATAAACATTAAACAATATATACGTGTTAACAAACAAAAATATTGCATCACCAAAATAATTATAATTCACCAAAAAACAACTAAATACATAACAATATGACCTAAAATATATATATAAACTACAAACGTTTATACAACAATCTAAATATTAATAAATATCTACATATAAATGAAATATTATTCAAAAGTATTGAATTAAATATTAAACATTACAAATAAAACATAAATTTGCTTTTACCATAGAAGGACATAAGTTTAAAAAAAATTCAAACCAATAAAACCTAACCATTGAAATCAAACTATAAGCAAGCTGAACCAATAAAATCACACAAACAATTTAATCAACAATATAAAAGGCACACAAATTCTATCAACTTAATATTCCAAAATTGATAAAAGCTGCAAGAAGAGGAAACTCTGCTGGATTCTCTGAACAGACCCTGAAAACATAAATATATACATCTCAACAACTACCTGGCAAATTAAATAAACCTTATATTTAAACTAAAACTTACTTTTAAATAAAATTAGCAATGTAAAATAACAAATAATTAACTAAACACTCCATCTTTTATCTCTTTACATGTACCCACTGAAAGAAAATACTACAACATTGAGAAAGTGTTAACCTACTGATCACAAACCAGCAAAAGGATATCAAAAAGTAAGTATATGTAAATTATTATAAAATAAAACTCACCCTAAAACTGAAAGAAATAGAATCTAATGACCACAACTTCTACAAACTACCAACAAATAAACATTTAAAATAAAACTGATGCTCTTTTTTTCTTCCAACAGAAAAGAAAGCATCTGCTTCACCCCTAATGGAAAAGCTGCAAAAAAGAAGAACATACTTGTAAGTATAAGTAAGAAAATTAGTTGCAAATAGCAAACGTATAAACATTTTAAATTTGTAATTCATTGGATAGTTACACTGTTTTCAGACATGACAGAAAGCGCATGATACAAATGGGCTATACCAACAAACAAGAAAGTACATTGATAGAAACTGTGAATCGGAAATGTACTAAATATTACTCTAATGCATGCTATGGGGGGCCACTACAAAAGATGATGTTGTAATTCATGTAAGGGGACACAACAACCCCCCAAATGTGACAGAAGTAGAAGTAAGGGAGGTATTGCCAGATATAAAATAGGGAAACACTAGCTCCCAAGAGCCCACAACAAAAACAGCACCTTGGCACAGCAAGCCAAAACAAACAACACAGTGGAAGGATGGCACAATGCCTACCAATCCACACTAGGCAGAACCCAACCTCCACTCTACAAATTTCTAGAAGCATTACAAAAAGAGCAAAGCTACCAACAACTATGAATGGAGCAATCTGTAATTCTAATTGCACCTAAACTTAGCAAACAAACCAAAAGAATGTACGACATGCTACAATTTAAAGTCAAACTCTTCATAAACAACAAAGAAGTAGATGACTTCGCAATAACAGCTAAACGAATGATATAAAATAAATATTAACCTACAAAACTCCCAAAAACAATAAAAAGTATAATCTTAACTAACATTACAATTCGTTTTTTATATAAATAATAAACTAAAATAAAGTTTAAATGAGACTGATATAATAAAATAATATATACATTATTCATATAACAAAATCTAAAGCTCATCCACCAAAAACCTCAAAGAACAAACGCAATCCCATATGTAAAATAATTACAACACATAAAATACACAATACTAAATACCAATCACATAAAACTTACATTAATAATACTATATAACATTTCCCACCCAAACAAAAACAAGCATTTGCAATGCAATAGGTCTCACATTTCCCAGAGTTTAACCCCTTCGCTGCTAGGCCTTTTCCCCCCCTGTGCTAAGCCTTTTTTTGGCTATTTGGGGTAGTTCGCGCTTAGGCCCCTGTAACTTTTTGACCACATAAGGTATCCACGCCAAATTTGCGTCCTTTTTTTCCAACATCATGGGGATTCTAAAGGTACCCAGGGTTTGTGGATTCCCCTGGAGGGGACCCAGAAATTAGCCAAAATACAGCTACATTTTTTTGGGGGAAAAATGGGAAAAAGGGCTCCAGATGAAAGCGTCTGGTTTTTTCCCTGCAAATGGTATAAAAAAAGGGGTTGTGGTGCTGAAATCACCATCTTCCCAGCTTTCAGGGACAAGCAGACTTTTGTCAGAAAACCAAAATATTTTACACAGTTTTGGCGTTTTTCTGGGACATAGCCTATTTTTGCTATTTTTGTGCTTTCAACCTCCTTCCAGTTAATGGTAGAAATGGGTATGAAACAATAATGGATCCTGGAGAGCTATACATTTTAGAAAAGTAGGCAAAATTCTGAATTCAGCAAGGGGTCATTTGTGTAGATCCTTCAAGGTTTCTTCATAGAAACTAACAGTTAAATATAGAAAAATTGAAAATTAGTTGAAAAAAACAGCCATTTGTGTCAACGTTTTCACCTGTAACTTCTTCTAATTATGACAGCTGTATGAAAGCAATATACCGTTACATTTGCTGGACCTTTCTGGTTGTGGGGATATATAGGACTTGTAGGTTCACTGTGAGAAGTTGGCCTGGTATATGCTGTTCACTAATTAAAGTGGACACCTTGCACCAGGGCAAATCGACTCTTATGGTAGATAGGTTTAAGACAACCTTTTAAAGAAAGCTATCCTAGTGGTAGCTGTGGAGAGCAGCCTTCAGGCTAAGTCTCGGAGGAATGTAAAGCAGCTTGTTTTACCATATAATCTCTTGAATCACCAAATGAAAAGACACCACACAGGTATATATATCAAATATATATGTATTTATTTCTAAATAACTCTCTACTAATCTCTTTATGAGATTAGAAGACAAACATATGCACAAACCAACGTTTCACAATAAGTTAAGCACAAAATATGGCTGGGGCCCTAGGGGCGTACTCAGACCATATACTAAGTAAGAGACTTAGAAACAACGACTTGCAGGGAGACAAGGCCTAGGGCCTTCAGAAGTGCTGGGGCCTCACAAAACCACCCAAGGCAGGTAAGTAAAGGACCCACGGGGGACGCGTGCAGTGTGGATACACAGGCGCGAATCGCCGTTAACTTCAATGGGGCAAGTCGCGGTTGGAAATAAAGAGTTTTAGGATACTTCGGGAGAACCTACAAGCAAGTCACTTACAGGGTAAGTAGTTCTAGGGCCCACACCCACAGGAGCACCATAGTGCTGGAGTTACCTCACCCAGGGAAGCCGGGTGCACAGGTGTCCTTTGGTGTCGGGTCGCGGCGTCGTTTTCAATGGCGAACAAAGAAGACTTGCTGCTTGCGGGAGCTGAAGAAGTGTCCGGTGGAATCCAAGCCTGGATTCTGAAGAAGGATGACCTGAAAGCAGAGGGGACAGTGTTCAAAGTCACTTGGCAGTGACCCGGGGCAAGGAAGATGGATGCCCACCGTCGTCGGTCGCTTCAGGTCGGTTGCAGGTGCCTTGACTCTTCAGCCACGTGGTCCAGGAGGCGTCGACGACGACCAGGAGCTGGATTCGGTGTGTCCTCGACGTCTGCAGCTGACTGCGGTGTCGGCAACTCGATCGGAGCCAACAAGCCTTGGCAGCCGCAAGTCTCGGGGAGATGAAGAAAAGTCGATGGCGCAGACCAGCAAGGTCTGAGGGACTCACCCAGCGAGGGTAAGTCAGGGCAGGCCTGGAGCAACCAGGGAGCCCTTTGGTTTCTTTAAGAAGTCTTCTGGGGACCCACAAGCCAGCGGGCAAGGGATCGCAAAGACACCTCGGGCGGAATCACTCAACAGGGGCCCACGGTCACTCGGGACGGTGTAGGCCTCTGATCTTCGGAGGGATTCCTGCTGGAGGTCGGGACCACACGTGGTCCAAAGCACAAGTTCGTAGAACGTTGTGAAGGGGTTGCACTCGACAATAGTGCACGGTACCCAGGGGTCGCGGTTCCTCGTTACTCGTGGGGTCCACTTGCCTCAGCTTCGCTGGGGACTCACGATGGCCTGGGAGAGGTCAGGAAATCCACTTCTTGGGCTGCAGGGACTTCGGACTCCGGCGGGAGCGGCGTAGTTTGCGACCGTCGTTGTCGTTTTTGGTGCCTGCCAAGCAGGGGAGTCACTCCTTGACTCCAAGGGAGATTCTTCTGTCTTCCAAAGGTAGTGGAACGTCGAAGGGCCAGGATTCTTCTGTAGAGCGTCGTCCAGGGGTTATCTGCTTTGCAATGGCAAGGTTCCCCCTCTTATACTAAAAAGAGGGGATGGACTAGCTCTATGACCCCACCTATGGGAGGGTCAAGGGAGGGGTGGCTACACCCACTTCCCTTTGTCCAGTTTCGCGCCAGAGCAGGGGCAGGTAGCCCCTGAGCTGGTTTGAACTGGCATATGCACAGAGGAGCCTTCTGCTCCCCCAGTGCAGGACTTCAAAGCACTCTAAGAGTGCACCCACCCAGCCCCAATACACTAAACCCTGTCTGGAAGGTGGTTACACCTCCCTGTGACAGGATGCCTATTGTTGGGCTTCCTCCACTGTGAGTTTCGGTCATCAGCAGGAGGGCAGCCCAGTGTCTGTGACTGGTGGCATCCATTTTGTGATGCCAGGGCTCTTTAGGATTCTACCGCGTTTCCACAGCAGGTACATGTCTTATCCCTCTAGAAGGGTGGAATGCTACCCCCGCCGCCAAGATTGGCGGGGGGTAGTATTCCAAGATGTTTGACACCAAACACGACATGTTTTGATGCAGCCATTCCAAAGTTAGCATTTACCGCGAGGATATAATGCACTTAAGAGTATATGGTTTAACCGCATCCACAAACAGCACCAGAGAATGGACTCTGAGAACTGCAGAGGGGCCCTGCTCATGCAGAGGCACCCCCTCACATAGAAGCCAAGCACCCTGCCCTCAGGATTGATAGGGCCTGCCATAGGGGTGACTGATAGGTTTATATGTGTGTGCAGGAGAGATATAGGAAACCTATATCTCAGTGAAGGGTGCTAGCACCACCTCACCCAGGCTGCAGTAGCAGGCCTGTGGTGTCAGATTTAGTCTGCTTCCCAGGGGTGGCATAATACATGCTGCAGCCCCTGGTAGGCCTGTGAAGTACCTATGCCCTTGGCACCTAAGGTACCATATACTAGGGACTCATAAGGCACCACAGTAACCAATCACTAGTGCACCTAGAGTGCACTCCATGTCATTTAGAGAGAGCAGATAGACTGGGGCCCTGAATAGCAGGATCCCAGTCCAACTAAGTCATAAACCAGCAAAACACCATAAAAAAAGTGGGGGCAACCATATAGTCAGATTCCACCTTCCTACATAACCCCCCAAACGAAAGGAGATAAGGCTAACCTTGACCAGTTGAGCCTATATTGACTAAGTGGCCATATAAGGAAGCACCTGCACTAGCATGGTTGCCCCCTATGTTATGGTCCACTAAGCAATCCCTCGCCCTAAGGGTAAGAGAGGGTCTCCACCATGGGGAATCACTACCTCTGGTGTGCTTAGGTAAAGTACAAGGCCGGTGAGGTGTCTGAGTAGGGAAGTGAGGCCCTAGGAATGTTGGCCTCAGCTTCCTCAGATCACTGGTCACCATGTATGCCTGTCTTTCCATGACTGAGTTGCACTTTGCTCTAAGGGTCAACCTTTGGCTGCCTACAGCTGGGGGTTGGGTCCCTTTGGATGGAACACTGGAGGGACATGGCAGGTTTGGAACCTTCTGGTCCCAGGTTTGCCCTTGCCTACCAGAGTCCTTCTGGGGAGGTCCCTACATAAAGGTATGGGGGATCCCTCAGTGTGTAGAGGAATTTTCACCTGGCTAGGGCTACTAGACTGGGTGCCCCTAATCTGCTGATGGGGGCTTCCTCTGGACAGGGGGCCCGGGGGTCCACTGACCTCCCTGACCTCTGCAGCCCTGGGCTGACTGAGGCAGGGTAGAGAGGGGCAGGTTACCTGCTCCAGACTGGGTACCACCTTGGAAGGGTCCTCTGCCATCAGGGGTGTGGCCAGGCCAGGCCTGACTACCTCTGTGGCAGTTCCTTCACTAGGGGTAGGGTCAGTTCCCTGAGGAGGCTGACCCTTACCTACTGTCTGGGGGAAGAAGACTTTTCTTCAACCCTTGTGCTCTCTTTTGGGGAGAGTGGGCCATTCTTTCAGGCTCCATCTCTCCAAATTCTTGGGCTGGGGCTGTGGCCATCACAGCCCCACTAACCTTTGCAGGGACGCCCAACATCCTAAGATGGGTTTGGTGTTCAACTTCAGCCCAGGCTGAAATTTCCAAATCATTGCCCATCAGGCAATCTACAGGTAGGGTTGGGGACACTGCCACTCTTTTGGGCCTGTGACCCCTCCCAGCTGAGATTGACTATGGCCATGGGGTGATCTGTTCTGACACCATCAATGTTGGTCACCTGGTATTTAAACTCAGGTAAAAGCTGGTGAGGGGGACTAGTTTCCCTGCCACCATGGTGACACTAGCCCCTGTGTCCCTAAATGCCACAGCTTTCTGACCATTAATCATTGGCTCCAGTCTGTACCTGCCCAATGCTATGGGACCCATGGTAAAGGTGGCATATCCTACACCACCATCAGAATCTGAGGAGTCTGTTGAGGGGTCCTGTCTAAACTAGGGCCCACCTCTGTTCCTCTTGCAAAAGCACCTAACTTTTGGGTGCACTACTCCCAACTGGAGGATTACTACTGGTAGTACCAGGAGGGGTGGTAGTAGTTGTTGGAGGAACATTTTCTTTATTGCCATTCCTGGGACAACTGGGATCAGATTTCCAGTGCCCAGGCTTTTTACAGACATGGCAATAGGGTTTCTTTTCAGGAGAGGAAGGAGTTTGGGACCCACCCCCAGAAGAGGAATTTTGGGGCCCTGTAGTGGACTTATCCTTGGATTTATCCCCACCTTTCTCTTGGGACTTGGTAGAATCTTTCTTGTGGTCACCACCCTGATTCTTAGGCCTTACCCTGGTTCTGACCCATTTGTCTGCCTTCTTTCCCAATTCTTGGGGAGAGGTCAGATCAGAGTCCACCAGGTACTGGTGTAAAAGCTGGTTTTGACAATTATTAAGGATCTGTTCTCTCATCATTAGATTATAAAATCCTTTGAAATCAGTAACCCTACTGCCAACCAGCCAACCCTCCAGAGCCTTGGATGCACAATCTACAAAGTCTGTCCAGTCCTGAGTCTGTGCCTTCTGGGTATCTCTGAACTTCAACCTGTACTCTTCAGTGGTTAAGCCAAACCCATCTATCAGTGCACTCTTCAGGACCTCATAATCATCAGCATCCTCCTCTCTAACAGTGAGGAGCTTGTCTCTACCTTTATCTGAAAAGGAGAGCCACAAGATTGCTGCCCACTGCTTTTGGGGGACCTGCTGTACTCTACAGGCCCTCTCCATAGCAGTTATCCACTTGTGGATATCATCCCCACTCTGGTAGGGAGGAACAACCTTGCTCAGGTTCCTATGGTCAGGGACATATTCTCTGCCTCTAGGGACACTGTTGCTGCCACCAGGGGGTTCTAAACCCTCCCTTCTGGAAGCTCTCTGGATCTCCAGGGCTTCTCTATCCAGTGCCAACTGCTTGGTTCTGAGGGCCACTTTGGCTTCCTCATACTGGAGCAGTTTGCACCTTCTCTCAGAGGAGGTCTCTCTTAAGTTAAAGTATGAGCTCCTCTCTTGGACAAATTCTCTGCCAGAGTGATAAGAGTGCTCAGATTCCCTGGAAGGGGATCTGTGCCTCTCATCCACTCTGCCAGTTCTCTTAGGGAGAACTCCTCTGTCCTGTTCAGGCTCCTTGAAGCCTGGCCCTTCAACCACAGAGTCTTGGTCATTCGGATTGTCCTCATCTGACCCAGATACTATGATTGACCCACCCACTGATTCAGACCCCTTAGCTCCTAGAGCCAATCTAAGGTCATCTGCTGTCAGCAGATCTATCAGGTGTAGTGTTGAGGGACTCTGTCCTAGTCTCAGGTGTCTGTCAACACACATGGCTCTCAAGTCAGAGAAAGCCATGTCCTTATACTGAGGCTGAGTGGATCCACTGGGTCCACCCTTTAAGGACATTCTAGTGTTGTGCAGTGTTGTACTACCTACACTAGTTTGTGGCCTACTGATCCTAGCTTGAGCTGTGGAAAGGGTGTGCTATCCCTTGGCACACAGCTCTAAGTTCAGTAGAACTTATTGATACTAAGCTTGACTTTATATGTACCTTGAGTACCTATAATGGTTTTCAGTTAGTAATTCAAATAGAGATTTTCTGGTAAAACAATGGCAAGCTGGAATCCCACACGCTGCCCACCAATGTGAGAAGTTGGCCTGGTATATGCTGTTCACTAATTAAAGTGGACACCTTGCACCAGGGCAAATCGACTCTTATGGTAGATAGGTTTAAGACAACCTTTAAAGAAAGCTATCCTAGTGGTAGCTGTGGAGAGCAGCCTTCAGGCTAAGTCTCGGAGGAATGTAAAGCAGCTTGTTTTACCATATAATCTCTTGAATCACCAAATGAAAAGACACCACACAGGTATATATATCAAATATATATGTATTTATTTCTAAATAACTCTCTACTAATCTCTTTATGAGATTAGAAGACAAACATATGCACAAATCAACGTTTCACAATAAGTTAAGCACAAAATATGGCTGGGGCCCTAGGGCGTACCAGACCATATACTAAGTAAGAGACTTAGAAACAACGACTTGCAGGGAGACAAGGCCTAGGGCCTTCAGAAGTGCTGGGGCCTCACAAAACCACCCAAGGCAGGTAAGTAAAGGACCCACGGGGGACGCGTGCAGTGTGGATACACAGGCGCGAATCGCCGTTAACTTCAATGGGGCAAGTCGCGGTTGGAAATAAAGAGTTTTAGGATACTTCGGGAGAACCTACAAGCAAGTCACTTACAGGGTAAGTAGTTCTAGGGCCCACACCCACAGGAGCACCATAGTGCTGGAGTTACCTCACCCAGGGAAGCCGGGTGCACAGGTGTCCTTTGGTGTCGGGTCGCGGCGTCGTTTTCAATGGCGAACAAAGAAGACTTGCTGCTTGCGGGAGCTGAAGAAGTGTCCGGTGGAATCCAAGCCTGGATTCTGAAGAAGGATGACCTGAAAGCAGAGGGGACAGTGTTCAAAGTCACTTGGCAGTGACCCGGGGCAAGGAAGATGGATGCCCACCGTCGGTCGCTTCAGGTCGGTTGCAGGTGCCTTGACTCTTCAGCCACGTGGTCCAGGAGGCGTCGACGACGACCAGGAGCTGGATTCGGTGTGTCCCTCGACGTCTGCAGCTGACTGCGGTGTCGGCAACTCGATCGGAGCCAACAAGCCTTGGCAGCCGCAAGTCTCGGGGAGATGAAGAAAAGTCGATGGCGCAGACCAGCAAGGTCTGAGGGACTCACCCAGCGAGGGTAAGTCAGGGCAGGCCTGGAGCAACCAGGGGAGCCCTTTGGTTTCTTTAAGAAGTCTTCTGGGGACCCACAAGCCAGCGGGCAAGGGATCGCGAAGACACCTCGGGCGGAATCACTCAACAGGGGCCCACGGTCACTCGGGACGGTGTAGGCCTCTGATCTTCGGAGGGATTCCTGCTGGAGGTCGGGACCACACGTGGTCCAAAGCACAAGTTCGTAGAACGTTGTGAAGGGGTTGCACTCGACAATAGTGCACGGTACCCAGGGGTCGCGGTTCCTCGTTACTCGTGGGGTCCACTTGCCTCAGCTTCGCTGGGGACTCACGATGGCCTGGGAGAGGTCAGGAAATCCACTTCTTGGGCTGCAGGGACTTCGGACTCCGGCGGGAGCGGCGTAGTTTGCGACCGTCGTTGTCGTTTTTGGTGCCTGCCAAGCAGGGGAGTCACTCCTTGACTCCAAGGGAGATTCTTCTGTCTTCCAAAGGTAGTGGAACGTCGAAGGGCCAGGATTCTTCTGTAGAGCGTCGTCCAGGGGTTATCTGCTTTGCAATGGCAAGGTTCCCCCTCTTATACTAAAAAGAGGGGATGGACTAGCTCTATGACCCCACCTATGGGAGGGTCAAGGGAGGGGTGGCTACACCCACTTCCCTTTGTCCAGTTTCGCGCCAGAGCAGGGGCAGGTGGCCCCTGAGCTGGTTTGAACTGGCATATGCACAGAGGAGCCTTCTGCTCCCCCAGTGCAGGA
Source organism: Calotriton arnoldi (assembly GCA_963921515.1). Lineage (NCBI taxonomy): Eukaryota > Metazoa > Chordata > Amphibia > Caudata > Salamandridae > Calotriton > Calotriton arnoldi. The sequence continues at coordinate 546,904 of CAWUFW010000411.1, read as the reverse complement.
CTTCAAAGCACTCTAAGAGTGCACCCACCCAGCCCCAATACACTAAACCCTGTCTGGAAGGTGGTTACACCTCCCTGTGACAGGATGCCTATTGTTGGGCTTCCTCCACTGTGAGTTTCGGTCATCAGCAGGAGGGCAGCCCAGTGTCTGTGACTGGTGGCATCCATTTTGTGATGCCAGGGCTCTTTAGGATTCTACCGCGTTTCCACAGCAGGTACATGTCTTATCCCTCTAGAAGGGTGGAATGCTACCCCCGCCGCCAAGATTGGCGGGGGGTAGTATTCCAAGATGTTTGACACCAAACACGACATGTTTTGATGCAGCCATTCCAAAGTTAGCATTTACCGCGAGGATATAATGCACTTAAGAGTATATGGTTTAACCGCATCCACAAACAGCACCAGAGAATGGACTCTGAGAACTGCAGAGGGGCCCTGCTCATGCAGAGGCACCCCCTCACATAGAAGCCAAGCACCCTGCCCTCAGGATTGATAGGGCCTGCCATAGGGGTGACTGATAGGTTTATATGTGTGTGCAGGAGAGATATAGGAAACCTATATCTCAGTGAAGGGTGCTAGCACCACCTCACCCAGGCTGCAGTAGCAGGCCTGTGGTGTCAGATTTAGTCTGCTTCCCAGGGGTGGCATAATACATGCTGCAGCCCCTGGTAGGCCTGTGAAGTACCTATGCCCTTGGCACCTAAGGTACCATATACTAGGGACTCATAAGGCACCACAGTAACCAATCACTAGTGCACCTAGAGTGCACTCCATGTCATTTAGAGAGAGCAGATAGACTGGGGCCCTGAATAGCAGGATCCCAGTCCAACTAAGTCATAAACCAGCAAAACACCATAAAAAAAGTGGGGGCAACCATATAGTCAGATTCCACCTTCCTACATTCACCAAGAACCCGACGAACCCAGAGCCAATAACTGAGCAGCGTCTTGCAATGGTTTTTTATTATGTACCGGGTATATAGCAATTATTTTGGGAAAATGTATACATGGAAAAATCGGTATGATAGACACCTATGTATTTCTGAAATTGGAACAAAATATAGAGTTTAGAAACAGTAGATATTTGCACATTTCCAAAATTGGGAGTACCCATACTAGCATGAGAATTATAGGTCATTTTTCAAAATGACTTCTTTTTTACACATTGTCTTTCATTTGGAAGGCAGAAATGCATCGAAAGTCAATAGGTAATACCAGTTGCTCTACAATTCTGTGTTACACTAAGTCTCCCGAGAAAAATGGTACCTCACTTGTGTGGGTAGGCCTAGTGCCCACGACAGGAAATGGCCCAAAACGCAAGGTGGACACACCACATTTTCAGAGTGAAAAATGACCCTTTTTTTGCAAAGTGCCTAGCTGTAGTTTTTGAACCCTAGCTCTGCCGGCACCTAGGGAAACCTAGCAAACCGATAAATTTTTTAAAACTAGACACCCAGGGGAATCAAGGATGGGGTGACTTGACTGGCTCTCACCAGGTTCTGTTCCCCAGAATCCCTTGCAAACCTGAAAAATTGTCAAACAAAACACATTTTCCTCACATTTCTGTGGTGGAAAGTTCTAGAATCTGCGTGGATCCACAAAATTCCACCGACCCCGCATTCCCCAAAGTCTTCCGAGAAAAATGGTACCTCACTTGTGTGGGTAGGCCTAGTGCCCGCGACAGGAAACGGCCCAAAACGCAAGGTGGACACACCACATTTTCACAGCGAAAAATGACCCTTTTTTTGCAAAGTGCCTAGCTGTAGTTTTTGAACCCTAGCTCTGCCGGCACCTAAGGAAACTTAGCAAACCTAGGGGCATATTACCAAGGATTTGGCGCGCTTAGCGCTGTTTTTTTTATCGCCGGCTATCGCTGGATTTCATCGTGGAGATAACGCGTTATTATCAACGCTTATCTCCAAGGCGATAAAATATCCAGCGATAGCGGCGAAACCCAGCAATAGCGCGAGAAATCCAGCGATAAATTCACTGCGCAAATGAAAAGCTTGCTAATAGGCAGGTGAGGACTTAACCATCTTGTCAATGGGAGGTGGATTGTAAGGTTAAGTCAAGTTGTTATCAGGTTTTAAATTCCAGCGATAATCGCGGTTAGCGCGACTTTTTTATCGCTTCGCGGGCATTGATAATAGGGGGAAGTTGTGTTTGCGACTGTTTGCAGTTGCTTTTAGTTGGGAACGCCTACTTTGCATGTCATTAGCGATAATTATCGCTGACATGCAAAGCGCCAACAAAACGGCCGCTATCGCCATTAAGCTGTCGCTAACAGCTGTTAGCGACAGCTTGCTAATAGGGCGATAAAAATATCGCCGCTTTATCGGCAAAAAGTGCTGCTAAAGTGGCGATACTGCCCTTGATAATATGCCCCCTATACATTTTTGAAAACTAGACACCCAGGGGAATCCAGTATGGGGTGACTTGACTGGCTTTCACCAGGTTCTGTTACCCAGAATCCCTTGCAAACCTGAAAAATTGTCAAAAAAACTACATTCTCCTCACATTTCTGTGGTGGAAAGTTCTGGAATCTGCGTGGATCCACAAAATTCCACCCACCCAGCGTTCCCCAAAGTGTTCCGAGAAAAATGGTACCTCACTTGTGTGGGTAGGCCTAGTGCCCGCGACAGGAAACAGCCCAAAACGCAAGGTGGACACACCACATTTTCAGAGTGAAAAATGACCCTTTTTTTGCATAGTGCCTAGCTGTAGTTTTTGAACCCTAGCTCTGCCGGCACCTAGGGAAACCTAGCAAACCTATACATTTTTGAAAACTAGACACCCAGGGGAATCCAGGATGGGGTGACTTGACTGGCTCTCACCAGGTTCTGTTCCCCAGACTCCCTTGCAAACCTGAAAAATTGTCAAACAAAACACATTTTCCTCACATTTCTGTGGTGGAAAGTTCTAGAATCTGCGTGGATCCACAAAATTCCACCCACCCCACATTCCCCAAAGTCTTCCGAGAAAAATGGTACCTCACTTGTGTGGGTAGGCCTAGTGCCCGCGACAGGAAATGGCCCAAAACGCAAGGTGGACACACCACATTTTCACAGCGAAAAATGACCCTTTCTTTGCAAAGTGCCTAGCTGTAGTTTTTGAACCCTAGCTCTGCCGGCACCTAAGGAAACCTAGCAAACCTATATATTTTTGAAAACTAGACACCCGGGGGATGCTAGGGAGGTATGGCTTGCATGGATCCCCCAACGTTTTCTTACCCAGAATCCCCTGCAAACCTCAAATTTAGCTGAAAAAATCACTTTTTCCACACATTTTTGTGTGGAAAAGTTGTGGCATCTCCGGGCTGACACAAATTTCCTACTACCCAGCGTTCCCCCGGGTCTCCCGATAAAAATGATGCATCACTCATGTGGGAGGCCCAAGGACCCGCGACAGGCAAGGGCCCAAAACGTATTGAGGCGACATCAAAATTCCTATCACAAAATGAACTGGTTTTGCAAGGGGGGTCACCTGGGTTTTTGGCCCCGTGCTCGGCGGCCAGCTAGGGAAACCTACCAAACCCACACATTTCTGAAAACTAGACACCTGGGGGATTCCAGGGAGGTATGGCTTGCATGGATCCCCCAACGTTTTCTTACCCAGAATCCCCTGCAAACCTCAAATTTAGCTGAAAAAATCACTTTTCCCACAATATTTTGTGTGGGAAAGTTGTGGCATCACCGGGCTGACACAAATTTCCTTCCACCCAGCGTTCCCCCAGGTCTCCCGATAAAAATGGTGCCTCACTCATGTGATAGGCCCAAGTACCCGCAACAGGCAAGGGCCCAAAACGTATTGAGGCAACATCAAAATTGCCTATCACAAAACGACCTGGTTTTGCAAGGGGGGTCACCTGGGTGTTTGGCCCCGTGCTCGGCGGCCACCTAGGGAAACCTACCAAACCCACACATTTCTGAAAACTAGACACCCGGGGATTACAGGGAGGTATGGCTTGCGTGGATCCCCCAACCTTTTCTTACCCAGAATCCCCTGCAAACCTCAAATTTAGCTGAAAAAATCACTTTTTCCACACATTATTGTGTGGGAAAGTTGTGGCATCACCGGGCTGACACAAATTTCCTACCACCCAGCGTTCCCCCAGGTCTCCCGATAAAAATGGTGCCTCTCCCATCTTTCTACGTGCTCAGGGGGCTGAGATAGCCCCCTGAGCACGTAGAAAGTGAAACTGAAATGAGCCTAAAGGCTCATTTCAGTTTCAGCTTCAGTGAAATGACGTCAGCACGACGTGCGCGCTGATCGTCATTTCACTGAAACTGGGAGCCTCGGGAGCTGGGGAAGCTCTTCCCAGCTCCCGAGGCTACAGGGGAGAAATAGAAATCCCTCTGGTGCCTACACCAGAGGGATTTCCGGGGCCATGTGCCATGACGGCCGGGAGCCGTCGTGCGCACACGAGCACCGCTAGCACGCACGGCTCCCGGCCGTCGTGCGCATGGAAGGGGTTAAGCTATTGGCATTGTAAATGACAATGCCTTTTAGTTATGTGTTGGTTTTAAAACAGATACATAAAAGGCATTGTCATTTCCAATGCCAATAGCTTAAACTCTCGCAAATGCAAGACCTATTGCATGTTCGTGCTAGAAAGATTTTGAAAAAAGCATTAGGAGAGATAGGCGAGAGCGTGTAAGCTATTTGAAAAAATAGTGCTTGGAGGCTATAATTAAAGCCTACCGAGTAACAACACACGTAACAGGGGGTGTCCTCATGGGAGGTTACAAAATAAGACAAGGCGTACTAAGGAGGGACTACTAAGCTTACTGACCAATGAAAAGCCACAGTTTACAGTGGACAATGACAAAAGCCAATGAAAGATATGGGCGGAGAGTGAGCGGAGCTTCAAGTCGGTACCTGAATACAGCATGCCTCGCAGAGCAGCGCATGCACTGCCCAGGCTTGCCCTAAAAAGGAAATTTTTTGCATCTTCTTTGAACTGACAAATCCTGAAGCCTTAAAAATTCATCCAATGCAGCACAAATTTTCAAAGACCTTCTAGCATTTTACTCTTTCAAAATCCTAGGGAAAATATTAGATCGCCAACGAGTAGCACCCTGCTCCATCACCACACCCCATCTGCCACCTTCACCACTGCCACGTTATTACACGAAGAAGATCATGTGTCAAGGCCTTGAAAGGGGAGAACATCTTTCAGCTTACCATTACAGCCACATTCAGAATCCGGCAAGAATGATTTCTTCTTAACACCTACCCCTGAAATCACACTCCTTGTGAGTATGAAACTAGAGTGGCTGCCTCGATCAAAGACCACCTCCACCCACAGAAAAGGCAGGACTTAAATGCTGGTTATCAGCTAATTATTAAGCTCAAGAACCCCAAAGTAACAAGAGAAGGACCAGCCAGCTCCATTACTATATGAAGCACCACATGCTACACTACAATCACAATCTAGAGTTTAAGCACATCAGTGGGCAAGAAATCACTCTTCCTAACAAAAGGAAGGACCTGATCACTACCCTAAAAGTCTTGTGCCTGCACAATTCCCGCTCTGCCAACATTTGTGACTAAATGAAATGGTGACAGGTCATTTAATGTCTTTTATTTAATTTATTTTTTTTAACTTCCAATCAGTACAATTCAGAAAAGAAATTGAATAGTCTCGATATCCTTACTTAATAAGCGATCCTATTGTTAAACAAGCATTGGCATAGCCAATAGGTCTCGCTTTTGGGACCAAAGTTAATATAGTGCGGAAGAGCACAAAACAAACTAAAAGATAAAAATATACAGAGCCAATCGCAGCACGGGAGGGGCAAAGACCAAAAGGGCAGAAGGGGGTAGAGGTGCGGCATGCGGCGTGACATCAAGTTAAAAAGCTATATATTGTACACTATGTTTTCACAAGTTGACCTAGCCGTTTAGAAGTTGAAAGGTCATGTGTTGGAAACAAACTTTGAGCCAGCCGTATTGAACATTTACGCAGCTGAAAATATAAGTTAATATAGTGCAAAAGAGCACAAAACAAACTAAAAGATTAAAAATATACAGAGCCAATCGCAGCACGGGAGGGGCAAAGACCAAAAGGGCAGAAGGGGGTAGAGGTGCGGCATGCGGCGTGGCATCGAATTGAAAGGCAACTGACACGGCCTGCATCCCAGACACACACAGCGTTTCCCTTGCGGGAGCGAGCAGGGGCACCATCTGTTTTCAAGATAATTACAAACAGATGGCGCCGATGCTCGTACCCGCAAGGGAAACGCCAAACGTGCACGCGTTGCAATAGAAAGCAATGCAAAACGTGCACGCTTTTAGCCAAAATGCTGATCGATTCCAAAAGGTCCCCTCCTATGCAGCGCATGCGCGCTGCGTAGGCGAGCCCTAAAACAGTACTGGGTTCATAGACTTCAGAAGGATGAAATGCGGAGTCAGCCTCTCACTGAGGTACAAGCAGCTCACATGGAGCTATCTTAAATGGGTGCATTACACCACTCAGCAGTTAAGGTCATTATATTAACAACTGTGATTTTAAATGGCTGATCCTTTTTTTGTTTTACCTGGAATTTTACATATTTCAGATTTCCTTTGAAGCCCCAGCCGTGTTTTTATTTGCGAGTGAACATTCTGGTTCTGGCTGTGGCTCAGATGAGTCTGAAGCCTGTGATCTTTAGGGGTTGTGTTTTACTGATAGTCGCCCCCTTTCAACTGTGACACCGAGAAATGCACGCACGGGCATTCACAATAGAAATCATGCTGTAATGTGATGAAAGGACAGCACAGTAATTACAGCATAGCTCACCTGAGGGCAGAGACAAGTGAAATGATGGAAAGTGTCCTTGTTAGTAACAGCTCTGCTGCCGCTGGGTGTGGCACTTCTGGTGACACCTTTCCTTCAGCCTCACACTCTGATGTACTGAACCCTGCCTGCCTGTGGTCTGGGCTGAGCGCCATGTTTCAATCACTGCAGGAGTCGGGCAGAAAGGGCAAGGCTGGGGTAAGAGCGGGTATGATTAGTGCAATTTCATTGTTGAATCTGTGTGCAAACATCTGACATATTTAAGAACTAGTTTCATCACGCTGTGACCGCCCCTTGGGGAGGTTCACCGATCCTTCCTCTTCCTCTCTCCCTCGATATGAAAGTGGTGAAGGCGGTGTTGTGCAGCTGCAGGAGCACTGTCTGAAACCGGAGGAGAGGCAGCGCCTGTGTGTGCTGTGGAGTGCGAGGGCTGCCCCAATATTGTAAAAACAAATACAAACACCATGAAGGATAGAGACCGCGTATGTAAATAAAAAAAAAAAACACACAAGCTACACGAAGGGCATGGATGGGGAGGGAGGGAGGAGGGAACAATGGAGGAAGCATCCGGAGATTTCTGTAATCAACATCGGCGTCCGTGCGGGGGGGGGGCGATATTTAAAAGTTAAGGCAACAGCAAAAAGCAAAAGTAAAAACACGCACAGGGCACTGCAAATACGCCCGCCATTGCTAAAGCTGGCGTCCCACCAGTGCTCTTTAAATTTAACTAGGCAAAGAGTTTGCCAGAAGGGCTAATGCAGGCAATATCGAAAGGACACAAGTAAAAGATCCAGTCGCCATGGGAGGGTACTAATGGAGTAAAGGCGGTACTAAGGAGGGACTAACAAGTCTGTTTACAAATCAGACGCTAGCATTTAGGAAGGACACTAACACAAGCCAATGGCAAATATGGGCAGAGAGTGGGCGGAGCTTCCATTACATACTCCACTACAGCAAGTCTCCCCTAGAGCAGCGCATGCGCGCTGACTCTAGGCTCGACCTAAAAATGTGACTTACTGTTCTGGATCTGCAGATCATCCTCTGTATCTACATAGTTAAAAAGTATAATCCATCAAAAATTGTAAAAATATTTTCCAAAAAGCCCAGAACAATGCAAAAATAAAACCAGTCTAATAGAGAACCATCAATCAATCAATCCGGATTTGTGTAGTGCAGCTTATCACCTGCGAAGGTATCCAGGTGCTGGGATTTAGCTGCTGAGGGTGGTGTCAGTCGAAGAGCCAGGTCTTGAGTTCCTTTCTGAATTCCTGAGGGAGGGAGAAGTTCGGAGGCGAAGGGTAAGGTCGTTCCAGAACTTGGCGGCGAGGTAGGCAAAGGCCCGCCATCCATGTAGCTTCAGCAGAGGTGGGAGTTGTGGGCGAGGACGAGGGAGGAGGATCGCAGGTGTCTGAAGGGTGGCTGATGTGTTCCGGTCCTTGGTCGTGGAGGGCTCTGTAGGCGTGTGTGAGCATGTTGAAGTGGCATCTCTTCTGGACAGGGAGCCAGTGGACTTCTTGAGGTGGGAGTGATGTGGGTCCATTTGGGGAGGTCGAGGATGAGTCTGGTAGCGGAGTTCTGTATCATCTGGAGTCTCTTCGGGAGTTGGGTGTTGATTCATACGTAGAGTGTGTTGCCGTACTCCAGGCAGCTGGTGACTAAGGCTTGCGTGACAGTTTTCCTGGTGTTGACGGGGAGCCATCTTAAGATTTTCCGGAGCATGGGGAGAGTGAGCAAGCAGGCGAAAGAGACTGCATTGATCTGTCTTTTCATGGTGAGTTTGCTGTCCAGGAAGATGCCACGGTTGAAGGCGTGGTCAGTTTGTGTGGGTGAGGGTGAGGGTCTGAGTTTGTGGGGCCACCAGGAGTCACTCCAAGGGGAGGAGTTGTTCTCGAAAAATAAGCACTTCTGTTTTGTCCGTGCTGAGTTTTAAGCAGCTGTTCTTCATCCAGTCTGCGATGCTCTTCATGCACTTGAGGAAGCTGGCTCTGGTGGTGGATGGGTCTTTTGAGAGTGAGAGGATGAGCTGGGTGGCGTCTGAGTAGGATATGATGTTGAGGCCGTGGGCTCTGACGATGTTGGCCAGGGGCATTATGTAGCAATCATTGGCATCATGTAGCAATCAAAGCAATCCAAAGTATCTAGGAACCATAAAAAAAACAAAAAAGTCTTTAAAAAATAAATGCTCCTGGAAATCTGAAAAAGGAAATCAAAGTATAAGAATATTAGTTTATTATAAAACAAAACAGATTTCCTTAAATAAAAAGGTAAATCCAAATACCTGTAGGACACGTTCGTAAAGAGAAACCTGCAAAGTAAAACAGGAAACTCATCCACAAAAAACATTATGGGCCTTTTTACGATGTCCGTCGGACATAACCATTGCGGAAAAGAAACTGCCGGACCTTAGGTTGGCAGTTCCGACTGCACTGTTACGATGCGACCGACCATCGCAAGCCTCCATTTGTCAATGGAAGCTTGTGCGGCGGGCGGAAAAGGCATGCTGCACAAGCCTCTATTGACAAATGGAGGCTTTGAAACATCCCAGCACCTTGTGGCAGGCACCATGCGGTGCCTACCAAATGGAGCAGGGATGCTGAGGGTGGGCACCATAGATGCGCCCCAGGCCCAAGAGCGGAGGCCGCGGAGGGATGGGGCCCTGCTAGGGCCCCCCAAAGACACTGTCTGACAGCAGTTCCATGTCGGAAATGCTGACATAGAACTGCTTTTGGAAAGTGCCATCATAATCCCGAAGATGGAGCCGATGCTGGCTCCGCCGTCATTGTGGATTGTCGATGGCTTCAGACGCACCAACGGGCTGCTTGAGCCCGCGGAAGCTCCACGGACAGTCCCTCGGCACGATGCCTCAGCCCGCCACATCATAATGCGGCAGGCGGACCGCTGTGTGAGATGTCGGTGGGTCCGACACCGACGTGGCATCAGTGTCGGACCCACCGACATCATAATTAGGCCCTACATTCCCAAAAATACATATACATTATACTTAAACATCAAAAAGCAAGTAACATTACACAATATAACATAACATATAGATACATTGCTAAAACATGGTACGAAAACCTAAACTAACACACAAGTGAAAATCACCACAATTAGTACAACTAAATGTACTAAAAACCCACAAACAACACTATAACTAACCTCTAGAACTCCACCTTGCACCCACCCTTCCCTCACAAACCTAAAACAAACCTTTAAAAAGGACTTACCTGTTCTGACGAACAGCAGCACTTTACCACGACCTGGATCCCAGAAAATAGGTTGCGGTCCCACCAAGCATATTACGACTTTCCTCACCGCCACACTTTTCATGGCGATATGACTGCCATGAAAAGTGTGGTGGTGAGGAAACCCCCCCTTGTGCCTCACGCCATGTGGATGCACACAGGGGGGCACAACATGTGTCCCCCTCTGTGCATGCACACCAGTACCTGCACTGCATAGACTGGGGCAGTCCATGCCGTGCAGGTACTGCCTTTGATGTCCCCATTGCGGTGCCTATTTCATAGACACCGCCCTGGAAACACCAAAGAACCGCCCGCCATACAGGAGAAAACCCCCGATCTGGCAAGCAGTTCCTACATGGGTTTGGCAGTGCTGGAGGGGGCGGTCCCGCTCCCGCACCGCCAAACTCTTAATATGGCCCTTAGTTTTTTTACATATTAATACAACTAAAAGAAATTCAAACATTTCACAAGTAATACATTATCTTACTAAACACGCAATAAAAAAAAAAATAAACACATAAAATCAAACACACTACAATAATGTACATGTAAGATAACACTTACAAATGATATTATATACAATTATATTTTGTAAAACAATATTTTTTAGAACGATATTTAAAACAACACTTAAAATGATATTCTTTTTTTTTAACTCTTTTTATTGAACAAAGCTTATCATACAATACAGAGCCTGAAGAGACATTGCTAGTACGAGAGTACAATACGGCACAGAATACAAAACACAGAATGGCCAAGCAACACCCCACAGCATACAATTGACAATGATTTGGTGCTTTTACGGCCATGAGCAATGTTTTTAACACTCCACTCCCCCATGGTAGAGAATGTCAGGTCAAGAGTGCGTTGTGATGCAATGCCCTCTAGGTCGTGCCTCTGTACTCCCCCCCCCCCAGGGGTCCCACACCCTCTCCCACTTTTTGGGGAAACATCTGCTGCGGTACACTACTTCTCTGCCCTCTGGCACCAGTCTAGGTCAGCCTTCTACTCCGCCACGGTTGGGGGAAGGGTTGCTCCCCACCGTCTCACGATGTTGCGCTTCGCCACTCCACCCGCAAGTATAAGCCAGATCTTAGTGTATCGAGGCCAGTCCTCCTCTCCCTGCACCACCAATAGCAACCATTTGGCATCCATGGGCACCCATACAGACATGAACCTAGCCATCACAGTCGTCACCCCCCGCCACTACTCTTGGATCGTGGGGCAGTCCCACAAAATATGAAAAAAGGTGCCTTCCAATGCACACCCTATCACACATAGTGGTTTGTCCACTGTTCCTATTTTGTGCAAAAGAGTGCGTGAATAGTACGTCCTGTGCAGAATTTTGCACTAGTCTGAATCTGGCTAGGATAGTCCAGTTCTCATCGTTAGTGTCTCCCAGGTCGTCTGTCCAGGAGCGTCTCAGGGGTCCCAAGGGGTCGGGGGAATTATTCATCAGTTTCCGATAGATCATGGACACCCCCTTGTCTGGGATGGGTTCCGTGAGCAATCTGTCTTCTAAGGGGAGGAATCCAGCAGATTTGTCCCCTCCAAAATATGGACTTGCAGGACGACATGCCCAAGTTGGGAATAGCGGAGTCTTTCGGCATCTGCCGACTCGTATTCCTGACTTCGGGGCCGATTATGATGCCGGACAGACCCAAGTCGTCCGGCACCGTTCTGGAAATGGAACCGAATGACCTCCAGTCGTCTGTTCCATTCCAGGAATTAGGATGTGACCGAACCCTGTTCGGTCGCAATCCTATACTTTGCTACGGGAGCATGCATTCCGAACGGAATGCATGCTCTCATAGCAAAATGCTAAGGTGCAGTTCATCCCTGCACCCCGAGGCAGGCACCTCAAAGTATACATGTAGAAGGGGGGCTTTATACTTGAAATCGCTGTAATCTAGGGGTGAGAAAACACACCAGTGTGTTAAAACTGCCCTCACACACAGAAATCTGTGTCATGCTTCATCATAGGGCTGCTAACACACCTCCGCGCAGACCAACGCTGGAGGTGGAGCAATAGGGGAGGGGAAGACAATACAACACGTAAAGAAAAACAGTATGGGATCACAAGTGAAAAATGGTGCAGATACAACAATTAAAACTGGCCACGGGAATTTCAAATGTAACTTTAATATTGGATTCCCTGATCAGAGTAAAAGGTCTCTAAAAGACCAGTGGTATGGTCAATCAATCAATCAGGGGTTTGTTAAAGCGCGACTACTCACCTGTAAGGGTCTCAAGGCGCTAGGGGTGGGGGGTGCAGGTTCCATCCATCATGGAGGGGGTCTGTCGAAGAGCCAGGTTTTGAGGTTTCTTGCGAAGATGGGGAGCGATGTTGTCTGTCTGAGGTGGAGCGGAAGGGCGTTCCATGCTTTGGCCGCGAGGAAGGAGAAGGAGGGGCCTCCCGATCTGGTCTTTCTGGTGCGGGGGACCACGGCGTAGGAGAGCTGGGCTGATCGTAGGGTCCTTTGGGGTGCGTGGAATTTGAGTCGGCTGTTCAGGTATGCTGGTCCGGTGCCGTGGAGGGCCTTGTGTGCGTGGGTGAGCATCTTGAAGGTGATTCTCACCTCGACAGGGAGCCAGTGGAGTGTGCGCAGGTGCTGGGAGATGTGGCAGTGTTTTGGCAGGTTGAGGACCAGTCTTGCGGCGGCGTTCTGGATGTTCTGTAGCTTGCGGGTGAGGTTTTTGTTTATTCCGGCGTAGAGTGCGTTGCCATAGTCGAGTCTGCTGGTGACCAGGGCGTGAGTGACAGTCTTTCGGTGTTCGAGGGGGATCCATTTGAAGGTCTTACGAAGGAGGCGGAGGGTGTGGAAGCAGGAAGACGAGACAGAGTTGATCTGGCGGTCCATTTTGAGCTCGGAGTCCAGGATGATTCCCAGGTTGCGTGCGTGGTCTTTGGGGTTGGCGGGTTTCCGAGGGCGGGGGGCCACCAGGTGTCGCTCCAGGCATCGGGGTTTGGGCCCATGATGAGTACTTCTGTTTTGTTGGTGTTTAGTTGTAGGCAGCTGTTTTTCATCCATTTGGCGACGGCTTCCATGCCTTCTCGAAAGTTGCGTCTGGCGGTGTTGGGCTCGTTGGATAGGGAGAGGATGAGCTGGGTGTCGTCTGCGTATGACACGATGTTGAGTCCGTAGGTTCTGACGATGGGGGCGAGTGGAGCCATGTAGACGTTGAAGAGCGTCGGGCTGAGGGAGGAGCCCTGGGGGACTCCGCAGGTGGTAGGTGTGGGGTCCGAGAGGAAAGGGGGAGTCTGACCCGCTGCGTCCTGCCGGAGAGGAAGGAGCGGATCCAGTCGAGGGCCTTGTCCTGGATTCCTGCGTCGTAGAGCCTGCGTATTAGGGTGCGGTGGGAGACTGTGCCGAACGCCGCTGATAGGTTGAGGAGGATGAGGGCTACTGTTTCTCCTTTGTCCAGTAGGGTGCGGATGTCGTCTGTTGCGGCGAGGAGTGCGGTTTCCGTACTGTGGTTTTTTCTGAAGCCGGATTGGGAGGAGTCGAGGATGTTGTGTTCTTCAATGAATGTGGAGAGTTGGCTGTTGATGGCTTTCTCGATGACTTTCGCTGGGAATGGGAGCAGGGAGATGGGTCTGTAGTTTTTGAGGGCTGTGGGGTCCGCTGAGGGTTTCTTTAGGAGGGGGTTGACCTCGGCGTGTTTCCAGTCGTCGGGGAACGAGGCGGTCGCCAGGGAGCCGTTGATGGTGTGGGGGAGCATGGGTGCGATGTTGTCGGCGGCTCTGTTGAAGATGTGGTGGGGGCAGGGGTCCGTGGGGGCCCCTGAGTGGATTGACTTCATTGTCTTCAGTGTGTCTTCAGTGGTGAGGGCTGTCCAGTCGTCAATCGCTGGTTTCCGGGTGTCGGGGGTGGTTGGTGAGGGTTCAGTGTGTTGGTTGTCTTCGTCGAAGTTGTCGTAGATGCTCTTGATTTTGTGGTGGAAAAAGGTGCTGAGTTTGGTAGGGTATAAGGAGTCCCCTACCCCTCCACTCTGCAAAAAAGTCGACATGTTTCAGCTGTCTACCTTAAAGACCCCGGCTTTCATCAGGACTCACAAGAGAGAGATCCCATAGGTACTACCCCTACCTCCTTATTCCTAGGGTAGAGTGTAGACACACTTTTGAGTGAATGCTCAGAGAAAATACGGTAGAGTAACTTGCTCTCCAAGGGAAACAGAGTTTATTAAAATCAAAGCTTGAACTGGCGGGGGAGCGAGGACAGCTCTCTATAGTCACACTTTCGTCAAGGTGAGCCGTGTCGGACGGATAGTCCCTCCCGGCGCCGTGCAGTTGCCCAGGCACTATTCGTCCGACACGGACATACTGACAGTGGAGATTTCTTTCATTTAACCTGGACATATTGAGTGTCCAATAGTATTGGGTCTCCATATCACAGATCCTGGCTAAAGTGCTTCAGCTCCCCATCAACCTGTCCACCAAATTGAGATTATTTATGATAATCAAAGGGGAGGGTTACCCAAGAAGCCCTAATTGTCTGAATGGGCTAGGGTTCCTGTTGGTCAGGTGACATATTGCAAAATACTGGACATCCCCCACAGGCCCACTGATACGAGATTGGCTTGAAGAGATGGACAGACATGCCATAATGAAAAAACTGCATACCTAGCTAGAATTTGTTCCTACAAACACCACAAGATTTTAGGATCCCTGGCTGTCCCATTTTGGACTTTTGCAACAATCTGAGAATGTGACCTGTTTGAGTAATGTGTTGAAAATGCTTACCTTGTCATGCAGATGTATAATACATCTCAAATAAAATTGGTCATAGATCTCAGTCAATCCTGCTATGAGGGAGTGTATTCAGTACTAGTCTCTTTCCATAATGTGTCCTATGGGTGGTCCCGGGTGGGCACAAGGCCTTCTACTAGAGCCATTTCATTGCTTATGTCTGTATCTGGTGAGAGTGGGTTCTGTTCATCGTTTCAAAAATGGAACGGAAACATCCTCTATTTGGGGGCTAATAAGGATGTAATACGGAAGCTTCAGGTGGTTCAAAATTCAGCCGCAAGATTGCTTTGCCAGATTCCTAAAACATCTTCCACCTCTAGCGCCCTGAGAGATTTGCATTGGCTTAGGGTGGAAAGCCGTACCAAGTTTAAAGCCTTGGTCTATATGTTCAAGATCAAGGCCGGCACTGCTCCTCAATATCTGCAAAATCTTGTTCATCCCTATCAACCCTCCCGTCTGTTACGTTCCACTACCCAGGGAAAATTCTCGGTTCCCAGAGTCAAACTTACAAGGACGGGAGGTCGCTCGTTTGCTTACTTGGGTCCATCCCTGTGGAACTCTCTCCCCATAGCGCTCCGCAGTGAAACAATATATACGAACTTTCGTAAACTTTTAAAAACTTGGTTGTTTAATAAATAATCTTCACTTTTCTGCTCCTCTCTGTTCCTTCAGGCCGGCGCTGGGGAACCCTTGTTGGGTAGCGGTGCGCCTTATAAAATCAACCTAACAATAACAATAACGTGTTTTTTTTCTCTGTGCTTTTACTTCTATTCGCCCTTTGCCCCACGGATTCTAGTAATCAATGAATCAGTGATAGCTTTTCACTGTTGCTACATATTTGTGACGTTTGTTAATTTGGAGGGTTCTTCAATTTCTGCACTCCATTTGCCTTTGTTACCCACTTGTTTAGTTTGTGCACTTAAGTAAGGATTTGTGAGACAGGCTGGACCTTCGAGATGGCTCTGACTTGCTGCCTTCTAAGCTTTGCCTTGTGGAATGGGGGTGTGAATGAAGGACTTAGCCATCACAGCTGACAGGGGAGATAACACTGGATTCCAGGGTGTGCCTTTACCAGTAGCTAGGGCCCTGAGCAGTAGCCCAGACATGACTGCTTAGCAACCATTGCTATGGTTTTGGAACACAGAGAACTGTTGAGATACTGTGTGACAAAAGTACATTGAGATGAATAGCAACGTTATACATGTGCTACATTTCAACTGGCGAGCAGCATTATTTACGACAAATGTGAAAATATTTATCTACTGTGTTGAGTGTACAGTAAATGAGAATTTTCTTTGACAGAGGAGATTAGGGTCAAAGTAGAGTTTGTAGATGGTAATGTGGGATACCTGGATTAACATACTTGTGTCAGGATAAGTACAGTTTACTCTACCTTCGCCAAACACACCTCTTGGATATTCTGTAGCAGAGCAACTTCCATGCTTGCATTAGTCATCAAAGGTAAATATCCTCTGTGGTGAGCTGCACAGTTCCATCCACTTGATCCAAGCATGCCTTGTGTTGCGGGGATTCTGCACATATACAGAGCTATGCACAGGATAATAGGACCTCGGTGTATAGTGGTGAGCCAACCATGCACCTTAGTACCCACAATCCCAATCCGACTAGCCTTAGCGTCTCATTAGGTCTCCGTCCTACAGCGAAGCTACCCATGCTTAGACATCCCAGAACACTGACTCTCTCAGGAATCGCGGGAGCAAGAACACTCTTTCATCACTCACTCATACTTGTCCACAACGTGCGTAATAAGAGACACAGTATAGTTTAAAATGTTTATTTCAACTATCGCGCTCTAAGATAAAGTACACGTGCCAGTACTATCAGCATAATGCATAATGATAAAATAATAAGCATGGTTACAATTCCATAGAATACAAATGGGGAAAGCATTTTATAAAGACAGTGGATATAGGGCTAAATGGCCTGTCCAGCCTCCCCGTGCTAATAACTAGTTTATTATAAAAATAGAAGACCTCTGGGCTTTGTCAGGCGGACCCTCATTCCTCAATATCTAGATGCAAGGTTTACATCATCAGACAAGCACAGCTCTTCTCCCTGGAAAGGTTTTTCTCCAAGTGCCACCAACCGGGAGATCACAATATTAAAAGCACACAAATTTCTCCAAGGCAGCTGTAGTGCGTGTTATGTCTAAGTGCGAGGGGCTGACCAGATCAGCAATAACAAGGGACGTTGTTTTTCGACCTTGTACATGGTGTGCAGACGAAACCCACAGGGAACATGAGAAAAGGTGAAAGGCAAAAAGGCAGACAGATCTAATATAGCCGGGCACAGGCAGAGTCTGGAAAAACAAAGTCACAGAGTAACGTGTGCAAAAGAGGCATCATGGCAGCCAGGCCTAAGCTAACTTAGCAATGCAGACAATGGGGCCACAAACCACACTACACCCTCCCCTGGTCAGTCCATAGGCCAAGACATAGGACGAAGACAGAGTTCAAATAGATGGAGCAGAATGCAAACGTCTATGTACGAAAAGTTCTCATGAAGGACAGTGAATGAAAAAAGTTCAGGACCAAAAAATTGCAGATAGGGCCAGAAATCAGGGCCCTTTGAAAATAAAAAAATCCAAAATGCAGTTCGCTGAAGGCGAAGGCCCCTAATCCAATACAGTGTATGCGCAGAAAACTGCCACACCTTCCAAGAGGATGCCATTGGTATTGTCATAAAAAAGAGATGCCATCCAGTTCAACAAATCAAAACTGCAGGCATGTTCCTCAAAATAGGGAGCAGTGGTCAGCAATGCGGGACAACTTGCTTGATACTCAATGTAACTTTGTTGTAGGAGATTCTGAGCAGCCGCCCAGATATCCCATTGCGCCAAAACTCCAAGTGCAGCCGCACGCGCCATCAATCCAGTGCCGGAACATTCCCGTTCATGGGCCACGAAGGGGCCCATTAACTGGCCAAAATCCGGGTCAGACTGAGACGTATTGGAGAGGCAAACATCCAAGGACCAAGAGAAAGGACATCGTAAGCAAGACATCACAGGTTGCACGCAAGTGAAATACGCAAAGCGAAAAGAAAGTTTGTAGGACACACCAAGCGTTGCCAATGGCAGGATGCCGAAGCTGATGAGCATGCGTTCACGGAGCATCCGGAGTCGACCTTGGTTGAGTAGGCCCCCAGGAAGTGCAGCCATTGCGCAGCAAACAAAACCAAAGCAATATTCCAGCAGCTAAGGCTAGAAGCACTGGGAAGCCGCCAAAGACGCTGGAAAAAATAGAATGAATAAAAGCCGGAATTATTCCAAATATAGTTTGAAAAGAGGTAACAAGGCCAGAGCCCACAACCTTAAAGTGCACAAGACCTGCGGTGTTAGAAGCATTGAAAACACGGTGAATCAGTTCACCGAAATGTTGTGGGAGGTTTGTGTTCAAAAGGGCCTGTATCTCACTGTGGGTACTAGCCACCTGGAGAAGGAAGGTCTCCCGGGCGGAAGTGAGCATAACCTCCTGGTTTAATAATAGCGATTTTATTCTGCTCAATTTATTAAAATCCGCCGTCAAAGTTGGTATGGAAGGCCAAATGGGACTATCTGTCCTGTCGTGCGGGGGTGGAAAAAGTACATTTTTGCAGCACACAACACGGTGGGAAACAGTTACAATGTAGGGGATGCCGGCCTGCATTCCACAACAGTCCTGATTATTCAGAAGCAGATAGCTACCATTTGCAAGCACAGTGAAAGTGGGTGATATAACAGGAGCTGGAATGCCCTTCAAAACACAAGCAAAATTCGGAGCCGAAACATTACAAGCCCTGTGTAATTTAAAGTTTTTACAAATGAGGGAATGACCCACTGTAGAATCGCAAGACTCCCCTGTGAGAAAAACCTCCTTTCCGTCCCTAAGGCATCTGTACATAAAAGGCAGGGACCAAAGTTCATGCAAGAAGGCACTGCCCAAGGGCTGAAAACGTCCAACAGGATAATGTTTCATGCATGAACTGAACTCAAATAAAGAAAAAGGCAAAGCGATAACCCCGTGAACTAGCCACACTGCAGAGTCCAACTCCGCTACAGAGAATGGTAACGGTTCTATCTTTTCGATATGTAAGAGAGTGTATGTTGCATCCTTCATGGACATAAATTGCTGTTTGTCAGATAAATTAAACGGCAAGAACAAGGCAGACGTGTTCAAAAAATGCCAAGGAACTTTACCCATTTTCAGAGTCTGCAAAGTCCATGCAAACTGCATCACTGAACGCAATTGATTCTGACCATGATATAACACAGATACATCATCTTGTACAATATCAACAACAGATGAAACAATATTCTCTAATGTGCAAATGCGGGAAGACAGGGTATTAATACTATTGTCAACAGCAAGCACTTTTTCTAGATTTGCCTGATCTATTTCCTGTAAACGGGAAGCAGCTTCAATTTGCGAAAGCTTCCATAGTTCATTGTAAGTCTCATAAATGAACCTTTTAGGTCGAGGACCACGAGGCCCTAGAACAAAATCGGACAGATCAATGTTGCCTGATATTAGAGATAAATGTTGTTTTGCAGAATCTAATGAAGAGTGCTGCAACCACTGTTTACACAATTTACCAACTGAATATGTTGTAACAGTACGAGAGGCAGAAAACCGTGGATCAGGCCTATCCTGTTTGTAACCAGGAGCAGAGTCGTGAAAACGTAGTTGGCAGGCATTTGATGCTATGGGCCAAGACAACCAGGGTGACTGAACAAACGTAGAAATATTAAAGGAATTATTTTGATACAAAGCTTGCAAAGTTGAAAGGGAAATATTGAAAAGCAAGCTTACGTTGGGAGTGGAAGACAGGACGGGAATGGAGGGAGCATTCAATTGTTTGGAAGTAGCCAAACCCCAGCATGTTGTTTGAAAAATCGTATTATTTAAAAATAAAATCTGGGCCGGAATTAGGCAAGCACGGTGCAAAGCTTCCGTACCGCGTACCTGCCATGATTTGGTGCCCCAAATCGATTTTAAGTCAATGGTGTCTAGCCAGTGTTCATAACCACCCACGGCTAGTTCGTTTAAAAAGGAACTTGAATATAGCAATTTGGTCTGGGTCAACATGACATTTTGAGTGGACGAAGTGTTCAATTTAAAATAATAGGACCCAGGGTTGGATCTATCAAAGTCCGTAAAATAAGTAAATTTTCTTCTAAGTGTTTAGGAGCTACCGGGCAAAGGGGCTGGACAATGTTCCCATTGGGTGTAATTAAAAGTACCCCGAAGTGTACTTGGTTTATGGAGAAAATGGTTGCCCCAATGCTGGTAACAATATAAATCAGCATAACTTGCAGAATTCAAGTACAAATCTTCAGCATTAAAAGCAGCATAATATTTCAAATCAGAGAATAACGATTCAACGGCATGCACATCCCAATCATCAGAAAGAATATTACTTTTCACCACATCACCCATAGAATCACGGAGAACATTTGGTACATTAATAATTTCGGTTGGTCCATGAATCTGGAAATTTACAGCATCCCATACGATGCCATCAGCTACTGGGAAAGCGGAAATGTTTACAAACGTGTGATCACGCTTTATGATGTGAGAAGAAGAATGCGGAGCCAAAGTTCCAGCGACACAGTCAACAGCAGAGCGTTCAGGCAAATAATGACCATTAATGAGCAAGAAAAAAACTGTCACAAAGCCAATGGACATGAACAGAAAAATCAGGAACAGCACCAACCAGATGTATGTCCATGGTGGGACTAAAAAATTGGCTCTGAACCAGGAAATAAAAACACTGAAGCGGCACGGTATAAGTGATGAGGTGGAAGCCGAATCAAAGGAAAAACGTGTTGGGTTCAGTGGTATGGTAGGTAAATGAGCCACCGACTCGGTGGCGGGGTATACATACTCTGTCTCCTCGTTGCAGGAGGAAGCCGGGAAGTTGAGCAGGCAATCAGGCAAGTCTACCATTTCAATGGCAACATCAGTGTCTGTGGAAGATGGAGGGCCACAAACAGGAGTCCGTGAAATGGCTGGACATGATAATGAAGGTGTCACGCTATTCAGGATCGGCCAGATGTTGTAGCTTGACATTGTCCACTGAGATGTGTCTGTTCTCTTTGCGACCAGGAAGCGGTGGTAAGATTACTGTACGAGTACCCTTCAAGCCAAGAACTGGAACCGGTGCACGATAAGAGGGGCCAAATTCTTTTTTGTTCTCCACCTTCTCTCGGACCAGATCTCCAACCTTTGGAAGCCAGCCGGCAACCGGAATCAGCAACGCAGCGTCAGTGGCTGAAGGCAAGTGTTCGTTTGCAAGTTTGTCTCGGGTCTCTTGTAAGTCCTGCAACATAGTAGAATGATTATCTACGTCAAAGATTGCGGTAGTCGCCGCCATGTCTAGACCATCAAGGTCTGGCACAAACATTTGTATGCCAAAGAGCATTTCGTATGGGGTCCGCCCACCCAGAGATCTTCTAGGGAGATTATTAAGTGCACGTTGCACGCCATACAAGTGGGCCAGCCAGTTCCTGCCAGTACCTAAGACCCTAGCTGTCAAGGATTGCTTTAAGTCACGGTTCATTCGCTCCACAATTGAGTTGCCCTCAGTCCTATATGGAGATGAAAATTGCACCTGCACCCCCAGTGACCGCATGGCGTCCTTGTACGCCTTAGAGGCGAACGCTGGACCTTGGTCGGAATGGAAGGTGCCACAGGCAAAAATTCCCACAAAGACACGCAAATCCCTGATGACATTTCGAGCATCAGCACTTCGTTGTGGCCAGACCCAGATGAAACGTGTGCACGAGTCAACTGCAACTAAGATGTATTTATATGCAGTGTCAGAAGAAAATGGACCGCAGTGATCCAGGTAAACACACCCAAAAGGTTTGTTAGAAATGCAGAGCTGTGTTTGTGGTGGTCGTGTAACCGTCGAAGGCTTAATTTGCTGACAAACGTCACAAGAAAGCACATAAGTACGGGTCTGTTTATATAAACCTCGCCACCAGTAACGCTGCTGCAAGATGGAAACAGTCGCAGAGACGCCAGCATGGGCCAAAGCCAAGCCGTTGTGTGCGGCCGTTATCAAGGAAGGTCTGCGGTCCGCATTGGGAATCAGCCGATCACCAACGTCTGGAATTCTTACGTAAGGAACCTGTTCGGGACTTAAGTGTTAAGAGTACTTGGAAGGGAAACCCCGTGGGTAATTATTACCTTCCTTTGTTGCAGCGATAGCTGCCAAAATCTCATTATCTATTTTAGTCATGGATCTTGTAACCGCTGCTACTGAGCACATTGCTACTGCAGATTTGGCAGCTTCATCCGCCAAACTGTTACCGACCGCGTGTGCGCCCACACGCTGGTGGCCAAGAGTGTGAATCACCTGTGTGAGGGGCAGACGTTGTTTAAGATCTGCCACTCGAACCCAAAGCATTTTATGCTGGATTGTGCTGCCTTTAGCATCTCTATAGTCGTTTTGAGACCAAAAGAAGAGGTTGTCATTAAAGGATTGAACACAGTAGTAAGAGTCGCATACAATAAGTGTAGTCACATCTGGATCTGCAAACTCAAGTGCGAGCACCAAAGCATGCAGCTCGGCCAATTGTGCGGTACTGTCTCCTAGTGCCTGTGTGTGCACTACACTCGACTTGAATTCACCGTCCACCATAGTACCTGCAACAATAGCACATGCTGCGGAATAAGCGTGCTTAGAACCTGTGGCCGGTTGCGCCGAACCATCAGTGTAAATAATACATTCGTACTCCTCTAGCGGCCGCAAAGACAGAGGAGGAGGATGAACAAATTCATACTGTAAGAACTCCTGTGTCTGAAGTGAAGAATCAAAGATAAATGTGACATCTGGGGATGTCAGAGAGGTAGCCCATTGAATCCAACGGGGGTGCAATGCCTTAGAGTTCGGTACACTTGCCTTCGTTACTGCCTCAAGGGCAGGATATGGTGTTACCACCAATATGCGTTTTCCCTGTGCCAGTGCGCGTTCCTTAAGAATCGCCATTTGCACTGCAGTCAAAACTTTCTCCACAGAGGAAAAGCGCATCTCGGCTGAAGTGTAAAGATGTGACTTGTATGCAATAGGGACTGTGTCACCTTCGTTAAAGATTAAGTACGTAAAACCCACCGCACCTGGCACAATTCTAATCACCAGGTTTGTGTGGTTATCACGTGTCAACAGGAACTTAGATTCAAGTAGATCAGACTGCAAAGAGTGCAGTATAGAGGAATGCTCAGGAAGACAGCATGACTTCGAAAAGTTAGGTTGTATCAAGGCATAAAGAGGCTTGATACGCTGGGCATATTCGGGAATGTAAGTACGCCCGAAATTTAGAAATCCCAGCAAAGACTGAAGCTTCTTCAGAGTGGTCGGAGGGCGCAGAAGTGCGCACTTCTCCAAGAAATGGGGTGCTAATCCCTTTCCTTCATTGTTGAGCTCATAGCCCAAAAACAAAACTGTGAATTCAGCGATGTGAGATTTGGCAAAATTAAATTTGTATCCAAGACCACACGGGAAAGATGCGGCCATAATTCATTGTCTGTCAGATAGATATCGTCGACGTACGAACACGCATCTGGGTCTATGCTGTCCAACAAAGAGACAACACGGGCGGCGAAGACACCAGGGCTGTTGTTATAGCCCATGGGCAAGCGCCCGAATTTGAATTATTTTCCACCGGAAGTGAAAGCGCTCCATTGGCTGCACTCCGGGGACAAATTGTGCGTGTAAAATCCATTGGATAGGTCAAGTGTCGTTTTATATTTTTTACGAACGAGACTGTCTACAAGTGCAGAACTATGGGTATTTTGGACCGCAAAGGTCCGACAATGAGAGTTTAAATGTCGGTAATCCAAAACTAAACGGTACGACCCATCGGGTTTAGAAACCGCAAAAAGGGGATTATACATTGGCGATACGCATGTTTCAATTACTCCTTGATATTCTAACTGTGTCAGAATGTCTAAAACGGGACCTTTAGCCTCCCACCAGAGGGGATATTGGGCTTGTGCCTGTGGCAAAGACCGCAATGGTATTTCATGGGAGGGTGAATCTACATCCCAGCCCACGTGATTTCGGTACAGCGCCGGAGCCAGGGCCCCAGCCCATTCAGCTGCGAGTGCCTCCGCTTTGTCCTTGGGGACATGACGAGAAAAGCTCGGAAGGATTACCTCCTCCCCGCTACGAGCAGCCAATACGAATGGGGGCGGCCAATCCGCCTCCGCTAACAAAATGTCGTACGAGAAGGTCAGATTTTCCCAAAAAATCCCTTTAATAACACACTCAATGTCGCCTTCAATTTGAATGACTATATTAAATAGTCTATCAGGGGGTGCCACTCGGGTGTCAGCTGTCTCGACAGTAATGTATGTATCAGTTGCTGTCGCCTCCACATGAGGACGTAGTGCCTCCCGCACTATGGTAACTTCCGCGGCGCTGTCTAGCAGCGTCACTGCCCACGTCCAATTCAGGAGTCTCGTTCTCACCGTCTGTGGCATACCTCGCTGTTAATGCTGCAACTTTTTTCTTCTGAAATTGTGGGCGAGAACGTGGAAGTTCTTCTGGTTTCCCTCGGGCTTGTTGTCGAGGTTGGTCTCGTCCTGGTGGGGCCTCACGACCCCTGCCTCTATCCGGGCGATCTCCTCCACCAGTCTGTGAGGACGTTGGTGCCTGTGAAGAACGAGGAGAACGCGGGTCAGGGACCTGAAATCTCTCTGGAGATTTAATTCTCGCTCGATCGCGCAAATCATAAGTGCGTTCAGAAGATATGGAAACCGGGGATGCGGCTCGCGACCCTGGTTTTGATTGTTGCTTACCCTGTTTTTTCAACCTCCAGTTCTTTTTAGTAAAGAACGGTTTCTCATCTTTTTCAGACTGAGTTTTTTGTTGTGGGTTTGATTGAGTTTGCGTTTTAGCAAAGGGCTTAACCCCCAGACTATTGCGGCCAATGGTTTTATAAGCCTGTGCAATAATTTTCGGTAATTCGCGTGGCTTGTCCGGCTCTGGGACTAAAGCCAAAGCATTAGCGACTTGAAAGTTGACGGCATCACCCTTGACGTTAGCAAGGATTAGATCAGCCACCACATCGAACACTCCCACTAGTCTCATCCCCAGCTCCACAGCCGCTTCAGGGCCATGCTCATCTTGCACACTCTTAATCACGGTGGGGAGGACCGTCATGGAAGGAGTGCCGAAGCACTTTGCATACACTGCTGCGAATACCTTACCCCAGTTGGAACATTCTGCCAACTCGGGAATTAAGTCTTTCGGCAAGCTAATCGTCAAAATCCTGTGTTTATCCACAGGAGAAGTATTCGGAAAAACAGCCTCCAGCTGGTCAAATTTTTCTGCAAGCCAATAAGGCAAATCATCCTTATTTTGTGGGCGCTTGCCCATCACCGAATTAACCATAACGGGACTTATGGTTACACCGCCAGGCCCAGCTGGATGCACCGCAACTCCAGGAGGGACTCCCTGAACGTTGCCCGTAACATATTGTGCCAAAGCTCTATGCAGGCCAATTAAAGACGCATGCAACACACGCAGTTCATCTATTGGAACCGCTAAACGACGTGGATGTGGGGTAAACCCGGCCAAAACAGGCCAAGTGGCCCCTTCAATCGATAAGGGGCCTAAACGAATCGGGGTAACCGGATGTGGGAGGGCGCCATTAAACCAAACACAGTGTTGCCACGCCGTGAGTGGTACTTCAAGAGCCTGATAAGGCCTATAAACATTAGGAAGAGCGGTGGGAGTATATTCGTGGAACAAATTATCAGTTCCATCCCCCGCCGGAAAAGTGACCCAAGAATAAAACACCTCAAAGTGGTAAGCGGGATCCGCTTGCACCACAAAGATCAGATCGACACCCGCGTCAGGCACTCCATACGCTGCCAAATGAGCTCGGAGCGCCGCGCGACTATGTGCCGCGATGTTGACAGCCATTAAGACTAAGAATGTTCGACAACCTAGTATGCGGCAGCGCAATATAGGGTTAACATAAACCTTTTATTAACTTCAAGCTTGAAAGAACCTATAAAAACATCAATATAGGAGGTATCACCCTCATATACGTTTCCGGAAACATAAGTGAAGGGAATTGTGGACAAGCACAAGTACTACTCAAGCGTCTCGCAGATAAGAAGCCCACCACGTTGGTGGCGCCATGTTGCGGGGATTCTGCACATATACAGAGCTCTGCACAGGATAATAGGACCTCGGTGTATAGTGGTGAGCGAACCATGCACCTTAGTACCCACAATCCCAATCCGACTAGCCTTAGCGTCTCATTAGGTCTCCGTCCTACAGCAAAGCTACCAATGCTTAGACATCCCAGAACACTGACTCTCTCAGGAATCGCGGGAGCAAGAACACTCTTTCATCACTCACTCATACTTGTCCACAACGTGCGTAATAAGAGACACCGTATAGTTTAAAATGTTTATTTCAACTATCGTGCTCTAAGATAAAGTACACGTGCCAGTACTATCAGTATAATGCATAATGATAAAATAATAAGCATGGTTACAATTCCATAGAATACAAACGGGGAAAGCATTTTATAAAGACAGTGGATATAGGGCTAAATGGCCTGTCCACCCTCCCTGTGCTAATAACTAGTTTATTATAAAAATAGAAGACCTCTGGGCTTTGTCAGGCGGACCCTCATACCTCAATATCTAGATGCAAGGTTTACATCATCAGACAAGCACAGCTCTTCTCCCTGGAAAGGTTTTTCTCCAAGTGCCACCAACAGGGAGATCACAATATTAAAAGCACACAAATTTCTCCAAGGCAGCTGTAGTGCGTGTTATGTCTAAGTGCGAGGGGCTGACCAGATCAGCAATAACAAGGGACGTTGTTTTTCGACCTTGTACATGGTGTGCAGACGAAACCCACAGGGAACATGAGAAAAGGTGAAAGGCAAAAAGGCAGACAGATCTAATATAGCCGGGCACAGGCAGAGTCTGGAAAAACAAAGTCACAGAGTAACGTGTGCAAAAGAGGCATCATGGCAGCCAGGCCTAAGCTAACTTAGCAATGCAGACGAGGCCACAAACCACACTACACTTGCACATCTCTGCATGTCAATGCACGAGTAGACCTTTTGGAGAAAACCGACTGTAGATAAATGTATTCCTAAACCTAGGAGCACTGTTAATTCAATGAAGTTTAATATGAAAGCAGCAACACTGAACTGAATATAAAACCAATGCTTATTTATTAGATTGTGTCGGACTGCGGCACACCTCCGGCTCCAGTCAATAGGGATTGATGCAAAGAGACTTCCCTTCTCCCAGTGTGTCTACTTCACTTCTCATAAGCACAAAACCATGAATTGTCCCCTATTCGTTGTATAGCATTTCATTGCCTCCTAGACTGTTTTTCTGTTTATACCAACCATACACACAAATACGTATATTCCGCAGGTCCATGAGAGAGTGTCTCACGGCTGAAGTGCCTTTGGATTTATGGAAGATCCTCTTATGCTTCGTGACATTGTACAGCTTGACTCCCGAGATATTAGGTTCCAATTGTGTCTGAGCAGCAGCTACCTCAAGATTAAGGACCTGGTTAGAGTTTGATAGACAGATTACTCCATCAAAAATGTGGTGGATATCCCATCCACCGTATCACAAACGCATTGCAAGCTATGGCACATGCAAACCACCATGTTTTTACAGAGTATCTCATACACAAAACTCTAAATAAGGCCCTAAGATTTGTTGTTGTGTCCGTTGGTGGTACACTGACTATGTGTCTGTTGAGATTTAACAAATTATAAAAATCATAGAGAACTATTAACTAGGTTGTAACTAATTTATGTGTAATAAGTACTGTGCATCGAAAAACAATATACATTTAGTGCTGCTTTAAAGTATCTAATTTTATGTTTAATAATACAAAAGTGGAAAAGGAAATAGCACACATCATTAAGATTACTTTTTCGCTTTTCACAATGACCGTTGATGGTTTAATAGAATCTCTTGTGTCTCAGGTATGACCAGATTACCAGATCTTCCAGGCTGCAGCCAGAGAGCAAAGTATCATCCTACTTAATAAATCAGATTGTGGCTTAGGGCCTAATTACGAGTTTGGCAGTCCACTGGACCGCCAAACTCGCGGTGGAAGTGTGCTGGCTGTCGGGGACCGCCGCACCAACGGTCCAACCGCCGTATTACAAGTACGGCAGATGGAGCGCTTTTAGACCACCGCAACCACTAGAGATCCACGATCCCTGGCAGTGGCGCAGCGGTCAGGGGAAGCGATATACTTGGTGGTGCTGCTGCGGCACCACCAAGCATATTACGAGTTTCCCCACCGCCAGCCTTTTCATGGAGGTGAGCCTGTCATGAAAAGGCTGGTGGTGGGGAAACAAATGGGGCCCTACAGTTCCCCCCTGTGTGCATGCACCCTGTTCCTGCACGGCATGGACTGCTCAGTCAATGCTGTGCAGGAACTGCATTGGCGGTCCCGCAGCGGTGTAGTCTAAGGGCCACCACGCCGCCCGCCTGCCAGAACACGAAATTACTCAGAATCTGGCAGGCGGGCGGCGGTGAGCTTTGGCAGGGTGAGAGTGGGACAGTGGCGTGACAGCCTGCTCCCACACTACCAAACTCAGAATCAGACCCTTAATCTTATTCCTTCTGACCTAGCTTGTCTAACATCGTTACTAGGGTTTTACAAGAAGAACGTTTGCATATATTGAGCCACACTTTAGCCCAAGGCTTAGACATCATTGTATTGTTACAGACTGTCCCGGCAATGTCCACTACCCTGGATGAGGTAAGTGCTATCTTGGTCACTCTAAAAAAATGCCATAGAATGAAATGTGCTTAGCATAAATATTAAGCAGATAACGTTCCCTACCAGGCAGTCATGTTTGCATGTATATATTAAAGCAAGTATGTGGTATTCGTATAATACAGACCTAGCTGAGAAACAGTGGAGCACTGTACAGGTTGCAGTAAGAGACACCATCATAGAGTGAATCTAGGCAGGTGTGCTTGGTTCTGAAAACAGAGGTGGACTATTTACTATGTTGGGTTGTAGTACACTGTAAAAAAAACATTGTTTTCAGCTCTTTCTTAAATTGAAGTAGGTTAGAGGTGGTCCCGATGTCTCTATAGACATTCTTCCTGATCCTAGATACATAGATATAAAAATCCTGTTACCTACATTTATTTTCTTGCACTTCTTCATCTCCAGTGTGATGGCATAATGGCTGCAAGCGTGCTGAGAGCCACTGGAGATAATGAGCTTGCGACTCAGATAAGAGGGAATGCCTGTCTTGATGATGCATCTGGCCTTGTAGCTTGTGCCAGTTGGCAAGGGGACACAGTCATTTTTAGGTCTCAGCTACAGACAGCTTTAGCTGTCTTTTGCCCAGATCTATTGGTTCCAATACATTACATATACATAGAGTTGGCTTTGGGTCAGACCCTTGCTCATGATTAGTTGGCTTTTTTGTCTATCTAACTTCCCTACCTGATTCAAAGACTTTCTTCCCTTTTCTTGTATTTGTCCCACTCAAGAACATTTCGGTGCCGCATTGGTTTGAATGGTTGATCTGTTCTTCCGTTGCTGATGTCAGACCCTGCATCACAATACATGCCAGGGTCTATGTGGTCTTTCTTGCTCTCTCCATGTTCCCCTGTACTCCTCTCTTATTGACCCCAATCTCTTTTCCTTCCATCCACCTAGAGCCCCCTTACCTCCCCAGGCACATCCATGGCAATCTTTGAATGGGATTTATAAAAATAAACTAAATGCTTTTGAAGATGCTGCATATCTATGCATCTATATGGGGTCCATCTTTCAACAGGATTTGTAAAAATAAAATATTCTTTCATCTGTGGGCTCTGTGAATGCACATGCATCCACAGCAGCCATGTTTGGATGCATTTTATTTTATTTTGGAAAATCCTGTTCAAAGATGGTCACCATGGATTTCAGCATATTTGCAATGGCACAAAGAAAAAAGCACTGGTAAAGCTAATAGGTTTCACAGCTGAAACATACTGGCGTTGTCAATGTTTGTCTATAAGGAGCTTTAAATGTTATGAATCACTGTAGAAAACTTTTACATGTTCTTCAAGAGATTCCCTATCCTCTTGGAGTGAGTTGAATAACAAAACAATTACAGATGTTTTGCTCTAAATGCACTTCATTCATGAACGATAGATTAAGTGACATTATTAATCCCCATGCAAAGTAACTTCCCTTGGCCATGACCTACCACTATTATTGAAATCTCTGTTTCCTTCCCATGCCTTAATATGTGAAGAAGACAGCAACTAAGCATTGTGTGTATGGCAGTTGTATGGTAAGGATTGGTTTTTTTGAGGCACCGTTGTTGTAATATGTATGTTGGCCAGCCTGTGGTGATTGGTTAGGGATAAGCATACCCAGGTGGCTTAGAGTCTAGCTATAGATATACCACTACTAACTGAAGTTTGATATTTACCTTATGCATAGAGCAGTGCTTCGCAAACATTTTAGAACCACAACTCAATTTTTAGAATGCCAAACGTTTGTGACCCACCCAGCTTTAATGGACATTATTTAACTAAAGCATCATGTGGTAGTGCACTGACATTTACAGACAGCACATTTTCCATTGAAAGGGGAAGTAAATTTGCACAGGCATACAGATTTACTGCTTAAACTACATTGCATACAAATGATAATGTGTGGCAATCGTGTTTTAGTGAATATTTATCATTTGTGCATCACCAAGTAGAGGGTCTTGATTTCTTTTGATTCTATTAAAATATTTGTTTCCATCACACTTAAGACTCACAAAAAAACATGTGTTTCATTTTGGTTTCCTAACTGCTGAATGTGTAAAGTTCATTTACAGGTATTTGTGTGTTACAAAAAATGACATCCAACAGCTTTTCCTTTCACAATCCTTATACCCCAGCAAGATTGTCACATAATTCACTCTACTTTTCTTTCTCTGACTGCAAAGTGAGAGGAGTTTGTAAACACCAATCTCCATGTTACAAAAAATAAGCAAACAAAAAGCAGCAATTTTTCAGTAGACTTTGCCTGGCATTTGACTTGCGTCTTTGAAGCACAGCAAACGGAACATGATAAATACAGAATTTAAAGGCATCTTTATTTATTGCTTGGGCTAAACGCTGACATAGAGGTTCATAGAGGAGGGCAGACTGCACAATAAGTGGAGTAGATTTGAATGAGTCGCCATTGGGCAATAGTTCAAAGTTGCATGGGAATACTTCGGGGATCTGGTAACGAGTAGGGTTGAGTTTTTTGGTGGTCTTGTGGAGGCAGAG
Source organism: Calotriton arnoldi (assembly GCA_963921515.1). NCBI lineage: Eukaryota > Metazoa > Chordata > Amphibia > Caudata > Salamandridae > Calotriton > Calotriton arnoldi. Next base: position 515,844 of record CAWUFW010000411.1, on the reverse strand, counting down.
GATTGGGGATCTACAGGCCCGAGTACTCAGATTGTGGATAGAGTGGACTGAATGGTTCCCTTTTGTTTGTCGAGTTTGGTTAGTCTGGTGTTTATCAACAACAAATTGCTGGAGATTTTTGTTACACAAGTGGGTCTGCAAGAGGCAGTGGTCTGTATGTCCTGGTTGATGTGGCTGTTTATTTGGGGATTGTTTTCTATTTTTCATTTAATCACGTATTTTAATCTTTTGGGGGTTTGCATAGCACTCATTCCACATCACAGCAGATTCAAAGCACTTGTGCAATGTCCTCTGGGATCGAGGTGTAGATTTCGACTGGTAATGGAGTAAATAAGCAAGGTATTAGCCAGCCAGTCAGGACAATGGCACAGTGGCCAGGCTGGTGGTCAAGTACACAAATACTGTAGGTTACATTTGCACGGCACTGTTTTAAGCAAGTCACCAGGTCCCATACTTGATGCAGAAACATGTCGACCTGAATAGAGAAACTACAGCACACTCACTGAGTAGTGGCGTATCATAACCTTGCGCACACTACCGCATCTTAGTTTTTAACCTTACCGAAGGGTCTCTGAATATAATTTGATCTCCTTTAGGTAATTTTAAGATCATACTCTACACCTTACACATAATACCCCACACACCCGCATGCACCGTCACGGCTGATACCAGAAAAGATCTCCGACAAAGAGCCCTCTCGCGGGGCCCATGGGGCATTGCAGCGCCGGCCCCATGAGGAGCAAAATGCTTGATGATGAAGCATGACACCCACAAGGGTGTGTGAGGGCAACACTTCCAAATAATGAAGATCCCCCTGGAACCATATATTCCAACCACACCTTTTCTTTAATGTGTTCTATACCCTCTCCACATAGGAACAAGTTCCCACACTGATTAGACTTGTCAATTATAGTGGGGAGCACGGGTACTAGACCCTAATCTGGCTCCAAGTCCTCCTCTTTTTGATTCATTTTGCTTGTCCAACCCCACAACATCCCGCATTGTTGCTTGCTGCTTCCCACCCCATCTTGTGTTGTTGCTTGCCCCTTCCCTTCCCCCCATCCTGCCAGAAAAAAAGCATTGGCAAAGCCAGTGGGTTTCGCCTACGTGACCTTTTGGCTTTGTCAATATTTTTAGCAATATTGTACTGCAGCGCGGCTGCTGTGCTGCATGGCTGAAAGTTAAAAAAAAAAAAGTGTAAGACGGCCAGCGCTGGCCGCATCATAGCACTTTTATTTTTATTGCTGGTGGAGTGTGGAGCAGCAGGCATTAATACCCTCCATGTTGAATGCCCTCTCTCCCTCCGAGATGCCTCCTGTCCCCCTCTCCCACCAGCAAAGAAAAAAAGCAATATGACGCAGCCAGTACTAGTTGTCATAGCACTTTAAAAAAAAACTTTCCATCATTCTGCAGAGCAGCCGCACGACAGTATGTGTTGTTTCAGTTTTAATAACTTTTGAACCATTTAAGCAAGAAGTATTATTTTTTTGTTAAAATCTGCTGATTATGCTGCAGATGATAGATTATGTGGCAACTCCATAATTATGTGCTAAACGCCAAAGCGGCAGAAACACATCATTCCAGTGAACCTGGTAATAAAGGTATCCTTTCATGAATGGGCTGAAAAGAACATTAAGCTTTCTGTATGATGGGGCATACTTCAGCTAGTCAGGGGTAAAGTATAGTTCCTCAGTTTGGGAGTTCAGCATGAGAGACCTTTCACTTTGTATCGTATGTCTCTTCCTACTGCTAACTTTCACGTGTGAAAGAATACCATGACAGTAAAATGCTTTTTCTCCTGTGCTTTCAACTGGGTATATCGTTTCAATTCTAGCTTTAGCATTTTAAAAGTGTGAGTGCGAAAGAACCGTTTAGTTGACACTGCAGCACTTCCTGGTGGTTATTATGTGTACTGCATCCTTAACATGATTAAAAAGCAGAATAGGCTCCTTTCAGGAACACTGACCAGCAGGTGGGTTTCCAGTAACCCCATAAATACTTTGAAGCAATTATTTAAAATAAGCGATTGTGTAGAACTCCCGAATTACTTAAACTGGTTCGAATTTATACCGTCACAAAAAGAAATGGATTAAAATAATAGCACACCCTTACAATGCATAATACTGTGGTAAAAACACTTCTTAAAACTGAGACAGGCAATGTAGGCCGGCAGACAGCGTGTGATATGAAGAGAACGAAACGAATATGGATTCTGAAGTATAAGGATGAAAACAGGAAGGAGAAAAAGAGCTTGATTAATATTTGGCCAATACACATTGATGGACCAGACGAGGATGCTTTAAAGGAAGTACGCTTAGAGTACTGCAGTGTGTAGGTATAGTTAGTATTGCTAAGCACTTCTGTGTTCCTTTAACCCTGAAGTGTTCTTAGAATGCTGGGCTGTGTTCTAGGGTCTAGCTGTAGTAGTGTCAGATGCTGCTGGACACTAGGACGGGCTGGAGGTGTTGAACGTGGGTCTGGATATCGTATGAATAAAGAAGTCTTTCCTACTTCATCAGTCCTGAGTGCTGGCTTGTCTCTGATGCTGTTCACTCCTACATACATAGATTCTCCACATTCAACCACTATTGCCCCCTTCACCTAATATTGTTTCTCTCATCACAGTTTTAGATGTACAGGTCTATGGAGCGCTTAGAAAACTTAAAAGGCCTATTTTGTACTAAACAAGCTGCATATTAATAAACATCTACTTCATAACATAGTTATTGACACCACGCGTTTGATATTTTGTAGCACTCTATATAGCAAATGTTCATATTGCCCATTTTAATAACATTCAGTTCATCTAACCCAGAAGGATGAAGGACTGAGTCGACCTTGGATTTGTGATCTGAAGTTTACACATGGATATGATAATGAAGTACATAACTCACTGAGCTATCTTACCAGCTTTAATAACTGAAGTGGATCCTGCCTCCCTTAGTAGAAGGGTCAACAGGGTTGGAACTCCTATGGGAATGTGTCTCCTTAGCAGTGTGACTCAGTAAACATGCAGGAATGATCAAAGAAATTGTAGTCAGTATGAAATGTTTCTCTGAATTGATCAATAGAGAGAAGTAGTTACCCTTTGCTGCACTGGAGAATATGCATTTTAAAGTCTAACCTGTCTGTGCAATAGGAGCTTTTGGCTTCTTGTTGTGTATTGCAATGATAGTTGCATATCCGGACCCATGTGAACACACTGGGATGATGTATTCATTGAAGGAATGTCTCTGCTCTAAAATGGCTGCTGTTTGTATATACATCTTTTGCTGTTGAATAATATGCTTTGGGATGAACCAGGTTCACCAATTATTGTTAGTGCCCAAGTCATATGAACGACTCGATTGTGCCCTAATATCATGAACAACCTTGGGGGTGCATTGAGCACTCTGAGAGATGACTTATGGAAAAGCACCCTAATATGGTGCCTGAACATGAATGCATTACTTTTGTTTAACCCCAGCATACCAGCACTGGACACCCAGGATGCCCTCCCTGGAAACCAGATTGCAGGCGTGGACCTAATGAGCATAGCCAATGCACAATGTCATTTTGGCAGAGAAAGTGTTTACACACATCTACCATGCCCTTCACTGTGACATGAATGGGTCTATTTCCCAGTTATAGCCAAGAATCACATTTTACTATGTATATTACACAATCATGTAAATTTCCATATACAACACACATGTTCATAAATTAACTAAACATACATTTCTATTTGTTTGCCTCTCACTGCAAAATGTTTGAGGTTGTATTCAGTCTACATTAAAAGAATATCGCATGCATTTATATACATTCAATCATCCCTCACAAAATCGAGCTGTCATTGGTTGAGCTCGAGGAGTGGCTTACACTTTCAGTTCATTTAAGAGTTTTCAGATTGTGTTAGACAGTGTTGAGAAAGGACAAACTCTTGCACAATACTCGTCTGAGAACCAACATGCTAGGTGCAGTTCTTCCTTTCATCATTACTAGAAGGGTTGTGAGACCAAAGCTGCCAAGGGCTGCTCTTTAGGCCTTCAAGGCCGCTGGCTTTTCACAGCAGTATGATACCCAAAGCTGCAGCACCCTCAGAGTAAGTGCCATACTCACCAGCTCTCTCACTTGGTTCATACAGAAGACTGCTTTACACCTAGAGGACACAAATAATTTCCACCCCATTTGCCATTTTGGGCAAAGTTTGGAAAAAGTCCTGCCCAACTATAGATTTATGCTAAGGAAGTGATATAGTTGACACTTTCCAAGTGGTTCTGAGACCTGGATTTAGCACAGCATACTTAAGCCCAGATTTTCAACTGCTTTTTGTCAGCACTAAAGCAGGGCAAAACATTACTTAGTGGCAGCAGGAACTTACTTTCCAGTGGAAATTGTATTTTGCGCTGGAAAGCCCGTCCTTTCATAGTACACAATCCAGTTTGCACCTCTTTGTTTCAAGGGGGCATTTCTTGGTGTGAATCACCCCCCAAAGTTTAATCACAAAGTTCAATCTACTAAGGTGGCCTGACCAGACTTGCATCAAAAACTAATGCCCAGTGGAACCAGGTGCAAAAGAGGGAGAATACTTTGATTTCCCCCAGAAACCGATGCATTTGGTGTGTGCTGCAGTGCACAGCACACATCCTGCCTGTCTGCCCCGTTGGCGTTTGTCTGTGCATACAGGAATGGTGTGCTTCCCGTACAAAACCTATGCTGAACAGAGCATAATCACCCCTGTGCCATGCTGCACGGTGGTGCGTGGAGCAAGACAGCCTGTTCACTGGCAAAGAGGATGACATCATTAACAGGCCGATCTTAGAAGAGATGGCTCTGCTCTGTGTTCTCCCTTTCAATAATGAAGCACGACAAGGTTGCGCAGCGCCGCATGAAAACGTAATAAACTTAGGGCCTACTGTTATTGTTTTTGTATGAACTGAGGATTGAGGTGGATGGCAGCAGGGCTGGTGCTCTAATTCTCTTAGACCTATTGACAGTATTCAACACAGTCAAATATTCCCTCATACTTTATGGCACCTCCCACTCTGGCACTCAGGTCTCAGCTTTGGTATAATCAAGTCCTTTCTTTTGGGCAGTGTACAGTCTGGGCAGGGATTGACAATCTCGTCTCTTCATTTTAAAGGATGTACGCAGCTTCTAGCAGACCGCATGCGCGGTCGACACGCGTTCACATATGGTGATGGCAGGCATGTCATTCTCAGTCTTCAGATCTCACTCGGGATTCTCCTGGGTTGTCTCTGACCTCCTGTCCATCCACAGTTAGGGGATGGATTAGTGTATATGTTTGAAGTCAAACCCAGCAAAAAATAGATTTTACTGCCCACCTTGGAGTCCCCATTATGAGACACAAGTCTATGACTAGAAAGCATGGGCAACTCATTATTTACAGAATAGAGGCTTTCAACAATTTTAGAGTTATTCTGGATCTAATCTTTCACTGTAGTCCCAGGTCAACCATCTATTTTGCCTTTCCACTCAATTTATTTTTTGATGGTGACAATAAATGCATTTATCCAATCATGTCAATCTTGGTGATGCGGGCAAATTTTTTTTGCGACTCATGCATATTGATAATGCAATGGCCAGATTGCTTCTCAGTCTGGGGATGCGTGCTGACATTTCTTCAGTTCTGACCTCATTACCTTGGTTTCTTGTCACTAAGAGAACCTACTTTAATGTCATGTGATTGGTGCACAAAGCAGTTTACAACAGGACACTCAGGTTCCTGGCATCAAAATGTCATGGTTTTCATCCTGGCAGATATTGAGATCTGCAACCCTTCCTCTTCTGAATTTTCTGGAAGTCATCTGAGTTACATCGAGAAGCAGAGCCTGCCATATTCAGGCAACTAAATGTTGGAAAGAGGTTCTACTAAGTCCTAACAGAGGACTGAATCTGCAGAAATTCAGGAAAAAACTAAAGCTCTGTTTTTTCCCTTCTGTGCAGCCCAATAGCTAGGATGACCTTGATCATACACCAAGAATTGTAAGTGTACTGTAGCTGATAAATACCATATAAAACAACATAGGAAATCACAGCATTGCCTAACATAACAGTTGTATGTCAGAATACCATAAGCAGAAACATCTTCTGACATAAATATAGCGTCCTAAATATATATTTTTAAATCATCATTTTGGGTGTAGATTTTCTATTATTAACTCAAATGGAGTGATAATTTTATAATCCACACTTAGGAGACAAAATTTATGTAAAATTATTTTCACACAGCGATGGTCTGGCACTAAACCAACATAACATAACGTAACATAACATAACGTAACATACCAATATGGCTACTTAAAAAGCAGACAGGGAAATGGTTTACCAACCTTTGTCCCTACTGTCTTGAGGCTATTGGGCTGTTGACACTCATGCATTAAGTCAGTCAGGCCCTCATGTGGTTGATTTTAAGAAGTTGATGGGTCTTATGGGCGAATCTTCTCTGACAAATGAATTCTCTCCTCCCGCCCATTTCTCAGGAAAATAAGGAAATTCTAGCCTCGGGCAGACAAATTCCTTACAGGCTCAGTAGACAAAACACTGACATGGGTGGATAAAACTACATCATCTACAAGCACCACAAAATAGCCTTTTAGAGTGTATTGTTGACAAAACCCAACTTCCCAACAGGTGAAATGTGGCCACCACTGAATATTAAAAGTGAGATTTTGTAGTGGCTGTTTAGACATTGCCAGTGGATGGATGCGCATTTAATTCTCTTCTGGCGGTTTAAGCAGCACACTGCTACTTTGTACGACTTTAACAAGGAAAATATTCTACACTGTATCTTTTGACAAGATCGATACACACAGCTGCAACTTTGAGGGGTCTCCTTTTTGTGTTCATATTTATTAATTGCATTTCCCACTATAAAAAGGGAGCTTTATTTATTTATTTAAAAAGTTTTATATAGCGTGCACATGACCCTTGCGGGTATCGGAGCACTTTACAATGATCAAGGCGACATGTATAATAAAAATAACAACATTGCCAGTAATAAATGTAAACCTGGGTGATGCCAATTCTATGAGTGTTCGTCTTCATGTTATGAGCATATGGATATAAGCACTATTCATCTGAACCTGTATCTCTTCAGTTGTGTCGTAGTGTGGCTAGACTTCAGCCTAGTAAAGACAATAAGCGCACATAACAGAAGGAAAAGAGAAAGAGAAAGAGAAAAAGTACAAGGAGACACGGGAAGAAAAAAATAAAGACAGCAAGAAGAGAAAATAACTAAGGAAGGCTAAAACAGAGTAAAATCTGTAATCAGACGTAGACACCACATGTCCACTGCTGGGCACAATGAACTAGAGCATGACATCTTGGGGCTCAGCTGCAGATAGATCACCAGCAGCACTAGTACCGAATACCTGTCCGTTTGATTAGTATAAAAAATAAAGGTATACTGTAGGAAATTACATTCCCATTTTGTAAAACTGAAAAATGTTTAAGCGTACGAAACAAACTTTTAGCCTCCTTTTTAATAAAAGAATGCATGCGCGTTTCCTGTAGAATGCCTTGAGTAAAGGAGAAGGAGATCAGTAGTAGGATGTACACCTGCATGAGAGTGTAAATTTACTATTTTCTGGAATTTGCAAAGATTCCGAGGAACACCCAGAATGCTGTGCCAGGTTTCCATTCATATTCCAAGGAAGGTCATGTGACATTCCCAGCTGGATGCTATGCCTGCTGTGTGGAGTTCTCCGTGGTGGCGAACTGAGCTCAGAGGGAACAGGATCCACAGTGCAAATGCACATTTTTTTTACTCCTCAGACAGAATTGTTTTCCTGTGAAGAAACCCTTTCTCACGCCTGGACTGGGAGTTACGGATGTGGAAAATTCTGCACGTATGTTGAAGATCTCTACACAGGTATATGGGCTTATGGCTGCCAGAAATTCCTTTGTCAATCTGTGGCAGGTGTAAGTAAAGTAAATTCAGTTGTAAACACGTTTACGACCAAATATACCTTTGCTAATAGGCCCAAGGTTTGCAAAACTGTGTCCTTTCCTCGAGTAGCTTGCTGTTTTATGCAGGGTTTAAACCAAGATGTAACCCACCATCAGTTAACTTGCATATTTGTAAAGACGTTCTGGGTAAGATGGAGGAGGGCTGTGAATCTTCTGTCCTCTCTTTGTGGCTTTTCATGCTATGTATGTGTGTTTGTAAATTAATCTGTTAACTGTGAATCTAGCTATAAAGCAGTGGAGCCCTGGGTATATTTGTGGAGGTGGCAGATTTTTACTTGAAATGGTGTCTGATGCCGGAAATGTCAAACGAGCTACTTCTAAAGGTGATGTGTTACTTGGAAATGAGGGTCTTTTGTTCCTTCCTGAAATGGAGGAGCGACAGCGCTCGCTGGCTCTATGCAGGAATGATGTCCCATATTCTTGATTCATGACAGGAGAAGAGTTGTCTTCTGGTCTTCTCTGTCTTGCACTGTTAGATCTTTGTATATGAACCAAGCTTTGGAATGTGTCTTTAAATAAGAGCGAGGAAGCTTTGTTTCATTTCCTCTGGAAACGTCACATCCCATACCCCCAAGTTACAGAGGACCGCTCTTCCCTGAGGGTCACTCTTGCCATCCATGCCGTTTGTTCTTTTCACGTACCTGCTGGCGGTTCTGCTAGGGGGGCATCTAGCACACTGAGGAGAGACAAATATATCTGTGTGTTGTGGGTCTCAAATATAACAACCCCTTCAGTAAAACCGTGATTATGTTTATTAAGTTTATTCATCTATAAAGCTCAAATGTTCACTCAGAGGAGCATCACGGGGGAGGTAGTTGGAGACAGCACGCGCCACCAATGTGAAAGCCAGATCCGACTTCGTCATAAGTCTTTAAAATGCTCTACAACCTACTGACTTTAGTCTTTCCTCCATTTTGCGTTGCTTCTTTTCCTACGGGCCCCTCTCCATAGGACCATTACTGGTGAATGTTGTAGAGTGCTTGTATTAGGAGTGTGTACTGAGTGCATGCTTCTTTAGGTCCCTCTGAGGGGCAGTGCTGTGCACAGCCAATTGGGGGTCAGTTAACTCCCTCAATCCCACCCCACTACTGTCCGGAGCCATGTTTGTGTTACTGATCCTGTCTCTGCAATGTATTGTTCATTCCTGGAAGGAAAGCTGAGAGTAGTAACTAGTTGTGTAAACGTCAGGGCAGGAGGAGCCTGAAGGGTCTAATGCGGCCTGTGTTGTGCCCCCAACATCTCTTCCAGCTCCAGGATGGTATTAGCCAGGGCTTTAAGTGGGCCGGGTCCTGCCGGTGCTCAGCACAGTCAGTTCTAAAAAGCAGGTGCTGAGACGGGTCCCTATCGGGCTCTCCATTTTTGCCCTCACCCTCAGGGTTAAAAAATAATCTTAACTCTGCAGCAATCACTTCACTGCCTTTGATGTAACCTTCGTTGCAGGTCTTTCACAGTCTCATCATTTCAGAACTGAAGCATTTTTAATATTATATACAATGAAGTCATAGTTGTTGCTTATTTATCTTACACAACTAACAACCGTTGGCAAAGCCAATAGCCCTGACTTCTTGTAGGTTTAATGTTACTTATATTATATATCTGGATGCAATGACAGAAGCAGCAAAATACCGGTCGGGCGGCACACTATGCTAAGCACAGATTTAGAGCTCACGTGTTCTTAAGCAACGCCCTTAATTACATCGACCACGCCCCTTCGAGAGACCCCCCCAGTTTTTTCATCCCACTTAAAACCCACTGGAATATTGACTGTTTCCATCATGACTGTCTGTGGTTACTGCAGCACGGTTCAAAAGAGCAGATAATGGTAATGGTGACTCACTTCCAGCTCATGCAGGTCTGTGGCTCATCATATGACCAGCCTGAAAGGGGTTTGAAGAAAGAGCTTCAGGTCTGCCTTAAGATATCTTCTAACGTCTCCTGCAAGAGTCTTTCAGACCCTACAGATGCCACAGGGCAGGATTCAGGTCTAACAATTACATCAGGCTTCATCGATCAACCTTCAAAAGAACACAAAGGAAATATTTCATTATGGTGACATGTCCCTGTATGACATAGGCCTAAAATGAGCAATGCGTGAATGTATTGACGTAACGCCTTACATAGGGGTAGTAAGCGCTTTAGAAATGGTGCACTACAATACAATGTCAGAGAATGAGCATGGCACTTCATCTGATACAGGACCCAGTTGATAGTATACTATACACATCCACCTGTTTCTATACAGGCTTCCCAATAGGGAGGCAAGGCAGAACTTACAGGGATGTGCGATAACACTGCTGGACCACTGACCAGGACACCCCAGGCTGTAGGAACCAAAGAACATATGTAGAGCGGACACTGCGCTGAAGTCCAGCTGCTACTACAAGTTCCCATAGCGAAATGTTCCTATAGTGAAATGTGTTCGCCTGGAAGGTCGCTCGCCCGCCCATGTTTTTAGACCCAAGGCTCTGAGACGAACTGCCGCTAAAGAGGAGACAGATTCAATCATTCTTTGCTAGAAATTCTTTGAAGGGCTCTCAGCTCTGTGACAGCTTTGATTGTTTTACAGCACAAGAAGCTGGTGCTGGTAGATGAATATATCGACCCCAGACCACCAGGGGAACACCAAGGCCCTAGTTATGAGTGGACTGGAAAAATCAGACCCTTGAGCAAACTCCTGTGTGCGCAGGGGTCGGAATTCCGAGTTGTGCAGATTTCATCACACCTGGGAATTACTGCATGCGCTAAAGTGTGCAGCCCCTGTTGAATTTCAGCAAGTCAACCCTGTCTGTATTTAAAGGTGGGGGGGCAGTAAATACCTAGATATGTGGGTTTTGTAGTGGAAAGACCAACATTCGCATGTTAGACCCCATATTGAAGGCAATGGGCTATAATTATAGCAACCAATGAAATTCAAACCTTGGGGATTGGAGTTTATCAGATGTAAAAATGATCACCATCCTTACCCGTCCACTCATAACCAGGGCCAGTAGGTGGCTACTCTTAGTATTCAAGGTCAAGTAATCCAAATGCCATTTCAAACCTCCTCTAGTTCCAAAATCCAGGAATGTGCGACAACCCAAAGCGAGTCTCAAAACCTGCGCAATCATAACCAGGGCTGTGAAAGGCTCTTGAGGCCCCCTGCAGCTTCTGGAGCAATGAGTGCCACAGTGGATGGGGAAGAACCAATGCAGCCCTCTAGGCGTGAGAACGAGTAACTGTGTACAAGAGATCCAAGTAGAGGTTTTCCACCCTTATACACATGGCACAGTCTGCCTTGGCTGGATGGCGATAGGCTGTATGAGAAAGGTTGCACGAGCTGGGCTGAGCTCATATAGAATGTGGGTGCACTGTTTGTGGCACGAGAGCTCTGAGTGGGCGTTGAAAGATAGATGCTGGAATGTAGCTCGTGTGAAGACATTTCCACATTAGTGTGGGAGAAAAGTGGCAAAGATGAGACGCGTGCTGGTCAGATTATCATCACCTGTGGGTAACGGGCAGAAATTAACAAACTGCGCTGGGGTGGGGGGAGCGCTTTGCTCTTGAAACGGAACGTGCTCAAGAGTATGTACAGCTCACACTCACTGGATCTTCCGACGTGAGTGTCAGTCGGCTATCGTTTGGCTCTAGTATCTATAGGCGTTGGGGGCTATTACAGTTCCTTGGTCACGCTACATTATATAAAGTGAGTGAGTCCTGTAGTGACATAAGCATATGCTTGAGGATATGTACGGCCCACGCTCAAGCCATTTTCCATCATGAGTGCCGGCCGGCAACTTCTTAGTTCCAGCATCTAAACAGTGGGGGGGGGAGGGGGACAAAGTGAGCAAATTGGTGAGAACCTGCCGATTGGTTCCCTGGTGGTTGCTTATGTGAGGCACTTCCTATATTTTTAGATATTTTTTCTTTCACATTCACATTTGGTTTGTCCCATGACACACATAGTGGGGGGTTCATTGCTAAGACACTAGAACTGCTCCCTTCCTAAGTATGTAATAGGGGGATCAGACGGACCAAGGTTTAGGTGTGTGAAACGTATCTAGGTCTGTTGTTATGTGAATGATTTGACTGGAGGGTGCCCTTGATGGTTTTCCCTCTTGAGATCTTTCTTTTCTTGTTTATAGAGGAATTAAAATGGGCTATCATATTTTAAAAAGAAACACCCAGGGGTCTACTCTTTGAGTAGGAGGGAGACGACACCCAGGCACCTCATCAGAGACAGATGAAGTGCTGTTCTTCATGACAGTGGTTGAGAGGCAGACATTCGACTACTAGTGCTCCTGGTGAAATGTGGGAATCCAGGGTACATGATGAGGCCTAAACATTATTATTATTATTATTATTGTTATTATTTGGTCTTATTGAGCGCAGACATTCCACCCTATTAGCGTCTCATGGCGCTGCTGCGAGGGTTCCAGCAGATATTGGCAAGGAAGTTAGGAGTGATTAGAACATCCATGTTTTTAGCCCTTTTTTTAATAGTCTGTGGTCTGTACAGGCCCGAAGGTGTATAAGGAGCTGGTTCCAGAATTGAGGGGCTAGGTAAGAAAATGATCTGCAGCCATTTCTGGCAGTGCGGGCCCTGTGGGGGAGCAATAAATGTTTTCCTCCCGACCGAAGATTCCTTATTGGCTCATACCAATTAAGTTTTCTTTGTAAATACTGTGGCCCTTTTCCATGTAGAGATTTGTGTGTTAGGCAAATGACTTTGAAACATGTTTGTTTCCTTATTGGTAACCAGTGTAGGTTTTTTATAAAGGGGTCGGATTGTGAACGTGGGTGAAGATGTAGTACCAACCGTGCTGCCGTATTTTGTACCACCTGAAGCCCGGTATATAGTTCTTCATTCAGTACCCCATTAAAGCGTTTCCGTAGTCCATGTGACTGATTACAAGTGCCTGTACTAGGGATTTCCTAGAACCCAGTAGAATTCATTGGAAAACTTTTCGTAAGGTTTGCATGATGCCATAGCAGGTGCCTGATATGTGGTTTACATGGTCCCTCATGGACAGTTTGTTGTCTATTATTATGCGTAGACTCCTTACTGTTGCTTTTGGGGTGGGGCATGGACCGAGACTCGTTGTCCACCAGTCGTCGGACCAGAATTCATGTGCTTTCCCAAATAGTGCCACCTCCGTTTTACTTGCGTTAAGTTGTAGACAATTCATCTGCATCCAATTGGCAATGTGATTCATGCAGTTTTTAATTCTTATTTTGGTGTCTTCAGGCTTGGGTCCCATGGTTATGACCAGCTGAGTGTCATCTGCATATGAGATGACATAAAATCCATATGATTTGATGACCCTTGCCAGTGGTGCAACTAAACATTGAATAGAGTTGGGCTAAGCGTCGAACCCTGGGGGACTCCCTTATCACTGCTATGATGCAGGATACATATGATTCTAGTTGTACTGAGAATGTCCGTCCCTAAACATGACTGTTGCAGGTAGCGCAGTGATGTCTGCCAATGAATGAATGAAGAAATTATATTACTAACAGGGAACAGGTGTTGTCGCTAACCTGTGGGGTAAAGATTAGGCTAATCCCACTAGGGGGCCATTGTATTCGCAGGGTACACATGATGAGTCTTTCAGCTTCTTCACCTGACTGGGGGTGTAGTGGATGAGTGAGCCCTGGTGAGTTTCGAATTTAGAAGAGTATTTTTTCCTTTACCCCAAACAAAATGACCACAGATGACACTTCAGTACAAATCCAGGAAATGGAAATGACATCAAAGTGATTGCATGAAGGATGGTGCACTTCAAAAGAAGAAGAGTTGAGAAACAAATTTTATAACAAATCGTGGAAAATGAGTTGTCCCAGATACTACGGAAACCAGTGTTGTCTGTGTCGTAAACATGAATGGCATTTGCCGATTTGTTAAATGGTTATTAAACATTTGACACCCAATGAGGCTGAGCTGTTACTTGCTTTTCTGTCTGCATGATGTATTATGATAATGTGAGTGTTCAACCGGGGTAGTGATGGCCCGCGCCACTGGAGTGGAGGCATTGACTCATATAGAAAGCTGCTTGCCATTATACCTCCCAGCCTGGTCCAATAGGATCCTTATATCTTCCAGCCTGGTCCAATAGGATCCTTATATCTTCCAGCCTGGTCCAATAGGATCCTTATATCTTCCAGCCTGGTCCAATAGGATCCTTATATCTTCCAGCCTGGTCCAATAGGATCCTTATATCTCCCAGCCTGGTCCAATAGGATCCTTATATCTTCCAGCCTGTTGCAATCTGTTGAAGGGCTCAGACTGTCTAAACAATGTATGCGTGGGGGCCAGACACAATCCTTGTGTGTGAATGCGTCTATTAGTACCAAATTGGGTATCCCCTCCCCGGGCCTTTGGATGAGGACAGCGTGGCTACGCAATTTTCCTGTCGGCTATCACAATTTGTCTTTTAAAATTACAGCTCAGCACGGATGGAAACATACTTACTGAGGTGAGATTCAGGCTGCTGAGTGCCTGGCAAATGATTCTGAATGTTAATTATCATGCATCCAATGTGTAAACTGAGCCCAGCAGATGATGAGGACACTGTTAATGAACCAGTGGAAGGATAATTAAGCACAAGGCACAGAGGGCCCCCTCCAGGGAGGACTTTCCAATCTCTGCAGAGCGTTCATTCATGACAATTCATATCATTAAGATAACAGGCGGCAGGCTTACAGAACTGAGACCTTCCTCGGGAGAGAGATGGTCCTGCCACCTCGCTTACCACCACACACTGCTTAGCTTCAACTAACCATTTTAAAATACTGTGTTCAATCTTTTACTACCAAGCACTGGCAAAGTCAATAGGTCTCGCCTTTGGGACCTATTGGCTTTGCCACCTGGTTTTAGCCATGCTAAAATGCTGATAATGTGCAGCACGGCTAAAGAATTAAAAAAAACTTTTGATGTTGACGCCACACAAGCGCACATCTACAAAATGGCACAGGCACTTTTCTCTTTATTTTAATTTACTGATCTAAGCTGGATCAGTAATTAAAAAGAAAACAAAATGCAGGGGAGGGGGGCAGAACAAAGCAGGACACACAGGCGATAGGTAAGTAAAGCCCACACAAGTCATCAAATAAGAAGCAAGCAAATGAGAGTGACATTGAGTCCAACGAATGGTAAACAATGGTTGAGCTCTAAGCCCACCCTAAGTTAATAAAATGTCTCATAACAAACAGCACATGCGGTGTCTTAGGCTGGACCTAAAACTTCAATGTGTTCAACGAAGAGCTAAATACATTGACATGTTTCCAATGTACCTAAAAGAGTTTATACTGTAGTGGGTTGGGCAAATTGTCGTTCCCTGGATCGGTCTCGTGATGAACCATATGAAAAGTAATGTTTTCAGAATGAGTATAGCGCAAAGGTAAAGACAGAAAAAGGGTAGCCAGGGCCGCAAAATTATCAGTTGGCCTTTTCCATGTGGCTTTCTTATCTGTGACATTTTCACAACATTTGTATGACACTTGAAGCAATGCTTTATCTTTATGCCTATAGTTACATCAGCATAAATCTCTTAAAATGCATCCACTTGTTTCTTATTACACACTTACTCACTGCCCATGGCAGCAGGCATGTCACAAGCTTTGTGGGAACAAAGCAAACATAAGGAGATGATGGACGGAGCGCTGAAACCTTTCAGACACTCACCCCAAGTCACAGATCTGGGTTGAATCCATCATCGTTCTTTAGCTCACTTCACCACCCCAGTTCAGACCCAGTCATATGCAAATCAGTCTTGACCCTGTTCCTCATGGGAACAGTCCAGCCCAAACTGCCCAGCCAGGTTTTCCCTAGACTGGAAACAAGCATCCTGGGACCGGTTCCAAGGTAACACCCTTCATCAGCCAGGCTAGCTTGAATCCAGTGGCAAAGTGAGCAAGGGACCCACGTCTGGGCATACCCTGCCAACTTAGGGCAAACACAAGGAGATGATGGATGGACCGCTGAAATTTATCTGGGTTGAATCCGTCATGGTTCTTTAGCTCACTTCGCCACCCCAGTTCAGACCCAGCCATATGAAAATCAGTCTTGACCCTGTTCCTCATGGGAACAGTCCAGCCCGAACTGCCAAGCTAGGTCTTCCCTGAACCGGAAACACGCATCCTGGGACCGGTTTTGGGGTAACACCCCTCATCAGCCAGGCTAGGTTGAATCCAGTGGCAAAGTGAGCAAGGGACCCACGTATGGGCATACCCTGCCAACTTAGTTCAGACCCAGCCATATGCAAAACAGTCTTGACCCTGTTCCTCATGGGAACAGTCCAACCCGAACTGCCAAGCCAGGTCTTCCCTGGACCAGAAACTAGCATTCTGGGACTGGTTTCGGGGTAACACCCCTCATCAGCCAGGCTAGCTTGAATCCAGAGGCAAAGTGAGCAAGGGACCCACGTCTGGGCATGCCCTGCCGACTTAGGTCGAACAAACCAAACACAAGGAGATGATGGACGGAGCACTGAAACTTTTCAGACACTCACCCCCAGTCACAGATCTGGGTTGAATCCATCATCGTTCTTTAGCTCACTTTGCCACCCCAGTTCAGATTGGTCCCAGGATGCTTGTTTCCAGTCCAGGGGAGACCCTACAGGGCCCCCTGTTGCCAATGTGCATGGGGTTGCATGCAGGGGGGTACAACATGTGCCCCCCTGTGTGCATGCACCCCAGTACCTGCAGAGCATGGACTTTATAGTCAATGCTGTGCAGGAACTGTTTTTGGCGTTCCCATTGCCATGCCAATTTACAGAGGCACTGCTGTGGGACTGCCAAACAAAGCCATCCAGACACGAGAAAACTCGTAATCTGGCAGGCCGTGCCCACGTGAGTTTGGCGTGCAGGAGCAGGCCACTGGCATGGCGGTCCGCTTCCGCACCACCAAACTCGTAATCGGCCTCTAAGTGTCATACACCTTCCCAAAATGGTTTGTAGTTTGTACTTTGCATGATAACCAATACATAACACGGTATTTACATATTTTTATTTATGCATTCAAATATTTTTATGAATGTACATTTTGAGGTTTGTTATGATACATACATTTTCGCATGTTACAGTGGTACATTTTTATGTGCTTTTTTAGTGTAGTATCACATGTACTGTATTTGTAACAGAGTTTTAAGACATGTATTTTTACACATTTATATAAAAAAGTATACATCATAATGTTTTCATACTTTTTTATAAATAGTACTTTATATTCATTTTTCAGTACATATGAATAAGTACTATTTAATTACAGTTATATTTTAATATGACTATTTAATTTCCACTTTACATTTATATTTGTACATGTGCAATATATTGTTTAATATCATTAAACATTTTAATGCCTTTTTTCATACATTTTTAACACTTTTTAATACGTTTTTGTAACATTTCTACTGATTTCTCTAGGAAGATAGTTTATCTTTATTTTTAATTAGCGGCCATTGTTTTTTTCTGCCACCTGTATTTGGTACTCATTAGTGTAATTTTGAGATAGATTTCACTTGTGTCAGTTGCAGTTTTCTGTTCCTGTTTACGGACTTTTTAAAGTTTTTATTTAGGGTTTTAGGTGTAGGGAGGATGTAAGTAGGTCTACTTAGTGTGGGTTATGGTGTTAGTTTTATTTGATAAGGATGTTTAGTGGTAGTTTGTGTTGCGTTGTTATGTTTTGTAATGCAGTAGATATAACAGTAGTTTGGCAGTAGAATGGTATTGTACATGTAGCTATGTTTTGTATTATGCTTGCAGAATTGTAATGTTATATGTGTTGTATTTTATTTGAGACATGTATTGCGAGGGTGGGTATGTTTCATTTGTTTACAGGTTATAAAGTCAGAGTGCAAGTTTGCAGCTATTTTCAATGTTTTTAAAAACATTTTTTAAAGGAAATACATTTGGTTTAACTTAAACCAATTAAATTTTTTCGCTTTGGTTATTCGGATTTTCTGTAGTAATTTTCACGTAACATTTTTCAGGTTTTTTATGGTTTCAATTACTGTGGTTTGCATCGGTGAATTTATTGTGGACATTTCATTTATTAAAGTTTTTGGGAGTTTCCTACTTTTTATTATTGACTTTTTTGTGGATTTGATTTTTGAGAGTTGGAGTTGGCTCAAGAACTTCGGCTATGCAACTATAAATTTTATATTTTTATTTATTTTGGGTGGTAAATATTACATTTTAATATGTATTTTGCCTTTACTTCAACTGAAAAGTTTTATTTTGTATGTGTGTTTTTTAATTTTTGAGCTGCTTTGTATATTTTTTATATTGCATTTTGTTGGTTTTCCTATGAATATTTTTAAATAAATATTAAAATAAGTTATTTTTACTTATCAGTCTTATTTTGTACTTTTTAGCCTATTTGGTGGCATGGATCAGCTGGAGACATCCATAGCACTGGAGCTTGGGAGGTAAGGCTGTGTCCAACACGTCCAAGCACCCACATGTGGAGGAAGCGCTAGCGCTACCCGCACAGTCCCCCCAGCCACATGCCTTCATAGGCGATGGCAGCAGAAGCGCTTCAGCTGCCACCCCGACCCCTTCCCCAAGCAATGCTTTCACTGCATGCATGGCACGGTGACATCATCATGAAACGCCAGGGACATGCTGGAAGCCATTTGCTTTTGGCGAGGACGCTGTTTCAGTTAAATCCTCACCTGGGGGTAGCAAAAGAGACAATGGGGTAAAGGAAAGAGTTTTTCCCTTCCCCCGGTGTCTCTCTTGAGTGCATTCCTGCCGCACAATTGTGGGTGGGACTGTTGGTCACTAGGGATTTTTTAGCTGGGGGAGTAGCCCTGTCCACCCTGGAACCAGATCAGCCGTTTTTAGGCCAATCTGCCCCTCCAAGGTCGCTGGAAACCCGCTAGACATCAGGGTTTTTTTTTACACATATGTTTTTATGGGGAGCGGCCCCTTGGACAAGGGTCGCTCCTCTCAAAGGGGCAATTTTCTTATGTTTCCCCTCCCGAGGGCAAATTAGCCATATTTTTAAGGCTGATATGACTGCAAGGGGGGGAGGGTGGGAGGGGGAGGTGGAAACCCACTACACCAGGGATTTTTTTTACACATATGTTTTTAGGGAGAGCGGCCCCTTGGACAAGGGTTGCTCCCCTCAAGGAGCCAATTTTCTTTTGTTTCTGCCCCCAGATGGCAGATCATCCTTTTTTAAGACCGATCTGCCACCATGGATTGAAAACCCACTAGACACCAGGGAATTTTTTACACAAATGTTTTTATGGGTAATGGCCCCATGGGCAAGGGTTGCTCCCCTCAAGTGAGTAATTTTCCTTTGTTACCACCCCTGCTTAGGGCAAATTGGCCGCTTTTTAGGCAAATCTGCCCCTGTGGCTTGAAACCCACTATACATCAGGGAATAAGTTTCTGTATGTGAAGGAGCTGCCCTTGAGGTAATGTTCACTCCCCTATAGGGTGCCAATTTTTTGCCTTCACTCTGTGCCACTCGTGGGAGTAGACCAGCAACGGAGAAGATTTCATTGTGTTTTATTATGTTAACTGTTTTATTTCTTATTATGTGCATTTCTGACCTTATATTTTTAGTTTTTGGTGTTTTTGTTGTAATGCACATTTTATGATTTTCTTGGTGGTGTATCCTGCTTGCAGTTTTGGCATTGATAGGACTGCTGTTTGTATAGGTGTATAGGTGTATGTATTTGGTCAAAAACGTTTTGTAATATTTACTTCAAATTTGTACCTTGCCTTGCTTGAAAGTTTTTTATACTGCTGTTATAATTTTTAGCATATTTAGCTTATGTTTTATTGTCTTTCAAATCCACATTTGGATTTGTGCAAGATCTATAATGAGTTGTCTTGTGTGTAATTGTTTTGTTTTTCATTTATAGTGGGATATCTTAGGTGCTTGTTGTGTCTGTTCAGAGTAGGTGCAGTTGATCCTCGGTCTATCTGCCTGTAGCAAGAAAGAGGTATGTAGGTATCTTTTTGTAGAAGAAAGTTCATTGTATGCTTTGTATTGATAGTTTCATTCCAGGTCGTTATAGTTCGATAGTTGTATTTAGTGTTTGAAACAGCCAAAGTTTGTTGAGTTCTAATTTGACACGCTGTTGTTTATAGTTGTCTGTTTTTTGTGACAGTTTTATTAATATGCATCATAGCTGCTCACAGGCTAATTGCCCAGCAGGTTGTTGGTATTGGTGTTGGTTTTGCCTCTGAGGCTGACTTTGCATCTGAGACAGAGGGCCTAGTGTAAGATTCTGGCACTGAATTTTCTGTCCAACGGGAATCATCAGATGATGAATCCACTATCAGTGCTGATGAAGTGCCTCATTTAGAGCAGGCTATTGATATATAGTTATAATATATAATTTACATTATATATATTATAATACATTGTATATATTATTATAGATTATATGTATATATTAATATGTATTATATTATAATATATATTGTAATGCAGCATTAGCAAGTTGGATTATAGCCAGGGGCTGAATGGCTTCCCATTGGAAGTTCTGAACCCTGGGTTGCTCCTAACACAGTACAGCCTGTTTTGGCTGCTTTTAGTGGTGTTGCAGGGTGTACAGATAATACAGGGAATTTTTCAGTTTCTTCCAGCTCTTTGTGTGTTTTTGGATGGTATTGTTGAGCAGAGCAATTTGCATGCAGAACAGTTTTTGAGGGACAACAGTGCCACACTTAAGGCCCACTCTAGAGCTACCAGGTGGACTACTACAAATCTCTAAGAGATGAAGCAGTTCTGGGGTTTAGCTTTTTTTGATAGGCATGCTAAGAAAGCCATCATTGTCTTTACATTGGTCTGCTAGTCCCTTGATGGTATCTGTTATTTTTTCAGCAACCATGAATCAAGATCGGTGGTTGCTTCTGCAGCGGATGCTGCATTTTGTGGATAATGCTACAGCGTTGCCAAGAGATCACCCTGATTGTGAACGTCTCTTCACGATTAGGCCTGTTCTTGGCCATTTAGCTGATCATTTCGCAGAGATTTATTTTTCAGGTATAGTTATATCTGTGGAATAGTCTCTGGTCCTTTTCAAGGGGCGTTTAATTTTCAGACAGTACATACTGAGTAAGAGAGCATGTTAAGGTTTTAAGCTGTATATATTGTGTGAACGTGCCACTGGATAGGTGTATAATTTCAGGGTGTACACTGGTAAGGAGTTTTCAATTAACCCCCTTGTTGTCCTTACATCTTTTGGAGTCAGTGCAAAAATTGTCACTATTTATACATTGAACATTTATACACAGGAGAGCAATTATTCAAAGACATGTTCAAAGTGGGCACTGTGGCATGTTGTACAATCCACTCTAACCGTAAAGAGCTTGTGTGTAAGAAACTTCAAAGTGGGGGACAGAGCAGTGCCTTGCATAGCAATGAAGTACTTGCTTTGATATTTGCAGAGAAAAGAGATGTCCACATTCTCACAACTATTCACAATGAAAATACTTCACCTGTGATTCTTTGGGGAGAGACGGCATAAGTGCATAAACCAGTGTGCATTCTAGACTAGAACAAGCACATGGGAAGTGTAGATAGAGTAGCTATTAGGTTGGAGCTTTACAACACTGTTCGAAGGTCATACATCTGGTACAAGAAGTTGGCTGTTCATTTGTTTCATTTAGCAACCTTCAATGCTTATGTTGTTTTCACATATTGTTCTCTAGATTCCAAGATGACATTTGTACAGTTTCATCAGTCTGTAATAGGCAGCCTTGTTGCAGTAGAGCAAGTGTTCTATGATCCAAGTGGTTCAGGATGTGGCTTAATTGAAAGATTGTTACTTTCCTGAATACATTCCTCCAACACCCAAAAAAGACTTTCCATGTTGAAGTTGTACAGTCTGTTTTTGAAGAGGAGTACGAAACTATGAAAAAATGATCAATTTTCAGTGGACAATTTCGAAGTGTCCATGTTAAGTTTTGGGCTCTTTGCTATCATGGGTGCTAGGCCCACACACATAAGTGAGGTACCATTTTTATCGGAAGATGTGACAGAATGCTGGGTGTTTAGTAAGTTGAGGATCCCTGAAGGTTTTAGATGTTTCTTGACAGAAATGTGGGCAAAATGTGTGTTTTTGTAACTAAAGTTTGAGGTTTGCACGGCCCTCTGGGTAAGAAAACCTAGTGAGATTCACTAGTCATGGCACTCTGAACTTTCCCAAGTGTCTAATTTTCAGAAATGTATGGGTTTGGTAGGTCTCCCTAGGTGCTGTCTGAGCTCGAGCTCAAAATCCACAGCTACCAAAATTGCAAAAAAAGGGTCGGTTTTCAAGGGAAAAGTTTGAAGTGTACATGTTGTATTTTGTGCTTTTTTCTGTTGCGGGCACTAGGCCTACTCACACAAGTGAGGTGTCATTTTTATCGGGGGATGTGAGGGAACTCTGGGTGGTAGGCAAGGTGTGGATCGTACAGATTTTAGATGTTTCCCTGACAGAAATGTGATGAAAATATGTGTTTTTAACTAAAGTTTGAGGTTTGTAAGTGCTTTTGGGTAAGAAAACCTGGTGAAAGCCACACGTCAAATCACCCTAGACTTCCCCCACTGTCTAATTTTCAGAAATGTATGGGTTTGGTAGGTGTCTTGGGTGGCGGCTGAGGTAGGGCCCAAAATCCGCACCTACCAATGTGGGAAAAAAATTGATTCTTTGGGGGAAATATGATGTCTCCAGGTACTTGTTATTACCAATGGGATTTCTGTGTATTTGTGGCTTCCAAGTGTAAGCCAGTGTTCAAGAAAGAAAACAGTGTGCAAAATACCCTCTGAATTACATGATAGTATGAATAACCATAAATTCAGATGATCACTGTTCCTAAACTCAGTATCTTTTGCACACTTCAGATTTCCTTCATGCCCCTTTTTTATTGTTTTTATTTTACTTTATACATTGCTGTATAGTCAGTACACAATGAAAAATCACTGTACGGAGCAGATCCGTTGTTGGCTCTGGGTACCTTGGGTTCTTGGAGAACCTCCAAACCCTATTCATCATATCATCCTTGTCACCAGAAGGGTCTAGCGAACGTAACGGTACATTGCTTTAATATATTGGCCATCATATATTGGCAAAAAGTTATAGATGATGTAGCCACAAATGGCTGTTTTTTCCTACCAATTTTCAGTATTTTTTTATTTCAACAGTAAGGGCCTGATTTAGAATTTTTATTTATTTATAAGTTTTTATATAGCAGAATTTGGCGGATAGGTTACCCTGCCACAAACGTTGCTTTATATGTTATGGCACTTGTAAAACGGCCGATGGGATTTCTGTTATGTTTGTGATGAAGTAACCTGTTCGTCAAACTCTAAATCAGGCCCCAAGTTTCTTTGGGAAAGCCTTGAGGGATCTACAGAGATGACCCCTTGTTAAATACTGAACTTTGTCTAATTTTTCAAAAATGTATAGAATTCTGGGATCACCCATGGGTTTTGCACCTGTTTCTACAACAAACTGCAAGTAGATTGACTCTCTTAGAGATATGAAAGAAACTGGGCTAAAATCTTTTTTATATACAGCTGCACTTGTTCCTGAAAGCTGTGGAGATGGTGGTCCAAGTACAGCAAACCTTTTTTTGGTGGTGTTAGTTTTGGTTGTATTTTAGTTGTGAGTATATTATTAGGTAGGTAGTTTATAATAGTGATGTACCTATCATTACCTTTTTGTTATTTACAAACAGTCTCACTTTTAACTGTAGCATTTCGTATATTTCCCTGGTTTTGTTTAGTTATTTTAGGTTTGATTAGGACCACTGACTGTTCTGTCTTTAGTTGTTGGTAGCTATGGGCTTTATTACGAGTCTGGCTATCCACGAACCGCCAGACTTACGTGGGCACGGCGGTGGCAGTCTTTCAACCGCACCATTACGACCAGGGTGGTCAGGCCACCCTGGTACCACCACAACTGCCAGGAATCAGAGATCCCTGGTGGTTGTGCGGGGGCCTTGAGGCCGGCATATGCTTGGCGGACCGGTGCAACTGCCATGAAAAGTGTGGCAGTGAGGAAACCAAGGGGGCCCTACAGGGCCCCCTGGTGCCTCACACCATGTGGATGCACACAGGGGGGCATGGCATGAAGTGCAGCAGTCCATGCCATGCAGGTACTGCCTTTGACATTCCCATTGCTGTGCCTATTTCATAGGCACCGCCCTGGGAACACCAAAGAACCACGTGCTAGACAGCAGAAAACTTCTAATCTGGCGGGCGGTCCCACACCGCCAAACTCATAATAACGCCCTTAGGGCCAGATGTACAACACTCAAAATTGCGAGGTGCTATTTTGGATGTACAACAGTGTGTATCACACTGTTTGCGATTCCCAATGGGGTCGCAAATTGAGAGGCTCATGAATATTAATGAGCCTCTCGCAATTTGCGACCCCATTGGGAATGGCAGGGCCTCCCAGGTATGGTGGCCTGCTGGGCTCAGCAGACCACCATGTCTGGGACTGCTTTTAAATAAAGCAGTTTTTTTTAAATGCAGCCCGTTTTCCTTAAAGGAAAACGGGGTGCATTTAAAAAAGAAAACAATGAAACATTTTCGTTTCATTTTTTAAGGGCAGGTAGTGGTCCCTGGGACCACTGCCTGCCTTTAAAAAATATTTCCCCCTTCATTTGCAAAGGGGAAGGGATCCCCTGGGGACCCCTTCCCTTTTCCGAGTGCATTACCACCCTCTTCAAGAGGGTGGTAATTTGCGAGTGTTTTGCGACCGCAATTGTGGTTGCAAAACATTCATACATGGGCTTGTGCTTGCTATTAGAAAGGGAACGCCCCTTCTTAATAGCGAGTAGCAAAACCTATTTAGCAAGTCGCAAATAAATTGTGACTCGCTAAATAGGCTTTGTACATGGCCCATGCTGTTTTTGCATGCGCAAACGGGTTCGCAAACCCGTTTGCGCATGCAAAAACGGTCGTACATCTGGCCCTATGTTCTTTTTGGAGGGCTTCTGTGAATCTGTAGAGTGTTGGTTGTGTTCTTCTTAGTGTGGATTGGAAGGCATTGTGCCATCCTTCAATAGCGTTGTTGGGTTTGGCATGTTGAGCCATGGTACTGTCAGAAACATTCTACCATAGTATTTGGAATTTGGATTGGCGTCTGTGTCCAGACCGTGCGGTTTACCAACCCAAGTGTTTTTTAAGTATTTCATTAGTGAACTTTATTTTTGTTAATTTCTTGATGTTATGGTATTGTTCTGTTATATTTTTGTCATTGATAATGTTCTGCCAATATTTTGGTGAGTCAATATTGTTTTCCACGATATTCTGTCCTGGAATCTTTGAAAAAGACGCCCCTTCCGAATAAGAATTTGGTATTTGATCGCAAACCTGAATTGTAATTCTGTAACGGGTTACTGAATATCAATTATGGATTCATACATACCAACCCAAACCAAAAAAGTTTTGCACATTGACCCTAAGAGTTTAGGGTTAGGAGTGCTAAACAACTTCTGATTTCATATGTGAAGCCCTCTGCGCCGTTTTTCAATGCAACCTTGATGGGGTGAAGTGGGTCATGAAACAGGCTAGAATTGATGCTGACAGCTTTTCGGCTCATTCATTCAGGGGAGAGATAATTACTAAGTCAGTTTTATCGAAGGTTAGTCTGGATGTTATAATGAAGGCATTTGATTGGTTGGAAGAGTTAACATTCTAACAGGTAGTATCATAGCTTTGAACAAAGCATAATCCTTACCTCGGATCCTTTCAAAGGATGCCAAAAGCTTTTGCATTTGAAAGGTTTAATTCTACTAAGCACACAGAGCAGAGCATTATTCCCATCCTTTACTGCAGTGTTGCTTGATAATCCTAATAATGTATAATTATGTATATTATGTATATGGAAATTTATGGCTAGAGTTATATCTTTTGTCCGCCTGGGATTTGATTTGTGAATATGTATATGATCACCAGTTTGTGAAAGTTTTTAGGGGAAGTAGTAGACGATGATTATGTATATTTGTTTTCTTTTAGGAAATAATATGAATCAAGCTGGAAACTGTTAATTCTAAGTCAGGACCAGATTCCTCTGAGCTTTCTTTACTGTAACTCACACAAGCCAAAGTTGTTACAAACTACAGTACCGATAAGACCAGTGTGCAAAGAGCTACAAAACACATGACAGTAAAGTACCAATAAACATCGTCATGTCCAGAAAACAAGTTCTTCCTAGAAAGCCTTCCTCTTTCTTTGCTGCTTGTGGCAGCTGAGATAAGTCTTTCCCTTTTTATGCTTTTCATATATGTGATTGCCCTAATACTCTTGTTGAAAATTAATTTAAATAGCTAACTGTGAAGTTTTCCTTAAGTGGCACATGGTGGCCCAGGTGCCCATTACCCCTCATGCCCTAGTGGAGCTGTTCTCTTGTTACTCATCAAGGCCACAGGAGCTTCCTGCTCTCTCCTCAGAAGAAGCACAACTATACCATGCTGTGGCAGTCCACTCTCTAGTCCGCCTTTCCCCTCTATGTCCCTTCTTTGTGCTCGTCGGCCATTTTACCTCAGGTGCAGCACGCCCTTCTGAATTCAAAACATGTGAGGGTGTTTACAAGGGATCTGCATATAATATGATCTTTTCCCCACATAAGGACTGAGGAGTGGTGTTAGGATAACCATCTCAGTTACTGGAATTACTTCTGTGTGATAAAGAACATTAGACATGGGTGAGGACCACAGATACTCCGTGCAGACAGACTGCGTGGAGTCATCCTATTGCCTGGACTCAGAACATTAACTCATGTTGAACAGGGCAATATCTAAAGCAGTGGAGCTGGCCATGAGCAAGGCCATAAAGAAAATTCAGGATGCCCCTGCCTTAACCACATAGCGTTCGGAAGGCTTTCCTGCAGACACGCACCAACCAGGTAAAGTTAGGTCCCCCACTGGAAACCTGGGAGCCAAAAAGCCCAAAATGAAGGTGGATCTCTTTGTAGAACTCTGCAAGGAATTCCAAGACAGGGTTTTGACTCCACAGGATGATGAGGTGATGGTGCCTAGCTACTGTCTCTACAATGGCTGTGGGGCGGCATAATGATCCATCGCATAGAGAAAGATCATAAGAACAAGGTTATTTTGCAGCAAATGATACAGACCACATGTCCAAAGGATCGACAGATTGGCAGGGTAAACAAAAAGCTTTAAAAAAAAGCCAGCAAAACGCAGAAAGACTTGGGTACAGTGTAAGGAACATTAGAACTTTGGAATGCTGGGAGCTCCATTGAAAGCAATGGATTCCTCCGGGCTTCTAATGGCCGGTAGAAGTCTGGAGCTCCAACCTTCCAATGTTTTTTTACAGCTGTTTCTGTGAACAAAGGACGCACTGAGCATGAGGGGATTTCAATCCCCTCAGGCATCGTGAGGCCTTCGTTTAACAAATTAGAACATTCTACCCTCTAGGGGCGATATGTTCTAATAGCCTTAGAGCCCTCCTTAGCAGGCTCTACCGGCCATTAAAGGCCCACTCCCTTGTTAAAGGCCCTCGCAACACTGGAGCGGCTTTTAATGGCTGGTAGAGCCCACCGAAGTGGGCTCTAAGGCTATATTTGATCTCAAAGCGATCAGGCATCCCCACTCAGTGGAGGGGGAACCTGTCCCCAAGGTATCTTACTATTTACACAGCAGACTCATACAACCTCTGGAAAGGGACATAAGGAACAAACTAAAGCCCAAGTACCGGAGACCCTTTATAGAGAGCAAGGTCCTGGAGCACTTTCCAGGATAAGTTGCTGGACCTGACAAGTGTAATACCAAAGATGATGGAAATGGCTGAAGCAGCTAAGGAGTCAGGAGAGAAGATTGACCCTGGAATTCTTTCTGCCATATGTCTTCTAGGCAAAGCAAATGGTATTTTCTCTACCAAATGCAGACACTTAATCTTGTAGTGGATTGACCCAAAACTTGGGGAACTGGCTCTTAGGAGGCTGGCATTAATGGTACAGGCAACCTGTTTGGGTCACACTTGGGGGGTTCCGAGTTTCTAAGTTCCCCAGTACAATCTGTCAGGCTGCACCCCATTGTATTCCTAAAAGAATTGGAGAGCATGATTGATCAAGTGATTCTGAGTTGGGGGACAAAAAGTGAAATGTTTTCTTCACCTGAGAGGCTTCTTCAGCAATCTCTTCCTTGTAAAAAGAAAAGGGTGTGCTTCAGGCCTGTTACCATTCTGAGAGAATTCAGTGGTTTGCTGGTGTATATACATTACAAGATGGAGGACATCCATATTCTATGAGACTTATTGAGGTAAAACAGCAGATGGTATGGCTATATCTGGAGGACGCCTACCTTATAGTTTCCATTTTTGGTCTGCACAGGCAGGAGAAAACAGGTGTGGGTGTTCAAGGTACTCTCTTTTGGATTGTCTGCCACCTCCTGACGTTTTTCAAAATTCCTCAAGCCAGCAGTGGCATGGCTGTGGACAATGCTGTGTCTGACTAATACTATATCTAGACCACATTATTTTCATGGCACAAGCAGGAACACTTTGTTGCATAATATCTGGATGGCAGTGTGACTCCTAGGGTATCTGGGATTTCTGCTAAACGGTGTGCAATCTGAATATCAAAATCAGACTATCAGTGGCACAAAATATCGATGCAGCGCACGCAACGAAATTCGTTTTATTTATTTATATGTCTACTTACCTCTATTTGGCCGTATTCCGTAGATTACTATGCCCCACGTCACCGCCCGGCAGCACTCCCACCACGGGACGCTACTGGTGCTTGAGTGTTATGAGGTTTGTGGACCGACGTCGGTGGCGGTGCTTGTGAAATGCTTGTTTGTTTGAGTAGCGACTGTGCTTTTCGTGTGGAGGTAAGGATGCCTTGCCTCAGCAAGCTGTGTTGTGGGGTTTTTGTTTGACATGGTCTGAGGACCGCCTTTGGGAAAAATACTTGCAATTTCCTTTGCCAGGCAAAATGATGAGTGTGACCCCTTCTTCTTGAAAATGTCTGGAATGAGCTTAATTTGGTCTCTTGTTGTCATTGTGTTCTGCAGATGCCCATTGGAAATATGGTTTGATCAGAAATACTAGCAAGAATGTACATTTGTGCAACATGAGAAAAATGTAAGGAAGGGATGCACATTTAAATTGAAAACAGTGTTGTGATGATTCAAGGTAATGCATCTTTGTGCTGAACAGACACGCATTCTAAAGGTGCAGTATGGAGAGGTGAAATACACGCTCATAATTCAGCAGCGCTGAATGTGTTCTCTCGCTATGAAAGGGGGGAGGGAGGCAGGAGTTCTGGAAAGGGAGCAGTGTGTTTGTATTTAGCGCTTTCCAGCTTCAGACACGAACTGCATTCTGAAAATTGGCACGTAGAAGCCCAGTGCAATGCTCAGAAGTTAACATATGATTGATTTGAGTGGGTGTGTTTCATTTAGATTTGCCCACAATAGAACGTGTATTTAATTTGGAAAAAGTGTTTCAAGCTCTCTGGGCAGTGAGTTTTTAGCTGAATAAAAAGGATTTTCAAAGTTGAAAGACATAGCATGTGAATTTAGTTTGTGGCCGGCTTGCCATGACCTTCGGTGTGATAAGGGAGGAATTCCCAAGGAGGGGGCTCATCCAGCAGGGAGACTCAGAGCAAAGCAGCAGACAAGAGAAGGTGGGGGCCATGCTCAGCTCCTCGCACAGACAGGCAGAGATGCACAGCGCGGAGCCACTCTCCTGAAGGGCAGAGTGCCAGCAAAAGAATGTTAATTGGGTACAGATTAAAAGAACAACGCAGGAGCTAAAAGATTTGGTTCATGAGTTTTGTGAAAGTGTGTATTTAGAGTTTCCACAACACTGTGGGATAGAAGGTCCTGGAGCTGGTGGCATGAGATTCTTTGTGGCTCAGTTGGTTAAAATGTGTGTTTCATAAACAGAATTAAAGGTGCAATATTAAAGTTGTTGGAGTTTTTAAAGGAGAAATTACCATACGTTTTAGAGGAAGCTGCGGCAACAATAGGTTCATTTAGAAAAGGGTAAAGAACAGATTACTGTGGTACACCAGATGATATTAAATATCAGATTCCTGATGAGTATGTACAGTTCAGAGGGACCCAGCAGGAGACAGCTGTGGCATTGTTTTTAGAAATGTCAATTTGCAAATATCCCTCCGTTTTATTGCTCTAAATAGTTAGTTGTTCTTTTCTTTCTGCTGTTTCTATTCTTCTGTGATGTTCAGGTTGCTCTGGTTGTTGCTGTCAGAGGAAAATGGGAGAGTAAAGGTGTTATTTAGATTTCAGTGGACAGGATTTGTGTCTTAAAAGAGGAATTTGATTGTTTATTTGCAGATTCGTTTTACTGTGTTTTTGCAATAAGAGACTTGGTTGTAAATATTGGAAAGTAATTGGTCTATATTGTTTCTAGGGTGTTTCAGGCACATTAGTTAATGTTTTGCGCCCTCTTGCTCAGATTATTGGACCTTTTTTTTATTGTGAATTTTTTGGCATCCTATTATTACTGCCCTCAAGCAGGTGAATGTCTGATGATGGGCAGAGATATTGATGGGCCTTAATGTAAGTAGAGAGTAGTGTTTGTTTCCCCCCGAGTTTTTGCGGATGTGCCACCCACTTTGTGGGCAACAGGCGATGTAGAGCTGGGATTCCTGCAGAGTTAAAGAGCCTTGTTGTGTATGATTCCGGATTTGGTTGAGAAATGTTCTGGTGAGGAGAAGGCTGGAACATTGTCATAGTCCTATTTCGATTGTGTTTATTATCTGTGACTGACCTGTGTGCAGTTCAAAGGGAAAATAAAAATGTGGCCCTCCAGTTGTCAGCTGTTCTGCTGCTCGATATTTTTCTGTCGCTGATCTAAAGTGCATTCTTTGGCAGTATTGCTTATAGAATATATATAATAGGTCTTTTTCTGGAGTAACATTGGCTGGTAAAAGATATAGGCTCTGCTGCGCCTTTTAGGACCATGCAGAAAGACAGGGCATCTATAAAAGTTTAAAATACAGGGTAGTTACCTGCTCCTTGTTTCAGACACACAACTAAGTTGTAGGGACAGCACAGTTAGATAGTGTTAGACGTGTCGTCCTTGGTGTGGTTTTACATTACTTTTTGCCTCGACCTCTTATGTTTTTGATGCTGTGCTGGATTTAGTTTTTGCTGGTTTAGATGTTGTGGGCATTTTGCCACTGCTGATCAGTGTCAGAGTGCTAGTGTTGTCTGTGCAAATGGATATTGTGCTTCGTTCTCCCTGATTGGCATATTAGTTTTACTAGTAGACCCCTAGTGAAGTGCACACATGGTGCCAGGGCTGGTAAATAAATAGTTGCTAGTCAAGGCCCCCGGGGTGGGGCGCGGTGTGTGTGAAGAGTGGGATATGTACTGATGTGTGCTGGTGTGTGTGTGTGTTGTGTCCTGGTGGTGAAAAGATATCATTTTCCTTTTTCACTCTTATCCTACTGATAGGACAGAATGGAGAGTACGAGTATATCCTTCATACGGATAAGATAGACAATAGGACTGAGCTCGGAATATGATAATATATCTCTTGGTAAGTATGGTTTTTAAAGTCTGTGTTTGCGACAAGCACTTTTAGAAAGTGGCTATTTTCTTGTCCAGTTTACTTGTGTGTTTCTGCGTGATTGTGGATAGGCTGTTTGGTCTCAGTTTGACAGAGACTGAGAATGTGCATTTGGTATGGTGTCTTCGTGTGGTGTTTTTATTGTGTTGTTGTGGGTGTTGCTACAAATACTTGACTCATTGCCTTCGGGATGAGACTATCTGCTCGTGCCAAGTTCCCGAGGGGGTGAGCAGGGGTTGTCTGAAGTGCGTATTCCCCTTGCGTTGACTGGAGGGAAGGGTCCCTATTTTGCACAAAGGTACCTACCTTTGCCAACCAAAGACACTAGTTTTTCTTTCAGAAATTGTTCTTATATTTAGTCTTGACTGACCGGGGAGTTTGTTTTCTTTAAAAGGGGTAAGTATTTTCGACAGGAGGTCACCTGCTTAGGTCACCTACTGTCGCAGGGGGGAAGGAGACTAGCTCCTGGGCAAATTAGGAGACTAGCTCCTAGGCAAATTAAGTGCATTAACAATGCATGAGATGCATGACGTGCATGAAAATTCTTTTTGGGCAACTAACACTGCATTTTTCTTTGGCTTCTATGCTTGGTACACGTATTGTTGTGTCCTGTTTTGTGTTGTGCGTACACAAGACGGCTGTACATTTTCCTTGGCTTCTGTGCTTATTACGTGTATTGTTGTGTACTGTTTTGCGTGGTAAGTACGCAAGACAGCTTGCTGTTGTGCGCTTTCTCTCTTTTGAGCCTACCCGAGCTGTCTAGGAACGGTCATGAGACAATCGGTTGGGCTCGCTTTAGCCACCCATTTCACAGGATGCTTTCGATTAAACAGAGACACAGCACCTCACCAGTGCACATCTAATTGGCTATAAAATACCACTGTTTGACAAAATTGTCATGATTAGAAAAAACTGTCACCTTGAAGTACGCCATGTTACTGCCCCTCCTTTCTGTAAATTGATGGAATTGGAATTGAGATGAAGATGAAAGGACGGGTAGACTAGACTGATGCTCCCTTATTTTGATCCATAAGGGGAACTATATATCGGTGGCTTTTGTTTAAATTCCCAGGTGGCAACACCACTATTGTTCATGTTATCGCAACACTACATACAGTCGCAGAGGCATCACGAGTCCCTTCTCAGTTAGCCTGTGTAATTGAGCTGACAGCCCTTACTAGAGCTGGTGAATAGGTTTTTCCCCTGATTATAATGACACATGGCCCAGATCGTGGAATGTATGGTACACATGATTCACAATACTAGCAAGGGTGCCTGTATGCCCTCGGTATTTGCGCACCACACATTTTAGTGGTTAACGGTTTTTGAAGAAAACATAGCTCTACAGGAGTTTGTTTGCAACAACAAGTTTTGCTGGAGAATTCATGTACATGCTACATTATGCTTAATTTGTCAGTTATTTATGCAATAAGGATCTCTGTTAAATTAGCAGTTTTAGATTTTCCCGCCACGCCTATAACATGAGAGCATGGTCACAAATGCAATATTTATGTTGGCTTCCTCGAGAAAAATAATTCTAGATGTATCTGCAGTCCTGCACAGTAGCGAAGGTTCACAAAGTAGAAGAAGTGTTGTGATCTCTATGACTTATTGAACATAAGCTTGCTAAGACAAGACACACAAAGGAGCCATTGCTTTGAAATTCCCTTTTGAGGTTCTTCAGATAAATAATATAGGAATGGACAGATACACTACTTCAAAGTATGTCCAAATTATTCTTTCAGAGCTTGGTAACTGAATTAAGGCTTACCCTACTACTTGGGATTGGGAGAGAAAAAAAATTAATTGTGTAACGTTTTACCCTTGCCTGTTCACTAAAAGTTTGTTTTATACTCGCTAATAGGTCCGGGACGCCCTTCAGTCACAGGGAGAGAGAGAGAGGGGTCGGACGTGATGCACAGCCTGGCTGCTTGTTATGGAACACCTATGAATATGACCGAGGCAAAGCTGCAGAGCAAAGACATGCTGGACGAGGCAGTACCACTGAGAAGGAGAAAAAGAGAGAGAAGGGCTATCTAGGAGCCCCAGCCTGTTGGTCTACTTGTGCCTGAGTCCCAGCCCATTGAGCCTTGTCGGTGGGCTCACCTGTGTTTGAGTCTCTGCCCCTTGGTCCATCTTGAGTCTGACCCCCCTTCTTCCTTTGACCCCTTTTGTGTAAGGTACAATGTCCGCCTGACGGAGGAACAGTGCACAAAGGTAGAATAGGGTTAGTAGGGATGGACTTCATGGATGAGGAATAGGGTGCGGGTACCCTGTCTAAGGTACCAGCGATAGAGTAGAGGAAGAGAGTTTGGTGCATTGTTTGGATAGCCAACGAACGGGGCAAAGGGACTGTGATTCTGGAAAGAGAAATACCTTGCCCTGCAACATGGGATCTGGACCCGAGCTAGACGCACAGCTCCACCGCCGGTGCTCAATAGCGCCTACGCGAGATGAACAATAGGAGCCTACCAGTGATGGCTCTCTGAAAGACACTGGAAAGAAGAGTTTTTGCCCATCCTCTTGTTCCCTGGCCACCAATTCCATTTGTGTTGCATTTCTCTCCCAATCACCATGTATCCATTTGGTTCCCCAATTGACGAGGAAAACAGATCTTTTGCCCCTCCCTGTTCAGAGCGGGGTCAGTACACAGAAAGTACAAGTTGCATCCATAGTTGTTATTGTGCTAATAATAGTGTTAGGAACATGCTCCTCCCAGAATGAGAAGTATTCTGTGCATTCCCAAGTTCATGCAGCACCTGCTTCTCTTGTGAACATGTTTGTTACTTTTGCTCCTCGCCCAGGGGAGCACAGGAGGACATAAAATGATAATACAGTTGTTCAGATTGGTGTACCTTCGATTCAGTTCTCCAGTCCTCAATAACGCATTTAGTGATTCATGCCCTACAAAAGAATGTGTATATTGGGCAGAGACCTTTCATGATAGTTAGTATGACAGTTCGTTTTTACATCCCCACTGTATTTGCTGTCTCATCTACGAATTGTGCTCATCCTCAGTTATAATATAAAATTTGTGACACGACAAATAGACCCTTGAATACACTGTCTCCCAGTTTGTTGCATTTACTGTGTAAGTACATTAACTGCTAAGGAAAGGACACCGATACAGTATAAGTGCTTAGATCATGTTTCAAAAGGAGGGTTGTTGAGCATTGATGTAGATCTATCTTAGGTCAATATGTCTTTTATAGTTTCCCTGCTTCATAATAATGAACATTTGAATAGTTTTGATACAGTCTGACTATGACACAGTGTTGAAGAACATAGTAGTACACCAAGGGTATACACTCTAGATCAGCTGAAAAGGAGGAAGATTATATGCATGTTGATATACCTGTGCTGTCTTGTTTCCCTTTGCGATTTGAGTGATCATGCATTTCCTTTCTCCCCACTTAGAATTGTAAAGACCCTGCTGGATAGCAATAAAGCTTTTAGCCACATATGCTAAAAGGAGGGTCTGTTAGCTTTGAAATTCCCCTTCCCCGTAATGCATTTGTTATGCTATATTAGGTTAGCAATATGTGGCTAAATAGACGCCATTTGCTTTCACGTTATGCAACCCACTGAGTTATCCTCGCAGCATGTAAGCTTTAGTTAGCTCGTGTGACTCCATTTTCTATTTCGCAATTCATATTAGACTGTGACTGAACTAAGTTTTATTATATGTACTGCTTGCTTCAGCAGAAAGCTGCTGGGGTGCATTTTCTCCTAAGGTTGGGCCTCGCTGTACTAGTGGATATATTGTTTATACTTCTGCATACCTTTCCCATGAGACGAAGCCTGTTCCCACTGGCTCAGCCGCAGGCACAAACAGAATGACCTTGCCAGAGAGAGATAGTGTGTACCCTGCCTCAGACTAGCTCATCCTTGTGTGCCCCTCTTTGTCTCTTGCTGTCTTCTGTGGAAAGTTACTGGGTGGGTGTGTCTTGTGCTCCTGCTGAAATGTATAATTGTTACTTCTATGTCTGGCAAAGCCAGTCCCCTCGAAAGACATCTTAGGGTGAAGGTCTGACTGGGCTCCTCTGCAGAGTATATATCGAATAAAGTAAGTTTATATTTTCTCTACTGTCTGACCGACTCTTCATTTTGGGAAGGCATAGCAGGTGGTTGTGAAAGACTCGCGTGGCCTTAGAGGGCCACGTCCTTCACAACTTAGGTTGCTGTACTGTACTGGGGCAAAACAGAGTGAGGTTAGCCGGGAGCAGGGAGGCATACGGGCCCTTGATTTTACATTGTATTACAAAACTGTGAAGTAGCACAATATTATACGTGGTGTGATATAGACGTGAGGGACCCAATAGGTGAGGTAATTCGAATTATAATGCTTCCAGTGAAGCTACTGGCACTTCCACTAACATCTAGGAAACTGCTTAAATCATTGGCAACACATATGCAAACCAAATTGAAGGCTTGGGAGAGTGTTGCGAGACAGGAAGGGTATGAGCTCAAATACATGCCACAATTAGTAACATGGTACACAGCAATATGTCTCACTTACCCTGTGAGTACATAAGAGGAGACACAGCAAATCTAAAGCCCCAACAGTTGGGAGAGATGTACAAGAACAGTTCAATGATGAGGTTTGCTGCCTATTGTTATGTTTCGTAGAGTACCCCAATATAGGCTTGAGCAGTCACCTGACCCTTCACCTACATTTACTGTACCATTGTACTACATAACGGTTTTTGGTATTGACCTTTTACCTAGTTAAGCGCTGCATGAATGTCGTGTGGTTTTCCCCGAAAACGAGCCTCATTAATTATGCATGAGGATTCTCAGAATCACAGCAGGATTACCATCTTCTGCACAATAACTATGTATAAGTGTCATCCCTTCCGTCATCCTCGGCCGACATGACACAGCAAGGTTGAATCCCCTGAGGGTACCTTTTGGGTATATATACACCATATCTTTGCCGGGGCAGGCAGAGGAGAAACACTTCTATGCTGACACACTGACTCGAGACGCTGAGGTTCCTGCCCGCAGACACTCCAGCTCGCAGTGGTCTGACATCCCTCGCGGGGTGTCCATCTCGAGACCAAGACGGGGTCCCACAGTCTCTCACTTCAGGTAATGGGGTTGGCCTCATCCTAGGGCAGAGGTCTTCAATCTGTGGGGCGCGACCCCCAGGGGGGCCGTGAAGTCCTGGGGAGGGTGTCGCGCATCCCCAGCTTCACTTGTCCCTAGAAAACCAAAACATTTGCTTTCCTTTTGGAAAAAGACAGTGGGACAGCTGATTTAGATCGTTATCAGCTGCTTGCCTGAATGAAATGCAAATGTGCAGTGTGAGTTAATCTGCAAGTGTAAAGGAGCGGTTCTGGCTTTAATTGATCAAATCACTAAAGCTTTGTGATGACAAAGTTTTTTTTTTTGAGTGGTAGTGCAAAGAGTTAACAACTGGGTTGGGAAGGGCTTGCTTTTAATTTTAATTGCATTTACACAGCCCTTAGTACCCCTAAAGACGTGTTGAAGGGACAGTTATGTAAAAAAGAATTGCATTACATACGCTCTGGTATTACTAATCGCAAAACTATTTGCACGTTTTGCAGCATTCTATCTTACACTGTGTGTAATGCAAGTATAAAATATTGACTTACATATTTACAGTGCTTTCTGTCACAGGCTGTGACCTCGTAGCACTAAAAATACACATCACTATTCTCCACTGCACCAATCAAGATTTAATTCTGTGGCTCTCTGGTTACACACAGAACTCTGCAGTGCATCAACTAATAGAGGTTTCATAATGTACTACAGTGCATTTCCCACTAACAACTTTTACTTTTATTTTTAATTTACGCTGCCCATTATTTTATATGTAGCTACCTGATGGTGAAAGACCTAAAAACGTACAGAATATTTTGGGGCTTATTTATGAGAGGCTTGCATCACCAGAGCGTCAAAAAAAGTGATGCTCTTTTTTTGACCCTCCAGTGGCGCAAGCGTCTCAACCATACTTATGAGGCAGTGCAAAGTCACCCTGCATGACTTTGCATGGCCTCATAGATATGGAGTAAGACATAGCAGCGCAAGTCACTGCGTTGCCTTAATCTGCGTCAAGGAGGTGTTCCATGGGTTTTGTGTGGGGTTCCCACGCAACACCCATGGATTTTTATGCTGCCCCATATTTACAAAATAACGTAAACCTGGGGCAGCCCCAAAAACGGACGCCTACCCAGTGGAGGCGTAACGAGGAGAAATGTTTTCATTTCTCCTCGTTTTTGCCTCTTGCCATGAGTGCTGCATTTTGCAGCTAACATAGAAAGAGGAAAACACCCCTCTGGATTGTTTTTGTGAAGGAAGGTGCCCCTTTCTGTACAAAAACAATCCTGCCTATATTGGTGCTAGGCAGCAATTTGTGCGCCAACGCAAGTGAAAAGGACAGGAATGAACCATATTTCATAAACACTGTGCATTCCTGCCCTTTCACATTGGCGTAGGGCAGCGCTGCAAGAAGACTTGCGGCGCTGCCCTACGCCAATTCCTCATAATGAGGCCCTTTGTTTTTAGCTACACCTTTGACTACGCCCCCATGCTCGCTGACCTTTGGTTTGCTAAACACTGTTTAATATTATTTCCCCACCGTAAAAATTATTTGCTGTGGGAATTGTGGGCGTTTATGGTTGTCGATAGTTGTTGATGATGAGGAGTATCAGGTTCTAGAAATGTTTGTCAGAAGGGGGTCCTAACGCCTTTAAGAGTTT
This sequence comes from Calotriton arnoldi, assembly GCA_963921515.1. Classification (NCBI taxonomy): domain Eukaryota; kingdom Metazoa; phylum Chordata; class Amphibia; order Caudata; family Salamandridae; genus Calotriton; species Calotriton arnoldi. The sequence goes on along the minus strand of CAWUFW010000411.1, from coordinate 477,651 downwards.
GACAAGGGGGTCTCGGCATCAAAAAGTTTGAAGACCTCTGTCCTAGGGGGATTCTTGGCTTTACACCTACACACATGCTAGGTACACTTAGGTACATCTAGTTAGGGTTGCATCATAGGAGTACGCATTATTACTGTCATGTATTTATATGCTTGCATATACTCATTGTTTTAGCACTATGGTAGAAATCTACCATCCATTTACTCTGTTGGTGCTTATAATCATTTATATCTGTTTCTGTATTATGGTTGTTTCAGCACACCTATTTTACACTAGAATGATGCTGGTTCAATAAATGTTTATTGAAAACGTCCCCATCGTTTATTCTGTGTATCTCTCTGAGACAAAGTGAGCACGAGTGACTGAGCGAAAAGTGCTTAACTGTTTCCATGATCCCTGATGGGACAGGGTTGTCATGTTCGATAGTTGCCAAGAACTATTTTCTCCTTGGTAAGAGGAGTTTACAGTGGCACTGTGAGCTAGCTGGTATACAGGCGAACATACCCGGTGGGGGTGTCTGGAATCAGTCTGGACACCAGTCCCACAATCTATGTTGTCTAAACGTGCAGATCCTATATAGGTTTATAGGAACTACACAACACTATTGCAAAAATAGGAGAAAAGTAAGTCAATAATACAAATTTCCTCAAATACGGACAGATAACAACAGCCATTCAGGAGCGCTGTCCTGAACTTCCTCAAGAACCAGAGATACATAAGATTAATCAAACCATTTAAGCATTGGAGGAGAAGAGAAGCAGTTATTTAGGCTTTACAACAGGGGCATAACAAAGGCCCCCGCAGTGCAATGGGCTGAGCTCCAGGGGGCCCCCTCAGCACAGTACCGAGTTAGTCTGGAGCGGGGCCTCTCCATGTACTTTGCAGGGTGGCCCCCTCAACTTTCGTTACGCCACTGCTTTACAAGATGCTTCTATGAATATGTAAGAGAAGACTGAGAAAATTAAAAGCGGCCTTGAATACAGATATAGTGGATGAGTTAAATGAATGAGAATGGCATAAATAATTCCTATTTGTAAAGCGCAAGCATATCACCCCTTAAGGGTGCCCAGAGTCACATGATGCTGAGCTGAGCTGCCACTGGCGATCGAACCGTGAACCCAGCGTCCCGGAGCCAGCCGCTCTGGTTGCTGCGTCACACCTTTCCCTCTAGAAGATTCATAAATTGCAAGAAGGAAACCTACAATGACAGATTGAAATTGATTAACTACGGGTTTATACATAGAGTGTATATGACTGCACTTGGTAATGAATAAACTGTCCCAAGTGCAGAACCGGAATACGTATATTTATTCACAAGTGGTGGGAATGCCCAGGATTCCAGAGGTACTGGCACAATATAGTGCTAATGTTAAGTGCATTGACTGCCATAACTTTGCAGACAACTGTTAGATTAAGACTGCTAGGAATGCCAACCAACACAATGAAGCACGCAATCGCCAAGGTAGTAGAATTGGGCCTAGTATTGCTAAAAAGAGAATCCCTCTACAATGGAACAGGCACTCAGTGCCATGTCTACAAATCTGGGAAGCAGTTATGATTAAATGGGTAAATACTGAAAACAAATACAATATCAATAGGGAGAATGGAGGAGTACTTATATGGGAAATGGTATTAGTTGATTTAGTGCACCAATAAGAAAGGGAGGGTGAACAAAGTGAATGATAGGACATGAAGTGAATCCTAACACACTAATACAAGAGTAGGATGTATGACCAAAGGGAAAGAAGGAGGAGCATGAGTGTAACAAGCAGAAGGTGAATGACTAATAGTTTATGATGGGCTAAACAACTGTAAAACAGAATGCGGGGTTCCTAGAGGGTGGGACATTTACTGACAGTTGGTTGTATGTTGAACAACCACCATAAAGAAGTTAAATAGCCCTGTGGTTTGTCATCTTTTGTTCTGTAAATTTATGAGAGGTATCAGACTTTCTAACTCCCTCCCATAACCTAGATACTTGAGGTTATGGGATGTAAATCAGTCCTACGCCAGTTCTATAACTGGGCGGACAAGGATGCTTTGTTGAGGAAGCAGATAGCAGTGGAAGCAAATAGCTCGGGGATTACTCTGCATGAGCAGCAGCTCCCACCTTGTCATCAAGGGTGAAAGACTTGGAGAACAGGGCACATTGGAAAAATCTGTGGGTTCTTGGGATCCCGGAAGGCGCGGACGGTAGGGATCCTCGCGGCTTTGTTGTTTGTCTGCTGCAAGAAGCCCTCCCTGCCCTGGGTGACTGGGACTGGGATCCAGCACGCAATTTGTTTTCCCTTTAGATCTCCTAGCAAGCCCTCTCGGTATCCCCGGGCCATACTTATCTATATTGGGAACTTCAGTCTCCGACAGGAGATCTTTAAAGCTGCAACTCCTAAGCTGCCAGTCAAAGCATGTGGTATTGCATTCTCCGTTCACTCTGACTTCTGCCTTCAAACTGTGGTGCATCGCTGGCAACTTAGGGAGCATATCCTCGCACTCAAGTGCCTTTGTAGCCCTCATGGAGCCTGCAACTTTGCGGTTCCAAAAGAATGGTGAGACTTTCTATTGCTATGATGGCCAAAAAGTTCAGAAGCTGGTAACTAAGTGGCAACCGGGGGGATGATGCTGTTTCAGCTATTAATTTGTGGGTCTGTCTTGGCAAAGTGGTCTCTGGCATCGTAGGTCATTACTGCTTTCAAACTTGGTTGGGAGGTAACGGTCTTGATTTTTCGCTGAGGGTGATTCGGTTCTCCCTGATGTTATGATGGCTGGGAGTCTATACTAAGCCGATGGTGTCCAGTGGGCTGTTTCCCCTTCTCTTTCTTACTTTTTCCAGGCTCTTATCTGTATCCCTGGCATCCACTTCACCTCTTGTCTTTTTGTCATTTCCCCCTTTTGTGTTTTTTGTGTGTGATTTTTATCACGTTGTGTTTGCTGTGTCTCTGACAAAGGAGTATATGGGGAGGTCAGGGAGCCGGCAGATTCAGCAGTGGGCTCCAACTGAACTATAGACCCCTGTGGAGGGTGTAATGGACCTTGGCCGTATAGGGCACTGCTTAGGAGGGGTGGGCCAGTTTGCCCATAAGGGAACCTTGCAAGGGTTGTTGGGTGGGTCTGGTTTCAGTGGGGTGGTGTATTGGGACTGTTGTTTTTTTAGCTGGGGTATTTTTTCTAGCAATGTGTTTTTGAGCAATTGTGTTACTGACAAAATAAGTATGGATATTTATATTCAGAAGAACAGTTATAGAGATGGTGTATCTCAACATCTGTAAGGTGGAGGAGCAGCTCATGGATCTTGAGGTGTAATGGTAACAGCTGATAACGGCGGCAGTCCTGGCTTGCAGCTTCATATTCTTTCATGGAATGTTAATGGTGTCAAGTCACCACCTAAACATAAGCTGGTACAAGAAGAGTTGAACACGCTTAGGCCTCAAATCTCCTGTCTCTAGGAGATGCATTTGTCTCAGACTGAGGGGTCACTGCTGAAAGAACTCGGTTATCAGACTCTCTCCACTTCTTGTTTTATCTCAACCCAGAGGGGGTTGCATTCTTGGCACAGAATAGTAGCTGGTCAGTTCTGTGACAAAAGACAAATCTAGGGGGGCATTGGTTGGTGGCGACTATCCAGAAGAATAGGGAGCGTGTTACCGCATGCATCATGTATGGGCCAAATGCAGATGATCCAAATGTTCTGGATTTTCTTTTGTCTGAGTTGCATCTTTGCCCCCACCCTATGTTGTTTGTTGTGATTTTAATGTGACGTTATGTCCTAATATTGAGTCAGCATCCCAGGCTGCAGCACTCAGCTTTATGATGACTCGGCTCGCCGAGGCAAGTATCGGCTGCAGGGTGCTGTTTATCAGCTAATTTTCTCATATGCTCTGTGGATATCTGGCGCGTTCAGCACCTGAACAAACTGGGATTTACGTTCTACTCTGCACCTCGTAAAACTATGTCCAGGTTAGATATAATTCTGGCCAGTAATACTCTGGTCACTTTCCCAAAGATAGTACTTAACCCGAGGGTCTTATTGGACCATAATTCCTTGTCCTTTTTTATCCAGCTTGCGGGGCTTACTCATATATTAGGTTCTCGGAGCTGGACATTCAAACGTAGAGTACTATTGGAACCCTTCTATATTAGCTTTATGAATGTCCACTTAAGGGAGTTCCTTGAATTTAATATTGTCTCAGCACCAATTCTGGTGATCTGGGATGCCCTCAGGTCTTTTGCCAGGTACAGACTCCTCAATTGGCCTCCCGTCAATGGAGGAGGGTACCTACCGAGGAACTGGCAGCTCGACAGACTCTTAGTTCCTTGGAATCTGAACTGGGATATAGTATTAGGGTGAAGAATGGGCCTCGGGCCGATCAGCTTGCGGAGCAGTCTATCGCTCTTAGAGCCTCCCTTAGAAAACAAATCTGGGATAGGGCGGTAAAAACAGAAGGACCCGGCAGATGGCGTACTTTGAAAATAGTGAAAAAATGGGGTGAACCCTTTCCTTCATGGTAAGAGATCGATCTAGCCATAATACTATTCAGCAGATCAGGGATGAGAATGGGGTACTTACGTTTCTTAGGTCTTCCATCGGGTTTAGCAGGACCTTTATAGAGAAGACTGTTTATCCTCTACCGAGGACATTTTTCGCTTCGCTGGGCGACATTTTGATCAGCAGGCGACTTCTATCCAGCGGTCCAAATTAGAAGCACCCATTACTTTATTAGAAGTTAACAATGCTATTGGCTCCCATTCCAGCGGGAAGGCATCGGGCCCGGACCAGATACTGTTAGAGCTTTATGCCACTTTCTCGCACACTCCGGTGCTAAGAGATCTGTTTAATTCCTATGATGTGCTTGATCGGGTCCCTGAGTCTTGGAGGGAGACAATTATCATCATCTTTCCAAAAAAGGGGAAAGAACCCACACTTTGCGGTTCATACCGCCTGATTTCGCTCATCAACTCTGACTCTAAAATCTATTCGCAAATTCTCGCTAATCGGTTGTCTCAGATCATCTCGGAACTGGTGGATCCTAATCAGCATGGCTTCATCCTGGGCCAGGACACAACATTGCATGTTAACGTGTCAATTATGGCCTAGAAGGTGGCCTCTTCTGGCGGATGGCTTGTCAGCATCATCTGTTTGGGCACTGAGAAGGCCTTCGACTGGGTCTCCTGCCCCTTCCTTTGGAGGGTCCTGGAGTCTGCTGGCTTAGGCCCAGTATTTGTCTCCAGATTTAAGCATCTCTGCTCGGGTCTCAAGGCAAGAATCTGGAGTTTGGCATACATTCAGATCCTGTTGCTATTGTACGTGGTACCCAGCAGGCATGCCGTGTCTCCCCTCAGATATTCGCGCTTGTGAGAAGTTGGCCTGGTATATGCTGTTCACTAGTTAAAGTGGACACCTTGCACCAGTACAATTCGACTCTTATGGTAGTTAGGTTTAAGACAACCTTTATAGAAAGCTATCCTAGTGGTAGCTGTGGAGAGCAGCCTTCAGGCTAAGTCTTGGAGGAATGTAAAGCAGCTTGTTTTACCACACAATCTCTTGAATCACCAAATGAAAAGACACCACACAGGTATATATATCAAATATATATGTATTTATTACTAAACAACTCACTACTAATCTCTTGTGAGATTAGAAGTCAGGAACATATGCACAAATCAACGTTTCACAATAAATTAAGCACAAATATGGCTGGGGCCCTAGGGGCGTACCAGACCATATACTAAAAAGAGACTTAAGAACAACGACTTGCAAAGGGACAAGGCCTAGGGCCTTCAGAAGTGCTGGGGCCTCACGAAACCACCCAAGGCAGGTAAGTAAAGGACCCACGGGGGACGCGTGCAGTGAGTGAACACAGGCGCGGGCCGCCGTTGACTTCAATGGGGCAAGTCGCGGTTCGAAATAAAGAGTTTCAGGGCACTTCGGGAGTAGCTACAAGCAAGTCACTTACAGGGTAAGTAGTTCTAGGGCCAACACCCACAGGAGCACCGTAGTGCTGGAGTTACCTCACCCAGGGAAGCCGGGTGCATAGGTGTCCTTTGGTGTCGGGTCGCAGCGTCGTTTTCAATGGGAGCCACTGAAGACTTGCTGCTTGCGGCGACAGGAGAAGTGTCCGGTGGAATCCAAGCCTGGCAGTGATCCGGGGCACAGAAGATGAAGGCCCACCGTCGTCGACAGATTCAGGTCGTTCACGGGTGTCTTGACTCTTCAACCACGTGGTCCAGGCCGTGTCGATGATGACCAGGATCGGGATTCGGTGTGTCCCACAACGTCTGCAGCTTACTGAGGTGTCGGCGACTCGATTGGAGCCAACAAGCCTGGGTAACAGCAAGTCTCGGGGAAAGCGTAAAAAGTCAGTGGTGCAGACCAGCAAGGTCTGGGGAACTCACCCAGCGAGGATAAGTCAGGGCAGTCCTGGAGCAACCAGGGGAGCCCTTTGGTTCTGTAGAAAAGTCTTCAGGGGATCCACAAGCCGGCTGGCAAGGGATCGCGAAGACGCCTCGGGAGGATTCCTTCAACAGAGGCCCATGTTCACTCGGGACGGCGTAGGCCTCTGATCTTCGGAGGAATTTTTGCTAGAGGCTGGAACCACACGTGGTCCAAAGCACAGATTCGTAGAACGTCGTGAAGTGGTTGCACTTGACAATAGTGCACGGTACCCAGGGACTGCAGTTCCTCGTCACTCGTGGGGTCCACTTGCCTCAGCTTTGCTGGGGACTCACGATGGCCTTGGAGAAGTCAGGAAATCCTCTTCCTCGGCTGCAGGGACTTCGGGCTCCGGCAGGAGCGGTAGTAGTTGCGACCGTCGTTGTAGTTTTTGGTGCCTGCCAAGCAGGGAGTCACTCCTTGACTCCAAGGGAGATTCTTCAGTCTTCCAGAGGTAGTGGAACGTCGAAGGTCCAGGATTCTTCTTAAGAGCGTCGTCCAGGGAGATCTGGGTTGCAATGCACAGGTTCCCCTCTTATACTAAAAAGAAGGAGGGACTAGCTCTATGACCCCACCTATGGGAGGGTCAGGGGAGGGGGTGGCTACACCCACTTCCCTTTGTCCAGTTTCGCGCCAGAGCAGGGGCAGGTAGCCCCTGAGCTGGTTTGAACTGGCATATGCACAGAGGAGCCTTCTGCTCCCCCAGTCCAGGACTTCAAAGCACTCTAGGAGTGCACCCACCCAGCCCCAATACATTAAACCCTGTCTGGGAGGTGGTCACACCCCCTTGGGACAGGATACCTATTGTTGGGCCTCCTCCACTGCGAGTGTTGGTCATCAGCAGGAGGGCAGCCCAGTGTCTGTGACTGGTGGCATCCATTTTGTAATGCCAGGGCTCTTCAGGATTCTACCGCGTTTCCACAGTAGGTACATGTCTATCCCTCTAGAAGGGTGGAATGCTACCCCCGCCGCCAGAACTGGTGGGGGGGTAGTATTCCAAGATGTTTGACACCAAACACGACATGTTTCCGTGCAGCCATCCCAAAGTTAGCATTTAACGCAAGGTTATAATGCGCTTAAGAGTATATGGTCAGGCTGCACTACAAACAGCCTCAGAGAAGGGTCTCCGAATGCTGCAGAGGGGCTCTGCTCATGCAGGGGCACCCTCTCACATAGGAACCAAGCACTCTGCCTTCAGGATTGATAAGGCCTGCCATAGGAGTGACATATAGGTTTATATGTGTGTATCTATGTAGTGATATAGGTAGCCTATATCACAGTAAGGGGTGCATGCACCACCTTACCCAGGCTGCAGTAGCAGACCTGTGGTGTCAGATTTAGTCTGCTTCCCAGGGGTGGCATAATACATGCTTCAGCCCCTGGTAGGCCTGTGAAGTACCTATGCCTTTGGCACCTAAGGTACCATATACTAGGGACTCATAAGGTACCACAGTATCCAATCACTAGTGCACCTAGAGTGCACTCCAAGTCGTTTAGAGAGAACAGAGAGGCTGGGGCCCTGATTGGCAGGGTCCCAGCCAGTCTATAGCCAGAAACCAGTGTAAACATCAGAAAAAAGTGGGGGCAACATAAGAGGCAGATCCTACTCTCCTACACAACCCCCCAAACGCAGGGACACTAAACTAACCTTGACCAGTTGAGTCTTCGTGTTCTAGGTGGAAATACCTTGAGAGTCCATCTGCATTGGCATGTTGGGTCCCAGGTCTATGTTCCACTGTATAGTCTCATCCCCTGTAGGGAAATGGACCACCTCAAAAGTTTTGGGTTTTCACCTTTCATCTGTTTAAGCCATAGGAGGGGCTTGTGGTCAGTCTGAACTATGAAGTGAGTGCCAAACAAGTATGGCCTCAGCTTCTTCAGGGCCCACACCACAGCAAAGGCCTCCCTCTCTATAGCTGACCAACGTTTCTCTCTAGGGGTCAGTCTTCTGCTAATGAAAGCTACTGGCTGATCTTGACCTTCATCATTCAGTTGAGACAGTACAGCTCCCACACCCAGCTCAGAAGCATCTGTTTGGACAATGAACTTTTTGGTGTAGTCTGGACTCTGTAAGATGGGGGCAGTGCACATGGCCTGCTTTAGGTCTTCAAATGCCTTCTGACAGCTAGCTATCCACTGAACCTTTTTTGGCATTTTCTTTGAGGTTAGATCATTCAAGGGGGTCACTATAGATCCATATCCCTTCACAAACCTCCTATAGTACCCAGTCAGGCCTAAGAAGGCTCTCACCTGTGTCTGGGTGGTTGGAGCAACCCATTCCATTATGGTTTGGATTTTGCTCTGTAAAGGCCAGAGTGATAGGAGCGGTCAGAGTCCCTAGAAAGGGACCTATGCCTCTCCTCCACTGTGTCAGTTCTCTTAGGGAGAATTCCTCTGTCCTTTTCAGACCCCTTGGGGCCTGGCCCTACACCAACAAGGTGGCCCAGGTACACAACCTGACTCTGCCCTATCTGGCACTTAGTGGCCTTGATAGTGAGGCCTGCTTTCTGCAGAGCCTCCAAAACATTTCTGAGGTGGACCAGGTGATCCTGCCAGGAGGAACTAAAGACAGCAATATCATCTAGATAAGCTGAGCAATAAGTTTCCATCCCTGCCAGAACTTTGTTCACCAACCTCTGAAAAGTGGCAGGTTCATTTTTCAATCCAAAGGGCATCACCACAAAGTGGTAGTGCCTCACCAGGAGTCGAAAATGCTGTTTTGGCTTTTGCATCATCAGCTAATCTGATCTGCCAGTAGCCAGCTGTTAGGTCAAATGTACTTAGATACTTGGCTGAGGCCAAAGTATCAATCAGCTCATCTGCCCTTGGTATGGGATAGGCATCAGTCCTAGTGACTGCATTGAGGCCTCTGTAGTCTACACAAAACCTCATTTCTTTCTTACCACCCTGGGTATGAGGCTTGGGTACTAGGACTACTGGGCTAGCCCAAGGGCTATCTGAAGGCTCAATCACACCTAACTCCAACATTTTCTGGACTTCAGTCCTGATACAGTCCCTGACACGGTCAGGGTTGCCTGTAGATTTTACTCTTGACAGGCAGACTGTCTCCAGTGTCCACCTCATGGGTGCACCAGGTAGTCTGACTAGGGGTCAGGCTAAATATATGTCTGTACTGCTGCAGAACTTGTCTGCACTCAGTTTGCTGATGGTCAGTGAGGCTGCTTGCCAAAGCAACACCATCTGCTGACCCATCATCAGGGTTCTGTGAGAGCAGGTCAGGAGAGGGTCACTCTCCTCCTCCTGTTCCTCATCAGTTGCCATGAGCAAGCCCATGTCAGCCCTGTCAACATATGGTTTCAATCTGTTGACATGGAGCACCCTCAGGGGCTCCTGGGAGTTCCAAGATTCACCAGATAGGTGACTTCTCCCTTCTGCTCAACTATTGTATGGGGGCCACTCCACTTGTCTTGGAGGGCTGCTGGGGCCACAGGCTCCAACACCCACACTTTCTGTCCTGGCTGGTACACAGTCAGCACAGCCTTTGGTCATGCCAAGCTTTTGTAATTCTTGGCTGGCCTCCAGGTTTTGGTTGCCTTTTTCATGTATTCAGCCATCCTGGAGCGGAGACCAAGTACATAGTCCATCACATCCAGTTTGGGGGGCTCGAGAGGTAACTCCCAGACCTCTTTTACCAAACATAATGGACCTCTTACAGGATGCCCAAACAGAAGCTCAAATGGGCTGTAACCAACCCCCTTCTGTGGAACTTCTCTGTATGCAAACAACAGGCAGGAAGAAGAAGGTCCCATTTCCGCCTAAGCTTCTCTGGGAGTCCTTTAATCATTCCCTTCAGGGTTTTGTTGAAGCGTTCAACCAACCCATTGCATTGTGGGTGATAGGGGGTGGTGGAACTTATAAGTTACACCACACTCCTTCCACATTGCCTTCAAGATATCCTGACATGAAGTTTGTACCTCTGTCAGAGATGACCTCCTTTGGAAAACCCACTCTGGAGAAAACTCCAATGAGGGCTCTTGCCACCACAGGGGCTGTGGTGGTCCTCAGAGAATTGCCTCTGGGTACCTGGTGGCATGATCCACTACCACCAGGATAAATCTGTGCCCAGATGCAGTTTGAGGGTCAAGGGGACCAACAATGTCAATCCCTACCCTTTCAAAGGGTACCCCCACCACAGGTAGTGGTATCAGGGGAGCCTTTGTGGTGCCACCTGCCTTGCCACTGGCTTGGCATGTGACACAGGAGCGACAAAACTCCTTTGTGTCCTCTGACATATGTGGCCAATGAAAATGTGGAACAAGCCTGTCCCAGGTCTTGTTTTGGCCCAAGTGACCTGCCAAAGGGATATCATGTGCTAGGGTCAAGAGGAACCCCCTAAACTTCTGAGGTATTACCAACCTCCTGGTGGCTCCAGGGGCTGGATCTCTACCTTCAGAATATAGGAGTCCCTCATCCCAATAAACTTTATGGGACCCACTAGCACTCCCAGCAGCCTCAGCAGCAGCCTGCTGTCTGAGGGGTTCAAGAGAGGGGCAGCACTGTTGCTCCTTACTCAGATCTTCCCTAGAAGGGCCCCTTGCCCCCAAGAACTCAACCTGATCAGGCTCAAGTTCCTCTGGGGCAGTTCCTTCTTCAGGATCTGCTCCTCCTCCCTGGGGAGGGGAATCAGTGATCTGAGACAGAGGGGAAGGTACTGCCTTAACCCTACTGCTCCTCCTCTTGGGAAGCATCTGGTCCATGATTTCAGGATCCAGAGCTTGTTCAGTGTCATGCATTTTGGCTTGTGACCTGGTCACAGCAAATACCTCTGCAGGGATGCCCAACATCTCAGCATGAGTCCATAACTCTACTTCCAGACCAGGCTGAAGTTTCTAGATCATTGCCCAATAGACATTCTACAGGGAGGTCTGCACTGACTACAACCTTCTTGAGGCCAGTTACCCCTCCCCAGGAGAAATTCGCAACTGCCAGACTATGGTTGGTCCTGGCATTGCTTGCATTGGTCACCTGGTACATTTCACCCAGGATGATCTGTCCAGGGTCCACAAGATCCTCTGCCACCATGGTGACACTAGCACCTGTGTCCCTAAATGCTAAAGCCTGTTTGCCATTTATTACAGGCTGCTGTTTGTATTTGCCCAGATTACTGGGGCTTACTAGGAAGGGCACGTCAATGTCTCCATCACAAATCAGCATTGCCTGAGTGGGTACTCTGACTAGGCCAGAGTCCACTTCAGAACCCAGGGTCAACCCTACTACACCCTTATTCTGAGTACCACCTCCACCAGTAGCTGAACTAGGGGAACAGTTGCCTTAGGGGCAGGAGTGGTGGTGGTTTGGTCTTTGGACTTGGTACAATCAGAAGTCCAGTGCCCTTTCTGTTTACAGAATTTGCACCAGGGCTTCTTTGGCCTTTTCCCTTGTTGGATTGTGACTCCCCACCAGATGCAGATTTTTGGGGCCCTTGTGAAGACTTCTGGTCTTTTGACTTATCCCCACTTTTCTCAGAGCCCTTAGGATCCTGCTTCTTTGTGTCACCCCCTTGGTTCTGGGTTTTCTGCCTCACCCTGGTTCTGACCCACTTGTCTGCCTTCTTTCCCAATTCTTGGGGAGAGGTCAGATCTGAGTCCACCAGGTATTGATGCAACAACTGGTTCTGGCAATTATTAAGGATCTGTTCTCTCATCATTAGATTATACAATCCCTTGAAATCAGTAACCCTACTGCCAACCAGCCAACCCTCCAGAGCCTTGGTTGCACAATCTACAAAGTCAGTCCAGTCCTGAGTCTGTGCCTTCTGGGTGTCTCTGAACTTCAACCTGTACTGCTCAGTGGTTAAGCCAAACCCATCTATCAGTGCACTCTTCAGGACTTCATAGTCATCAGCATCCTCTTCTCTAACAGTGAGGAGCTTGTCTCTACCTTTATCTGAAAGGAGAGCCACAAGATTGCTGCCCACTGCTTTTGGGGGACCTGTTGTACTCTACAGGCCCTCTCCATAGCAGTTATCCACTTATGGATATCATCCCCACTCTGGTAGGGAGGAACAACCTTGCTCAGGTTCCTATGGTCTGGAATATATTCTCTGCCTCTAGGGACACTGTTGCTGCCACCAGGGGTTCTAACCCTCTTTTCTAGAAGCTCTCTGGAGCTCAAAGGCTTCTCTAGCTAATGCCAACTGCTTGGTTTTGAGGGCAAATCTTGCTTCCTCATACTGCAGCAGTTTGCACGAGTCTTTCAGAGGAGGTCTCTCTTCTTGGGAAGTAGGAGTTCCTCTGCTGGACAAATTCTCTGCCAGAGTGATAGGAGCGGTCAGAGTCCCTAGAAAGGGACCTATGCCTCTCCTCCACTGTGTCAGTTCTCTTAGGGAGAATTCCTCTGTCCTTTTCAGACCCCTTGGGGCCTGGCCCTACAATCACAGAGTCTTGGTCAACTTGATGTTCATCATCTGACCCAGACACTGTAATTGACCCACCCCTGATTCAGACCCATTAGCTCCTAGAGCTAATCTAAGATCATCTGCTGTCAGCAGATCTATCAGGTGTAGTGTGGAGGGACTCTGTCCTATCTTCAGGTGCCTCTCAGCACACATGGCTTTCAAGTCAAAGAAAGTCATGTCCTTATACTGAAGCTGGGTGGATCCACTGGGTCCATCCCTTAAGGACATTCTAGTGTTGTGCAGTGTTGTACTACCTACACTAGTTTGTGGCCTACTGATCCTAGCTTGAGCTGTAGAAAGGGTGTGCTATCCCTTGGCACACAGCTCTTAGTTCAGTAGAACTTATTGATACTAAGCTTGACTTTATATGTACCTTGAGTACCTATAGTGGTTTTCAGTTAGTAATTCAAATAGAGATTTTCTGGTAAAACAATAGCAAGCTGGAATCCCACATGCTGCCACCAATGTGAGAAGTTGGCCTGGTATATGCTGTTCACTAGTTAAAGTGGACACCTTGCACCAGTACAATTCGACTCTTATGGTAGGTAGGTTTAAGACAACCTTTATAGAAAGCTATCCTAGTGGTAGCTGTGGAGAGCAGCCTTCAGGCTAAGTCTTGGAGGAATGTAAAGCAGCTTGTTTTACCACACAATCTCTTGAATCACCAAATGAAAAGACACCACACAGGTATATATATCAAATATATATGTATTTATTACTAAACAACTCTCTACTAATCTCTTGTGAGATTAGAAGTCAGGAACATATGCACAAATCAATGATTCACAATAAATTAAGCACAATATGGCTGGGGCCCTAGGGGCGTACCAGACCATATACTAAAAAAGAGACTTAAGAACAACGACTTGCAAAGGGACAATGCCTAGGGCCTTCAGAAGTGCTGGGGCCTCACGAAACCACCCAAGGCAGGTAAGTAAAGGTCCCACGGGGGACGCGTGCAGTGAGGGAACACAGGCGCGGGTCGTCGTTGACTTCAATGGGGCAAGTCGCGGTTCGAAATAAAGAGTTTCAGGGCACTTCGGGAGTAGCTACAAGCAAGTCACTTACAGGGTAAGTAGTTCTAGGGCCAACACCCACAGGAGCACCGTAGTGCTGGAGTTACCTCACCCAGGGAAGCCGGGTGCATAGGTGTCCTTTGGTGTCGGGTCGCGGCGTCTGCTTTCAATGGGAGCCACTGAAGACTTGCTGCTTGCGGCGACAGGAGAAGTGTCTGGTGGAATCCAAGCCTGGATTCAGAAGAAGGAAGACCTGAAAGCAGAGGGGACAGTGTTCAAAGTCACTTGGCAGTGACCCGGGGCACGGAAGATGAATGCCCACCATCGTCGTCAGATTCAGGTCGTTCATAGGTGTCTTGACTCTTCAACCACGTGGTCCAGGCGGTGTCGATGATGACCAGGAGCTGGATTCGGTGTGACCCACGACGTCTGCAGCTTACTGAGGTGTCGACGACTCGATTGGAGCCAACAAGCCTTGGTAACAGCAAGTCTTGGGGAAAGCGTAAAAAGTCAGTGGTGCAGACCAGCAAGGTCTGGGGAACTCACCCAGCGAGGGTAAGTCAGGGCAGGCCTGGGGCAACCAGACAAGCCCTTTGGTTCTGTAGAAAAGTCTTCAAGGGACCCACAAGCTGGCTGGCAAGGGATTGCAAAGACACCTCGGGAGGATTCCTTCAACAGGGGCCCACGGTCACTCGGGATGGGGTAAGCCTCTGATCTTCAGAGGAGTTCTTGCTAGAGGCTGGGACCATACGTGATCCAAAGCACACGTTCGTAGAACGTCGTGAAGGGGTTGCACTCAACAATAGTGCACGGTACCCAGGGACTGCGGTTCCTCGTCACTCGTGGGGTCCACTTGCCTCAGCTTCACTGGGGACTCACGATGGCCTTGGAGAAGTCAGGAAATCCTCTTCCTGGGCTGCAGGGACTTCGGGCTCCGGCGGGAGTGGTGTAGTTTGCGACCGTCGTTGTAGTTTTTGGTGCCTGCCAAGCAGGGGAGTCACTCCTTGACTCCAAGGGAGATTCTTCAGTCTTCCAGAGGTAGTGGAACGTCGAAGGTCCAGGATTCTTCTAACGAGCGTCGTCCAGGGAGATCTGGGTTGCAATGCACAGGTTCCCCCTCTTATACTAAAAAGAAGGGAGGGACTAGCTCTATGACCCCACCTATGGGAGGGTCAAGGGAGGGGTGGCTACACCCACTTCCCTTTGTCCAGTTTCACGCCAGAGCAGGGGCAGGTAGCCCCTGAGCTGGTTTGAACTGGCATATGCACAGAGGAGCCTTCTGCTCCCCCAGTGCAGGACTTCAAAGCACTCTAGGAGTGCACCCACCCAGCCCCAATACACTAAACCCTGTCTGGGAGGTGGTCACACCCCTTGGGACAGGATACCTATTGTTGGGCCTCCTCCACTGCGAGTGTTGGTCATCAGCAGGAGGGCAGCCCAGTGTCTGTGACTGGTGGCATCCATTTTGTGATGCCAGGGCTCTTCAGGATTCTACTGCGTTTCCACAGTAGGTACATGTCTATCCCTCTAGAAGGGTGGAATGCTACCCCCGCCACCAGAACTGGTGGGGGGGGTAGTATTCCAAGATGTTTGACACCAAACACGACATGTTTCCGTGCAGCCATCCCAAAGTTAGCATTTAACGCGAGGTTATAATGCGCTTAAGAGTATATGGTCAGGCTGCACTACAAACAGCCTCAGAGAAGGGTCTCCGAATGCTGCAGAGGGGCTCTGCTCATGCAAGGGGCACCCTCTCACATAGGAACCAAGCACTCTGCCTTCAGGATTGATAAGGCCTGCCATAGGAGTGACTTATAGGTTTATATGTGTGTATCTATGTAGTGATATAGGTAGCCTATATCACAGTAAGGGTGCATACACCACCTTACCCAGGCTGCAGTAGCAGACCTGTGGTGTCAGATTTAGTCTGCTTCCCAGGGGTGGCATATCACATGCTTCAGCCCCTAATAGGCCTGTGAAGTACCTATGCCCTTGGCACCTAAGGTACCATATACTAGGGACTCATAAGGTACCACAGTATCCAATCACTAGTGCACCTAGAGTGCACTCCAAGTTGTTTAGAGAGAACAGAGAGGCTGGGGCCCTGATTGGCAGGGTCCCAGCCAGACTATAGCCAGAAACCAGTGTAAACATCAGAAAAAAAGTGGGGGCAACATAAGAGGCAGATCCTACTCTCCTACAGCGCTATACATAAAACCATTTATTCAATCTCTTAAACGGTTGGAAGAGATACTGGGCCAGATGTACGACCATTTGATTTTGCGCCTCGCAATTTGCGACAAATTGCGAGTCACAAATTGCGAGGCGCAAAATCAAATGTACGACAGTGTATTTAACACTGTTTGCGATTCCCAATGGGGTTGCAAATTGCGAAGGTCATTAATATTAATGAGCCTCTCGCAATTTGCGAGCCCATTGGGAATGACAGTCCCTCCCAGGATGGTGGCCTGCTGGGCTCAGCAGACCACCATGTCTGGGACTGCTTTTAAATAAAGCAGTTTTTTTTACATGCAGCCCGTTTTCCTTAAAGGAAAACGGGATGCATTTAAAAAACAAAAAGTGAAACGTTTTCGTTTAATTTTTTAAGTCCCCTTCCAAATAGCGAGGCTCTAAACTCTTTTTTGCGAGTCGCAATTCATTTGCGACTCGCAAAATTGTGCTGGTGCATGGCCATGACAATTTTAGCATGCGCAAACGGGTCGCTAACCCGTTTGCGCATGCTAAAATTGTTCGTACATCTGGCCCACTCTCTCTTAGATTACATCATTATGAAGTTAATATATTGGTATATGCAGATGACGTTGCCGTCTTGACTCTGGCCCGATCAGTGGCTTATGCGCAGTAATTGTAACGGCTCGATCTTTTGGAGATGTCGCTGGTTACAAGTTAAATTCTGATAAGACTCAGATCTTATCCAATGTTGCTCCCCTCGGTCAGGATGAGAGGTGGGTATGGTCATTGGTGTATCTTGGGGTCACATTAACTATTACAATTCCGGAGATTCTGGAGAATAATTATTGGAAGCCATACCAACATTCCGTTGACGTTTTTCTTAAGTGGAATCGTTTTCATTTGGGTCTTATAGGCCGCTGCAGTCTTATCAAGATGGTTAATCTCCCTTGGTATCTTTATTTTTCCTGGTGTATTCCACTTTTTCTCCAAGTGTTTTTTTTTTACTAAAGTGGAGGCATTATGGCAGAAGTTCATCTGGGGCAACCGCAAGCCCACTGTAAGATCCATCTCTTACAGCAGCCTAAGGAAGATGGTGGGGGTCTCACCTCCGGTTCTTCGGTTGTATGATTTTTCGTCATTTTTTTTGCGACTCTTGTTGGTATTAGGATTGGGGTTCTGGCCACTGCGGCGTATGTTTACGGAATTTCTTCCCGTCTGGAAATTGATAGTTATCGGATTGGGCATCGTGGACACATTATACTTCAAGCAAACTTGCTTTAAGACATTACACTTATCCACTTATTATGTATAATATGGGTTTGCATTTTCCTTGTTTTTAATTTGCTGGAAAAAAGAAAGAGAAAGGGTGGTATTAGTGAGAGGGGAATTTTTTTTCCTTTTCTCTTTTTTCTTTTTCAATCTATGTTGTCGTTGGTCTAGCTTTGCACCATTTTTGCTCTAATCTTATTTGCTGGATAAGTAATTTATTTTGTCCCCTCACTTTTGTGTTTTGATGTCTTTCTTGCCATTTAGAAAATAATATTTAAAACAAAATTTAAAAAAAGAAAAAAGCTCCTAGCTGTCGTGAATGAAAATTTCCATTATATTAAGAACACAAAGGCGAGGACCATCCCATCCATTAGATACTTCAGTATTGTGGTCCTGCCTTCATTGGGGAATAGTAATGTATGTGTTCTGATAATTGTCACAGATTTCAATGTATTAACTATTGTCTACAGCATATTTCTTTGCATGATAATGTTTGAACAATGCTGAACATAAAACTGTTCTTATATTTGCCAAATTTAAAATCTAAAAAGCTTCAATTTTGATGCATTCAGCTTAAGAAGAGAAACAGTCATAAAGGAGGATGACAGACGATCCATTCAAGACTACCTGGCTTCCCTTCATGCAGAGGAAGAGGAAGAGTTTCTAGGAGGGACTTGTTTTATGGACTCGACATGTTAGTTGGTGCTTTTCTGTCATGTGGACCCACATTTACTATGATTCTGCATCAGGGTTGTGTCACTATTGTGGCGCAGCCCCCATGCAAAAATCATTTGTGGCACTTACTAAGCCATGTGAAGTCACTTTGTGTGGCTTTCCATGAAATAGTAAATACAAAGTAACACAACACAGCGCATTTGCGTCGGGTAAGCATTAGATGGGTGTAGCAGGGGCCATGTATCGACCCCATACATGATAATAGAAACGATTCAGGACTTCTGATTTTTTAAGCCAAAAAAGGCTTTATTTTGACTGTCTCCTGTCTAAAACTGATTTTACTTCAATAGAGATCAATGGGGGAAAACATTTAACCAATTCTTTTTTTTTTTTTTTAATCTTCCAAATTCTTCTTCTAAAATGTTGGCATGTATGTGGAGCCAGTCAGCTGTGCCAAGTCTCATGCTTCAGGGTTAGAGTAACGCCTTCTGGGATTTTTCGGCGCATTTCCATGAGGTCCCAGAATGTTCGTGCGAATCAACTGATGAAAAGATAACAGTGTGTGTTTGTAATTCTCTATCTCTTTAACAGCGAAGGTGATTTTTTTAATCAGTATGCTGCCCCCACTCTCCTTTCACGTGACTTTCAGTTAATCATGAGGGGTGTTATTGCCTTGATGTGTTTGGCCCAGCCCCCATGGGAGCCCCTTTACTCTACTCTCGCCGACGCTGTAGTGGGTGCATTCCTATAGATACCCTCAGGCAGCAGAGACTGGGAGCCTCGAGACTGAATTCTAAGAGATACAGACTGTCTTTGACAGACGGCCGTTACCCTCTGTGAGAGGCTGGCCTGGTATATGCTGTCTACTAATGTAAGTGAAAACAAGCAAGGCTTGGGTCCTAAACCGCCTGGACTGGACCACTGTACTATTGGAAACAAACAAGATGTCCAGGAAGACTATTCCACTCACATTCAAAAGGGACCCTAGACCAAAAATTCTAAGGTTCCAAGCTTTATTCAGCTTAATTTGAATTATTTTTATACACAAGACAGTTGAATTTATTTATACATGTCTTGAAATGGAAACACATATTTAAAGAACACAATATAATACAAAGCTCATTTGATGCAATGTCAAACAAAACTCATCGTGACATGAAGCACAACATATTTGTGAAAAGACATGACAAAAGACATTTGTGTTAAAAATACATATACAAACATAAAACAGCTCAACCAGTCCTAAGTTTCAAAATAGACACTCGGCGGACACTATCTCGTAACCAGGCTACTGCCTGCTGTCCTGCCTGTGGTTTGAGCAAAGGGGGTTACACGATGTCAAGGTGTTGCCTGAAAGGGGGAAACACAATTTGGCTCATTCCTCATGGCACACCCCATTAGAGGTAACCTATATTCAAAGGTCAACGCGTTTCGAACCCCTAGTCGTTTTGGGATTCTCCTCAGGACTCGGACATGGTCGTGAACTCTACAAAAAACAAATGGAAATGATGTAATCTAATGACTGACCCAATCTTGTTTGAGACAACATCATGTAAAAGGCCAATAAATATACCTTGAGAGCGGTGTAGAATGAATCCGCTGATTATGAAGAATAGTGATTCTCAATCATCTGAGTGTGAAGGGCTGCAGAAAGTCAAAAACAATCAGGACACCTCGTCAGACTGTAACTAGTGTGGTGAGCAGACAAAATATCGAAAATAATATATCGATATACAAAAATATCGAAGTTAAAATATCGAAGGGACAGAATATCGAAGGGACAGAATATCGATGGACAGAATATCGACCCTAAGGTAAGTAATATCGAATTTTTTAATATCGATGTTACTAATATCGATATTTGTATTATTGTTATGTATTTTGTTATGTTTTTAATATGTATGTGTTATATGTGTTTTTGTTAAGTGTTCTACTTGTTTAAAAATATATGTATACAATTTTTATATGTTAATAAAAAAAATGTAAGTTAATTTTTTTTTTTGTACTGTAGCGGGTTGTGGGTTTATAGGGGAATAGGGTGGGAAGTAATTTAATTATACTAAATTAATTATTAATTTTTAGGAATTATAAATTAATTTTAATTATTTTTTGCGTTTAAGTTCTGTAGCGGGTTGTGGGTTTATAGGGGAATAGGGTGGGAAGTAATTTAATTGTAATTAAGTTATAATTTATTTTAATTAATTGTTATTGATAATTATATAATTGTTAATTAATTAATAATTGGTAATTAATTTTTATTAATTGGTGATTAATTTTTATTAATTCATTAATTGATCATCATGTAATTTAAATGTAATTAACTTATAATTTATTTTAATTAATTGGTATTGATAATTATATTATTGTTAATTAATTGATAATTGGTAATCAATTATTATTAATTGGTAATTAATTATTATTAATTAGTTATTAATTTTTATTAATTGATTAATTGATCATTATGTTAAGTGTATTATTTTATCATTGGAGTGTGTTGTGCGTTTATAGGGGAATACTTTTGGAAGTAATTGAAATCTAATTAAGTAATTATTAAATTTATTTTTGGGTATTGATAATTAATTTATTGGATATTAATTATTAATAGGTAATTTTTTAAATTACAATTTTTGGTTCTAAAAATTAATTTATTGTTGTTTTATTATTAATTGGTAATTAAATATTATTAAATATTATTTATTGATAAATTTAATTAATATATTAAGAATTATTTATTAATTGATAATTAATGTTTAATTATTATTATTATTGGTATAAAAAGCATTTAATTGTTTAATATTAGTTAATTGGTAATTAAGTTTTAATAATTTATATGTTTTTTGTTATTAAAAATATTTTATTGTTCAATATTTATTATTTAGTAATTAATATTTATTAATTATTATTTATTGGTATTTATTATTAATTTATTGTTAATAAATTTTCTATTGGTAATTATGTTTTTAATAATTATTTATTTGTATTGGTAAATAGTTTAGAGTTATTTAATAATTCATTAATTATTTAAAAAAACTAATTTATTTGTAAGTATGTTATTTGTAACTTCTACGCTATCCAACACTTCCCCTACTGTTGCACTCTCTGGAGTTGGAATAGTAATTTTTACCCCTACGCTATCCAACACTTTCCCTACTGTTGCACTCTCTGGAGTGGGAATAGTCATTTTTACCCCTACGCTATCCAACACTTTCCCTACTGTTGCACTCTCTGGAGTGGGAATAGTAATTTTTACCCCTACGCTATCCAACACTTTCCACTCTCTGGAGTGGGAATAGTAATTTTTACCCCTACGCTATCCAACACTTTCCATACTGTTGCACTCACTGGAGTGGGGATAGTAATTTTTACCCTCACGCTATCCAACGCTTTCCCTACTGTTGCACTCCCTGGAGTGGGAATAGTAATTTCTACCCCATCCAACACTTTCCCTACTGTTGCACTCTCTGGAGTTGGAATAGTAATTTTTACCCCTACGCTATCCAACACTTTCCCTGGTGGGGCCGTTGTGGAGATTAAGCAAGCTATTGCCCAGAGTTGCAGAGTGGGACCCATGATTAGAATAGGCACCGAGGCGAGAATTATCAGGTCCGAGGAAGTTGAGCCCAAGACCCGCCGAGGCGGGAATTGAACCCTGGTCCCAGGCCAGATCTCGGCATCAGGGTCTGCCGCTCTAACCATTGAGCCACACTTCTCCAACACTTTCCCTACTGTTGCACTCCCTGGAGTGGGAATAGTAATTTTTACCCCTACGCTATCCAACACTTTCCCTACTGTTGCACTCACTGGAGTGGGAATAGTAATTTTTACCCCTACGCTATCCAACACTTTCCCTACTGTTGCACTCTCTGGAGTGGGAATAGTAATTTTTACCCCTACGCTATCCAACACTTTCCATACTGTTGCACTCACTGGAGTGGGAATAGTAATTTTTACCCTCACGCTATCCAACGCTTTCCCTACTGTTGCACTCCCTGGAGTGGGAATAGTAATTTCTACCCCTACGCTATCCAACACTTTCCCTACTGTTGCACTCTCTGGAGTTGGAATAGTAATTTTTACCCCTACGCTATCCAACACTTTCCCTACTGTTGCACTCTCTGGAGTGGGAATAGTAATTTTACCCCTACGCTATCCAACATTTTTCTTACTGTTGTTTTTTTGGGGGTTGTAATAGTAGTTTTATTCCCTACGCTATTTAATATTTTTTGTATTATTTTAGTTAATATAGTATATAATTAATTTTCAAAATATTAAAAGTAAATTTAATTTTTTTAATTTGTTATATATAATTATTTAGGGGCACATTACGATACCCGGCGTAAAAAATGCGCCAGGCATGGAAGCGGCAAAAATCCGCCCGCACACACCGCCTGAACACCGACCACGCCATTATGAGTACACAAACTGAAAACCGCCATCGGCGGAAAAATCATACAAAATACCGCCCGCCATCGTCCGAGTCGGAGTCAAACCGCCCGCCACGGACGGAAACACGCACGACAACACAAAACCGCCCGCCCACACGGCCGACACACCGCACGTGAAATTACGATCGCACCGCCATGAGCGCGGAAAACAACAAATATACCGCCCGCCAGCGCAAACAACGCCGATGAGAATCGACACGGCAGAAGCCATGGCGCCCACGTACCTGCACAGAAACCATCCGCACACAAAACCAATAGCACACAACATGGCCAACAAGTCCACACAGCAAGGCACGCACAAATACACAAGCACAGTACACATCCCGAAAACACCCCCCGGACAAACAAAAAATACAAAGGCCAGAACCCCAGACACAACACACCTGAAAACAACAGACCATGAGGACACACCCACATAGGTGAGTACAAAAGCAGCACTCCCACAGACTACAACCCCTTGCTACATTGCAAACCAGAGAGGAGAGGAGAGGACACAGTGACACAGCAAGGACAGCAGCACACCACAGAAACGCACACATCACAACCACCACCACCACCACCACCAAACACCGGCACCACAAACCCCCTGCACATTACACAACACACACCGCACCAGCACCACAAACACCATGGCACCACAAAGGATGCTCAAGTTCACGCCCATGGAGCTGACGGTCATGGTCGACGAGATCATCAAGGTGTACCCACAAATCTATGGGAACATGGTCCAGCACACACCACTAGCCACCAGAAACAGAATGTGGACCCGGATCGTAGACCAGGTCAATGCAGTCGGGACCCTGCCCAGGAACAGAACCGAGATTAACAAACGTTGGAATGACGTCAAGAGCCTGGTCAAGAAGAAGGAGGGCAAAAACAGAGAGCTGGCTGCCGTCACTGGCGGAGGGAATCCCGCGCTCTTTAAGACCTTCAAAGCGTGGGAGGAGAAGGTGCGAGTCGTAATCCATCCGGAGATCCTCGCCGGATTAGCAGGGGGAGTGGAGGCTGGTAAGTACAAACTAATGTATACCAGCACACCGCTATGTACACACATGCGCAACCACCATGCCACAGCTCCCAGGGACAAACACCCCCATGTCCAGCACACAATACACAACACATCACACGCACATGCAACAGACACTACCACACACAGGCCAAACCGAACAACTGTAAGATGCGTGGGGACATGTGTACACTAAGCCAGCCACGTAACCACCAACAGGTCCCCAAATATGCCAGAAGCGCTACAACGAGCACCCACCACACCCATGTGTCCGCCACAGCTGCACCAACTGACAAGTAACAGGTAAGTGGCAGGAACACAAAGTGCAGTGGGTCGGAGGGGGACAGCTGAAGTACAACACCCACCAGGCCCCCACTCCCACAGACCAGCAAGGTGGAGCACTCCCCACACCCATGTGTCAGGCACAGCTGCACCAACCGACAAGTAACAGGTAAGTGGCAGGAACACAAAGTGCAGTGGGTCGGAGGGGGGACAGCTGGAAGTACAACACCCACCAGGCCCCCACTCCCACAGACCAGCAAGGTGGAGCACTCCCCACACCCATGTGTCAGGCACAGCTGCACCAACAGATAAGTAACAGGTAAGTGGCAGGAACACAAAGTGCAGTGGGTGGGACGGTGGACAGCCCAAGTACAACACACACCAGGCCCCAGTCCCACAGCACAGCAAGGAGGAGCATCCCCCACACCCCACACCCACGTGTCAGCCACCGCAGTGCACAACGACAGCCGAAAGGCAGACATCACGGTCCACAGCAATCGGTGTCAGTGGGTGTACAGCCACCCCCACGACCCACTACACCCCCCCACCCCCACAGACCTGCAACATGGAGCACCCCCGCTAAGAGCCATGTGGCATCCAGTACAGTGCACGCACGAACAACTTGCAGGTGGGAAACTGGACAGGGCTGGATTACTGGAGGCATGAGGACCATAACACCACCAACACATGGGACATGTCACGTAGCACACGAACACGCAGCACCGCCCACCGTCACGAACAAGTGAACAATGTGCACACGGACATGAACAGCAGACTCACACCCCACATGACCCATCACAGACATAGCAACACCCAAGGAGCCACGTCTGCATGCACAAGCCACACTGAATATAGTCCCACACGGCAGCCACTGTGCAACTCATCACACACAACCGAAACACCATTGAAGTCCTGTCCATGTAGCCCCTACTGCCTGTCAACCACACACCCCACAACTACGCCTATGTAAGACAAACAACACTAGACGCAACAGAGCGGAACAACAGAAATGCACACGAACACCACTGAACCCATCAAACACACAGACACACCATGCACATACAACATACCATCCATCCCATCCGTCAGCCCCAGTCTCATGAAAGGCATGTCATCCGCACAGCTGCCACACATACAGCAGTCACGCTAAGACACATGCCCATGACTCACACCATGTGCCCAGAAGTCATATTACGCGCACGATGCGACATCTGTGAGCAACAACACACAACATGGTGCCACATGCTCCCCGAGCACTGCATGTGATGCACAATGGCACAGGGCAGCACGCACATGCGAATCTGGAGCATGGCCGACAACTGCCATATACGTCCTAAGCGTCCATTTGAGCCACACAAGCATATTCACTCACTCAATGCGAATCTGGGGCATGGCCTCCATGTTGCCATATGCGTCCTAAGTAATCCACTTGAACCAGACAGCATATACCCTCCCAGATGCGATGTCTAGGGCATGGCACACATGCTGCCAGACGCATGCCTAAGCTGTTCATGCTGAACCACAACAGCATGTTCCTCCCAAATGCGTATCTGGGGCATGGCCCCCATGTTGCCATATGCTCTAAGCGTCCATTTGAACCCCAAAAGCATATTCCCTCCCAAATGCGAATCTGGGGCATGGCCCCCATGTTGCCATATGCGTTCCTAAGCGTTCCATTTGAACCCCAAAAGCATATTCCCTCCCAAATGCGAATCTGGGGCATGGCCCCCATGTTGCCATATGCGTTCCTAAGCGTTCCATTTGAACCCCAAAAGCATATTCCATCCCAAATGCGAATCTGGGGCATGGCCCCCATGTTGCCATATGCGTTCCTAAGCGTTCCATTTGAACTCCAAAAGCAAAGTACAAACCAGACCCAGGATGGGCCAGGAGCCCGCATACACCAGAGTCACAATGAGTAGGGGCACAGCAACACACCCATCGGCATGGCCAATCCGTCCCATGCCACATGTGCACAGCACACAGTCCCATTGCCTAGCACACACACCTACAGATGCCACAGCCACACACTCGCCTCCGGGAAACCCATGTACGAGATTGCACGAACTGCCAATGTCAGACGACTAATACATACTTCGCCAGGTGCAACACAATAACAAATCTCATTCTCTCCACAGGTGACGAACTGCTGGACGCTGGGGATGGAGACAGCAGCCAGCACAGCCAGCCTACAAGCCCCCAAC
Source organism: Calotriton arnoldi (assembly GCA_963921515.1). Taxonomy (NCBI): domain Eukaryota; kingdom Metazoa; phylum Chordata; class Amphibia; order Caudata; family Salamandridae; genus Calotriton; species Calotriton arnoldi. The sequence goes on along the minus strand of CAWUFW010000411.1, from coordinate 451,716 downwards.
GAGGACACACGGATCTGGAGGATCTGTCCACCTCTTCGGACACGGACCACCAAGCTGGCCCATCTGGCGTGGCAGGGCCCAGCCGCTCCCCAGGACCCCTCCTACCCACCAACCCATCATCCAGGGATGCTGAACAGTCCCAGTCCCCTGCTGCCACTGTCGTTGCGGCCACACCCACGGTCATTGCGGCCACTACCACTGCCGCAACCGCCACCATCGCCGCACCGACCACCACCGCCTCCACCACCACCACGTCTTCGCTGGCACCAGCCCCAGCGCAGGTGGTGGCCCGGCCGACTGGATCCACCCTGGGAGCCACAGCGAGGACCGTGGTGAGCAATGTGGCTAGTGGGCAGGCCGGTGGCAGCAGGACTGGTAGGAGGAGCAGGGTCAGGGAAACGCCAGCCTCCCCTGGGAGCCATGCCCTGCCTCAAATGGCCAGAGTCCTTGGGGCCTATGAAGAGGCCCAAGGACAATGGGCCAGGTCTGCTACTGACACGCGGGAGGTGCTGGGGGTGCTGAGGTCCATGGACGCCCATATGGGCCAATTCGTGTCCCGTATGGACCAACTCGTGGACCTCATGGGCCAGCTGGTGGTGGCGGTGGGGTCACAGGCAAGGCCAGCAACACCACCTCCGCCACCACCTGCTAGGGCGCAGGCTCGGGCAGCAGTGTCCACTTCCCCTGCGTCCACAGCCAGTGAGCACACCTCACCCACCACCAGCAGGTCGCCACCACACACCCCCTCCCAAACGTGGAAGGGGCCGTCCGAAGAGGAAACAGATCTCCCGGGAGGACTTCGCACGCTCCAGTCGCAAGTGAGGCAGCCAGCCAGCCTTCCGCCAGCCTTCCTTGACCAGCCACTGCATTGACTTGCTCTACGATCCCACTCCACACAGCCATCTGGATGGCATGTGTGTGTTGGACTATGGACATAGAACCAGTGGGTACACCCTGATCATCACGCAGCCATGACCGACAGCTCATTGTCACTGCACGCACCACTTTTGTCATCACCTTACACACAATCACATGTCACAGTTTGTAATAAATGCACCTTTTTCACTAACTGCTGTTTGTGCCCTGTGTCTTTATTTGTACGGAATACAACGGCCACCTTGGGCGGAAAGGCACCTGATGCGTGGCATGGAAATGGAATCCGGAGGGCCTGTAGGGACCTAGGGGTGGGAGACAGAACAGGAGCACATTCAATGAGTGTGTCACACACCCATCACACAGTACATGTCAACAACTACAAGCAATGTACACACATCGCACAGAGCAATAGGGCACAATGCCACAGTCACCAACAGTGGCATACTACCCTGGCCATGGAGCGTTGACACACTGCACGCAGTGAACATACGGCCACCCTGACACAGCACACACACACCTGCATAGATACAGACACATCATCCGTCGTACATGGACACTCACCGTCAAGTGAAGTAGCGGGCGATGAGCTGCTGGCGCACATTCCCAGCTTCCTCCTCTCCGCTGTCCACCTCACTCGAGCTGTCCTGGTCTGCGGGCTGGGGCCCTGGTTGATCTCCGTCATCCACAATGAGGGGGATCTGCTTCCGAATGGCCAGATTGTGCAGCATGCAGCACGCCACCACTATCTGGCACACCTTCTGTGGGGAGTACGCCAGTGCACTCCCGGTGCGGTCCAGGCACCTGAACCTGGACTTGAGGAGGCCAAAGGTACGCTCGACCACACGTCTGGTCCTCCCATGTGCCTCATTGTATCGATCGTCTGCTGGGGTGCGAGGATTCCTCAATGGACTGAGCAGCCATGCCCCATTCGGATACGCAGAGTCACCTGGGTGTGAGGGACACAGAGAACCGTTGCTATTCCAACTGGACAGGGGACAGCATCGCACAACCAGCACGCTACACCACTCCACATACTCACCGACAATACAGCCACGATCCTGTTGCAGATTGGCCATCAGTCGTGGCAAGATGCTGTTGCGCATTATGTGTGCGTCATGGGCCGAGCCTGGAAACTTTGCACACACGTGGGTGATCACCATGTCCGCAAGGCACACCACTTGCACATTCAGGGAGTGCGTGTGCTTCCTGTTGCGGTACAGGTGCTCAGTGGCCTGTGGTGGAACAAGGCCAACATGAGTGCAGTCAATGGCTCCCACGACGTGTGGGATTCTGCCAAGGGCATAGAATGCACCCTTCACTGCCGCCAATTCACGAGCCCTGGGGAATCTGATGTACCTGTTCCGGCACAGCATCATGGCTGCCAGTACATCCCTCAGCACCTTGCTGAACATGGGCTGGGACATCCCTCCTCCACTGCCCACTGTGTGCTGGAATGACCCAGTGGCGAAGAAATGCATGGCGGCCATCACCTTAGCCGTGGGGGTGACAGCAGTCGGATACACCCTGCGGGGACGGAGATGGGGCTCTAACATGGCACACAGTCGATGCAGAGTTGGCCTGTCCAGCCGAAACTTCCTGATTACCTCTGTATCGTCCATGTCCGCCAGCAATTGGTATGGGCGGTCAATGTTCGGTCTCCGCCTGGGTTAAATGGCAGAGGACACATGTCAAAGCAACACGGCACATAGCAATTTCGCATACACATCACTGACATGACTGAGCAAGCACATGGGCCACAGCCCAGCTGTCAAGCTGGGACGGCACGGCCACAATACACTTACACAGGTCTCCCAACAATGGCAATGGCAAGTGAGACATACCACTGCCATGTGCATGCACATGGGGATCTAGGCCCCAATGACTTGCGGGGCGTGCTGATGGGGACTGACTGCATATTCGTCAAGCGGCAACGCCACGGCAACATGAGTGTCTGCTGAGCATGGTACTGCTTCCGAGGCTGGATGAGTATGGCACACGACGACGACGATGTGGGCACGGGCTGAGCGGCCAATACAAGTGGGACCTGTGGCACGAGGGGATATGAGACAGTAGTAGGTGTCAGCACTGCACCCTATGTACAGCACTGTACGGATCACAGCTCCCGAAACATTGACTGGTGTCCACATTGACAGCCCCATGCCAAGACGGCTGTGTGCTTGCAGTCACACGTCACAGGTGAGAGGTTACATTGCACGTGCCAGGTGGCAGTCGTACATAGTGGGAGCTGGCATGTGTGTGCATGTGTCTCCTGTTCAGGATCCACCAGATGGGCGCTGACTCTGTACTGACCATTGGACACAGCATGTTCCGTGGAAGGCTTGTGTGTGTGGGATGGTGGCACTGGATGTGCCTCCGTTGGGTGGGGGGCCATGCACAGGGCGGGTACGTCGATGATTGCGCATTGTTGGTCACGGTGGGTGCACCAGCTAAGATGTGTTGCCCTGTGTTCAATTCCTATGTCCGCATGATGATGGACTGTGGATGTGGGCAGACTACACATTGGTCGATGTGCTGTCCATATGCATGTGCCTTCACACCAGGCACAGCTGCCCCTGCACATGTGACCCCTGCTGGACTCGCTGCTGGGTCTGTGGAGCTGATGCACCTTCTGCGCGTGGGGCGGACAGCTCTCCTCACTTCCCTCATTGCGCATGTCATGTCTTTGCCGCAGGTGACATGGATCATGGAGGGCCCACATGTACGCGTGGGTAGGCTACACATGATTGTTCACTGGTCGCCACCCCCAGTCAGTGTTTCGAATGGGAAGGTTGTCGTGCTGGTGGTATGTTCGATGTGGCGGATGGGCGGGCCTAGGTGCGGGCTTACATTCCGGACATGGGGGGTAGTTGGATTGGCGACTAGTTGCAGTACACACGGGACACGTCTCTTCCTTTCCACATCTGGGTCATCCCTTGTACTAACTGACAGTGATACAGTCATCTTCGCCCCAGCCCTCATGTCCTCCCCTCGCCCCCCAATATGCATGCTCACCTGCGAGGCTAGCGCTTGCACAGGCAGCCCCAAGCTCGCACCAGAGAGGGCAAGGAGTGCATGTGTGGGTCCAGTTGCACGAGTGGGCTGTCTCAGGGTATGATGTGTGGCGGGACGCCGTCCACCTGCGTGGTGCCCCAAATGGAGACCCGGCCTGCATGGACTATGCATCACAGTCTTCGCCTTCCGGATCCGCCACCTGCGACACCCAGTGGCTGTGGCTGCCCTTGCGGCCATGCCGCGTCCGTCTGTGGCTGATGGCCCACACATTCACTCTTTGGCCTCTCTGGGGAGGGCTCAGGGGTGGTGGCGCACGCGCTTGCACTTAGTCGCAATGGCATGTGGCGTGGTTGGTATGATGGGCAATGGATGGGATGGTGCGAGCCACCTCCCGTGACGTCAGTGCTGCTCGTGCTGTGGTGCGTCCCCCTACACTTCCATTTGACTTTTTGCCATGCTGGACGTTGAGGTTCTATTGCCTGCGTGATATGACCAGGAGGAGCGCGAGGAGACCTCTCACACACCATGCTCCACTGCCATCCCGTGCCCTGTATCGCCTGTGTGGATTGACTATGTTGGGGTTACACCTGGTCGACTGGGGCTGTGTGTGCCTTGTCAAGGGGCATGGCGGGCGCACAACAGGATCCAGCTTGTCCACAGAGGGTGGGCTGAGGTGCGCCTGGTACCGCTTTGTACGTGTGCCCGGCTGCTGTGCACACACGTGTTCACTCCCCCGACAGGTGTCCTCTCACAATGCCCAGGGAAGCGGTGGTGTACTGTTCATGACCCCTCCCAACACGGCGTGCTCCAACTTGGCATGTGCGCATCTACCCGTCGCACCCACCCACCTGAGCACTGCGTCCATACGACTTCACACGACACATGTGTGTCTTCCACAGTAGTGCTACTCATTTGCGTTGACATCCAATACCAGTGGACTACATGGTCATGTCACGACTGCCGTGTACTTCACATACTCTCATCCTCTCTCATTCGTACTTGTGAAATGAGTCAGCGGAGACAGTTCTGGTTTCAAACATTATATTGAGTCTTCTGTCCTCTGTGATGCAGTATAGTGGACACTACTGGCAGCGGAATACATGTTGAGGATATACTGAGCATGATTACAAATGGGATAGGGTGTGGGGTTACATCTGCTTGGCCAAGGCTGTGCTAATGTACATTTACGTATGGCTGCGGAGCTGCGGACTTTGACACAGACGGTATACATGTAGCCTACCAGACCGCTCGGCATCATGGGCACAGTCCATCTCAGTTCCATGTGACAGGTTTGCTGCGGTTGTTCCTCATGCACGCGTGCATGTGAGATGACATCAGGGCATGTGCTTGCGTGCATGCAGCGGCGTGCCACTTGTTGTTGCACTGTGGTGGTTACTGGACATGTCACAGTCACTGGGGTCGTGTTGTTGTTGTATGCACTTGTCGTCCATGCAAAGGTCCTGGTATGGGATTCCCGGGGCGGGGGTGGGAGGGGTGCAGCACCCACAGACTCCAGGCGACCTATTCATGTCCACTGAGCGGTGTGTGTGTCCATGGGCGCTGGATCCATGTCGTGTCCTGGTTGTTCGTGCAGTTCCGTCCATGTGGGTGCGATGCACAGAGCCCATGCCACTGCCTCCCACGATGCATGCGGTGTTCCTGGATGTGATGGGGAACAGTGTGCATGTCCCGGTCATATCCGATGTCATGGCGATGTCGTTGATGGTGTGGTTACAGTTGCCGGTCGTTTGGTATGGCTGTTGTGGTGGTGACTGGCCAGATCCGTGCGGAAGCTGAGCATGGGTGCGGGGTTGGACTTCATAGGTCACTCGGGGAACCTGCGTTGTGGTCCGACGTATTTACAGGTTGACAGGTATGCGATGCCGCCCAGCAGGGCTTCCATGTCATTGGTGGTGTACATGTTTGCCAGCCAATGAAGCGGATGGTGGCTGTCAAGGTGTTGTTCGTAGGTTGTCCCTTGGAGGACCATGATGGGGCATGCTGGGTGACATTCGATGTAGCTGTTCTCGATGATCCGTCGTGTGGAGGCACAGTGGTTCCATTTCAGTGCGCGTGCGATGTTGGCCACATACGCCATGCCCCCATAGGCAGAGCAGGCCCTGTCGTGTGCGTCCAGAGGGAGGAGTAGTGGTAGCAGGTCCGCCTTCAGACATGCCGGGTTGGAGAGGCATATCTCGACGGGATGCTGGTAGGGACACCTCCGACAGTAGAAGACGGGCATGACGCAGCTGAACAATGTGATGCGGTAAGTCAGTCGGTAACTTACGTTCAGCAGGGACAGGAGATCGCATCCCAATGTATGTATCGTGCTGGTTTGGTACAGCTTGAGCTCTTCGGCGTAGTTGGGTAGGTGTGTTGCGGTTGCCATTTCGCAGCGGTTCGTAGAGGTGGCGTGCTCCGGCTGTGTGTGCAGTCTGCAATGTGCACGCTCCGGGGTTGCTGTGAGCTCTGTGTAGTCGTGGGGAGACAGGACTTGTGTTCTGTTGGCTTGTTTGGAGGACACGGGCCCTCTTCCCACATGCTTCTCAGACAGTTCAAGGTCGGTGCTGTGTGACTCCTTCCAATTAACTTGCATGTGGCCGACATGGGGGAGTGTTTTCTTCTTTCTTCCCCGTCCGTTGTGTGCTTCTGTGATATGCGCTATCTGCCCTGTGGTCGGTCTCCTCGGCATGCCTGTGTTGGTCTATTCTTGGACAATGGCTGTATTCACCGGCTTCTGTCGTAGGGCTGTGGTTTCGGTGTTGGAATGGAAGGTCATTCAGTGCTGTCTGCTCTCCCTTGTGTGGGCGGCAGGCTGCCTTTCCGCTCTGCGTTGGGCCTTGTGTGTGGATGTAATTCTTGGGCCACCTGTTGTCGGTCCCCGGGCTCTTTGGTGTTCTGTTTCATGTGTCTTGTTCATATGTGCAGGGTGGTATGGGTTTTTCAGTGTGGTACTGGCGTTCCTCTTCCCGAAGGGGCCCTGCTTCTCCTAGTTGGTGTTGCCGCCGCTGTGTGCTTCGCCATGTTTGTTACACTGGGGTGTGTCCTGCTGTTGCGTGACTTAACTGACATGTGTGCGTCGGTTGGTGGCGTTGGGTGTTGTCCGTGAATTGGGCGTTGGGGACATGTCTGTGGCCGGCCTGTCACGTGTCATGTGCGTTCGGGGTGGGGCTGGTGTGTGTGCTGCTTGGTTGTGTCCCTGTGTCTGTGTGCGACGCATGCATGGCGCTGCGGTTGGCCTCTGCGTTGTGCGCATGTGTGGCGGCGTCATCGGCGCTTTGGGGCCGTGACGGGGTGGTTGGTTCCTAGTCCCAGGTGGTGTGTACACATGTGTTCCGCGATGTTAGGATTTGGCCTGTGTGTCATATGTGGATGCAATGGTGGATGTGTAGTGTGCACGCGCTGGTGGGGGGTTGTCCGCTTTATCCGCCCTTGCACTGTGTGCGCTGTTTGCGTGCACTTGTTGTGTGTGTGCCTACCTGCGTCTCCGCGGTACGTTGCGTCCTTGGTGGTGCATCAGCAGAAGCATGGGAAGGGCCTGCAGTGCTGGATTCATGCCCGGGGTGCCGCTTCTTCGTTGTCCGTGCTCTGCGTCCGTGTTTCCGCCTCTCTTTCACGTGCGGTGTCTCTTTGCCGTGGGAGCCGTTTGTTTGCGGCATCGTAATTTATGCGCCGGGCGGGACGTGTTTCGTCGGACGGTGTGTGTCAGTTGTGCTGCGCCGCTACGTGAGCGGGCGCACTTTGATGGCGGACGGTGTTGCTGGCTTGCCGGCGGTGTTTGGCCTGCTTTTCGCATCGTAATTGGGCGGGCGTGTGGACTGCTGCGTGCCGGCGGTAACTGGTGGTTTTTGCATCCGCCAGCACGGCGGTAGTGCTTCCGCCCGCCATCGTAATGGGCCCCTATATTTTTATTTATGTTATTGTTTTATGTGTATAGATGTATTTGTAATTTATAATATTTTTTAATAATTTATAATTTATTAAAATAATTATTCAAACTGATTATAAAGTAAGTATATATATTATATATTATATGTATATGTTTAATTAATGTTTTATTTAATTATATATGTTACTTATTAATTTTAAAAATTATAAAATATATTTAACTATGTTTATTTTAATTATAAGTATTATTTAGTTTATTTTACATATTATTTTTAACAAAAAAAAACGATATTTTTGATAATATTTTTGACATCGATATTGTTTTTTCGATACTTTTGTACTTACCATGTTGTAGATAGGATTTCGATATTATTGACATCGATATTTTTGTTGCGATATTTTTGTAGGTCGATTTTTTGACCTTCGATATTTTGTCAGTGATCCAACTAGTGTCTGGGCCACTAAAGTCTACTGATTTCATAAAGGAAAAGTATTTTCCTACCTTCCAAGCTCTTGTGCAAGCGGGATCTATTTCAGTTACTGTAGATCCTCTGTTCCTTCCAATTCTAGAATCTCAGATACAAAAGGTTGAAATGTACTGACTCGGGCATATGAATATTGTTTGTTCTAAATACAAAAACACAGTGCGCACGTGGCAAAGTATGAAATTCCAAGTGTGTAAACTATTCATTACCTTGAAGCTGTTTAAAAGCCACTGAATTCCGTTGGTGGGGCTTCGCCGACCTCGATGGAATAGAGTAATAAATCTCCGTGCGGACAGTAAAAAAAAAATGGCTGTAACGACAATTATATCACCCAACCTAAGAGTTGAAGCGGCGGGAATTACGCACACAATGTGGCAAGGTATAAAATCCCAAGCGTGTAACCAACTCATTACCTTAAAGTTGTTTGAGAGTCACTGGATTTCGTTGGTACGGCTTCGCCGACCTCAATGGAACAGATTAATTAGTCCTCCCTACAAACAGTAAACGGAATGCTGTTACATCAATTGTGTCACCCGACCTCAAAGTTGAAACAGCAGGAAATACGGGCGCAATGTAACTTGCTTGGATTTTAATCGTGGGAGCGAAGGAACGCGTTTGAATCCATCACACTAGGAATCTTTGCAACAGGCAGCAGGGGGCGGTTCTTAAAAACAGCTGACCGCCTCGCCCGGCAGGGAAACACTGGAGGCATCAATCCCAATGCATTATGGACCCTGTAGTTGCAATAACTGAAAGTGGGTTTTCTTCCACTACAGTTTTGCTATTTCTGAAAGCTCATTAAGTCCTTGCAGGGCTGTATCGAATTTCATAATGAGAAAAGCCTCTCTCTGGGCCAACAGAACTTCAAGGTCACCTCCTCTTTGGTTGTTTTTCTTTATAAGGGACAGAACAGTCCAAGTGAAATCATTATGTGTGTGTTTCAGGGACATGAAATGTTCCACCATGGGAGCAGTCAGAATATTATTTTTAAGGCAAGAGCGATGTTGCACAATACGCTGGCGTACTTCTTGGCTGGTTTTACCAATGTAGGTCTTTCTACATGGACATGTGATGGCATACACCACATTCTTGGATTTGCAATTTGTAAACTCATTGTGGCGCCAATGTCTCTGCCCGTCGGTAAACAACGTCCCTTCTTCAGTAGAGTTGCAGACCGAACACATTCAACACTTATGATGGCCTTGTATGGGCTGAAGATTTAGCATTGTACGTAAGGTGACTGGTTTCTTGGGAAATCCCGCTGAGCTGGTCACTTGTTGCCCAATGTTCCGATTCTTTTTTAAGGCGAACAGTGGAAGCCCTATGTCGGGTATAGTACCCTCAATTAAATGCCAATTACTGCGTATGATCTTTTTCACAGGGTGTGTATGGGGTCCAAACGTAGACACGCACACAATGCGATCAGTTGGCCTCTTGGTTTTCTTCGTCAACAGATGTTCCCGAGGGGTGAACCATGCTCTTTTCAAAAAGTGTTTTAACAGTTTTTGGGGGTACCCTCTGTCCCTAAGTTTGTTAACCAGTACCTCAGCATGTAACTCGAAGTCCTCTCGTCTAGAACAATTACGCCTGATGCGTAAAAATTGCCCATAGGGCAAGTTGTTCTTGAGATTCAACGGATGGTAACTTTGGTAATGCAAAGCATTGTTTTTATCCGTAGGTTTGGTATGTAGTGTGGTAATCAGCCCGCTTGGAGATGTTTTCACATTTACATCCAAAAATGGAAGACTCTTGTTGCTGTGCGCCAGACTAAATTTTATATCCGGGCTGCGGTCGTTAAGCCATACATGAAACTCTTTTAAGGTTGCTTCAGGCCCCTCCCAGAGGCACCACACATCATCGATATACCTATACCATTGTTTGATATAGGTAATGTAAGGGTTATTCTGGTATACAAACATTTGTTCATATTTGGCCATATACAGCACAGCCATTTCCGGCGCAAAGGGACAGCCCATGGCGGTCCCTTTGATTTGAACAAAGAATTTCTCATCAAATTTGAAAAAATTGCGCCGTAAAGATATTGCTGCCAGTCTCAAGATAAAATCTGTGGGCACCTGGTGTGGTCTGGGTCTGGATTCCAGGAATGCCTCCATAGCATCAAGTCCGTCCTGCTGAGGGATCTGAGTATATAAAGATGATACATCCATCGTGACCAATATATGTACATGTGGATCAAAAGGGAACCCTTCAATTTTGTTTATAAAATCCATGGTATCACGCAGATACGATGAAACCTCCTGAAGAAATGGCTTTAAAAACACATCCACGTATTTGGACACTGGTTCCAAGATGGAATCGCACCCGGACACGATGGGGCGGCCGGGCGGATTGGTTGCATCCTTGTGCACCTTAGGGAGAAAATATAATACTGGAATCCTTGGGTGCTTCTTTATTAAATACTCTGCTTCTCTGGGTCCTAAAATACCCTGGTCAGTGCCATCAGTGACTGCATTCAAAATTTCATGGGCAATCTCATTGGTAGGGTCCTGTGGAATACATCGATACCATACTGCATTCTCAACATGACTTCTTCCCTCAGCTAAATAAGCCTGCTGGGACCAGATGACCACTGCCCCGCCCTTGTCGGCTGGCTTAATGACTGCTACTTGTTGGTCTTTCAGTGCCATGATGGCTTTTCTGTGGTCCTGCGAAATATTTCTCTTGATATATACCCGCTTTCTTTCAAGTACATTGAGCGAGGACAATACGGCATGTTCAAATGCTATGATATTTTTTGGTACACTGTGTGTCGGGGGGCAAAAGGTGGATTTATTGAGTAGTCCAGACGCTTCAGATGTCATCGTATGCTCCTTGTCCATAAAGAATGCTCTCAGGCGTATCTTTCGGAACAGTTCCAAAATTTCCATCTTGACCTTTGTAACTTCCATGGGCACCCCAGGAACAAAGGTGAGCCCCATTTCCAAAACTTCGGTTTGTGCCTTAGTCAAGATCATATTAGACAGGTTGATGATCGACGAAGTTTTCATGACTTGTAATATTGTCTCCGGGTTTTCATCTCCCATGGTTGTTGTTTGTACCTCCCGAGTGGTTTCTGTTGGCCGTCCCCTAAAAAAGACTTCTTCTGTTGGTTACGGTTGGAAGACCCCTCCCCTGGTTCAGAGTCCCCTGTCGATTCCGAAGACGATGTGTCCGAAAATGTCAAGAATCTCCGTTTGGACCTCCCCTGGTACCCTGGTACATCCTTAAGGGCTGCAATGTCCTTTTCGATTTTTTCAATCAAAGTTTTAGCCTCTGCTGCTGTATGATTATCTTTAATCGCCTGTAGCTGTTCTTCGATTTCCTCTGCCTCTTTTTTACAAATTCGGCGCAGAGAATTTGCAAAAACTTTGATTGAAAAAATTTTACGAAGATTTCTACCAGAGTACCAGTGGAGGTCCAAACGGAGATTCTTGACATTTTCGGACACATCGTCTTCGGAATCGACAGGGGACTCTGATCCAGGGCAGGGGTCTTCCAACCGTAACCAACAGAAGAAGTCTTTTTTAGGGGACGGCCAACAGAAACCACCCGGGAGGTACAAACAACAACCATGGGAGATGAGAACCCGGAGACAATATTACAATTCATGAAAACTTCATCGATCATCAACCTGTCTAATATGATCTTGACTAAGGCACAAACCGAAGTTTTGGAAATGGGGCTCACCTTTGTTCCTGGGGTGCCCATGGACTTTACAAAGGTCAAGATGAAAATTTTGGAACTGTTCCGGAAGATACGCCTGAGAGCATTCTTTATGGACAAGGAGGATACGATGACATCTGAAGCGTCTGGACTACGCAATAAATCCACCTTTTGCCCCCCGACACACAGTGTACCAAAAAATATCATAGCATTTGAACATGCCGTATTGTCCTCGCTCAATGTACTTGAAAGAAAGCGGGTATATATCAAGAGAAATATTTCGCAGGACCACAGAAAAGCCACCATGGCACTGAAAGAACAACAAGTAGCAGTCATTAAGACAGCCGACAAGGGCGGGACAGTGGTCATCTGGTCCCAGCAGGCTTATTTAGCTGAGGGAAGAAAGTCATGTTGAGAATGCAGTATGGTATCGATGTATTCTACAGGACCCTACCAATGAGATTACCCATGAAATTTTGAATGCAGTCACTGATGGCACTGACCAGGGTATTTTAGGACCCAGAGAAGCAGAGTATTTAATAAAGAAACACCCAAGGATTCCAGTATTATATTTTCTCCCTAAGGTGCACAAGGATGCAACCAATCCGCCCGGCCGCCCCATCGTGTCCGGGTTCGATTCCATCTTGGAACCAGTGTCCAAATACGTGGATGTGTTTTTAAAGCCATTTCTTCAGGAGGTTTCATCGTATCTGCGTGATACCATGGATTTTATAAACAAAATTGAAGGGTTCCCTTTTGATCCACATGTACATATATTGGTCACGATGGATGTATCATCTTTATATACTCAGATCCCTCAGCAGGACGGACTTGATGCTATGGAGGCATTCCTGGAATCCAGACCCAGACCGCACCAGGTGCCCACAGATTTTATCTTGAGACTGGCAGCAATATCTTTACGGCACAATTTTTTCAAATTTGATGAGAAATTCTTTGTTCAAATCAAAGGGACCGCCATGGGCTGTCCCTTTGCGCCGGAAATGGCTGTGCTGTATATGGCCAAATATGAACAAATGTTTGTATACCAGAATAACCCTTACATTACCTATATCAAACAATGGTATAGGTATATCGATGATGTGTGGTGCCTCTGGGAGGGGCCTGAAGCAACCTTAAAAGAATTTCATGTATGGCTTAACGACCGCAGCCCGGATATAAAATTTAGTCTGGCGCACAGCAACAAGAGTCTTCCATTTTCGGATGTAAATGTGAAAACATCTCCAAGCGGGCTGATTACCAAACCTACGGATAAAAACAAGGCTTGGCATTACCAAAGTTACCATCCGTTGAATCTCAAGAACAACTTGCCCTATGGGCAATTTTTACGCATCAGGCGTAATTGTTCTAGACGAGAGGACTTCGAGTTACATGCTGAGGTACTGGTTAACAAACTTAGGGACAGAGGGTACCCCCAAAAACTGTTAAAACACTTTTTGAAAAGAGCATGGTTCACCCCTCGGGAACATCTGTTGACGAAGAAAACAAGAGGCCAACTGATCACATTGTGTGCGTGACTACGTTTGGACCCCATACACACCCTGTGAAAAAGATCATATGCAGTAATTGGCATTTAATTGAGGGTACTATACCGGACATAGGGCTTCCACTGTTCGCCTTTAAAAAAGAATTGGAACATTGGGCAACAAGTGACCAGCTCAGCCAGTGGCGTAACACAGGCCCCCGCATCCCCGAGCTGCAGGGGGACCCCCGAGCTGCAGGGGGCCCCCTCTGCACAGTAGAAGGGCCTGAGAGCTCCGGATTCAATCCGGAGCGGGGGCCCCTCCGTGTACATTGCAGGGGGGCCCCTTAAACTTTCATTACGCCAGTGAGCTCAGCGGGATTTCCCAAGAAACCAGTCACCTTACGTACAATGCTAAATCTTCAGCCCATACAAGGCCATCATAAGTGTGGAATGTGTTCGGTCTGCAACTCTACTGAAGAAGGGACGTTGTTTACCGACGGGCAGAGACATTGGCGCCACAATGAGTTTACAAATTGCAAATCTAAGAATGTGGTGTATGCCATCACATGTCCATGTAGAAAGACCTACATTGGTAAAACCAGCCAAGAATTACGCCAGCGTATTGTGCAACATCGCTCTCGCCTTAAAAATAATATTCTGACTGCTCCCATGGTGGAACATTTCGTGTCCCTGAAACACACACACAATGATTTCACTTGGACTGTTCTGTCCCTTATAAAGAAAAACAACCAAAGAGGAGGTGACCCTGAAGTTCTGTTGGCCCAGAGAGAGGCTTTTCTCATTATGAAATTTGATTCAGCCCTGCAAGGACTTAATGAGCTTTCAGAGATAGCAAAACTGTAGTGGAAGAAAACCCACTTTCAGTTATTGCAACTACAGGGTCCATAATGCATTGGGATTGATGCCTCCAGTGTTTCCCTGCCGGGCGAGGCGGTCAGCTGTTTTTAAGGTCCGCCCCCTGCTGCCTTTTGCAAAGATTCCTAGCGTGATGGATTCAAATGCGTTCCTTCGCTCCCGCGATTAAAATCCAGGCAAGTTACATTGCGCCCGTATTTCCTGCCGTTTCAACTTTGAGGTCGGGTGACACAATTGATGTAACAACATTCCGTTTACTGTTTGTAGGGAGGACTAATTAATCTGTTCCATTGAGGTCGGCGAAGCCGTACCAACGAAATCCAGTGACTCTCAAACAACTTTAAGGTTATGAGTTGGTTACACGCTTGGGATTTTATACCTTGCCACATTGTGTGCGTAATTCCCGCCGCTTCAACTCTTAGGTTGGGTGATATAATTGTCGTTACAGCCGGGTTTTTTTACTGTCCGCGGGGAGATTTATTACTCTATTCCATCGAGGTCGGCGAAGCCGCACCAACGGAATTCAGTGGCTTTTAAACAGCTTCAAGGTAATGAGTAGTTTACACACTTGGAATTTCATACTTTGCCACGTGTGCACTGTGTTTTTGTATTTAGAACGAACAATATTCAGAGCCCGAGTCAGTACATTTCAACCTTTTGTATCTGCGATTCTAGAATTGGAAGGAACAGAGGATCTACAGTAACTGAAATAGATCCCGCTTGCACAAGAGCTTGGAAGGTAGGAAAATACTTTTCCTTTATGAAGTCAGTAGACTTTAGTGGCCCAGACACTAGTTACAGTCTGACGAGGTGTCCTTATTGTTTTTGACTTTCTGTAGACCTTCACACTCAGACGATTGAGAATCACTATTCTTCATAATCAGCGGATTCATTCTACACCGCTCTCAAGGTATATTTATTGGCCTTTACATGATGTTTTCTCAAACAAGATTGGGTCAGTCATTAGATTACATCATTTCCATTTGTTTTTTGTAGAGTTCACGACCATGTCTGAGTCCTGAGGAGAATCCCAAAACAACTAGGGGTTCGAAACGCGTTGACCTTTGAGTACGGGGTATCTCTAATGGGGTGTGCCATGAGGAATGAGCCAAATTGTGTTTCCCCCTTTCAGGCAACACCTTGACATCGTGTAACCCCCTTTGCTCAAACCACAGGCAGGACAGCAGTCAGTAGCCTGGTTATGAGATAGTGTCCACCAAGTGTCTATTTTGAAACTTAGGACTGGTTGAGCTGTTTTATGTTTGTATATGTATTTTTAACACAAATGTCTTTTGTCATGACTTTTCACAAATATGTTGTGCTTCATGTCACGATGAGTTTTGTTTGACATTGCATCAAATGAGCTTTGTATTATATTGTGTTCTTTAAATATGTGTTTTCCATTTCAAGACATGTATAAATAAATTCAACTGTCTTGTGTATAAAAATAATTCAAATTAAGCTGAATAAAGCTTGGAACCTTAGAATGTTTGGTCTAGGGTCCCTTTTGATTGTGAGTGGAATAGTCTTCCTGGACATCTTGTTTGTTTCCACTAATGTAAGTGGGCACCTTGCACTAGTCCAGACAACCCTTATGGTGATTTAAGAGTTCTCAGACAACCTTAGAAAGCTATCCAAGTGGTAGCTGTGGAGAGATGCCTTCAGGCTTAATCTTGAAGGAGTGTAAAGCAGCTTGTTTTACCAGAATGCAATCTTATAGTATAGACTAAATGAAAGAGAACCACACAAGGTATTTATAAAAATATGTATTTATTATAGAATACTTTCTAGTACGTTCCTGTATCTCCCACATGTAGATAGACACAAAGTACACAATAGTATAGCAAAGAAATCACAGTAAATAGCACTAATACACAGTGGGTCCCTGGGGGGGACCAAACCAAATACTAAAAAAGTGGTATAAGAACCACGATTCGAGTCAAGACAATGTTGAGAGGACGTAGAATTGCTGGGACCCCAAGGAACCACCCAAGGTGAGTAGATAGGAACCCCATGGAGTGCATGTGCAGTGTGAGTACACCGCCGCGTGCTCCGTGCAAGTCTATGGGTAAGTCGCGGTTGGATTTTTAAAGATTAAGGAACCTTCCCAGTGGACTACGAAGAAACCCCGTGGAAGACAGAAGGTTGGAGAGCCACCCCACCCGTGGATACCGAAGTACCCAAGTTACCTAACCCAGGGAAGCCGGGTGCATAGGTGTGAAGTGGCGTCTGAAACCGCAGTCGAACCCAATGGAAGACTTCGAAGAAGAGACGCTGCTGGAAGAGGAGAAAGTGTCAGTTGGAATCCAAATGTGGATTCTTGTTGAAGAGTACCTGAAAGCAGAGGGGACAGAGTCTGGGTCACTTGAGAGTGACCAGGGGCTCGGTAGACGAATGCCCACCGATGTTGCGTGCTTCAGGATAGTTGACGGGAATCTTGACTCTGCAGCTGCTGGCACCAGGCGACGTCGAGGACAACCAGGAGCCGGATACGAGCTGTCCCACGAAGGATGTCGAGTGCTGAGGGGTCGGTGTCCGGCAGGAGCACCAACAAGACTTGGCAGCGGCAACCCACGCAGGATGTCAAAGAAGTGTACGGTTCAAACCAGCAAGGTCCAGGAGACTCACCACACACAGGGGAGTCAGGGCAGGCCCTGAGCAATCAGAGGAGCCCAAGGAAATTAAAGATGACCCTCAATTGAAACCACAGGCCGGAGGCACAGGAGTCGCAAGAGGACCTCGTGCAGCTTCACAAAACAACAGGCCACGGGGCACACGGTGCGAGGTGGTTGAAGATCTTTGTAGGAAAGGTTGCCAGAGGTTGGGGCTACTTGGAGCCCAATGCACTTGTTGCAGGATTGCCAACAAGCACATGCACTTGCAAAAGTACAAAGTGCGCAGGGGTTCGGGTATTGCAGCCCACACATGGGATTTTGACCTCAAACTTGGTGAGAGGGCAGCTCGGACCTCGAGGGACATAGAAACCCACCTCCTGTGTTGCTGAGCCTTTCGTAGTCTGTAGGAGCTCAGGATCAGCAGACCGGTCAGCAGTGTTGTGGTGCCTGTGAATGCAGGGGAGTGACTCCTTCATTCCAAGGGAGATTATCTTCAGGTGTCTTGGATGCTCCACAGGTCCCACACAGATCCTGTATGGTGCACAGGCACAGACGATGCAGCAGACTGAGAGGGAGACAAAGTCAGGCCCAAATGAAGTCCAGCGAGATCCAGAGTGCCCAGGCGGTCGAAGTTCAGTGGTTTCAGTTCTGAATCTTGTCCACGACGAATCTAAGGTCCTACAGCCAGGTAAGCCCTTAAGTACCCACGGGAGAGGGTTGGAAAGATTCAGAGGACCCTCCCATGGGAGGGTCTGGACAGGGGGGAGGTTACTCCCATGTCCTGGGTCCAGTTTCGC
This sequence comes from Calotriton arnoldi, assembly GCA_963921515.1. NCBI lineage: Eukaryota > Metazoa > Chordata > Amphibia > Caudata > Salamandridae > Calotriton > Calotriton arnoldi. Next base: position 434,021 of record CAWUFW010000411.1, on the reverse strand, counting down.
GCCAGAGCGGGAGCCAACGGCTCCCAGGACTGGTTTGAACTGGACTATGCACAGGGACAACAAATGTGCCCCTCATGCAGACTTTCAGTCGCTGGCAAGCGCACCCACCCAGCCCTAATACACTAAATCCTGTCTGGGAGGTGGTCCCACCTCCCTGTGACAAGATGCCTATTGTTCTGCCTTCCCCTGCTCGAGCTTGGCTCAGCAGCAGGAGGGCAGAAATGTGTCTCTGGTCAGCAGCAACAAGTTTTGTGCTGTCCAGAGCTGGAAGGCTGGTACCGGGAACACCAGGGGCCCCACGAAGGACGCTTCTGAGGGGTGGAATTATACCTCCCACACTGGTTACCGGTGTGAGGGTATGATTCTAACATGCTTGACACCAAACACGATAGGGTTTGTTTCAGCCGTTTTAGAGTTGGTCATCACGCAGTCATGTAATGACCCTCTATAGTAGTACATGGCTGCTTCACCGACAACCCGGGAGAATGGACTCCGTAGGCTGCAGGGGTGTCCTGCTCATTCAGGGGCACCCTCTCACTTAGAACCAAGCACCCTGCCCTCAGGATTGAAAAGGCCTGCAAGAGGGGTGACTTATAGGTTTTAAGTGCAGTGACCCTCAGATATAGTAAACCTATATCTTAAGCAAGTGGTGCATGCACCAACTTACACAGGTTGCAATGGCAGGCCTGTAGTTTCATTTTGCATGGCCTCTCATGGGTGGCATAATACATGCTTCAGCCCATGGGAGACCTCTGGGGTACCTATGCCCTGTGTACATGTGTACCATATACTAGGGACTGACAAGGGTACCCCAGTATCTAATCTGGAAAGTACCTAAGTACATAACATAACAGTTTAGGGAGAAAGCAGATAGATTGGGGTCCTGATTAGCAGGATCCCAGTCAGACTAGTCAAAAACAGCATTACATCCAGCAGAAGTTGGGGGTAACCATAAGAAGCAGATCCAACTTTCCTACACCCTCCAAAAAGTACCCTCATAACATGAATAGGCAGCGCAGTGTCATCTTGGTGAGCTCAGTAGTGCACTGGTGAGAAAGAGCTTTAAGTGTGCATGACTCTGCCTGCGCTGTGCCCGGGTGCTCCCTGCCCTCCCAGTATTGCTCCTGGAAGCATCGTGCTGACCTGTGCTCCGAAGCACGGGTGTCAGGGCATGGAGCTGGCTGCCTGGCCTCGAAGAAGGTCTGTGCAGGAAGAAGGGAGACCAACCCGCTGTGCGTGTGGTGATCTGTTCACAGGCCTCTCAACAACTCCCACCCCCACACTCGGCTTCTAGAACTCAGACTACTCAAGCTGACTTCATTCTTCTGTCAGGAACTAGGGGGCAGTTGCGAGACTGTGAGGGGAGCAGTGGGAGCAGGTGAGAGGCTAGGGAGAGCAAAGGGGGATTTAGGTGAGTGGCCATGCAGGGAGCTGGAAGGAGGCAGAGACCCGGAGGGAGAGATCAGGGCCCTACAGGGAGAAGCCAGCAGGACAATTAAGAGGCCTGTCCGGGACTGGGAGGGGCAGATGAGTGACCTGTCAGGGATTGGGATGCACAGATCAGGGGCCTATCAGCAGATGAGAGGCCAGCCAGCAACCCGAAGGAGTAGATGGAGAAACCAATAAGAATCAATAGAGCAAAGCTAACAAAGTTTAGATTGAAAACATGTATGAGCCCTCACAAATTCCCAGCTTTTGAATTCCTTAAGGCTGCATTTTGCTGAAGTCCTGGCTTCCCAATTCTGCTTGGTATTTAAGTTAAGGAAATATAAACAATGTAGGTGGCATGTAAAGAAATGCTTTATTTGTTGATTAATAAAAATCATTACCAACAAGATTAAAAAACTTTGGGTTGTGGCAGGAACTTGAATATATCAATTAGATCTGACTGGAATCACATCTTTATCCGACAAACCACATATACTACATTGTATTGAGAATAATATCAAGGTACATTGTAAAGTGCACTTGTGCAGTGTCTTACATCTAGCAGCAATAATGAAAGTGCATTTAATTATACCAATTGATCGGTCTAATATCGCAACTTTAAAAAGCAAAAACACATATAATACATTTTGTTGTAAGTAATATCAGGGAACATTTTAAAATGGTTTCATATTTCGCCCCAATCACAAAAACCTTACTCCAAATGGATGGTAAAATGTTCTCGAAGGAACTACCTACCCAACCCCCAAATTTAAAATACATACATAAAAGTACCAAAATTAAGGTGCAATAGATAAATTGTACCTGTGCAGAATCTTACAACTAGCAGCAGTAGTTAAGGAGCACTTGTGCAAGACTTACATTTAGCAGCAATAGTTAAAGTGCGATTGTGCAACGTCTAACATCTAACATTCTAAACAATTAATTAGAATGGATAATTTCTCCTCATCAGAACAGGTCCACACAAGCGAATAATTGATTTAGTATTGGGATTATACCCAGTTACTACGAGCAATTAAAATCTTTTAAGATTTCGGTTTAGGGGCCATTCACTTAACTTCAGGAACAATTTTATGGGATTGCAAATTTTTGTTTAACATTTTTGAGACTGACAACATTGACCTGTAAAACCAGTCATTAATATTGTAGGCATGCAACTGATGTTAAGTGTCACACTCAGAAAGTAGCTTTTTTTCTGCGATGAGGATGAAATTTACAAACTGCGGGATCAGGCGAGGCGTGTTCCCAGGGAGACAAGTTATTATAGCTTGTCGACATGTTATCACCCCATATTCGTTGAAGATGGATTTTAATAGAGCTTTCCTCTCTTCTAACAGCTGAGGGCAAGTAGTTACAATATGCATGAAAGATTCTTTATAAAAACCACATAACCTACAGCTGTTTGTGGGCCAAATTCGTTCCCATGAAGGGATTCCTTCCTTTGTGGGATATCTCCCAAATAGTAACAACATAAATCTGTCCCTTAAAAATGATTTTAAATGGGTTGTGAGATACGATTGTGGTTCTAATTTAGTGAATTAATTAATAACTGACCAGGAGTGACTCTTTTTGGCGAGCTCATGCATGTCTAAGAGAATCGATAGGGAGTTAGCTGATCGATTTATTGTCTGTTTAAATGACACTTTGCTCCTGGCTACGTCTTCGAGGGACGGAGACTTAAAATTATTTAAACTTTCCATTAAATAAGCTCTCCAGTCCTTAGCATACTCATACCTCATTATCTCCTGCCAACATTGGTTCGCAAGGGTGCCCTGGTCTGAACAAAAAAAAGAATGTAACGATTTTAAAAAGCAGATTGTCTTATCAGAGTTTGTCTTTACAGACCAAATTCCAATCTGACATTGGCATGCCCAATATACCTTGGAACCCTAAAAACAGATTTAAAACTTATATTTGTAGGTTATCAAGGATTTTTGCGTCTTTACCTCAAAAAATCATTGAACCATAAGCCAAAGAAGGAATCAGCTTTGCTTTCATGACCTTAAGTAAATGCTCATGGTTTGGACATGCCAACGTATCCCTCAACTTCCAACATCTCTCTCAACTTAGGTGGCATGTGTCCCCTTCAGTTAGTGCTGACTTTCTAGCCAACGGCCCATTCTTGCAATGTGTAAGCATTAAACTACAAATCCCAGAATGCAGTTGCTGCTGGATAAAAAAAGCAGTAATGGTTAAAGGTTCCAGGACGGCTCTGTCAGAAAAGAGGAAAAAAGCATGCATGCCCCCATTCCCAATTCAAACGGGAGACTCATAATTATTTTTAGCCAGAAAAAGGCTTCATTTTAGTGTTCAACTGCTTAAAATTACCACCACCCAAATGTTAACAGGGAAATTAATTTGACCCATATTCTTTCCAAATCTCCTTCATAGCTTTTTTTTCTACATATGGGTGTTTGTGGGTTATAACCTTCCACAAGCACTCAAGGAGTGCTTCAGTTTTGTTAACTATTATGAAAAGGCAAATTTCTTAAATATATCGTACTCTAGCACTAGAATTGCTTTATTTTTTTGTACAAAACTCTAGCATTAGAATTGCTTTCTTTTTTTATGTACCAGGGGCTTCAACTGACTGGGTTGGGTAGATATTTATGGTGTTTGAACAAACTGGGCAGGGCTGATTGGATCAGACTGGGAATGGGCTGCTAGATGGGACTGGGCAGGACCAAGTTCTTTCTGTTGGGGGTAATGGGGCTAAAATGGAAAGGGTAGGGCTAAACTGGTACTGATGTGAATGGGGATATCAAAGGCTTTCTGCAGTCTGGGCTAGCTCTGATGGATGTAAACAGGGTTAGAGTCAATTGAGCACGGGTAGATCTGCTGGAAGTGTATGCGGTTTCAATGCACTGGGTGGTCCTGGCTGTTTCTGATGCTGTCAATGGAGCTAGGATGCACTGGGTGGGTCAGGCTACTTCTGATGGTTGTTAATGGTGTTCAACTGGACAAAATAGTTAGGCTAGTGCTTCTTATTGCTCAAAAGGTGGCAATATGTGATATCTAGCTCTCAGTGTGGACTTCATTGCTTATATTTACTTGCGAGAAAGTGTCACTCATTGCGTCACACATTAGGCAGTAGAATGTCACTCATAAGCATTCATGCCAACCCTCCTGATTGGGGCGGAAGACTACCGATTTCAAGGCTAGTCTCCCACCTCCCGATTCCTGCATGCAGATCCTGATTCGGATTGGCGTATCATGATCAGCTGGAAACAAGGCAAAAGTGAAATGTTGATGCCTGTCATACATTGCTCCCATCTCTCTCCAATAATTACCTCTGAGATGAAAGGTTAACACTTTGGGGCCGATTCCGATCTGTGTCGGAAAGCTCTCCGACCGAGCCGGATCCGGAGAGATTTCCGACCGAGCCGGACTCCCCCAGTCCGACCGAGCGAGTACGATGTGGCCGTATGCTGCCCGCCTTGATTCGGTCTGACTCCCATTGAAGTCAATGGGAGCCGGTCGTACAATGCGTACACGGGCTCCCATTGACTGAATGGGCACGTTGCGAACAGGGGGGCCCCCTACAGTGGGTACGCGTCGGTGCGACTCGCACCGTACATGCATGTGTAGGGGGGACCCTTGGGTCCCCCCTGTGTTCGACTTGTGCGGCTACGCGTGCAGGGGGGTCCGACACGGACCCCCCAAGTCCGGCTCCGGGTGCTTTTGCGAGCCGGACGCTCCGACTCGATCCGGCCGTCCGACGCGTGCATCGTACTCGCTCGGTCGGGAAACATCTCCATTGCGTGGTGCGAGCTGTGTCCGTACGAGTCGGTCGGAGCGGTTCGGACCCGGGAACGAGTCGGTCGGCGATTTCGCGTGCGCTCGCATCGTACTTGCTCGCTGGGACGACTGTACGAATCGGTCGGAAAAAAGGCCTCCGAATCGGATCGGAGCCCTACCGGCCGAGATCGGAATCGGCCCCTTAGTCCTTAATTCTTGGAGGGGGAGATTAGAGCCTGACAGACCTCTACATTTTATTTTTGGCAGTTTTTCATAGCGCATACAAAAAGAGTTTGCACTATGTTATTAATCTGCCAAAAATTAAATCCTGGTTCTCTTTTACCATACACGCCAATAGACCCAATTCAGGCAGATTGCCTCTGCTTCAATATAAGTCAATGGGGAAAAAACATTCTCCTGACTATTTTTTTTAAATCTCCCACTTGCCTGCTCTAAAATGTTGGCATGTATGCATAAGTACACTAACCCTATAGAGATGTCACACACAAGCAATCTGAAAATTTTCTTGAGGCGCAAAGCCAAGTGAGAGACCAACAGTGAGGTCAAAAGCGAGAGGCAGTGGGCTGTCTAGAGCAGACAGAGGGGGACAGAGGAGGATAGAGGAGAAGTTGGGGGGGGCGTGCTGGAAGGGAGGCAACGAGGAACACCTACTGCTAGAGCCTCAGAGCCTCGGAACACACCCGCCGCAGGGACTTTCGCAAAAGACTTTCTGAGCAACACTAGGGGATAGCAGCTAGCGCCCTCTCCATTAGGAAGGGAAGGACAGTAATATTCAAAGCAGTGCACTAAGCACGCGCCGGAGGTCCAACACTAAGAAATAGGACGAGAGACAGAGAGATTCAGATTTGAAGATCAGTAGAAGTAAGGAATCAGAGTCAGAAACGGAACCAGAAGCTTAAGAGCATTATAGAGACAATAGCGACTTTTAATGACCTTTAACGTCCTTCAACCAGAAACCATGTATATGAGATCGGGTAAATTGAGAGGCCCTCTCCCAGGGGCGAAGAAGCGCAGAGGTACCCAAAGGGGGAGAGGCAACAGCCAAAATAATGGCAGTACCCACAACAGTGATAGCAACAGCGACATCTGCACACATTTTAGGACCCAAAGGAGGGTAAGCACAGAAGAGTTAATCCATATTGAGGGCGGGACACAAAAGCCAGGAATTTGCACCTACCAACCAAAAATGTATACTAAATTTGCTTTTCTAAAGGACCCAGGCACTGCTCTATATTTCACAAAGAAAGACAAAACCGGCAAGCTATCTCCGCAACAGCCCTGGCACCTGGCTTGATCAACATGACCGAAAGGCTGCGAACAAAGAGCACCCACATATCGGAGGCAACCAATGAATTTGGAAACCTCTCAACAAAACCCACAGCACCAACAACACTTTCTGCAGCTCTGACAAAACAATCACCTAGGAACGCAAGTCCGAATAAAACACAAATCCGCTTCAAACAAAAAAGGAAAGGCAGAAACAAGAAAAATGTGATACTCGATCAACTACAAGTGGTCATTAACGCAACAACAACAGCCGACCCAAGCGCGGCCGACCAGCAACAGACACGATCCCACCAAGTGGCAAAACTAAAAATAACTGAAGAGAGGTCAACCCTGCAAAAAACTACTCCAACTGAAATAGCATCTCTGAGGGGATCACCCGTATCAGCACCAAAAAAGAAAAAGGATCTAAATCAGATGATAGAGGCACAGGGTGGGTCACTGCATAGAGGACAGCTACAAACAACCAACCGGACAATAGTAAGAGTATTGGCAAACCTTACAACGGCGGAAACAAAAACAAAACAACACGCTGAAATTCACCACTGTTACATCGTTCAACAGCCTCAGATCACGACTCAACAGATACAAAGCTGAAGCTGGTCCAAACCAAACACGTAGAAAATCACACAACAAAGGATGAGGACAAAGGTATTTACAATTCAACGTCGCTGGCTAAAGAGGAAGGACTAACCTAAGTTTAAATCTTCGCAACAAAGGTGGTAGAAAAAATAGACAGTTTATAATTAGGGTTCCCAGTTTTATGGTATTTATTTTTGGGACATTTCCGTCAGTAATTATTCATATTTTTTTTTGCTACTTTTATCTATATGTATCCATATTTATTTTGGGTTTTGTGAAAACTTGAAGCTGAAATTAGTATATTTCCACATTTATTTAACTGATAAATATGCACTCATGCTTGAATGCCTGCCACGTTTTAATGCTATGAACACCCGCAGAAGATAAATCAATGCACTTATATGAAAATATGCGCATTTCAGTATCAACCTTGTGCATATCTACTGCTGTTTAAGACTCTGTACTAAAATTATTTTCTTTTTTAACACCCTTACCTATCAATCCTCACAGCTATTGGCCTGGCAGTCATGGCAAACAGTATTTAGAATCACTCAAAAAGCAACCCAATTTCTGTTTATATCCACATTTCAAAAGAAACACAACAAGAAAATAAATGTCTTTCTGTATGTATATATCTGTAAAAAGCAGTAAAAACGGAAAACAGGGAGCCTTATTTATAATACAACAACCTCGACCATAGAGCAGGAAGAGCTCCTAGATAACAGGCAGGTCACTAACAATCCTCACTTAAACAACACACCTCAAAATCAATCTGAAGGGATACGATCACATTACAACAAGGGCCTCGAGATCGAACAGTGGCTAACAAATTCCATAATATTTCAGCCAGAATACAAGTCCAGGGGGAGAGAAGACATTTTAAATAGAGGTAACATAATGCGTCATATCCACGCAATTAAGAACCTAGAGTACATGAACTCAGCGGACCTATCATCCATAGAATTCATTGAAGCTGACAACCCTCACAGCTTAGAGGTAACCAAAACAACATGGACCACAAAGGAAATAACAAAAAAGATAATGGAAGAAACAACTATTTTCCAATATATGGGGATCAGGAAACACCTACATAATCACTCGGTCTATCCAACTCCATTGCTACTAGGAAAGCAAACTACAACTGGACCACAGAAGGAACATACTACTCACTCCGTACTAAGGGGTGCAAGAAGCACATCTCCGGTTGCGTCTTACTCTAACCGCGCAAAGGAAAGGAAAGAAACCTGGAGAAGTAAGAGAAAAGAACCATCGGTTGAACAAAACAGGAGTAATTGGAGCCAGACAACACGAACAAATAATAAGACCAACACCCAATGACAGTCACTGCACTATAACAATAACAATTCAGCGGAGAGAAGGCCAATCGTCATGTGCATATGGAATATCAGCGGACTGCCCAACAAAGAAAGAGACCCACAAACAATGCTCTACCTCCAATCCTATGACCTCGTACTTCTCCAAGAAACTTGGGCAGAGCAAACCATACATCTTCGGGGGCACACCTCCCAACACATCCTTGCATGGAAAGAAGCTAGATATGGTCATCGAAAAGGAGGCTTGGCAACCTACGCATCAATTACAAAATTGGGGCCTGTCAAATACTTGAAGACACCTATATTGACGCCCAACAAATTACTAGCAGTAAGAACAATAATTAGGATCAACAAAGATGACTGCCCGACTATAATAGTAAATGTCTACTTGCATCCAAGGCATAAAACCAAGGTGGTCGAACAACTGATCAGCGAACTATTAAGAATCATTGAGGAAGAAAAGACTGACAAAGCAATACTCGCAGGTGACTTCAATCTGCACCTCATGGGAACACCCACTGAAGAAGACCTGCTACAAGAACTAAACAGGGCATGGAAAATACCAACGCAGGGGAAATGTGCTACAAACAAACAGACCCGATTAGGCTCACATCTCCTGAGGGAACTCGAATACCTCAACTTAAAAGCCTTGAATGGACGCTTCCAGGAAGACAATCCACCAGTCCCCACGTTCTACTCATCAGCCGCCACCTCTCATATAGATTACACATTTATAACACTTTCACTGTTTCACAAAATTCATTCTTATCAACTAGGGGAAATGAACCAGAGCGATCACCTACCTTAAGCAGTGATTTTTAACGGTGTTGCCTCTCCAATACATACAGCAATCAAAACAATACCCATAGAATATACTACGAATAACAAAAAGATTAAGTGCAGCATCGATTCAGCAGAGAACCTCCTAGAGTCCGCTAAATCCATCCTTCTCGAAGACCTTAATCTATCAAGGAACCTGTTAGCTATTTGGGAAAAATTTGCAACCAATGTAGGAGCTAGAAGTGGAATCCCAACTAAGAAACAATCATCCAATCTCAAAACACCTCAAACAAAAAAATTTTAATCTACCGCCAACCAAACCATAAGGAAGCTCCGCCGGAATACACAGGAGACCTCCCTTTGGGAAGAACTGAGGAAGCTAAAGGCCAGAATGAAAAAGATAAAATGGGCTGCAAGGAGGCAAGACAACGAAATAATGTGGGCAAGATTACTCCACGATGCAAAAAGTAAGAACAGCGCAAAGTTCTAGTGAACAATTAATACCTTGCAATGCCAATTCCAACAAGCAATAGGTTCCTACCTCCCGGAGGAAGACTGAGCCACCTACCTCTATGACCACTTAAACTACTCTGGCCAAGAGATAAATGAGCAAGGGATAGAATCTTGACCCATGTCGGGTGACAAAGCACAATCAGAAACAAAGAACAGCAAAAATGATGCGGAGGCAGGAAAAGTCGCGCCTGAAAACAAAGAACAACAAAACCCACTCGAGGAACTACCAAAAGTAACAACAACACAGATAGAGAGGCAAATTGGGAAAGGAAGGTCGGAAGGAGCTCCTGGACCGAATGGGATTCCTCCTATCCTATACATGCAAAACCCTCAGTACTGGTCCAAAATTTTGGAAACAGTATACAATCAGATTATGGCCAGCCGAATAATCCCAGAATATGGAAAGGCTTAATAATCTCACCAATTTATAAGCAGGGCAACAAGGGCGATGTGAAAAACTGCCGTCTTGTTGCTCTGATCGACAATGACGCCAAATACTATGCAGGACTAATCCTGGAAGAACTGAAACTTTGGGCCTCCTCCTCATCCATCATTCCATTAAACCAGACTGGCTTCTGCAAAAACATGGGAACAGTCACCAACAGTATGGCCCTAAACCACTTGATTGACGCAGCAAAACAAGCCAGGCAACCGTTATTTCTGTGTTTCATCAACTACAGCTCGACCTTTGATCACATTGATCGAGCAAGAGTATGGCTCAAGCTGGAATAATGGAGCATACCATCAGCACTCCAAAAACAACTTGAATTTTTACACACAGAAACATGGGTAAAAGTAAAATTGGAGACAGGGACAAATCTATCAAGGCACATCACCACCACCAAAGGGCTGAAACAAGGGTGCGTCCTTGCACGCATGCGATTCAGCCTCTTTATGGCAGACCTACCCGCAAGGCTGGACAAATGCAACCTGCACGCCCCAAAGCTCGGCAAGACAATCATCTCCAACTTCTATATGCCGATGACCTAGTGTTAGTAAGCCGAACATCAATCGAACTACAACATTTATTAAATGTAACACAAGAATACTCACAAGAGAACTCACTAAGGATAAATTTAGGGAAGACAAAAACAATGGCAATAAACCTTTCAAAGAAGAAAACACCCCATTGGTTCCTGGATACACAACGACTAGAACTAGCAAAGGAATATAAATATCTAGGAGTCATGATTGACAACAAAGGCTCTTTTAACCCTCAAAAAGAAGCAATAAGAAGGAGAGGCAACACTTTATTCTTTTCCATGAAGTCCCTAAAAAAAGCACTCTGCGGGCCTTCACTGACACCTCTACTCGAGGTCATCCAAATGAAACTCATCCCTACAATAACATATGGGAGTGAGGTAATGTGAGGAAGAGACGCAATCACTGTGGAAAAAATAATTACCAGGGCATATAGAACGATCTTCATCATTCCAAATTACACCTCTACTGCGCAAATAAGGCTAGACTTCGGGCTCCAGAAACAGACCCTGGCTAGAAGGGGTGCTTTTATAAAATGCTGGCACAAGATTAGAGAAGCAGATGAAAACACACTAAATTGGCATCTCTGGACTGAATTGAAACAAAAAGGGATAGCGCCAGCTAGAGCACACCTCAGAGACTCCCTAAAACAAGTAGGGCTGGAAATTGCATTGGAATCATCAGCGACACATACCAGCTTTGAGAAAGTGGTCTCTAAATCGATCAAAGCGCTGTCAACGGTAGAAGACAAGGCCGCACTTTCAAAAAGGGCTCACGGCTGGCTTGTACTCAACGACAACGTCGCAGCTAAACCTCAATCGTACCTGAGTGCAGGATTCAATATCACACTGAAAGAGAAATACTTAAAGTATCGGCTGGGCTCAATGCCAATTCTGCCTCACCTTCCACCCTGGAAGAGGAAGCTTGCCGTCTATGCAACCAAGGACCGGAATATGTTGTCCACATAATCTGCATTTGCCCAAGCTTAGGAAAAGAAATACGTTTACTACTTCGTCCCCTCTACAATGGAGCAGGGATCTGTACCTGCAGACAGGCGGTGCTGGCCTGCTTTAAATCTGACTCCACGCAACTGATCTGCTGCTTTACAAAATTCCTCAATATAGCAGAGAAGCGTCTGCATATAGAAACACACGGCAGAGCAAAGGCAGTCGAGCAGGGTTGGATTGGGATTAGAAATCGGCCCGGGCACGCAAAAAAAAAGTGGCCCACATTTGCATATTGCCTTTCCGCCAAACACTGCTTCGGCGACGTTTTATAACAAGCATTTACAATGCAATAGGTCTCGTAATTACATTGTTTTGAGCTATTGGCATTGAAAATGTTATTGTTTTTTTTCCCCTTCGTGAAGCATTAATCAAATGGTGTAATTGAAAATGGCAATAGCTCACTTTGTTGTAATTGTGAAATCTATTGCATTGCATTTGTACTATAGTACTTTCTCTCTCGAAACTCCATATTCTTTTACAACACATCAGCAAATATACCAATATACCTATAGCCGGGGTATCAGTTACACCTGGAGGCAGAATTGTCATGTCTTATTAGGTGTAGCCTTAAAAACTAGGTATTACTGGTGGAATCAGTAATTCTGTACCTAATTCCACGTGCTATTTCTCATTTTACTGGGACAATTAAGCTTTCATCATCGTAAATATCTAGTTAATTGCACAGGATCCGCGGTGATCCCACAGAGCTTGTTATTTCAATGGGGCAGGTAACTAATGAAGTAAGAGGGCACTGGCAATAAAGAGTCACTGCATCATTTTTGGTAGTATACTTACATTTTTCTAAAGTTGAAACAAGGGGGGCGGAGTTAATGTATTCACCTTTTCACTACACTAAAATGTCCACTCCCATGGCAGTGACACTCTCTGAATAAAGCCCAGTTGGCTGGACTACTTTCTTTGGAAGCTCCCCCCACTCAGGGGTCCTCAAGGGTTAAAAAATCTTTCCCTTCGGAGAGCTGAGGACCCGCCCCAACAGAAAGTTCTCAGCAAGTTAGGCAATCTAACTCTTTGTCTTGACATCTAGGCAACAGTAGGGGGAGAGAGAGAGAGAGGCGTGGAGCTGGGTAGAGAAGCAGACAGGCGAGAAAGCTACAAAGGGGCGGAAAGCAGACAAGGGTGATTACATCACAGAGCGGCTGGAAGAAGCACGCAGGCAAGAGAGCGCAACGCGGAGCGCAGCGGTGGAGAGAAGTACAAAAGGGAGACCGCTAGAAAACACATGCACTCTAATGGCGTGCTTAACCAAAAATGAAAAAAGTAGCACTTTAAAAGTGAGCAGTGGAAGGACACAAGTAATGCGTCTGTGCTCCAGGGGAGGGACAAACACAAGAAGAGGAAGGAAAGGCCACACAAGCTAACGAATAAGAAAGAAGAAAATGAGTGATAATAAAGCCAACCAAAGGTAAGCAATGGGCAGGCTCTAATTATTCTATATGCTGCATGGGCATAGCTACCATTAGCACACCAAGTGCAGTCGGACTGGGCCCGCTAAACCCTGATACCTGCTTGATGTGCTACCCCAAAAGCAGTCAATGCAGCCATTTTCGTTGCTTGCACTAGGGCCCGTGGCATCCTTACTACTCTACTGGTAAGCTGACAATACGTCTTTTGCAGACACACAGCTTACGTTTGATAAGTAAGACCTAAAAACATGCACACTCTCCGGGTGTTCCACGTTATTGCTCCTTTTCGTGGGGTGTGATGAGAGGAATATTAACAGAATAAACAACGCCATCCATTAAAATAGCAATTTATTATTTTTTGGATTAAATTCTCACAATGCACAGATGTTGTTTGTCTGCCATACATCAGTTTATGTCATTGCTCATCCGTTTCGATCAGTCCAATTTGTATCTTTTTCTGCTACATTTTGGGTTTAACAGTTTTGTCCATTGATTCAGTTGAACTTCTCACGCTTCTTGCTGATCATCTTGGCACACATCTGCTCAGAAAGGTCACAATAGCCTTGACCATACTTCCATCTTAGCCTCTCAGCACCAGCACGTGATCATCCCTTTCCACAGCCTCTCTCCTCTATCACATGGTCCCCCGCTCATGCGTACTCTAGCAACTGGCGGCCATTTTATATCGCTGCTCGACAGGCCTAAGCGCACTATTTTCAAAGATAAACAAAATATTGTTAAAACAAAGAAATATAAACCCTTTCGTTTCCCTCCCGTTTTTCTACGTACCCCAATTAGGTATTACCTAGCAAAAAGCAACATATAAAGCTGTCCCTTACTTACCATCGCTTTATTTTGCAACCACAGGTTTTATTTAAAAGCACAGATCATGCGTTTATTATATAATTAGTACGCAAATATTATGTTATGTTAGACACGTAAACAATTATAAGTTGATTAATTTGCACACGGAATAGCGTGTTACCTTTAACCCTTAACATGTAACATACATTGTTGGTTATTTACTTAAACGAACATGTTTATTAATTATTTTACGAAAATATTAGGAGGTTAAAAATTTTCATTTACCCTGCTCCATCAACTCCCCCTTTGGTGATTTTTAATATCACCACAAAACCCAAGTTATACAATTTTTTTTTCAGACAGCATATATCTTTTATCCGTTTGCTTTTGTTAATTTACACAACTGTATCCCTTTCAACTTGTCTCTTCGTTTTCTTGTACATGTTCTCTTTTATTTCTTCTAACTCTATTTCACCCATTTCTCTCTCTCTCTCCTTGTTTATCATGTTTTCTTTTTCTATTTTATTCTGCCTTCTTCATCTCTTTATACATGTAATTGCAAGCTTCAGTACTAATATTATTATTATTATCACGGTTGCTATTATTATAACTTTCCCTATTATTAATCCACTCATTCTTGTTAACCAATTTATTACTGAAGAAAACCCTTTACCAAGTTTTCCAAAACACTTTCAACCTCCAGTGGAACAAGTTCTTTGTGCAAATTTGTAATATTTGTTATATACTTCTGTATATTTTCGCTTTTATCTGGAATGTAAGTGCAACAATGTTGGACTTTCAGCATTCCACAGACTCCGCCCTCTTTTGCCAAAAGAATGTCAAGGGCAAGTCGATTTTGCATCACCATAGCTCTCATGGCAACCATCTCGGTATTTACCATCAAGAACCCTCCAGCAGTATCTGTAGATAAACGATCTACCACTGTGGATAATTTCCGAATTCTAAATGCATTCAAAGATATTCCCACTGCTGGTATCAATGCTCCAAAAATATCACCTACTATTTCTGAAAAACTTTCCCTTTTTCTACGTGTAAAGGTATTTATCATTTTGTGTGTTCCTTTTTCTTTTCTATCCATATGAAAAATCTTTGGAAAGACCAGGCCTAAGTAACATGACCCATACCAATGGTCCGGCAACCTATAATAAGCCCTATTTCCGCAAACATAATAAATCCCTGGAAATATTGGATCTTTTCCCCTTTGAATCCCCATCCACCTAAAATTTGGTAATTGTCATGGCAAATACTGGAACCCACAAAATAATTGTCATATCTTGTCTTATTTCTTCTAATGCACAACCTTCCCTGTTGGGGCCAATCCAGAGTCATAACTGCATTTGTCTTTTTCTTGTCATGATTGTCTTCCTCAAACGCCCAAAGAGGTGTTTTTGTCTCTTCTATCACTTTTCTTTGAAATTTCACTCTTCTCTCTTCAACCATCTCTAAAAATACTTTTTCTTCCTTCTTTAACTCACAGGTAAGGTTGTACCTAATTATACTATCTAATGTTAAAATCTTATCTTCTAGAAAATATTCACCAAACGTTTTTCCCTCTTTTATTTTGTTCAGCTCGGGAACTACAGAAACTTTCGCAAAAATCTTATTTATGTCAGTGTAATAATATTCTAATCTACCTGTTTTATAAAATAAACTTGCTAAAACACTACATGTTATTCCATACGTCAAAGGGAGGTGATGATAAGTCACACCCTCTGCTACTGATGCAGGCAACTGCATACAAACATAGCAATCTCTTACATCCATTGTTTCTACATACTCATACAGTAATTTAGTAAAAACATTTTTAGAAAAATCTGTTATTGATTTGTCCTTGTGTAATTCTGCACTACTCTTTAAAATAACTGGTTCTTGAGTGTTAGCTCCCTTTTCTTTCTCAGTGTTATTAGACATTTCTACTACAGCTAAACTAATTGGAATAGTGATTGCTAGAACCACCCATACTGTTATTAATAATCCTGTACAAAAGCAGCACATCTTGCACCATCTACTTAAAAACTCACATTTACATTTTCTATCTCTAGTATTCTCCATTTTGTTTTATAACCTTATTTATTTGTTTTCCAGAAAATTGTGTCACTACACCTCAGAAATGACTTATTTGCCACTCTGTACTCCAATGTTTTGTCTTTACTTGGTACTTTCTTTTAATTCTTTTTCAGAATTCTTTCTTTGTCATATCCGGTAAAATTAATCAGATCCAGTGTTTTGTCAAATCCGGTAGAAACTATTTAAACTTCTTCAGGTTTGTTGCACTTCACTTTCTCCCATCAGGTTTCTTTGTTCTGGGTTCTCGTGAGTGTTCTTTTCTTCTTTGTTACTAGTCAAAGCAAGATACAACCATTCAGGCGATCTATACTTTGGATTTACCTTCTTTATTCTTTTCGTTTTCTGCAAGTGTTTTCCACCTTGTTTTTCTTGCTCTCTCTGACTTATTTCTTTCACTTGTTCAGCACTTTTCCCATCCAACCTTATGATTCTGTATCTTAATTTTCTTACTTCGTTGGGCCAATTGTCTCCTTTTCTTGGCCTTTTTGCCTCACTTCCTTTTTCCTCTCTTTCTGTTTTCCAATTTCTTTTTCTTGACTCTAGTTTTTGGTTTCTTTCTTCTCCACTTTCTTCAGACTCTGTTTCAATTCTTTCGTTATTGTCTCTTATTTTGAAACTTATAATTTCATTTTCTTCCTCTACTTGTGGTTCTTTTCTTATCTTCCTTCGTTCACCTATTTCTGTCCCTCCTTCGAGGTTCTTCCGAATTTATGTCAGTTTTCCTTTCTGCTTCTAAATTTCCCTGTTCTCGTGTTTGACTATTTGTCCCTATTGCTCCTCGGGGCTCTTCCGATTTTTCTAGCTTTTTGTTTGAAACTCTCCCTTCTTCATCTATTAATATTATCTCCGAAGGATTTTCACCACAACTTGTACTTGGTTGCTCACTGTCACTATCTTCTGGCTCAGTTTCTTCTCTTATGCTTTCAAAATTCCAATTCCTTTTTAGAATTTCTTCACAATCCGAATGATCTGTATCAGATTCTGAACTGGTATCTGATATTTCCAGATGTCGACTTACAGGTCGATCTTCAAGTTCTGGAACTTCAGCTATTTCCTCTACTTCTTCTGTCGTTGCACTTGTAGTTGGGTCTTCCAGATGTCAACTTGCAGGTCGATCTTCAAGTTCTGGCACCCTGTTTGTTTCTTCTTCTGCTTCTGATGCTGAACTGTTATCCAATACTTCCAGATGTCGACTCACATGTCGATCTTCAGGTTCTGGAACTCTGATGGTGTGACTGGCATGCACCCAGTGTTTCACTCCTGCACACTTGACTGCAGTGGTCGTCACCAGGATCACTTGTCGTGGTTCGTCCCAGCGAGGAACCAAACAGTTTCTTCTCCTGTGGACTTTTATGCGGACCCAATCTCCTGGATTCAAGTCGTGAGCTGGTTTTCTTTCAAGAGTGGTCGCATCCGGTCCAACCTGATGAAACACAGAACGCACCACATCAGCCAATCCTTTGCAATAATCCAGCACTAGATCATCAGTTATAGTCAGTAGTTTGTTGACAGGTACTTGTGCTTGTCTCATTGCTCGTCCCATAATTATTTCATGGGGACTGAGTCCAGCTTTCCTTTCCGGAATACTTCTGATTGTCATTAAAACTAATGGCAAGGCATCTGGCCATTTGAGTCCTGTAGCTTGACACATTTTTCCTAACCTGTTCTTGATTGTTCCATTCACTTGCTCTACGATTCCAGAAGCCTCTGGTCTGTATGCACAATGCAGTTTCTGTTTAATACTAAGTGCTTCACAAATTAGTTTAACCAATTCATTTTGGAAATGTGTTCCTCTATCCGTTTCAATCGTGACTGGAAAACCATACCTCGGAATGAATTCTCGCAGCATAAGTTTTGCTACCGTTATTCCATCATTCCTTCTTGTTGGGTATGCCTCCACCCAACGAGAAAACAAACAGACGACCACTAGGACATACCTTAGTCTGTTGCAAGGTGGCATTTCAATAAAATCCATTTGCATTCTAGTGAAAGGACCTCCTTCTCGTCCTATTGTTCCTAGACTCACTACTGTCTTCCTTCCTGGATTTAACTGTTGACAAATAAGACATCTCTGACAAAGACTCTCAGCTATGGCTCTGAATTTTGGATTATACCATGTTTGTCTAAAAAGTCTGATCATTGAATCTCTCCCAATATGGGCTTGTCCATGGTACATCCGTGCCATGTCAGAAATCATGCTATCAGGCATAACTGGTCTCTCATCTCTGTAAACCCAAACATCATTTTCTTCATGTTTTCTACATCCTGCTTTTATCCATGTATCTTTTCCTCATCATCTGCAGCTTCTTGTAACTGTCTCACCTCATCCCATGTCTCAATAGAGTTAGTAAAAGCAAAGGATAAGAAATATGCTCTCTTTCCCGACTTTTGTTTAAAGAAACCACATTCTTTGCACAGTACTGTGCCATTTCGTCAGCATATTTATTACCAACAGTTATGTAGTCTTCCCCATTTTTATGTGCATTGCACTTCACAACAGCAATCTGTTTAGGCAGCTGTATCGCCTCAAGCAGCTTTTTTCACAAAATCTCCATTTCTAATTGGCGTTCCGGCAGACGTCAAGAAACCCCTTTGTGACCAAATCTGACCGAAGTCATGCACCACCCCAAAGCCGTACTGGCTATCTGTCACAATCGTAACCCGTACATTTCTTCCCAACTTGCATGCTTGAATCAGAGCTACTAATTCTGCGACTTGGGCAGACCGTACACCTTTCAGACAAGATGCTTCCATTACAGTTGCTACTGTGCAAACTGCATATGCTGCACTTAGAACTCCATCACTCGTTCTCAAACATGAGCCGTCCACAAACAGAATATAATCTGATTCTTTCAAAGGCTCATCTCGTATGTCAGACCTTGGTTTTGTACAGTATTCAAGCACATTCAGACAATCGTGATCTACTTCATCCATTTCAATCACACTCTCTTCATCTGGCAATGATGTCGAAGGATTCACATTCATACATCTGTCAATGGTCACATTATCTGCACTCAAAATTACTTTTTCATACCTAGTCAGCCGACTATGTGTCATGTATTGGGTTTTCGTTCTTGTCAAGAGAATTTCCACAGAATGGGGAACATATACTCTCAGTGGATATCCCATCACTATGCCTTCACTCTGTTCCAGACTCACACAAGTAGCAGCAACTGCTTTCAAACATCCAGGCAATGCTTTCGCTACAAGGTCTAAAACAGCTGAAAAATATGCAATGGGTCTTTTCATAGTTCCATGTCTTTGTACCAAAAATGAAAATGCACATCCATCTCTTTCACTGCAATACAGCTCAAAATCTTTCTCATAGTCAGGCATTCCTAATGCTGGAGCCTCACATAATTTCTTTTTCAGCTCTCTGAATGCTTTCATTTCTTCATCATTCATTTCAAAAGGATCTTTAACATCCTTCTTTGTCAGTTTCTGCAATGGTTTAGCAATCAGTGAAAAACCGCTTATCCATTGTCGACAATATCCAACCATTCCCAAAAACATTCTTACCTCTATTTGTGTCATTGGAGCTCTCATTCCTTGAATCATTTTTATTCTTTCAGTCGTCACCTTTCGCACTCCTTTCTCAATTTATGCCCTAAATACTGGACTTCTTGTTGACAAAACTGCAATTTTGAAGGGGACACTTTATGTCCTCTTTTTGCTAAATGATTCAGCAAAGCAATTGTATCATTGACACATGCTTCTTTCATTCTTGATGCCACCAGTAGGTCATCAATATACTGAACCATCACTGATTTTTCTGGCATTTTTAAATCTTCCAATGATTTCTTTAGAATCTGATTAAAGATTGAGGGACTTTCTGTGTACCCTTGAGGAATTCGGCACCATGCCAAAATACGCTCTCCAAACCTAAACGCAAATAATGGCTGGCTATCTGGATGCAGTGGAATAGAGAAAAATGCATGACATAAATCAATTACTGTGTACCATTCTGCTTCACGTGGAATCTGGTATAGAATCACAGCAGGGTTCGGTACTATCGGGCAACAAGGCACAACAATTTTGTTTACCTTCCTCAGATCCTGTACAATTCTATATGTTCCGTTTGGCTTTTTCAGTCCCATTATTGGCGAATTACATGGACTGCTCATGATTTCTTTTAGAATCCCTTGTTCAATCATTTTATTTATTACTGGTGTTATTCCTTCAATTATTTCTGGTGTCAATTTATACTGGGGCGTATTTGGGTAACTCTGTTCCCTCTTTCACTGTTATTTTAACGGGATCTACTCCTTTCATTAATCCTACATCTTCTCCTGTAAAGTCCCACACTTCTTCTTTCACTGTCTTTTTCAATTCAATTGGGATTTTCTCTGCATCAAATACAGGAAACAAACCATTTACTTCTGGTTCTAAATTCACCATTGTCATTTTATACAGCACATCCTCATCTGGAGTCTGAAATGCAATTCCGTCTGGGGTACAATAGATAGTGCAATTCATCTTGCACAATAAATTGCGTCCTAATAAGTTCACAGGACTACAATCGCATACCACAAATCGGTGCATTTCGCTAAATGGACCAATTCTTACCTCCACTAATTTAGTAAGAGGCGTTTTAATTTGCTGATTTGAAACTCCAACTACTTGGATATGTTCACCTGAGAGAGGAAGGTTTGGTATTTCCACTGACCTAACAGTAGAACGGGTAGCTCCAGTGTCAACAAGGAATGTTACATTTGCACCATTCACTTCTCCATCCACAAATGGACCAGACTGATCTACCTCTAGAGTTGCGCCAAGCACGCACTCTTCCCCCTCTCCTAGGCACCGTCAGAAACTTTCATCCGTGTCATCCTCATCCTGTCGTAACCAATATTGAGAAATTGCAGCTGCACGCGGCAACTGTGTTACCTGTTCTCCTCCGTAGAAACCTGTTTCTGCACTGTATTTCTGTTGGTTAACACTCTTGGGAAGTGGTGGTTGTGGCACCTGACCTTGTTGAGTAACTACCTCACTCTGCACCTATGAATTTAATGATTGATTTTCCGCATTAGGTTTTGGAGGAAATTTACACTCGTTTCTCCAATGTCCTAGCTTTCCGCAGTTGTGGCATGGCCACTTTTTCTTTGCCTCATCTATGCTCATTTGTCCTTTTCCTTTACCTATATTAGGTCGGGATCTAACATGTCCTGTTTCATTACCAGTATTACTCAATTGAGCTTCTTGCTTCTCTGCAACTTTCACCTGTGCCCACATGGCCTTTTCTTTCAATTTACGCTGTCTACTCTCAATATCATCACTGCAATACTTAGCATATCTCAAAACCACATCCACTGTGCTATTCTGCCAACAAATCATATGCTGCTTAATCATTTCACTTATCTCTGGTTTCAATCCATACACAAACCTATATACAAAATGACTCATATCCTTCTCATTCAGTGTCTCATAACCACTGTACTGTTTGAAAACCAACAACAATCTCTCATAGTAAGCGTGCACTGATTCTTTACTTTCCTGCGATGTTCTGTCTATTTTTACCCAATCTGTTTCTTTAGGTGGAATCTTATTCTTCA
Organism: Calotriton arnoldi; assembly: GCA_963921515.1. Taxonomy (NCBI): domain Eukaryota; kingdom Metazoa; phylum Chordata; class Amphibia; order Caudata; family Salamandridae; genus Calotriton; species Calotriton arnoldi. The sequence goes on along the minus strand of CAWUFW010000411.1, from coordinate 412,467 downwards.
AAAAGGTAATTACTTGGTCGTACTTCCTCATCACTTCTGGTCCTGGTGCTCCTGTTTTAGCGTCCCTTGGATATTCTACAGTTGGCCAATCAATAGTAATCTTACATTCTGTCCACAAATCAGCTGGCACTACTATATCAAACAATCCATCCAGATCTATCCACAACACCTTTGAAACCTTCACAAATCTTTCCACTTGTCTGTACCATTCTACTGGCTTCTCTCTCAATTTTGGGAAGTCATTTGTAAATGACAGTATATCCTGTCTGGTCCATGGAACATGCACATAACTACCACCTGGAGTTTCTCTCATCGGGTATTCCCTAAAAACTGGTTTCCTATCTGTCACTGCAAAAGCCAAAGATGCTTTATCTGTTGTTTTCTCATTCTTTTTCGACCATCTATTTCTCCATCTATCCACATCACCCCATTTTCTCAATAAAACAATTAACTCTTTTATTTGGGTCAGTCTTCCTGATGTGTTCAAATTCTCTATGTCTTTCTCACAAAAATCTACTCTGTATGGTTTCTGCAACGTTCTCACTTTCACAAATTCCACTCCTAGTTCATTTGCTGTCTCTTCCAATTTGTCATGTAAATTTCTAGCTCTCCATGTAAGACTTTTGCACAAAAACATAATCTCATCATCCTGATAATTTTTTAATTTTTCTGTTCCAATTGTTCCCAAAATCAATTTTTCCATGACTATTTTCAACCTAATTACATCTAATGGTTTCACTTCCGGTTCTTTTGTTTTTAGTGCTTTCATCCATTCATTTAACTCATCTGGAATCGGACCTACAGGCGTACTATTTAATTCTATCCAATTGCTGCTTCTTTCTGGTGTTCCTGATGCGGACTCCGTCACCATAGGCATTCTCCTAATCTCATTTTCATTTATCGTCAAATTAGTAGGTGGGCTTGGTCTATAGGTACTAGCCAAATTGGTTGCACCTTCATTATTCAGCTCCATCCCTTCTCTTTTTCTTTGCAAATGTGAATTCATGGGAATCACTAAAGAACGTTCATCAATTTTCTGATTCTCAAAAATTGGCATTACTGGACCTATTGTTACTGGTACAGTTACAGCTTCCATATTCTTTGTCAATTCTCTTATTTTCTCAGTCAATTCTCTTGTCGTTTTTGCTAATTCAGTTGAATTGTCACTTTCTATCTCTTCATTTTGTGAAGTTTTTAATTGATCTTGTGACCTATTTGTCTCATCTCTTCGTTCGGGATTTTTATTCCTCCCAGTTTCCATTGGCGGTGCATTAGGTGTCACCACCGCAGAAGTCTGTTGGTATAGAGGTGGGTTTCTGTTTAAAATATCTTCCAGCAATTCGTCATCCGTTTCACTACCACCATACACATACTTTTCTACCACTACATGTTTCTTTTTCTCTGTATACTTTCTCTTTGCTTCTTCCTCAACTGTAAAAGCTGGAAACAAACCTCCTGTCATGTTAGCATATCTCCAACGCTTTATTCTGTCCTCATGATTTACTCCCCATAACCTTCCAGGCACAAACTCATGATTCTTTAATCCTCTGAATCTCTCTCGCTCATACATCTCATCTTCCCATTCCGTTAAGGCTTCAAACTGTGTCGGTCTAGGTCTAGGTTCTAACATTGCCATCTTTTCTCTCAAGTTCCGTAGTACAGCTACATTAAATGAACCATTCTCAGGGAAAGCCAATGCTCCATCATTCTTGGTATATTTTGTCCAATTTTCTAACCATATGCATGTATGATATCCATATTTCAGCATCATATGCGAAGCTGGTGATTTCGGCAGAGGAATTATTTGTCCCTCTCTAGTCACTACCTTTTTGTCTTTCTTAAAGAAGTTCTTAACTTTCGACATCCATGACGTTTTCTCTCTACCATACTCATAGTACGACATGATTCACAACCTCTTTTCTCCTTAAATGATCCGCAATTCAACACTGTTCTCTATGCGTTATTCCAACCAATACTAGCGCGACTCACACCAACACGTGATCATCCCTTTCCACAGCCTCTCTCCTCTATCACATGGTCCCCCGCTCATGCGTACTCTAGCAACTAGCGGCCATTTTATATCGCTGCTCGACAGGCCTAAGCGCACTATTTTCAAAGATAAACAAAATATTGTTAAAACTAAGAAATATAAACCCTTTCGTTTCCCTCCCGTCTTTCTACGTACCCCAATTAGGTATTACCTAGCAAAAAGCAACATATAAAGCTGTCCCTTACTTACCATCGCTTTATTTTGCAACCACACGTTTTATTTAAAAGCACAGATCATGCGTTTATTATATAATTAGTACGCAAATATTATGTTATGTTAGACACGTAAACAATTATAAGTTGATTAATTTGCACACGGAATAGCGTGTTACCTTTAACCCTTAACATGTAACATACATTATTGGTTATTTACTTAAACGAACATGTTTATTAATTATTTTACGAAAATATTAGGAGGTTAAAAAAAATTCATTTACCCTGCTCCATCACCACGTTTCTAATTCTGTTCACCATTCATGAACTCTTACATGCTGCAAGAACTATTAAAAGATCTCTCATGTGTCACTCTAGATTAGAATGTAATGTGTTCATACAGCACCTGTGCTGCAGTCGTGCTGCTTCGGAGAGGTTTGCGTAACAGCTTACGCTATTTCCCGGGGAAGTGGCAGGAAAGGCAAATTCGATCCTTGCGAGATTGGAACTAATGAGCTGCTGGTTGCATCAGAATCCTGCAACTGGTGCACTCACCACACAGGCTACCTTTCTGGCCTTAAAATATGTATTGGTTTCACATTTTCTTGCACAACCAGTCTGCTGCCAGCATCTCATAAGCCTTTGTAAGTGAAGTGCATGCACGAGTTAAAAAAGTGACTCAAGATACCAGTGAACCACATTTTGTTACGAAAGCGTAATTGGACAGCTTTTTCTAGATACTTCACTAAAAAGTACACTTTCTTTTTTTTCACCCCTACAGCCACAGCATGCCACATCGACTCATCAACATGTTCAGTCACTCAGGAAATTGAACTTACTATAGCTCTTAATGAACTAGTCTGAAGAACAGCCTTTCTTAAAATAAAGAACACTACATCACGACGTAGTAACAGTCCACTTCCGCTTCCGGGACCCACCCAGCCCTTTAACTGCTCGTTTACTACTGCGTCCTGCCTTTGGCCTATGTACGCGCTATACAAATATCACATCCACACATAGCTGTGCGACATTATTTACAACAACAACGACCCATGTGACACCCCCCTCTCCGCACACGCACAACACAGCATCATGCACCACACGAGCTCGCCACAGGTGCTGCCTCAGCGGAACCGCCCGCGCGCATGAAGGGGCGGAAGCTAGCTTGACGAGCAGACTCAGCCCTGCAGGAAGTGGTAATGTTAGCAACATCTGCTGCAGATCCAGGCTCTGGATGAGGTCATGTGTTTACTTCTCTTCCCGGTTTCACAAGCGTGGATGACACAAGGCGAGCTTTAGAGCAGGAGGAAGCAAAAACTACGACCAGACATCCCCAGTGCACCACAACTGTGTCTACAGCAAAGGGGAGGCGTTCACGGGCACAGTGTAATGTAGACACAGGTGGCATGTGTATCTAGGATAAGTAAGAATGTCTAAGGTATGACACAGAGCTGGGGACAGATCCCCCCCGACCCCCACCCAGGATTTTGCAGCATAAAAGCAAAATGTGTGGCCCGAACCCCACAATTTGTGGTATTTTTGTTAAGGGCACAAAATGTGCCTCTCACAAAAATAGCTCTCGACCTGCAGTATTTTACTGCTGAAGACTCTGACAAGTCACACTGCCTGACCTGGCAGAGTCTTCTGCACAAAGCGCTTAGAAGCCTACGAGCGTGCTGAGAAACAGAGGGCCATACACACAAACACATGCACACTCACCACCATGCTTTAGCGCGCACATACACGCACCCACATTAACAAATTCACCTCTGCGATTTCAAATTGTAGTCAACGTTCAAGAAGAATTTTTTTTTACTGCATTGCATTAAATGTACAGATCGAAGACGAAACCAAGATTTTTTTCCTTTGAGAGGTCGGGGGCAGTGCGCTCCTCCACGCTAATTAGAAACAGATGGCCCCATAAAGATAAGAGATCGAAGACGAAACCAAGATTTTTTTCCTTTGAGAGGTCGGGGCAGTGCGCTCCTCCACGCTAATTAGAAACAGATGGCCCCATAAAGATAAGAAATTGCTTCACGACAGCCGTGAAGCTGACGACCCAGTCCGGATGGGCCGTCCAAAAGGGAGAAAGGGCAGTGACCAAAAAGCATCCTTTTCAATGGGAAGCCAGCGTTTAGCATAAACGCTGACGCGACCCAATGAAAAGGATGGGCGGGGCTTCAAGTTCCCTTCTGAAATCTCCTCTTTCACACTATGTCTCGCCGAGCGAGCAGCGCATGCGTTGCAACGCTAGGCAAGACCTAAAAAGAAGGGAGGGTCTCTGACAAAGGCATGTTTTCTTCACTTTACTTAGATAAAAAAAAAATGCACGGATTAGTTCACACTGGTGAAACACACCTGAAAACAAGTGAGACCACTTTTGCTCAGGCCCCCTGCCCCCGCTCAATCTGCATACATTAATGGGCCGGCCCAGCGAGAGAAAGGGAGTGACACCTCTGCCCATTGATAAAAGAAGGTAATGGACACCCATCTACCTCCAGAAAGGCCACTCAGCCACCCACTGGGCTGCTGGTGGCATCCTAACAACACAGACACCGCCCAAATCGGCCCTCCAGGCTGCCCAAAAAAGCGGCCCACAGCTGGCAATCGCATACCGGCCCCTCGGCCATTGCCCGAGTGCCCGCGTTACCAATCCAACCCTGCAGTAGAGCAACAAAACAAAACATTAGGATTGAGGGAGCAAGACTGCTGGGGCGGAAACCTGAACTCAGGTTTCTTTTTTAATATAACCAACTTTGGACAGCGGAAATTTGCACAAATTAACAGAATAAAGAAATAAGATCTCTGGAACAGCTGATGGTAAGGAATACCTGAAATCAGAGACATTTTCCCATAGGTTCTTTTAATCATATCAACTTTAAAATAAGGACTTTTTTTTTAATCAAATTTTAATCTGATTGTATCAAGCTATGTATATGATAAAAGTACATGCAATGGTTTTAATTTAATCAAGCACGATAAATTACTACTTCTATGTTAATGTCAAGAGTGCATAACAGCTCCCCACCTACTGATGTCTGGTCACTGCCTCTAGGCTATTTTTATAAACCCAATATCCGCCATAATTCTCCCTCTATTTCTCCATTCTTGTTGCAAAATAGGTTTTCTTCCCTCTCTGGTTTAGATACCTTAGATTGACTGTATTCCACACCAATGTTCATCGAACCAGCTTCTATTACAACAGTACCTGTTTCCCTGATAAAAGATGCTTCTGGGCCACTAGACCAATATCTGCAGGTGTTAAGCTGGAACATTGCCGGCTTAGCCTCCAAAGTAGATAATGAGGACTGGGTAAAGCTGGTAAATAAATTTGACATCTTAATGTTTCAGGAGACCTGGGCTACAAGGGAGTTATATCTCGAGGGCTTTCAATGTTTTAATGTTTGTGCACTTGCCCCTAAATATGGGCGACCCTCTGGTGGCCTTTCTATTTGGGTTAACATTTTGTCTGGTGGTAGTGTCAAAATTATCCCTACAAATAGTCTAAACTTCCAAGCCCTGATATATACGCGGGGCTTCTCTTTGTTTTATTAATTTTTATAACAATGACTTTTTAAGTGTACCTAACATGATTTTTGCAAATCTTTTTAATTTTGTCTCAGATATACAAACCCTAACAGGGTACCAGAATTTATCTGGAATCTGCCTGGGCGGCGATTTTAATGTTAAGATCTCTGGGGCAATTAAATTGGACACTGTCCATGAACCATATGTAAATCTGTGTAAAAGGTGGACTGAACTATTGGATTATTTGTCGAATCACGACTTATTAAATGTGATGGATATTGCAGCCATAAACCATCATGATGACAGTCGCTCAATACCCACCTACAGAGGTCGTGGATGTGCCTCAATAATTGATTATGTTTTTATATCAGCCACGCTTGAAGATATTTTAGCCAGAGCTGAGGTTATACCTGTTGTGTTTGGGGACCACAACCCAACCTCGGTTATGCTTAGAATTGCCCTTAGAAATAATTTTATTGCAGAACCAGGGGCCTGTAATCTATCATCCTCAACTGATAATCTAAGAATTATTTGGAAAGGTATCGACAACAGTAATGTGTTCTCGAACATGTTAACATCTTATCGATCACTTATTGATACGTGTTTGTCGCTTACTGACCCTAATCCTGAGGTAGTTGCTGCTTTTGCCCACTTACGCGCAGGCATTAAACAAATGATCTCAAAACCTGCGCTTAATAATAACTACAATCCCAAGTGGTTTAATAGCGTTTGCTCACGGTCCAATAGAGAGCTTCGTGCTGCCTTGTCGGCTACACCCAGGGATGCAAACCTTATCAGATTAATGAGGAATCAATATAACAAAGTGGTTAAGCAGAGGAAAGAGGAGATCCTGAAAGAACAGTGGGATAATTTGGCCTGTGCCGCAAGATTTAACAATACAAACAGCTTCTGGGCAGCAGCTAAAAATATGAGAACTATGGGCCAGACTCTAACTCCCCTAAGCTGTAATATAACCAGCGATGCCTGGGTCACCCATTTCTCAAAAATATATACAGCCTCTCCTCAGAATGAGGTCCATATGGACTTTCAAGTTGCTACACGAATCCAGATATCATTATCTGAAGTTGAGGATGCAATTGACCAAAGTTTAGGTAACAAGGCCCCTGGCCCTGATGGGCTTTCTATTGACCTTATTAAGCTTAAACCGGAGTTTTGGGCACCGCTTTTACTTAATGTTTTTAACAACCTAACAAACTCCCAGATCCCCAGCACATGGTCGACCAGTATCATAGTCCCAATTTTCAAAAAGGGGGACAGGTCCAACCCCAGTTGTTATAGACCGATCTCTTTGATCGATAATACACTTAAGATACTTGGGGGTCGATTCCGATTCGGGCCGGAAAAAGCACCGACCGACTCGGATCCGGAAAAATACCGACCGACACGTACCCGTGGCGCACGACACGCCAAGTACGATGCAAGGCGCGAAAAATCCGACCGACACGTACCGAAACAAAGTCGACCGACCGAGCCGCACGGAAAGCAGCAATCCGGCCGGAAAAACACGCGAATCCAACCGACCGACACGCACCCGGAACAAATCCGACCGAAAGCGTACACGCGAACTCCAAACCGCAAAGTACGATGCAAGGCACGAAAACCACGACCGAGTCGGACGGAGGACAAGCCGTACGACCGACACGCATACAAAACCGAGCCGAAGCAACACAAAACACCGCGACCGACGCGTACGCAGCATAGAAAACTGCACAAACACAGCGTGAGCGAAACGGAGAACACCGTACGAGACCAATGCAGGGTCCGACTCGGTCACAAGAACGTTTCCAACATACACAAACAGCACAAAGGAAAAATCACCCAAAAAAGGCCAAACAAGCAATTACCAAGCCAATAAATACTGGGGGGGGTGGGGACAGAGAACAAAGACACACCCACAACTCCACCTATATAAAGGACACAAATCACTACCATGAGCCTTTGCAAATGCCATTCCACTGCCAGCACCCAAGAGAAAGCAACCACACACCCACAGCTCATCCCTCACACAAGCCACACACCATCAGCACACCAACAAATACCTACCTCACATACACCCAGCAAAACACACACTCACACACCCTCACCTGCACACCAACACACACATCACCCACCATCACCACCCATCACCATGCCCCCCAAGAAGAATCCCAAGTTCCTAGATAGTGAATTGGAAGTCATGGTAGACGAGATCCTCAGGGTGGAGCCACAGCTGTTTGGCACACTGGTCCAACAGACCCCCATGTCGCAGAAAACCAAGATGTGGGAGAGGATCATCAACAGGGTGAACGCCCAATCACCATGTCGGCGCACAAAGACCGACATCCAGAACAGGTGGTATGACGTGCGCAGGAGGGTACGGGACATGCTGAAGAAAGACTACATCGACAGCCAATACACCGGCAGTGGCCCTCCTGCCAAGCCAATATACCTCAGGCCCTGGGAGGAGAAGGTGCGGGCCATCCTTCCGCCAGTGAGCGTATATGGACTAGAGGACATCCCAGAGCCTGGTGAGTACACAACAAATGTACACAATATACTGCCACAAAACACACATCACTGTCAAGGGGAGAGTCAAACCATGTACTCATAGCAATTACACAGCAACTAGAACAGAATCATCCCAAAATGTGTATGTCAGTCAGATAAACACAACACATGCCATCAAAAAAGTCACATCCAACTGTGCCAACACATGTACAAACACAACCACAACTACAGCTAGGCAGTGGCACAAATAGAACTAACAAACACATCCACACATGTAGCCACCACAACAACACCAACACACAGTGAAGACCACTCAAAGGAAGGAATTCTGTGTATGCTGGCCAAGTCAGTGTAGCCAATAGCATCATGGGAGTCGCAGTCACACATATTGCCCCCCACAACTGTCCCATCAACACCACCATGAACCATGCGCACATCACAGGGAGTGGAGAAGGACTCACAAGATGGCTGACACTGGCTACTGCTGTGGGGAGCACAAGGCCCTGCTGGCAACTGTGCACCAACAAACAGCAGGACACCACTGACTGACATCCTGAGAGACAACTTACACTCCCTGCAATGCAAGCACGTTCCATGGTGGGATAACTGGCTGGCTGGCTGGGTGGGAAGGGGGACTTGCAGCACTGACCATAGTCACAAGCACCTCCCCTCACACACCCCCAACACAAACTCCACAGAACCCACCTGGTAGAATGCAATGCCCCCCATCCTAACACAAGATCCCACAAAGAACCACCACCCTGGGTTATGTTGTGTGAAGCACAGGGACACTCTTGGGACTCTTAGCCAAACAACTGCCAGGACAACACTCCCAGCCATCCTGTCAGCACAGCCACCCCACCCCACAGGGAAGCAGAATCAAAAGGAAGGAAGCATGGGCATGCTGGGAAGGGGGTGGAGGCAATAGCATGATGGGAGTCGTAGTCACTGATATTGGTCACCCCCACAACTGTCCCATCAACACCACCCTGAACCATGCTCACATCACAGGAAGTGGAGAAGGACTCACAAGATGGCTGACACTGGCTACTGCTGTGGTGAGCACAAGGCCCTGCTGGCAACTGTGCACCAACAAACAGCAGGACACCACTGACTGACATCCTGAGAGACAACTTACACTCCCTGCAATGCAAGCACGTTCCATGGTGGGATATCTGGCTGGCTGGGTGGGAAGGGGGACTTGCAGCACTGACTATAGTCACAAGCACCTCCCCTCACACCCCCCCAACACAAACTCCACAGTACCCACCTGGTAGAATGCAATGCCCTCCATCCTAACACAAGATCCCACAAAGAACCACCACCCTGGGTTATGTTGTGTGAAGCACAGGGACACTCTTGGGACTCTTAGCCAAACAACTGCCAGGACAACACTCCCAGCCATCCTGTCAGCACAGCCAGCCCACCCCACAGGGAAGCAGAGTCAAATGGAAGGAAGCATGGGCATGCTGGGAAGGGGGGAGGAGGCAATAGCATGATGGGAGTCGTAGTCACAGCTCTACATCCCCCACCACATGGCCCAGCAAGCTCACACTCACGCATGCACATCCCACAGAGAGTGGAAAGGCCCATCAAAGATGTCTGACACTGTTGCTGTGTCGTGGGGAGCACAAGGGCATGCTGGGTACTGCACACCAACCAACAGCAGGACACCACTGTCAGCCATCTTGCCATTGCTCTCACACCCACACACACTGAACTCCACACAAAAGCAAGTAAGTATGGGAATGCTGGGAAGTGGGGTGGAGGCAATGGCATGATGGGAGTCGTAGTCACAGACATAGCTCACCCCCACAACTGTCCCATCAACACCACCCTGAACCATGCTCACATCACAGGGAGTGGAGAAGGACTCACAAGATGGCTGACACTGGCTACTGCTGTGGGGAGCACAAGGCCCTGCTGGCAAATGTGCACCAACAAACAGCAGGACACCACTGACTGACATCCTGAGAGACAACTTACACTCCCTGCAATGCAAGCACGTTCCATGGTGGGATAACTGGCTGGCTGGCTGGGTGGGAAGGAGGACTTGCAGCACTGACCATAGTCACAAGCACCTCCCCTCACACCCCCCAACACAAACTCCACAGTACCCACCTGGTAGAATGCAATGCCCTCCATCCTAACACAAGATCCCACAAAGAACCACCACCCTGGGTTATGTTGTGTGAAGCACAGGGACACTCTTGGGACTCTTAGCCAAACAACTGCCAGGACAACACTCCCAGCCATCCTGTCAGCACAGCCAGCCCACCCCACAGGGAAGCAGAGTCAAAAGGAAGGAAGCATGGGCATGCTGGGAAGGGGGAGGAGGCAATGGCATGATGGGAGTCGTAGTCACAGACATAGCTCACCCCCACAACTGTCCCATCAACACCACCCTGAACCATGCTCACATCACAGGGAGTGGAGAAGGACTCACAAGATGGCTGACACTGGCTACTGCTGTGGGGAGCACAAGGCCCTGCTGGCAAATGTGCACCAACAAACAGCAGGACACCACTGACTGACATCCTGAGAGACAACTTACACTCCCTGCAACGCAAGCACGTTCCATGGTGGGATAACTGACTGGCTGGGTGGGTGGGAAGGAGGTCCGGCTGTCAATCAAACACAACCAATGCAGACCATGTTCACACCCCAGAAAATACATAGAAATGCCCAAATAATGCAGGACAATGTGCCACACCAATATCAACCCCTGACTGTGACGACTCAGGACAATGCAATGTACAGGCCCGCACCCAGAGGCACAGTCACAACTGTCATGTGTGTCAACCATTGATGCCTGCAGAAACATGACATACATTGTTTGTGTCTCCCAAAAACAGGTGATGATGGGGACACAGCAGCAGACGCTGAGGAGTCCCAGTCCCAGGCTCAAGAGGATGCCGAGCTCACTGGCGTCGTACAGCCTCTGTCCTCCTCGGACGATGAAGAACAACCTGGCACATCCGGTGCAAGTCAACATGCAGCACCAGCAGGACCACCAGCTGCAGCACCAGCAGGACCACCAGCTGCACCCCCTGCACCCACCCCTACAACGACTGTCACCACGAATACCATCCCTGCCGACATGGACAGAATAAGGAGCAACACCAGCACAGTGACCCTGGACCAACCTGGGGCCATGGACACCACCACCACCACCAACCCCCAAGGTGGACCAGGGTTATCTGTGCGTGCCACTGCACACACTGCACATGTCAGCAGGGGTGGTGGGAGGGGTGGGAGACAGAGGTCGCTGCTTGCAGACGTTGCTGGTGTGCATGATGACCCACAACTGGTACGCATAGCTGATGCGTACCAGTCCAGCACCGGAGAGCTCAGCCAGGTAGTGGGACTCCTCAGAGACATTAAACAGCAGCAGGCTGCCCATCATGCCCGCTTGGACTCCCACATGTCCCACGTGGAGTCACACATGTCCTGTGTGGACTCACACATGTCCCGCGTGGAGTCCAAGTGGGATGCACTGCATGAGATGACGGCGGTGCACAGGGACATTTTACAATGCCTCCGCCAGATGAACAGCAACCAGTCCACACCTCCCTGTGTGCCAACAACATCTGGTGCCGAACAAACTGCAACTGCCACAGGGAGGGAGGAGGACTCTGGCGGAGAGTCCCCTGCACCGCAGCAGCCTGCACTTGAGGGCCCCCCCAAGAAGAGGGGTCGTCCGAGGAGGGAAAAGTGAGAGGCCGATGGCCAAGCGCAACTCCCAGGAAGCCTGAACCTGTTCTGGATGTTCGCCTTTGTGCACAGACTGTTCACCCTGTTGACGGCAACACTACTCCCACACATTGCATGGGGAGTACAAGTTGGACCAATGTGTCAGACAACTGTGGCCCCGATACTGGGGATCCTGTCTACCCGGACTTTCAATTCACCTAGGAACTTGGGATTGCAAGATTCATGTACAGCACAACCCATCCTATGCACTATTAACACAAATGTATCACAATAAACACACTAATACACCATACTTGCCTCTGTCGTGATTCCAACGTGGGTGCTGTTATGGGGATGATGAACTGCAAAATTACACTGTGTATGCGAACTGCAACAGCAAGGACAACACAGGCATGTGAGTACAGGAAACGTGACACACATGAGGGAGACACACCACCAGGGCTACACGACACATACACACCTAGGCCATCTGACTCATTGCCTACACTGATGTTGCCAGGGAAGACGGTGCAATGCACAGACACCACACCCATTCCCAGTTGTAGTCAAGTAGCCCACAGGTGCAGTAAGCAAATGGCAGTCAAATGTGTGACCACAGACAACGCACATCACAAAGTGAAGCACAGGTTTATTACACAGTTGCAACATGCCGTAACCACTACAGATGCAAGGTAACCCCACCTGGCAGCGGGCACACAGTCAACAACTGTAGACGGAAGGAAGTCCATGGGTGTGGCGCACATCACCTGTAGGGACACAACAGCTACCAGCCTGGATGTGCAATCACGTCGTCGGTGGACACAGTTGACCAAACGAATCTGAAAGTACCCTGTGAAGGACAGAAATGACACACAGTCAAAAGCAATGGAGTACAGGACAGAACAGCAAAACACATGCACAATACATGTTACAAGATACCCACCCAGAACCAAGTTAGCATGTCAACACTGTTGGGGAGTACAGCCCACCTGTCACCACACATCGCAACACACATCCAGTCAAGTGGCCCATGGACACACTCCAACAGCACCAGAGCACCACCCACACATCATGCCAACTCACATCATTGACATGACACCTCAGGATACTCACATTCAGCTAAAGAAGTTGGTGATGAGCTGTGTGCGGACATCACCATCACCATCATCATCATCATCGTCACTGGCATCGTGGTCCAGGCCAGGATCCTCCACAGGTGGCGGATGTTGGTCATTGTCATCCTGGATGAGAGGCAACTCCTTCCGCACTGCCAGGTTGTGGAGCATGCAGCAGACGATGATAATCTTGCACACTTTCGCAGGGGCATATGGGAGGGACCCTCCGGTCTTGTCCAGGCAGCGGAAGCGGCTCTTCAGGAGACCAAAGGTCCGCTCAATCACTCTCCTGGTCCGACCATGTGCCTCATTGTAGCGCATCTGGGCAGGTGTCACAGGGTTCCTGAGGGGTGTCAGCAACCACGGCATGTTGGGGTATCCCGAGTCACCTACGGACAGACAAGTGCACATTAGCTGACTTGGAAAAGTGGGCGGAATACTACAGATCAGATCACACACAATGGCACAAAGTCAGTACACACCGACAAGCCAGGCACGCTGGTTCTGCATCTGTGCCATCATCCTGGGGATGCGACTACTCCTCATCACAAAGGCATCGTGTGCTGAACCAGGGAAACGGGCACACACGTGTGTGATGGTCATGTCTGCAAGACACACCACCAGTGCATTGACCGAGTGGTAGTGCTTGCGGTTCCTGTAGGCCTGCTCCTGGGCCTGTGGTGGTACCAAAGCCACATGTGTCCCATCAATGGAGCCAATTACATGCGGCATCCTCCCCAGGGCATAAAAGTCACTCTTCACGTCAGTGAGTCGTCGCAGTCTAGGGAAATAGATGTACCGGTTCAGGAAGAGCAACATTGCCGCCAAAACATCGCGGAGCACACGGCTGAACATGGTCTGTGACATCCCACCAGCAGTCGCCACAGTATGTTGGAAGGTACCAGTGGCAAAGAAGTGTAGGGCTGCCATCACCTTCACCTTGGGGGTCAGCGCTGTAGGATACGGCCGGCCAGGCTGCAAATGTGGGGACAACTGCACTGCCAAATCCTCAATCAGCTGCCTGGTGAAGCGGTACCGTCGGATGCTGTCCCGTTCCACCATCGTTGCCAGGTCTGGGAATGGCCGATGGACAGCAGGAGCCCTGCAGTGCAGAGGAGAAGTAAGCAAGATTGTCAGTCACCCCACATATGCGGCATTGAACACACTCAAGATCCCAACATACATCATTATGAGGCACAACTACATGAAGTGTGCAGTACCGGAAGGACATGTATGGTACATACATGGCCAACATCTGTCAACACGGTCCAACAGGTGGCATCAATTAGTCCCAGGTTGGCCCATTGGATATCATGAGGCCGTGTCACAGTTCCCATCTCCTGCTGCCGTGTCACAATAACCCCCACAGGGACATGTGAGGACAGATGTGCCCCAGGCACCACAGCTCAACGACAGGTACATTCCCAGGGACCCTGTAATGCCACATGGACACTGGCATTACATGGAGTATCATGTATACACCACAGCAAAACAACCATGACCCCCACAGGTAGTGGCCCCACTTGCCACGGCAGGACAGACATGGACGTCTGTGACACACACGCACAACATCAGAGTCCATGCACACACAACGTGGATGTGGAGACTGTCTCCCATTGTGCACATGAAATCAGAGACATTGTAAACACCACATGCACAAAGACTGTGGAGGACCATCACTATTGTGCCACTGGGACACCCTGGCTCAAACATACCGTCCCACATGGGACTCACGGGGTATGTGACATGACATACACATACACCACTGTGAAATGTGACCATGGCACATGCACAGATATGAACAGTTGCACATCACAGTGGTCACGTACACGTAACACCCAGGATCCTGTCCCCATGAACACGTGCACAGCCTGGGGGTGGCTGCCCACAGGTGACACCCACAGGACAACATGTACACCAACATACACACAATAGGAAATGCAGCCTTACATGCCTTATGATAAAGTTTGGACAGGCTGTCGTGATGTAGGTGTGCCCCTCACTCCCTGGGAGCTATCTGTGGCTGGCATATGTCCATCTGAGACAGGCATGCTGACATATGCCAGTCACATGTACAGTGATGCGTTGAACAGCAATGGACCGATCGGTGCCTCCGGCCGGCCCATTGCTTTCAATGTGTCGCGGGTACGCGTTGTACCCCTGTGCGCGTTGAACTGCAATGGACCGATCGGTGCCTCCGGCCGGCCCATTGCTTTCAATGTGTGCGGGTACGCGTTGTACCCCTGTGCGCGTTGAACTGCAATGGACCGATCGGTGCCTCCGGCCGGCCCATTGCTTTCAATGTGTGCAGCGTTGTACCCCTGTGCGCGTTGAACTGCAATGGACCGATCGGTGCCTCCGGCCGGCCCATTGCTTTCAATGTGTGCGGGTACGCGTTGTACCCCTGTGCGCGTTGAACTGCAATGGACCGATCGGTGCCTCCGGCCGGCCCATTGCTTTCAATGTGTGCGGGTACGCGTTGTACCCCTGTGCGCGTTGAACTGCAATGGACCGATCGGTGCCTCCGGCCGGCCCATTGCTTTCAATGTGTGCGGGTACGCGTTGTACCCCTGTGCGCGTTGAACTGCAATGGACCGATCGGTGCCTCCGGCCGGCCCATTGCTTTCAATGTGTGCGGGTGCGCGTTGTACCCCTGTGCGCGTTGAACTGCAATGGACCGATCGGTGCCTCCGGCCGGCCCATTGCTTTCAATGTGTGCGGGTACGCGTTGTACCCCTGTGCGCGTTGAACTGCAATGGACCGATCGGTGCCTCCGGCCGGCCCATTGCTTTCAATGTGTGCGGGTACGCGTTGTACCCCTGTGCGCGTTGAACTGCAATGGACCGATCGGTGCCTCCGGCCGGCCCATTGCTTTCAATGTGCGCGGTACGCGTTGTACCCCTGTGCGCGTTGAACAGCAATGGACCGATCGGTGCCTCCGGCCGGCCCATTGCTTTCAATGTGTGCGGGTACGCGTTGTACCCCTGTGCGCGTTGAACTGCAATGGACCGATCGGTGCCTCCGGCCGGCCCATTGCTTTCAATGTGTGCGGGTACGCGTTGTACCCCTGTGCGCGTTGAACAGCAATGGACCGATCGGTGCCTCCGGCCGGCCCATTGCTTTCAATGTGTGCGGGTACGCGTTGTACCCCTGTGCGCGTTGAACTGCAATGGACCGATCGGTGCCTCCGGCCGGCCCATTGCTTTCAATGTGTGCGGGTACGCGTTGTACCCCTGTGCGCGTTGAACAGCAATGGACCGATCGGTGCCTCCGGCCGGCCCATTGCTTTCAATGTGTGCGGGTACGCGTTGTACCCCTGTGCGCGTTGTACCGCAATGGACCGATCGGTGCGCACCCATTGACAATGGGCTTGCCTGGCAACGGACGCGTTTTCGAATTTCGAACGAGTCGGTTGCTGGAAAATCAGTTGGTCACCCACAACAATGTTGCAAAATCATGTATGTCATGAAGTTGAAGATTTGAAGGATGCTGTGGGCGTGTTTTGGTGCTGCTATTCCATGGATTGGCCAGATTCAGAAGATGCAAACGACTTGGACCTATCACTTTGGACACAAGGGACAGTATCTGCCTCTCCAGCACATATATATTGCTGGCTGTTCCCCTGAGAGCCCACTTGCCTACACTACATGCTCCAAGACGACATCTGCCACTGCACTGCTGCTGTCTCTGCCCCTCTGGACCCTGCAATGGCACGTACTGTGGAGAGAGCCCCAGCCTTCAGCCTTGAAGAGAACCAGGCCCTGCTGGACAGCCTACTTCCACAGTACAGCAAGCTGTATGGGACACCAGGGGAGCAGGTGAGTGTTCTGTGCACTGCCTTTCTGAATGTGCATTTTGTCTGACTAGCAAGGCTGAGAGTCTGCACGCCACTGGCTAGCAGGCTCACTGAGTAGTTGTCACCCCCCATAGTGTGTAGTGACTTGCACTGGACAGGTATGGTGCAGTGACAGTGCATTTGAACATGGTTTTACTTCCCATGCAATGATACCATGTAGTGACGTCTGGCAAACTGTCCATGGTCAGCTTTGCACTGCCTGTGTACATCATGTGCCCCTGTGATTGAGACATGTATATACAACTGTGTCATGCACGGATATGTTGCATGTGTGGTAATGGCCTTTTCACTTTGTCATCCTGACAGGTTAATGCCCATCGGAAGCAGGAAATCTGGAAGGACATCGTCCGGGCTGTCCGGTCCGTGGGGGTCTACAAGCGCCGGATCCGCAACTGCCAGAAGAGGTGGCAGGACCTTCGGGGCTGGACCCGGAGGATTGCACGGGTCCAGCTGAAGCTGTCGCCTCCTCGCAGGAGGGGCGGAACACGGACCCTGACCCCCACATGCTCCAGATCCTGGCGGTGGTGTTTCCAGACCTGGATGGGCAGCTGAAGGCCAGACAGCAGCAAGGAGGGGGTGAGTCAAAGACTGCACTGTGAACTCTGTATTACATGCTTTGTGCCCTCCTCTGGCCTGGTTCAACTGCCACAGTGCAGCAGTCATGTTGTCCAGGAGCCATGTCCCTCTATTGTGCACTGCCCACTGCTCATCTGATACCCAGGTGTGGCCCTTACAGTCAGGGAATTGTGTCACTTGGGACTGTGTCCTTGCAGTTTGCTTCACTAAAGGTGGGGGACAGCATCTGTTTCCCTAACTCTGTTGTGGGCATCATGGGTGGGTCCATTGTTCACACAACGCCTGGGTTTGGACATGTGATCTGCGTGTTGCTTTGATATGCGGTCCACTTGCTGAGCTGAGCCACCACATGTGCCTGGGGTATGTGGCACACGCCCATGCAGCGGGTGGGAACAATGTTTGTGCCCCAGGAGTGTGCAGATTACGTGTGTCACACATACATAGCCAGCTATCCACTGTCCAGGGCACATCCCTCATTCATGTGGAGCAGGACAGTCATGCCTACTCCAGGCCATGCAATGCACTCTGTACTCCCACTCCCGTGTATCAGCTGACACATTGTGCACAGTGATTTGACCCCTCCGGTGTCTGCCTCTGTGTCAGTGTGCTGTGGATTAGTTGCCAGGACTGCTGGGGTGTTTCTTGGTAGGGGCTCAGCATGCCCCTGGAGATGTGACCATAGGAGACGATACTTGTGTGTCACATAGGTGTTTGATCAGCTGCCCGTGCAGACTGGGGTATGCGAATGTGATGTTCAGGCAGCTGTTCCCCATTCACAGCAAATTGTGAGGGGCTCAGGTTCAGAGGGTAGTGTCACAGGTCTCCCATATGTCCAATAGGTGTGACCTGGACAGATGAGGGTTGAGATGATGTGTTGTGTGGGGGATGTACATGTGCACTTGTGCAGCTCCAGGACTTGCATTCCCCATGACCTACTATTGTGACACAGTGCATAGTGTTGTTGTCTGGCTGCCAAGTCATACATCACTGAGACAGTGATGTATGACTTAGCAGTCATGCCTCTGCCATGGCATGTGTCAACTTATTTGTGGTCCTGCAGGGGAGTGACATGTGCTACATGCACACCATAGTGGCGCTGGCTATCAGGACATGGGTGCATCATGGTGTCTGTCGCTGGTATGCATCACATGCATTTCCTATTTGACTCTGGGCATCCCTTTCATCCGGAAACCTGTACTCACTCAGTGGCAAGAGCTGTGATGTGTCCACACCGTGTCCTCTGCACTGTCCAACTACTGTGTACTTGGTGCATGTGTCCACACTGGGGTGTTGCAATCCAACAGACACCAGACAGATGGGTGCAAGGCCATGTGGGATGTGAGTGCCATGCTTGGCATCAGACTGACAATTGGCTTCTCCTGTTCAGTTAGGGCACTTTTAGCAATGTACAACTAATGATGCCAGGGCTTGCTCTGTGATGTGCTGTGCTCACAGTGGTGTGTGCGTTTGGTGCAGGTGACTGATGTCTGTCTGTTTCCCCATTGTTTGCAGATACATCCACGGCCACGGAAGGGGACAGCTCCACGGACCAGGAGGAGCCAGAGAGCCAGACTGGGTCAGCAGCCGAGGAGTGGTCGGAGGGACCCAGTGGCACGGAGGGCGAGGGAGCCACACCGAGGAATCCTCAGCACCATCCACCTCAGCTGAGGACCAGAGCAACTCGGAGGATGACTCCCTTGTGGAGGCGGGTGTCAGCAGCCACCACACCCCAGCTAGTGTTGCTGTCCCCGCCACCACCAGCACCACCACCGCCCTCCCATCGGCTCCCATTCCCAAGGTCCGTGGAGGCTCCCATGTTCGGGAGCGTGTCTCCTTTGGCCCAGGCACCGCACCCCCTGTCCCTGTGTCCCCTGCTGCCCTGAGTGAGGAGTCTGTGTACCTCCTTCGCCAGCTCCATGTAGGGCAGACAGCCATGCTGAGTGTCCTCCATGCGCACACCGCACTGTTGACTCAGCTGGTGTCGTTCATGGAGGGCATCTCATCGGGCATGTCTGACCTACAGAGGGGCAACAGGTCCATGGACTCCTCCCTGACGGCAGCAGTGTCCCTCCTCAGACAGTCCCTCACCCCTCCTGCCTCTGCTCCATCCACACTCCCCAGCACCTTGCCCGTCCCAAGCACACACACACCGGCACAGGCACACACCAGCACACACACATCCAGCACACAGACACACACGCCACAAACTAAACGCACACGCACGCACAGTCAGGGGACTGAAACCAGACTCACAGGGGATGGGGCCCTGGTACACACACACGCATCCACGGGCACTGCACAGTCCTCAGTTGCCTCTCCCTCCAAAGCACCCTCCCTTGCCTCACCTGCAACCCCAAAGACCCAGCGCCTCTTCCTCAGTGACCTCGGCCTCTTCCCCTCCGATCCAGCTGCCCCAGCATCCAGGGGGAAGAGGAAGCCCCCACACGGAGCAGAGTGCCCCTCGCCCCCGGACACCCTCCCCCAGGCGCAGACAGACTGAGGCCCCCACCCGCAAGTCCCCCGGAGTGGTAAGAGCAAGACCCCGCCGCCGCCCTGCAGCTAAAGCACCAGGTCACCTTCCTCCATCCCTCAGGCCCCCACTCCACAGGTGCCCCCGCCACACCCTGCCCCAGGTTCCCCCACCCACAGATATACCATCCCCAAGAGGCTCCGGCCTTCTCCCCCTGCCACTTGCTCTCCCGGCACCACACCCCCCGCTGCGCTTGTCTGTGCCACTGATGTGGTGAGGGTGTCCTCCCCCTCTGTCCAGCCCACCTTGCCTGTTCCCCATTCTCCTCCCCTGGTGGTAGGCACTGCAGTGGAGTCCACTACCACCCTGTCTGACTTGGGCACTGCAGTGGCGGACCTGCCCACTCCATCTGCAGGGTCCACTGCAGTCGTGCCGGCACCCACAACATCTGAGCCATGCCCCCAGTTGTGCCGGCACACACCATGTCAGACACCTCCACTGCAGTTGTCAGTGGCTCTCCAGCACCCACCACCCCTTCCCTGCTTCCTCCTGGTGAGCCCTGATCCTGTCCCTGCGGTGCCTGGCCTACCCCCGGTTGCCCCTCCTAGTGGATTGTCCCTGGTTTTGTGCAGGCATGTGTAGGGTGGCATCTGCCACTGTCACCCACTTGTGACTTTGTTGATGGACTGGCCATTGGCCTTTGTTTATGTTCTACCGGACTTCTACTTTTAATGCCACATATGCTGAATAAAGCAACCTTCTGTTCTCTAGTGCTTTTGCTTCTGATGTACATGATGTTGATGATGCTAACAATGCCCTTGCTGCAGTGATGGTGATATTTGGTCTCATGATAATGAAGTGTTACTGTGCAGGAACCCATGTGGTCCAGGGGTTATGTGTCCTATCCTGTGGTGTATCCATGTCATCCATAGCAGCATCTGAGGGTGTCATGTGTTCAGTATTTGGCAATGAGATTTCCTACTTAGATTGGCAACTTCACATCTGTGGCTTCCACCCCTGCACATCTGTTGTGCCTGCCATTGTTCTATTCGTCTACTTCCCTGACCGTGTGGCCATCTCCAGTGAACATGCAGGTTTGGGCATCAATGGGGAAGGACTCATCTGTGTTGTCAGTGCAACATTGCTATACAAGTGTGTTGGATCTGTGCTGATGATTCCGTTGGCACTTCCATGACCAGGCTGATGGGACGGGAGCCCTCATTTGTTGCTGATTGTTGATTGTGTGTCCCATTGCTGCCATGGTATGGTATCTGTTCGCCTCACATCTGCAGTCTCCACAGGGTATCTGCATGTGTGTGCCCATTGGTGCAAATATGTGGGTCTGCATTTGGATGGTCACTTCTGTCATTGTGTCATTGATGATTGTTGACGGTGTCAGCCCCCATGGGTGTTGTTTGTCTGCACATGGCCAAAGTTATGTCTTATTTGCACTGCAGGATTTGGCTCCCCCAATTTATGTTGCAATGGGACACATACACTACTTTGCCACTGATGTGTTTGTTGTTCTGTGACCAGGAATCATCCATGCAGTTTGGCAGTTGCACCTCTTACTTTGTCAACACTTGCCTTTTGGTCACTGTGATGATGGGGGTTTGGACCCCATTGCCACAATGTTCAAAATGTGCTGCAGCTATGGACCCCACACTTGCCTTTTGGTCACTGTGATGATGGGGGTTTGGACCCCATTGCCACAATGTTCAAAATGTGCTGCAGCTATGGACCCCACACTTGCCTTTTGGTCACTGTGATGATGGGGGTTTGGACCCCATTGCCACAATGGTCATGGCCTGCTTGCGTTGTGTGTGCCACACACATATTTGTGTGGCACATGTGCTAGGGGGTCACATTGTATGTTAGAAGTCATGTTCGGTGTTGTAGGCATTTGACACAGTCTACACACGCTTGTCATGGTGTTGGGGGATGTCTTCTTCTTGCATTCCCTAGGTTGTGGTGTGCTGGTTGTGTCATGCATTGTCCATCCTATGGGTGGGGGTGGGGGTGGTAGTGGTGGTAGGCATCCTGCCCCCCCTGGGTGAGGGTGGTAGTAGTGGTGGGCATCCTGCCCCCCCTGGCTGAGGGTGGTAGTAGTGGTAGGCATCCTGCCCCCCCTGGGTGAGGGTGGTAGTAGTGGTAAGCATCCTGCCCCCTGGCTAAGGGTGGTAGTAGTGGTAGGCATCCTGCCCCCCTGGGTGAGGGTGGTAGTAGTGGTGGGCATCCTGCCCCCTGGGTGAGGGTGGTAGTAGTGGTAGGCATCCTGCCCCCCTGGGTGAGGGTGGTACTAGTGGTAGGCATCCTGCCCCCCTGGGTGAGGGTGGTAGTAGTGGTAGGCATCCTGCCCCCCTGGCTAAGGGTGGTAGTAGTGGTAGGCATCCTGCCCTCCCTGGGTGAGGGTGGTACTAGCGGTAGGCATCCTGCCCCCCTGGGTGAGGGTGGTAGTAGTGGTGGGCATCCTGCCCCCTGGGTGAGGGTGGTAGTAGTGGTAGGCAACCTGCCCCCCTGGGTGAGGGTGGTACTAGTGGTAGGCATCCTGCCCCCCTGGCTAAGGGTGGTAGTAGTGGTAGGCATCCTGCCCCCCTGGGTGAGGGTGGTAGTAGTGGTAAGCATCCTGCCCCCTGGCTAAGGGTGGTAGTAGTGGTAGGCATCCTGCCCCCCTGGCTAAGGGTGGTAGTAGTGGTAGGCATCCTGCCCCCCTGGGTGAGGGTGGTACTAGTGGTAGGCATCCTGCCCCCCTGGGTGAGGGTGGTAGTAGTGGTGGGCATCCTGCCCCCCTGGGTGAGGGTGGTAGTAGTGGTAGGCATCCTGCCCCCCTGGGTGAGGGTGGTACTAGTGGTAGGCATCCTGCCCCCCTGGCTAAGGGTGGTAGTAGTGGTAGGCATCCTGCCCCCCTGGGTGAGGGTGGTAGTAGTGGTAAGCATCCTGCCCCCCTGGCTAAGGGTGGTAGTAGTGGTAGGCATCCTGCCCCCCTGGGTGAGGGTGGTACTAGTGGTAGGCATCCTGCCCCCCTGGGTGAGGGTGGTAGTAGTGGTGGGCATCCTGCCCCCCTGGGTGAGGGTGGTAGTAGTGGTAAGCATCCTGCCCCCTGGCTAAGGGTGGTAGTAGTGGTAGGCATCCTGCCCCCCTGGGTGAGGGTGGTAGTAGTGGTGGGCATCCTGCCCCCCTGGGTGAGGGTGGTACTAGTGGTAGGCATCCTGCCCCCCTGGGTGAGGGTGGTAGTAGTGGTGGGCATCCTGCCCCCCTGGGTGAGGGTGGTAGTAGTGGTAGGCATCCTGCCCCCCCCTGGGTGAGGGTGGTACTAGTGGTAGGCATCCTGCCCCCCCTGGCTAAGGGTGGTAGTAGTGGTCGGCATCCTGCCCCCCTGGGTGAGGGTGGTAGTAGTGGTAAGCATCCTGCCCCCCTGGCTAAGGGTGGTAGTAGTGGTAGGCATCCTGCCCCCCTGGGTGAGGGTGGTACTAGTGGTAGGCATCCTGCCCCCCTGGGTGAGGGTGGTAGTAGTGGTGGGCATCCTGCCCCCCTGGGTGTGGGTGGTAGTAGTGGTAAGCATCCTGCCCCCTGGCTAAGGGTGGTAGTAGTGGTAGGCATCCTGCCCCCCTGGGTGAGGGTGGTAGTAGTGGTGGG
The DNA here is from genome assembly GCA_963921515.1 of Calotriton arnoldi. Lineage (NCBI taxonomy): Eukaryota > Metazoa > Chordata > Amphibia > Caudata > Salamandridae > Calotriton > Calotriton arnoldi. The sequence continues at coordinate 388,883 of CAWUFW010000411.1, read as the reverse complement.
CATCCTGCCCCCTGGGTGAGGGTGGTAGTAGTGGTAGGCATCCTGCCCCCTGGGTGAGGGTGGTACTAGTGGTAGGCATCCTGCCCCCCTGGCTAAGGGTGGTAGTAGTGGTAGGCATCCTGCCCCCCTGGGTGAGGGTGGTAGTAGTGGTAAGCATCCTGCCCCCCTGGCTAAGGGTGGTAGTAGTGGTAGGCATCCTGCCCCCCTGGGTGAGGGTGGTAGTAGTGGTAAGCATCCTGCCCCCTGGCTAAGGGTGGTAGTAGTGGTAGGCATCCTGCCCCCCTGGGTGAGGGTGGTAGTGGTGGTAGGCATCATGCCACCCCTGGGTAGGGGTGGTGGTGCGCATTCAGGCCCCTGTGTGCATATGTGGCATTGGTGATGGGCATCCCGCCCCTATGGTGCTGCTGTTGCTGGTGTAAGTATATTCTGCATCCCTGTGTGTGTGTGTGATGTGTCGTGTACGTGTTGTATGTGTTTTGTGGTTGGTGTCTGGCTTACCTTCTGCGCCGTACGCGTCCGTGCCTGTTCCGGTAGTAAATGTAGAATATTGGTATGATCGGGACGAAGGGATTCATGGTTGGTTCGTGTCGTTCGTCCTTCTCGTTGCTTCGCGTCGTCCTCGTCGCTTCGCCTCGTCCTCGTCGCTTCGCCTCGTCCTCGTCGCTTCGCGTCGTCCTCGTCGCTGCCGTGTTCGTCTCGGAGCCGTGGATCGTGTTGTGGCGCGAATCGGAGCTTATGTGCGCCTCTCCCGGATGCTTTGACGTGCCGTGCGTAGCGACGGGTTCGGCGCGTACGGAAAGCGCATCGTACTTGTCCGGCCGGACGGGGCTGCATTTTTCCTTCCGTGCGACTAGATTCGGCGTTTCCGGATTCGCCTCGGTCGGAGAACAGGACCTGGTTTGGGTGAGTACGGCTCGGCCGGATTCTTTGCTGTTGTGCGCATCGTACTTGCTCGTTCGGTGTGCTGTACGGATCGGTCGGGAAACAGGCTTTCGCATGGCTTTTTTCCCGACCGAATGGTATTGGGTGCGCCTCCGACCGAGATCGGAATCGGCCCCTTGGTCGGGTGTTATTCAACAAAATCAGGAATTGGGCTGAGGATGAAAGTATTTTAAATAAATGTCAGTTAGGTTTTAGAAGTAAATTGGGAACGGTAGAGCAATGCCTCAATCTACATTTGATAGTTGGCAAGTACACAATAGCTCGGAAGTCTCCCATCTACCTAGCTTTCATGGACCTCACCTCAGCATTTGATTTTGTAAACCGATCACGCCTATGGTTATGTCTTTTAAAATATGGGCTGGATGAGGCCTTAGTGCACTTTTTGGCTTATTTACATAGGGACCTGGGGGCAAAGGTGAGGATCAGTAGGGATGGGGCAGTCTCAGAGAATATTATTATTGGCAGAGAGGTCAGGCAGGGCTGCGTGCTGGCCCCTCTGCTTTTTATTCTATACATTAATGAGCTGCATAATGAGTTGTCTATACTGACTATGGACGTCCCGATGATCAACGGTAATAAATTACCTGCCCTATTATATGCGGATGATGCGGTCCTAATGGGCTGTACACCTAACGCTCTGCGCATTTTAGTTGGGGGTTTTGTTGATTTTATGAATAAGCTGGATCTTTGTACAAATTTAAAAAAATCATTTTTAATGAGTTGTGGCCGGAAAAAACACCATGTTAATGTAATTACCTATGGTTCTGAAAAACTGTTATGCACACGCACTTTTCCATATTTGGGTTTGGTTTTTGCAGATAATGGCTCTTGGGCTGCTCATTTGGCATATAGCCGGAGCAAGTTTTTAAAGGCCGTTAATTCGATCCTGTGCCTTCCCCAACCTAGAAGAACTGAGGTAGTGTTATCTCTATTGGAAATATATAAAACTCAGTGTTTACCTACCGCAACATATGGAGCTGAAGTTTGGGGCTACGTGAATTGCAACAGTATCCAGGTAGAAGAAAATAGATTCTGTCGGAGAGTTCTGGGGGCACCGATCTGTTCCTCATCCTTTGTCTGCCACCATGAGTTAAAACTGTCCTATATAGAGGATTATATTAGGACCCGCCCAGCCATTTTTTGGATAAAAGTATGGCAAAATCCAGCAGCCACGTTAACCAGAGAAATCATAGTTGACTGTCTTAAATGTGACAAGGGCCGTGACATACCATGGTTGGCGGCCGTTAAGGATAGCCTGTCCACTGTAAACTTGTTGCATATTTTCACAAACCCAAGCACCATGGCAGGCGTTAACAAAAAGATTATCCAGAAGTCTTTGTATGAGTATTACGGCGACTTGAGATATAAGCAAGAAATTTTGAAATCCTCAGTCGCCCGGTATATAACTATGGTGGAAGTTGACGGCCCCCCTACAAAATTCCCAGCTAGTTATCTCCTAAAAGTGACCAACCGCTGGGAACGAAGCTTGCTCTTTCGCCTTAGGGCTGGCACCTTAAAATACCTACTGTGCTTCCCCTTGGGCTTTAATATCAATCTTGAGCAAATGCCTTGCCCCTGTGGAAACCGTGGTAATCAATCCATGTTACACTTTCTGTTTTTTTGTAACTTCTACCACATATATAGTAAACAGCTGCTGATTCCCTTTTTTAAGGCTTCGGCCATTACTGATTTTAAGGCGGCATACAGGGATATTGTTACGCTTAATGGGGAAAATGTAACCCTTCGTGTCAGTACCTTTTTAAGACTGGCTGTTCGATCCCGTGCCTCTATGAGTACTGTATAAGTTAAATTGTCTGCACTTTATTACATTATGCTGCTACATTTTATGATTCACACTGTTTTTAGAAATATCGTTGTTATTGGTTTTAACTAAATTACAAGTTTATGATGAATTTGCCGCATCGATTTTTGCACTATATATATGTTTTTTGTGTGCCTATTGCTTTTTAGCTATGCGCTCATTGATTTTATGTATGTCGATTGTCATTGTTTTTAATGCATATTTGTGCTGGTATTTTATTCTGTACTTTTATGGATATCTTTTATCCGAATAAAGAACGAATTGATTGATTGACTACTTCTATGTTATTAATCTGCCAAAAATTAAATCCTGGTTCTCTTTTAGCATACACGCCAATTCAGGCAGATTGCCTCTGCTTCAACTTTCCCTACACATTATGGACAATAATCTCCTTGACGTGTTCCAGTCGGGTTTCATCCAAAATTGCAGCACTGAAACGGCCCTGCTGCAAGTGATTGATGATGCGCTGCATATACTCGATTCTGGGGAACCGTGCCTTCTGATTCTTCTTGACCTCTCTGCAGCATTTGACACTGTTAATCACAACACCCTCCTCAACATTCTTCAACAGAGAATGGGCGTGGAAGGCACAGTGCTTAAATGGTTTGCCTCATTCCTCTCGGACAGATCACAAATGATCAAGATAGCGAACAGTCTTTCGCCTCCATTGGCGGTAGGTCAAGGCGTCCCTCAAGGTTCTATCCTTGCACCCACTCTGTTTAATCTCTATCTGGAACCCTTGGGGAACCTCCTTAGTAAATCTGGGATCCACTACCATCTCTATGCGGATGACACCCAAATCTACCTCAAGGTGTCTTCCGCACACGATCTTTCACTACTCAACTCTACTCTCAACTCTATTCACAACTGGATGTTAGTTCACCAACTCATTCTCAATCCCACCAAAACTGAATTCCTCCTCCTATCTACCTCTCTCTCACCTCCTCCGGTTCAATCCTGGATGGATCAGCTGAATTTACTCAACAATAAACCCGTCATTGTCGACAGCGCTAAATCCCTAGGTGTCATACTTGACAAAAGACTCAACCTAATCTCCCACATCAACTCCATTGCTAAGAACGCACGTTACCAGCTGCGACTTCTGTGGGGGATCCGTCGGTTCTTCCCGGAGAAAGACCTAAAAACATTGGTCCAATCGCTAGTTCTCTCTAGACTGGATTACTGCAATTCTCTCCTGACTGGCGTACCCAAATCTCACCTCTCCCCCTCAAATCCGTCCTCCATTCAGCAGCTCGCTTTATTTCAGGATCCAAACGTAGTGACCACATTACTCCTATCCTGTCTTCTCTTCGATGGCTTCCCATCGAGGCAAGATCCATTTATAAAACTGCCTGCATCACCCATAAAGCCTTGCACACTTCTTCCACTCGTTACCTGGCGAATAAACTGAAAATGTCAGGAGGCTCGAGACCTTCTCGGAATGCAGCAAAGTTTCTGCTTGAGCCCCCCTCCTTCAAAAAGGAAAGATGGATGGCTCAATCGTTCTCAGGTAATGCGGTGAGAATCTGGAACTGCCTTCCGCCATTGCTCCGTGCCACTACCTCCATCCAGATTTTCAAAGCGGACCTCAAATCTCTTCTCCTTCAAAGACACTTCCAGAACTAACACCCTCATTCTCAGACCCCTCCAGGAAGTTAGTTCATCACTGTAAATTTGTAACATCTTTTTGTTCATTCCCCTCCCTTGATTGCTGTGTCTGATATTGTGTTATTGCCTATATGGTTTTACTCTACCTCTCCTGTTTATTTTGTAACGTTCTATTTTATACCATTTTTCTCATGTAACGTAACTGGTTCTATTGTACAGCGCTCTGACACCTTCGGGTAAAGTCCGCGCTTTATAAAAATGCATTAAATAAATAAAAATAAATAAATAAAATGTAAGTCAATGGGGAAAAAACATTCTCCCGACAATTTTTTTTAAATCTCCCACTTCCTTGCTCTGAAATGTTGACATGCATGCATAAGTACACTAAAACTATAGAGATGTCACACACAAGCAATCTGAAAAATTGGCAGCTATGGCCAGTGGCTACTTATTTTCAAGTGAGTGTATGGCGCGTATTTTTTCAAAAGACAGTCATTGCTGTGACAGTACACTAGCAATATGGCCGCCAGTAATTGCGATAACGATCTAGTCCCTCTTCGATGTCGACGGTGTCCTTAGTTTCCCTTCCGCAGGACGTCATAGTCCGTCGCCGAGTTGCAGAGCGGAGCATTGAGCTCTCCATCCTTGTGTGCACCCACCTAGCTGGGGCGAGAGCTGAGGTCCGCCGGCAGGGCCCTCGCACTCGTTCCCTGGTGAGTGAATCCACTGCTTTCTCTTCAGGGGTTGTAAGTAGCAGACACCCGCTCTGTGGTTACTTGCGCCCGTCCTGCTCTGTGTCTGAGCTGCCCCTTACCCGCGGGTTGCATTACATTTATTTTACACCCGGTGACGTGAAATGTAACCAGGCTGGGGAGATCCTCGGGCCCGCTGCATTCACGGGCTCCGTGTTTTTTAAATTCGGCGCATGGGGTTCATTAGAGGGACCCTCTAATAAAGAGTCTCTAAGCGATCGCGCCATACCGCAGGTTAGGTTTGGGTATTGCCGGCACTCTGCGTTTGAGTGTCTCGCACTCTTTTGGAGTGAAAAAATGTGTTCATAGATAAAAGCAGAGTTTAGGGTTCTTTCCACAGGGACTTTTTGATGAGAATGTGTGACAGATGGTGGAATGTTAAAACTTGTTGGGCCAGTAACGCTGATTTCAATTGACATGTATGTTAACAGGCTATTGGTGGAGTCTCAATCCAAGCAATGTTTAATAAAAAAGTTGGGAAGTGGCGCATTATTTAAGCGTATTGACCTAGAAACATTGGTAAGAATGGATTGAAGTTTGGCATTTGTGGCACTGGTGCTGGGCAGGGTAATGGAAGAAATGCTAAAAATATGTTTTTGAGGACATTGTGCCGCTAACCGTGTTTTAAACTGGATAGGATTTAAAGTCTATTTTATAAGGTGGGTTGATTAAGATGGAGCTAGTTACTCAGTTAGAAAGTGCTTGTTTACAGGGAATCATTTTCGTTCAGCACCTTCCTGAGAAGTAGCATCGTGCATATCTTGCTTCTGGCTTAGTTTGTATCTTTTTCGTTATTTTATAGCATTTCTATGTGGCTGGACTCCATAGAGAACATGTCTCTGGCCATCACCCAGGAATTCGTTATTCGTTAATTATTATAATTACTGTGTACCAAAGGGCTGCTGCTTTCGGTATACAGTCAACATTTTCACTCGGCTAGCAACTAGTTCCTGACAGTGCATTCATATGTGAACAGTGTTGAGATTTTAGCCCTATAGACTTTGGATCTGAGTTGATTTCTTCCCTTTTACGGTGCACCTGTGAGTGGAATCCTCATTGCATATAGACTATAGGTGCATCAAGTTTCTTAGTGGAATTTCACTGTGCATCCAAGAATTCTTGTTCTTCCTGTTGTTCTTGTTGTTGTTCTTTTCTCCTTCTTCTTCTTCTCTTCCTTTTAATTTTAATTTTTTTTTTTCTTTCTTTTTTTTTCTTTTCTTAAAATCTATTAGCTTTTCTGGAAAAGCCTGGGTGCAGGATCTTTGGTTTCCATATAATAGGCTCAAGTTTAATGAGTTCAGTCCAGAATAAAATACTGCTCTGGATCGCACACTTTAGTGCCACTGATGTGTTGATTTGTAAAACCACTTCTATTTTAAGTTCTTAACTCATTAGGCTTTCTTTGCTATCAGGTCTCGTTTCATTGGCCTGCTAAAGCGCTGTTTTATTCCTAATCAACGACTGTTTTTAAAATCACTCACCTTCTTTTTTTAAAATTGTACCTGAATTTGTTGCTTCCTATTCGCTATCGCCCCCACGCCTAAGCCGACTGTTTCCGGCCCCTTGCTGCTCCTAGTGACTCCCCCGGTAGCAGCCAATCACGTTGCGAGAGGGTGGAGCTGAGGGCGGGGAACGGAGGTAAATGCAGCGCGGGAGCTCTTCATTAGGCTTTCTTTGCTATCAGGTCTCGTTTCATTGGCCTGTTAAAGCGCTGTTTTATTCCTAATCAACGACTGTTTTTAAAATCACTCACCTTCTTTTTTAAAATTGTACCTGAATTTGTTGCTTCCTATTCGCTATCGCCCCCACGCCTAAGCCGACTGTTTCCGACCCCTTGCTGCTCCTAGTGACTCCCCCGGTAGCAGCCAATCACGTTGCGAGAGGGTGGAGCTGAGGGCGGGGAACGGAGGTAAATGCAGCTCGCAGCGCGGGAGCGCAGCGGACGCGCGCAGCGGGCGCGCCGGCGGCGCGCCGAAGGCAAGCCCGTCTGCGCCCATCTGGGCCCAGGGTCCATTCACTATGTCCGTCCTATTAGCTACCCCTCTGAAACATTGAAAAATATTCATTCCACCCATCCGCACCTTGCCCGTGAAACTCTCTCCCTTCTATCTAAACTCGGAATTTTTATCAATCGAAGCACGTTTCCAGAAATACAGACTTCCACCACTCCCAAGCACATCTCACATAGCCAGACTAAACCTGAAGCTAGGCCCTTATTGATTCACTACCTTAATACCCGTTCTCTTGTCAGACATCAGTTGGAGATATTCCTCTTACTGACCACTGATAAACCTGATGTTTTATTACTGACTGAAAGTTGGCTCACTGTCGACTCTGCCCCTGATATGTTGGCAGCATTACCCCCCGATTACTATATCATTTTTGCCAATCGTCCACCTGGCAAACCAGGGGGGGGGGTCGCTGCCATCATTCATACTAATTTTAAGTCTTGCTCTTTGACATGTCTTGTTCTTAAAGAGACAGAGAACATAGTGATACACTTTGAATCTGTTAATGATTCCTTTGTCTGTGTATTAATCTATAGGCCACCCTATCAGATGCCTTCCTTTCCCCTCTCACTTAGTGAACAGATGGCTAAACTAGTGATTGAGCATGCCAAGATTCTTCTTGTAGGAGATTTTAATTACTGGTACAATGACCCCCAGGAAGGGGTACAATCAGCTGAGATGACTGATCTTCTTACAAATCTAAACTTTACCCAACATATCTCATCCCCTACTCACTTGAAAGGGCATATCCTCGATCAAGTCTGGACTATTGGTTTGACCATTTCTACCCCTACAATTGTCCCTTGCATTTGGTCCGACCACTATTTAATAAAATTTACATGTACTCTTCCGGCTATCGAGAAAATTAGTACGGCTGAAGGCAGTTCTGCTAGAAAATGGAATAATGTCAACAAAAAGGACTTTCTTGACACATTATCCAACACAGTCCCATCCTCTGGCATTGACATTAATGCATCGGAAATGAACGTATCCGAGTGGCTACTTAATGCTAGCAATAAGCATGCACCTTTTAAAAAAGTTAAACTGGCCCGTCGCGCAGACGCACAGCGATGGTTCTCCACTGAACTTAAAATCCAGAAGTTGGCTTTGCGCCAACTTGAGAGGCAGTGGCGACTGAAGTACTCCCCCGATAAAAAACTCCTCTATATTGCAGCTCGGAAGGAATTTAAGAAGAACATCCTTACGGCCAAAGCCGCCCATTTTTCTGCGCGTATTTTGAAGTCCAATAATAGTTCCAAGGAAATTTTTTCTATTATCAATGAATTAGCCAATCCTGATAGAATTCTTCTGAAGGCTACACCCTCCCAAACACTGTGTAACTCTTTAAATGATTATTTTATTGAAAAAATTATTACCATTAAAGCCAGTATCCCTAAGCATTTTTCCATCCAGAACCCTTCTGTTTTGCATAGTAACAATTGTAGTATTAGCTGTTTCCCCCCTATCAGAATGGAGACTTTCCAAGATCTTCTTGTAAAAGTTAAATCAGGTGCCCCCTCTGACTGCTGTCCACCTCACATACTAAAGGACTGCCTTGCAGTCTATCCGGGCCCGGCACTCGCTCTCTTGAACGAGTCACTTTTATCTGGCCAAGTTCCCTTGGCTTTCAAGAAAGCTACAGTGGTACCCCTCCTAAAAAAACCTGGAGCAGATCCCGCGCTCCTGTCTAATTACCGCCCGATCTCTTTGCTTCCTTTTTTGGCGAAGATCCTGGAAGCCCATGTAGCTAAATGCTTATCTAATTTTTTGGAGGAATCTAAATACCTGGACCCTTATCAGGCAGGGTTTCGGCTGGCCCACTCTACTGAAACTGTAATCCTCGCTGTCCTGGATACTCTCCGGGACAATGCAGACAGATGTTCCCCTCAGGCACTGGTATTACTGGACCTCTCTGCCGCCTTTGACACGGTCGACCACACTATTCTGCTCGACCGTGTCAAACATGCTGGTATTCAAGGTACGGCGGCTCTCTGGCTTGCCTCCTTTTTGGAAGATCGCTCCCAGGCCGTTTGCCAAGGCCATTTTTCAGCTCCCCACGTAAAATCACTTGTGGCGTTCCACAGGGCTCGGCTCTTTCTCCCCATTTATTTAATCTTTATATTGCCCCCTTGATCCAGTCCCTTAAAGATATGAATGTGACTGTTTTTAATTATGCAGATGACCTCCAATTACTCTTCAAGATCGATAACTCACAAAACTCGGTCATGGACTTTCAGGCTACAATGCGGCACATTCAACAATGGATGGACCTTAATCATCTTAAACTGAACCCGGGTAAGACAGAGCTTGTTCTTACTGGGGACAGTCATAAGTACTGGGGCCCCCATTACTGGCCTCCAGAGCTAGGACCTTCTCCTTCCCCGTCCACCTCGGCCAAAACACTTGGAGTTTCTCTCAACAATGACCTTTCATTAAAAACCCAGGTTGGTGCGGTCATTTCCAAGTGTTTCTTCCAAATGCGTAAGATCAGGAAGATACACCGCCTTCTTACTCGGGAAGCCTTGATTATGGTCATAATAGCCACTGTCCTGTCACATCTTGACTACGCCAACTCTGTGTACTTGGGCATGCCCCTCTATCTGCTTAAACGGCTTCAGATGGTCCAAAACCATGCAGCCCGACTGATTTTCCAACTACCTAAATGGCAATCAGCAACTCCCTTGCTGAAGAAACTGCACTGGCTCCCTATCGCCCAGCGCTGTGCCTTTAAAACAGGCTGCCTTATTTTTAAATCTTTGTATGGCAATAGTCCTGTTTTCATCAACAGCCTGATTTCTAAACATACCCCCTTACGTAACCTACGTTCTGCCCACCTCTCACTCCTTATCATTCCGACATTCAAGCGGGTGCGTCAAGGAGGCCGCAGATTTGCGATTCTTGCCCCCAAACTGTGGAATTCTTTTCCGCTGGAAATACGGTCTTGCACAAACCTCCTGCAGTTTAGGAAGTCTCTCAAAACATGGCTTTTTGAACAGGCCTATGATTGATGTTCTATCGGATAGCACTTAGAGCCTCTTATAGCGCCATGAAGCCTCCTGGTGTACGTGCGCTTTATAAATTATTTTTAACATTTTAACATTAACATTAACTTTCCTAGTATTATAACTGTAACAACATTACATAAAATTGATTTGTATGTTACAGATCGCTTAATGCCAATGTCACAAACTCTTTTTATACATGGCAACGTAATGCACTTTTTTTGCATTAATGGCATACTAAGTTACACTCAAACTAAGGCCATCCCCTTATATAATTTGTTGTTTCAAGCAGTAGTCAGGTGAATCAAAACTGCATTTATTAAACCGTTATAAGTGAGATATATTATTCATAAGTCCTACTGGTCTTGTTGTTTCAGTACGCTTCATGAGCAAGCACTTTTTTTTTTCACTTTCAACTCCCCGGATGGCCATGCCCCTCAGCCTATCACTTCGAAATTACACCTTTAATATGGCATGGTATCCAGAAAAGGTCCTTGGCCAGTGCTTCGTATAGGAATCCATGTTATGTTCCGTTAATGGATGTGACTGAATTTAGAACTACATTTGAGGCCCTTCTTACCTCCAGCTTTCAAAAACTGCAAATTGTGTAAAGTGGAGCAGAACAGTACCGAGGACTGATACAGCACAGCGCTCTTACTGAGATAACTGGAGAACAGTTTCTTCTGTGTTGACGGTTCCAGGCCTTCTCTCATTCCATAGATCCTTAAATATGATTGCCATTATAGACTAAATCAGACATTAACCTAGTGTAAGTACGCAGAGTTTAAGGAGATCCACAAATTGCCCTTTCTTCAGTCATGTATATCTATATGCCTACAATATGTCTCACTGAGCTTTATCCTGACACCTACCATGATCTTAGGTCATGTGTTTGAAGCCTGGTAAAGCCAACCCGACAGCCAATCCTTTCAATGTTGGTAAATTGAATATGTTTTACTGCTGTTTGGAGAAAGATGACCAGGGCTCTGAATATTGTTTCTGTTGTACAAATGTATGCGGAAGGGAGGAGCATCTCTTGTTGTTTTGTCCCCTTTATGTAAAACCCAGATCCACATGGCTTGTCCCAATGTGCAGGCTAGGCTATTGACCCTACCCACCACAGGAGAAGCATACAGGGTATGCAAAAGTAAAACCTCCTCGATTTGTGGCTGTTTCAGAATTTCTTCACACAGCATGGTTAATCAGAGGAAGAAATGCTAGATATCCTATGAAACCAGGCTTGAATATATCAAGTTGATCTGAATTGCCTGTGGCGGTGGCTGCTGTTTGTAGCCATTGTTGGGGCAATTTAATGTACAGTAGCAGTTATTTTAGGGGATTATGCGTTTTCACATTGTTTTGAATTCTTTTTTAATAAATGAATTTGTATTGTTTTCTTTTAGATTTTAAATCGTACTATTTATTGTCTGTACTGGAATGTCTATGTTCTTAAGTATGTTTTGATTATGAAACAAATGTTTCCAACTAGCAAATTTGGAATATGTTTTAAATTGGGTAACAATACATGAAAAAAATAAAATATTTAGAAATGGCTGGATTGCTTTTGATACAATATGTGAAATCAAAATATTGGGCATGTGTTGGCTTAATACCCATGTTAAAGAGCAGCAGAGAGCTTGCACATAGCATAAGGCATGCTTTGACGTTGTGTACACTTGAGGCAAATTACATTTGTGTGCCCATTTATTTCAGTAGAGGAGGTTTGGCGGGAGCTGAATAGGCAGTGTCTCTTCTGGATGAGAAGAGATGTCTTAAGTTATTTTCTGAATTAGAGGGGTGCTAGAGTGTTAGAGCAAGCCTGTTATGATGCAGAATATCCTGCCAAATCCTTGATGCACAGCTAGGGGTAGCCTAGTCTCCGGGACTTTTCTTGCGTACACTTATTTGCTTTCGGCCTGGCTGTGCTGTGGCTATTCATATTCCATTACCCCCTATCACCCTTCCCCACCCCCGAAAACTCTGATTTTAAGGTACTGTAGGAGGTCTTGGAAATTTGAGTGTAGAAGTGCAGCCAGTGTGTGTCTTTTAGAGTGGGTGCAGTATGCCCAGTAGTTTTTTTTTGTTTGTTTATAGGTTTGGAATCAAGACTGCTGTTGAGCAGTGTGTTGCTGTAGTTCGTATGGGAGAGGACCAAAGCTTTGCCCGTGTTTTAAAAATTTGTTTGTGTGGATGTGTGGTTTGTATTTACAAAAGACAGCGAGCTGGCATCAAGTTGTGGTTTCCTGGTGACATGAGGTTTGAATGAGAGGTCGGATTGGATGATGAAGCTGAGTTGCTTTAGGTTTGTCTTGAGTTCATCAAGTTTCATGTTGAAAAGACAATCTTTAAGGTTCTTTTTGAGCTGTTTGAGATGAGGGTGAATTAGCAACTGTTTGTGATCCCAGCACTGTCAATTTCCAGAAACTTTTTCATTATGTAGGCAACCAGCGAACCTTCAAGGTGCTCATAGTTATTTCACCAATTACACTTTGAAACGGGGGGAAGAAGTGAGGTGTTTCTTAGTTCACTTCTTAGCCTGATTCCCTCCCATCTTCCACTACGGGACCGGGACATGCAGTTCTTACACCCTTCCATAGATCTGCTTGGTCTCACATGAAACCACTTTACTAGTGTTTACTTGCTTCATCCAAATGTTCCACCAGTCTGTGAAAGCAACCAGGGGAAAGGCATATAAAGGATTTTTACCTTTCACAAAAACTCCAATTTGGTGATTCAGAAGGTTTGCAAATACTAAAACCCCATTCCTCTGTGGTAAACACACTTAGCAAATTCTGAAAAGTGTTTTAGAATCACTAAATGTGTTTAGAACCGGGTTCTGATTTGGTATTTGGAAGGGGCATGTTGTATGCGGCCCATCCAAATACAGAACAGGTATGCTATGGTATCAATGTTTTGCACAACTGAAATTCAGTCGTGAAACATTGATATTTTATTGATGCCTCGAAAGAGGTGGTAACCCGTTCTCAAATGGGAACCGGTCCCCTGAAGACTGATCCCTTTTTGAAAGTTAAAAAAAAAAATTGTTTAAACAAAAAAGAAACTTTTTAAACACCGCGCTTCCTTTAAGGAAAATGGTCTGCATTCTTTAAAAAAAAAAAAAGTTTGCCTTATTAAAAAGGCAATTACAGACATGGTGTTCTGCTGTCCCCATTAGGCCACCATCCCTGTGATGGCAGTGAATTGTAGTGGGCCGCAATTTGCAAACTACCTTGTTAATATTTATGAGGTATGTTGAATCTTGACACACTGCAATTCCTTTTTGCAAACTGATCTATTCGTACATAAGTATTTTCGCAAAATACCACACTGGTTGCAAAAATTCTGGTTGTAAATTGAGACCAGTACTTTGCAACCAGTTTTAAGTACATTTATCTCTAAATGTTCTACTTTTTCAAATATCTGTGAAGTGGTTGGGACATTCAAGCAACCTCAAAGGCGTGGAAGGAGGGTTCCTTGGTTGAGCCTCCCTTGTAGCTTGCATGAGCAGTTAAGGCCTAGCTCGAAGTACGTGGTGTGAAGGTTGAGACTAGATCTAGTATAACACAATTGTTTGTTTCAGTAAGGACTGGATATCCTGTATGTGCTGTTACTTGTTTAAAACAACTTAAATGTATTTGCGCAGTAAATCTTACAGTGCAATAAACAAAGCATTAAAAAAAGAATATAAAGTAACAGGCGGTACGCAATTGCATCCCGCCACTGTGATGTTCATAATTAAGTGCTGACATGCAACAAAGATTATAATACTCTCATAGAAGGCGAAGACAGATGTTATCCTAGTGGTGTGGATCTGACTGACCCTTCCGCTAAAAACGGATCCCCCTTCGTGAATATGAACTGTTGAAGATTACCTTAGTAAGCGCAAAAATATTCTCCTAGTGTGTGTTCTGAGACTCTCTTTCAAAGGAAACCGGCAAATTCCAACCTGTGGCCGGAAATCTATACCGTACACAAACCAAAATTGGTGCAACTTGAGGAAAATCTCAACTGAATATTATCACATTAATATGAAGTTTCTCAGTGTTCAGAGTTGAAAGTTAACTGTAAAAGGTAAAAATATGGATTCTAGAGTACTTTCAACGTTGCAGATCACTTGACCAAAAGGTACTATCAACACTGAGCCAGTGACTTTGTTTATAGGAAATACTGATCTTACCAGGGAAGGAGTTCTGGGGTCAGACCCTCAGGGAACGTATGTGTGAGCGCCCAACAGCAAAACGCACCCTCAAGGATATCTTCGTACCTTTGCACGGTAAACTAGGGTCAGAGACTAACCCCCCACTCCAAGTTTGGCCCACAGGCACTTCTTATGGCAGTGGTCACTTAGGTTGCTGATGGACCTTTGCTCTGCGCAATGTCTGATGAAGATTAGTGGGTACTTTGAAAACCCGAGTTGGGAGTTGTTTCCAGAAAAATTAAAACAATTAACTGTTCTCACATTGAAAGTGCTTGACAGCAGATTATGGCTTGGCTCTCCTGAGCTTGTTGGATTTTTCTTGTGCATCCCAACTTTATTCTATAGTGAGGGTTTCAGGGGCTTGTGGACCCATAGGATATCCATATCTGGGCTGACTGGGGTTTCCACACAGGTATGGTTAGCAGCACGGCAGGTGGGCAGAACTTCAGCAGTTTATCTGGCTTAGTCCAGGCCTCGAGTATACAAGTATCCACTGCTCCACTTTTCAGGAATGCACTAGGGGAGTGTCCTCATTGGCATTCTTGATGGTAGTTGGCTAGCAGTCTCTCAGTTGTAGGTTGTGCACTTTTAAAGTCAACAATTCCATCTACCCAGGTTGGACTGTGTTTTCTTAATTCTTGCTTTGGTCAGTACCGTTCTGCTTCCTGAATGCTGCACTATTGTCTGCGTACCACCACACATGGATGTAGTACCAGGAGGGCTTCAGTGACAGAAACTAAGTGTATCCTCTCTGTACAGTTATTTGAGAAGTAATGAGGGATGGACTGCCATCTTGCTCTTAAAAGCTGTTCATTCTCAGCTATGCACAGGGCCTCTGGAATTACTCAGAAGCGGAGGACCAAATTATGAAGCAGGGTTGAATAAATTATGCAGCAAGAAAATGCAAATGCTGCAGCACATTCAGTGGCATTATACTCACTATTTTGACATTTGAATGCATATGCTTACAGGTGCTACTGCAGATTATACAAAGCTTACTTAAGAAAACTGCATGCATTTTGCAGATCCCATTCAGAATGTTATTCACCAGTAAACAATGCTTTTGTTTAGCACAAATACACTTTTATTTACGCTCTTCACTCTAACTTCTAGAGTGAAATAGTTTGTGCAATATATACAAGGTTTCATTAACCTTTATTTGGTGGGATCAGGTTCCAATAGATCCCCAGGCGGCTGGGTTCGGTGAAGGAATGTTTATGATGGGCCTACAGCAATTAGTGAAGTCTCAGACCCATGAGAAGGGCCACACGTTAGACTTGATATGGTCCACTCAGCTGCTGGTCAGGTTAACAAGGATTGAACTCCGTGGCTGGTCTGATCATAATCAGATTAAGTTTATAATCCCTTTGCCCACTCAGCCAGTGTGTCATCTGCCAGTGTGGCGTACACTATGCAACTGGTCAAAAATATATGAAATCCTTTTTGTGGCGGCATTAAAGGATACAATGCACCCATTGAGCAGCATTGAGGATGTAGAACAGGAAAGGGAGTGTTTTTTAGGTGGGATTCAGGATGCCATAGACAAGGTGGCTCCTGCCCGGAGGGAAAGAGTAAGGAACATAGTTTAGTGTGCCCCCTGGTACACCCCTGCATTACGAGAAGGGAAGCAAAAGCTGCACCAGTATGAAAGGAAATGGCGGAAGTAGTATGAGCCAGAGGCTCTGAGGGAGTATAAAGCGATGCTGGGCATATATAAATGGGCGATCGTAGCCACTAAAGCAGCGTTCTATGAGACAATCACTGAAACCAGTGATCCACAAAAAGAGACATTTAAAGTGCTTAAGGAGTTATGCCAGACTAAAGCACAGGCTGCAGTGTTGGAGCCAGAGGACTGTAATAAGATGCAGGACTTTTTTATGAATAACATTAAGGATATTTTAAAGGAAGTGAGGAATACCTCGCTCTGTCCCTGCCCACTGATAGTGGATGAGGTGTCTGTCTATCACGGTGAGAAGCTCTCAGCATTTCCACCACTGGATCTTGAGGCCCTAGCCCAGTCACTGGCAGCTGTTAAATCAGGCTCGCCGGAAGACCCCTGTCCTCCCAAGGTGTTCGGTATGGCCTTTCCCATGGCGGGGCCACGTTTTTATCCCTCCTGAACACCTCTCTGGCGGCAGGGAAAGGGCCTCTTAGATTTAGTAAAGCTATGGTTAGTCCATTATTGAAGAAGGCTGGGGCAGACCCAAAAAATGTGAAGAAATATCGTCCAGTATCAATGCTACCTTTCCCAGCAAAAATGTTGGAGCGACATGTAAACAAAATTCTTGCCGAATTTATGGAGGGTCATCAATTGCCCCACGCTCACCAGTCAGGTTTTCTGGCCCATCAAAGTACAGAGTTGGTGATGCTCTCTGTACTGGACAAGCTCAGAATGGCGACCTAAAAGAACAAGACGTCAAAATTGATTTTGCTGGATCTTACAGCTGCATTCGATACGGTGGACCATCAAGTGCTTATAAACAGGTTACTGGCGTGCGGGATCACAGGGTCCTCACTTCAGTGGATCTCGTAGTTCCTGAAGGACCAGTCGCAGAAGGTGCAGTTAGGTGGCCATGTTTCCAGAGAAAGGGTACTCTCTTGCAGGGTCCCTCAGGGATCTGCGCTGTTCCCACTTCTATTTAATATCTATCTATAACCTCTGGTGGTGGCATTAGCACAGCTGGACTGCCAACTGTTCAGCTATGCAGACGACACCCAGCTGATTTTACAGATTGATGACTCTAGGCAGGCGTAGTTGAACGTGCAGAATATTCTTAGGTTCACTGTGAACTGGATGACCGCTAATTCTCTGAAAGTGAATGCAGACAAGACGGAGGTCTTGGCAATCGCCACTAAGGGAAACCCTTGGATGGATGGTTTTTGGCCCCGGGAGTTAGGTTCTGTGAGAAGTTGGCCTGGTATATGCTGTCCACTAATTAAAGTGGGCACCTTGCACCAGTCCAAATGACCCTTATTGATGATTAGGTTAAAGACAACCTTTATTGAAAGCTATCCTAGTGGTAGCTATGGAGAGCAGCCTTCAGGCTAAGTCTCGAAGGAATGTAAAGCAGCTTGTTTTACCAGATCATAACCTCCTGAATGACCAAATGAAAGGAGAACCACACAAGGAATATATAAAATATATGTATTTATTACTAAACCCTCTCTACTAACCTCTTTATGAGATTAGAGAACAAAGCACACAATATTAAATCACTAGAACAACAGTAAATAGCACAATACACAGTGGGCTCCAGGGGGAGACCAAACCATATACTAAGAAAGTGGTATAACAACCACGACTTGACTAGACACAGTGCCTAGAGCACGTAGAATCGCTGGGACCCCAAGGAACCACCCAAGGTAGTGACACAGGGGACCCACGGAGGACGGGTGCAGTGTGTGAACAAAGGCGCGAGCTCCGTACAACTCTATGGGAAAGTCGCGGTTGGAAATTTTAAAGATTAAGGGCACTTCGAAGAGGACTTTAAGCAAACCCAGCTAAACATAGAAGGTTCTAAGGCCAGCACCCTTGAGAGTACCGAGGTACCCGTGTTACCTATCCCAGAGGAGCAGGGTGCATAGGGGTCAAGTGATGTCGGAAACCTTCGTCGTTTTCAATGGGGTGATGCGAAAAAGTACTGCTGCCGGGAAGATGAAAAGTGTCCGGTGTGATCCAAGCCTGGATCGGAGATGAGAAGAACCTGAAAGCAGAGGGGACAGAGTCTGGGTCACTTCACAGTGATCAGGGGCACGATAGACAAATGCCCACCGATGTCGGGTGCTTCAGGTGAGAAGAGGTGAAGCTTGAGACTGCAGCCACGGGGACCAGGAGACGACGACGACCAAAGTCCGGAGGTGAGCTGTCCCACGAAGGATGTCGAGTGCTGGGGGGGTCAGTGTCCGGATTGAACACCAACAAGCCTTGGCAACTGCAACCCACGCGGTCGGAGGAAAGATGCTTCTGTGAGGACCAGCAAGGTCCTGGGGACTCTCCAAGCTATGGAGAGTCAGGGTACGTCTGGAGCAACCAGGAAAGCCCACGGAAAGTCAGTTACCTTCACAGGTACCCACAGGCCAACGGACCAGGGATCGCGAAGGGACCTCGAGCTGAATCACTAAATACCAGCCCACGGAACACTCGTGGAGTGTAGGCTGGAAATCTTCGGTGGAATTACTGCTCGGGGTCAGGACTACAAGTAGCCCAAAGCACAGCTTCAGGGATCGCCGAAAAGCATATGCTGCTGCAAATGTACACGGTGCACATGGGTACGGGTTGCACGGTCCCCACGAGGGATACGGGCCTCAGAATTGCTGAGAGCGCAGATCAACCTCAGAGACCTCGGGAACCCACCTCCTGTGTTGCAGAAATCTTCGGAGTCCTCAGGAGCTCGGGAGATGCAAACCGGTCAGATGCGTTTAGGTGCCTCCCTTGCAGGGGAGTAACTCCTTTACTCCAAGGGAGATTTCTTCAGTCGTCCAGCGTCGTGCAGATCGTCGGAGTACTTGGTTTCTGTAGCAGAGTTTAGTCCCGGTAAAATCTAAAGTCCTGTAGTCAGGGGTTCCTACTTTATACCCAAGGAAGGGGTGGGAGAAACTCTGGGGACCCACCTATGGGAGGGTCAGGACAGAGGGGTGGCTACACCCATGTCCTTTGTCCAGTTTCGCATCAGAGCAGGAGCAAATGGCTCCTGCAACCGGTTTGAGCTGGATTATGCACAGGCACTACATAGGAACAATGGTCCCAGTAAACAATACGTGAATATACAAAATAACAATCAAAACAATTATTCAAACACACATTGTTATAGTTTACACACAGTGTTATTTAATCACACTGGGTGTATGTACTTTATAGTATTATTCAATTCTTTTCAAATGTGCCCCTGGAGCAGGAAGGGAGATGGGGGAGTGACGTGTTTAAAGTGAGGATAAAAGATGGGTAGGAGTGCAAATCACACACATATATTATTTACACAGAACGGGCTTATGTTTAAAACCCAACAAATTCTTGTTATACAAAGGTATTAAGTAGCCATGATTATATACAATGACACAGTGATGAATCGCTGTTGATCAGAGTGGCTACAGATATAAAAGATGTCGACGTTTCGACCCCTGGTTGGTAGGTTGTTAAATCCCTTACAGCGGGGTCTTCATCAGGACAGGGTCAAGGGGGAGGGGCAGGTTCCATTGGAAAAACTCCACTGTTGTTGGAGGGATGTATTTGGGCACGTAGGCTCCGAGAGAGAGCGGGAACGAGAGGACTTGTTGTTTAAAGGTGTACCGGGAAATCTTTGCCGGCGCATCCGAGGTGCCTTATTTTACGGGACAGATCCTGAATCGGAAAAAGGGAATCATGATGTTTTGACCCGGGCCTTGACAGTGCCGAAACTTGGGTAAATTACTCCGCTGATCGTATTTAATACGTCTTAATCCATGTATGTAGCGAAGCGTAGAAACGTCTTTTTCCGATTCAGGATCTGTCTCGTAAAATAAGGCACCTCGGATGCGCCGGCAAAGATTTCCCGGTACACCTTTAAACAACAAGTGCTCTCGTTCCCGCTCTCTCTGAGCCTACGTGCCCAAATACATCCCTCCAACAACAGTGGAGTTTTTCCAATGGGACCTGCCCCTCCCCCATGACCCTGTCCTGATGAAGACCCCGCTGTAAGGGATTTAACAACCTACCAACCAGGGGTCGAAACGTCGACCTCTTTTATATCTGTAGCCAGTCTGATCAACAGCGATTCATCACTGTGTCATTGTATATAATCATGGCTACTTAATACCTTTTGTATAACAAGAATTTGTTGGGTTTTAAACATGAGCCCGTTCTGTGTAAATAATGTGTGTGATTTGCACTCCCTACCCATCTTTTATCCTCACTTTAAACACGTCACTCCCCCATCTCCCCTTCCTGCTCCAGGGGCACATTTGAAAAGAATTTAATAATACTATAAAAGTACATACGCCCAGTGTGATTAAATAACACTGTGTGTAAACTATAACAATGTGTGTTTGAATAATTGTTTTGATTGTTATTTTGTATATTCACGTATTGTTTACTGGGACCATTGTTCCTATGTACTGTCTTATAACCAGGTCCCAGTGACGCATTTTGGGTTTACCCTTTAAGGTAACTGGATTATGCACAGGGACACCAAATGTGCCCCCAGTGCAGACATCAAAGCACTCTCAGAGTGCTCCCACCCAGCCCTAATACACTAAAGCCTGTCTGGGAGGTGGTCCCACCTCCCTGTGACAGGAAACCTATTGTCCAACCTTCCCCTGCCGGAGTTTCGTCCAGCAGCAGGAGGGCAGACTCGTGTCTGTGGCTGGCAGCATCCATTTTGTGATGCCAGGGTCAAGCAAGCTGGTACCGGGTGTACCGGTGTGGTCATATTTCTCCCTCTAGGAGGGTGGAATCATACCTCCCACACCAGTTACTGGTGTGGAGGTATGATTCCAAGGTGTTTGACACCAAACACGACATGTTTCCATGCAGCCGTTTTAAAGTTAGCATTTACCGCGAGGTTATAATGCACTTAAGTATATATGGTTGGCTGCATCACAAACCACCCCGGAATATAGGTTCCGAAGGCTGCAGAGGGGCTCTGCTCATGCATGGGCACCCTCTCACATAAAACCCAGCACCCTGCCTTCAGGATTGATAAGGCCTGCCATAGGGGTGACTGATAGGTTTATATGTGCAGTGATTAGGATAGATATAGTGAACCTATATCTAAGTAAGGGGTGCATGCACCACCTGTGGTGCCATTTTGAAGGGTCTCTCAGGGGTGGCACAATACATGCTGCAGCCCCTGGGAGGCCTCTGGGGTACCTAGGCCCTGGGTACACAGTATACCATATACTAGGGACTTATAAGGGTACCCCAGAATCCAATCTGGAGTGTACCTAAAGTACATGCACAACCAATTTAGGGAGTAAGCAGATAAACTAGGGTCCTGATTAGCAGGATCCCAGTCAGACTAGTCAAAAACCAGCAAAACACCAGGAAAAAAGTGGGGGTAACCATGCAGTCAGATTCCACCTTCCTACATAACCCCCCCCGCCCCCAAACGAAAGGAGATAAGGCTAACCTTGCCCAGTTGAGACTTTATTGACTAAGTGGCCATATAAGGAAGATCCTGCACTAGCATGGATACCCCCTGTCTTATGGTCCACTAAGGAGTCCCTACCCTTAAGGGTATTGGATTTTCTCCAAAAGTTGGGATTACTACCTGTAGTGTGTTTTGGCAAAGAAAAAGGCTGATTGGGTGTCTGAGTAGAGAAGTGAGGCCCTAATAAAGTTGGTCTCATGTTCCTCAGAGCACTGGTCACCATGGAGGCCTTTCTTTCCATGACTAAGTTGTATCTGGCCCTAAGGGTCAACCTCTGGCTGCCTACAGCTGGGGGTTGGGTCCCTTTGGTTGGAACACTAGAGGGAGAGGGTAGGTTTGGAACCATTTGGTCCCAGGTTTGCCCTTGCCCAATAGAGTCCATCTGGGGGTGGTCCCTATTCAATGGTAAGAGGGATCCCTCAGTGGGTTGAGGAATTTTCACCTGGCTAGGGCTACTAGACTGGGTGCCCCTAATCTGTTGATGAGGGTGTTCCTCTGGGCAGAGGACCCTTAGGGGTCCACTGACCTCTGCAGCCCTAGGCTGATTGAGGTAGGGTAGAGAGGGGCAGGATACCTGCTCCAGACTGGGTACCACCTTTGAAGGGTCCCCTGCCCTCAGGGGTGTTGCCAGGTCAGGCCTGACCACCTCTGGGTAGGATCAGTTCCCTGAGGAAGCTGACCCTTACCTATAGTCTGGGGGGGGTAGAAGACTTTTCTTCAACCCTTATGCTCTCTGGTGAAGTAGAGTGGGCCATTCTTTCAGGCTCCACCACTCCAAAATTTCCCTGGGTTTTGGTTGAGGCCCTATGGGTCCCACCAACTCTCTCAGGGAGGCCTAACATTCTTAAATGGGCCTTCTATTCAACTTCAGCCCAGGCTGAAATTTCCAGATCATTGCCCAACAGGCAATCTACAGGCAAGTTTGGGGACACTGCCACTCTCTTTGGGCCAGTGACTCCTCTCCAGCTGAGATTGACTATGGCCATGGGATGATCTGTTCTAATGCCATCAATGTTGGTCACCTGGTACTTAAACTCAGGTAAAAGCTGTTTAGGGGGGACTAGTTTCCCTGTCACCATGGTGACACTAGCCCCTGTGTCTCTGAATGACAAAGCTTTCTGACCATTTATCAGTGGCTCCTGTCTGTACTTGCCCAAAGAATTAGGACTGACAGTAAAAGTGGCAAATCCCATGCCACCATCACAGACTGAGGAGGCCTGTGAGGGGGACCTTTCTAAATTATGGTCCACCTCAGTTCCCCATGAGAACCCTCCTAACTTTTTGGGTGCATTACTACCACCTGGGGGATTACTACTTGTAGTACCAGGAGGAGTGGTAGTATTGCTGGGAGGAACATTTTCCTTATTGCTGACCTTAGGGCAAATGGGGTCATTTTTCCAGTGGCCAGGCTTCTTACAGACATGGCAATAAGGTTTCTTTTCAGGGGAGGAAGGAGTTTGGAACCCACCCCCAGAAGAGGACTTTTGGGGCCCTGTAGTGGATTTATCTTTGGATTTATCCCCACCTTTCTCTTGGTTCTTGGAAGAATCTTTCTTCTGGTCACCACCCTGATTCTTTGGCTTTACTCTGGTTCTGACCCATTTATCTGCCTTCTTGCCCAATTCTTGGGGAGAAGTCAGGATCCACCAGGTACTGGTGTAAAAAGCTGGTTTTGACAATTATTAAGGATCTGCTCCCTCATAATCAAATTGTACAATCCTAAAAAGTCATGCACCTTGCTGCCATGTATCCAACCTTCCAGAGCCTTAGTAGCACAATCTACAAAGTCAACCCAGTCTTGAGTCTGTGCCTTTTGGGTATCTCTGAACTTAATCCTGTATTGCTCAGTGGTTAAGCCAAACCCATCAATCAGAGCACTCTTCAAGACTTTGTAATTATCAGCATCCTCTTCTCTAACAGTGAGGAGCTTGTCTCTACCTTTGTCTGCAAAGGAGAGCCACAAGATTGCTGCCCACTGCTCCTGAGGGACCCTCTGTACCTTACAGGCCCTCTCCAGTACAGTTATCCATTTGTGGATGTCATCCCCACTCTGGTAGGGAGGGACAATCTTGTTCAGGTTCCTATGGTCATGAGTATGTTCTCTACCTCTAGGGACACTGTTGCTGCCACCATGGGGCTCTAGCCCCAACTTCTTAGAAGCTCTATGAAGCTCCAGGGATTCCCTATCTAAGGCCAATTGCTCTCTCTTGATTCTGAGCTTAGCTCTCTCAAACTCAATCAGTTGGCACTTCCTCTCATAAGAGGACTCCCTTTTATGAGAAGCAGAGGTCCTATGAGAAACAGAGCTCCCTACAGAAGTACCAGAATGATAAGATTCCTGAGAAGGAGATCTTGATCTTCTTAAACTGTTAACCCTTCCAGGTGGGGTACAGAGAGGGCCACTGAGGCCTTCTCCCTCACCTTCAGGAAGAATTGGATTGTCCAGGTTAGGATCAGTTTGATCCTCCTGGCCAGCATCAGAGTCCAGGTCATAGAAGTTTTCACTTCCTGGCCTTTCCTCTTCTGCTGTCCCACCCAACTTGCCTGCCTCATCAGACCCTGGGGTCTTTCTGAGGTCATCTAAAAGCAAAGCCTCTATGAGGCGTTGAGTGTTTGGGTTTTTCCCTGTCTTCAGTTTCCTAGATGTACACATGGTTCTCAATTCCTGAAATGAGATGTGGTCATACTTAGTTGGTAGAGGCCCACTGGCTTCTGGCCTAGAAGACATACTAGTGTTGTGTGGTGTAGGCACCTACCTAACCTAGTGGGAGCTACTAAACTCTCTTGAGTTGGAGAACGGGTGTGCTAGACCCTTGACTTACCCAACTCTAAGTTCAGTAGAACTTACTTTATTCTAGTCTTGATTTATATGTACCTAAGTACCTTTAGTGGTTTTCAGTTAGTCAGTCAATGAGATTATCTGGTAAAACAAATAGCAAGCTTGAATCCCAACCGCTGCACACCAATGTGAGAAGTTGGCCTGGTATATGCTG
Source organism: Calotriton arnoldi (assembly GCA_963921515.1). Lineage (NCBI taxonomy): Eukaryota > Metazoa > Chordata > Amphibia > Caudata > Salamandridae > Calotriton > Calotriton arnoldi. Next base: position 364,433 of record CAWUFW010000411.1, on the reverse strand, counting down.
TCCACTAATTAAAGTGGGCACCTTGCACCAGTCCAAACGACCCTTATTGATGATTTGTTAAAGACAACCTTTATTGAAAGCTATCCTAGTGGTAGCTATGGAGAGCAGCCTTCAGGCTAAGTCTCGAAGGAATGTAAAGCAGCTTGTTTTACCAGATCTTAACCTCCTGAATGACCAAATGAAAGGAGAACCACACAAGGAAAATATAAAATATATGTATTTATTACTAAACACTCTCTACTAACCTCTTTATGAGATTAGAGAACAAAGCACACAATATTAAATCACTAGAACAACAGTAAATAGCACAATACACAGTAGGCTCCAGGGGGAGACCAAACCATATACTAAGCAAGTGGTATAACAACCACGACTTGACTAGACACAGTGCCTAGAGCATGTAGAATCGTTGGGACCCCAAGGAACCACCCAAGGTAGTGGCACAGGGGACCCACGGAGGACGGGTGCAGTGTGTGAACACAGGCGCGAGCTCCCTACAACTCTATGGCAAAGTTGCGGTTGGAAATGTAAAGATTAAGGGCACTTCGGAGAGGACTTTAAGCAAACCCAGCTAAACATAGAAGGTTCTAAGGCCAGCACCCTTGAGAGTACCGAGGTACCCGTGTTACCTATCCCAGAGGAGCCGGGTGCATAGGGGTCAAGTGATGTCGGAAACCTTCGTCGTTTTCAATGGCGTGATGCGAAAAAGTACTGCTGCCGGGAAGATGAAAAGTGTCCGGTGTGATCCAAGCCTGGATCGGAGATGAGAAGAACCTGAAAGCAGAGGGGACAGAGTCTGGGTCACTTCACAGTGACCCGGGGCACGTTAGACGAATGCCCACCGATGTCGGGTGCTTCAGGTGAGAAGAGGTGAAGCTTGACTCTGCAGCCACGGGGACCAGGAGACGTCGACGACGACCAAAGTCCGGAGGTGAGCTGTCCCACGAAGGATGTCGAGTGCTAGGGGGGTCAGTGTCCGGATTGAACACCAACAAGCCTTGGCAACTGCAACCCACGCGGTCAGAGGAAAGATGGTTCTGTGAGGACCAGCAAGGTCCTGGGGACTCTCCAAGCTATGGAGAGTCAGGGCACGTCTGGAGCAATCGGGAAAGCCCACGGAAAGTCAGTTACCTTCACAGTGACCCACAGGCCAACGGACCAGGGATAACGAAGGGACCTCGAGCTGAATCACTAAATACCAGCCCACGGAACACTCGTGGAGTGTAGGCCGGAAATCTTCGGTGGAATTACTACCCGGGGTCAGGACTACAAGTAGCCCAAAGCACAGCTTCAGGGATCACCGAAAAGCATATGCTGCTGCAAATGTACACGGTGCACAGGGGTACTACAGGTTGCACGGTCCCCACGAGGGATACGGGCCTCAGAATTGCTGAGAGTGCAGATCAACCTCAGAGACCTCGGGAACCCACCTCCTGTGTTGCAGAAATCTTCGGAGTCCTCAGGAGCTCGGGAGATGCAAACCGGTCCGATGCGTTTAGGTGCCTGCCTTGCAGGGGAGTAACTCCTTTACTCCAAGGGAGATTTCTTCAGCCGTCCAGCGTCGTGCAGATCGTCGAAGTACTTGGTTTCTGTAGCAAAGTTTAGTCCAGGTAAAATCTAAAGTCCTGTAGTCCGGGGTTCCTACTTTATACCCAAGGAAGGGGTGGGACAAACTCTGGGGACCCACCTATGGGAGGGTCAGGACAGAGGGGTGGCTACACCCATGTCCTTTGTCCAGTTTCACGCCAGAGCAGGAGCAAATGGCTCCTGCAACCGGTTTCAGCTGGACTATGCACAGGGACAACAAATGTGCCCCCAGTGCAGACAGCAAAGCACTCTTAGAGTGCACCCACCCAGCCCCAATACACTAAAGCCTGTCTTGGAGGTGGTCACACCTTCCTGTGACAGGAAACCTATTGTCCAACCTTCCCCTGCCGGAGTTTCGTCCAGCAGCAGGAGGGCAGACTCGTGTCTGTGGCTGGCAGCATCCATTTTGTGATGCCAGGGTCAAGAAAGCTGGTACCGGGTGTACCGGTGTGGTCATATTTCTCCCTCTAGAAGGGTGGAATCATACCTCCCACACCAGTTACTGGTGTGGAGGTATGATTCCAAGGTGTTTGACACCAAACACGACATGTTTCCATGCAGCCGTTGTAAAGTTAGCATTTACCGCGAGGTTATAATGCACTTAAGTATATATGGTTGGCTGCATCACAAACAACCCCGGAATATAGGTTCCGAAGGCTGCAGAGGGGCTCTGCTCATGCATGGGCACCCTCTCACATAAAACCCAGCACCCTGCCTTCAGCATTGATAAGGCCTGCCATAGGGGTGACTGATAGGTTTATATGTGCAGTGATTAGGATAGATATAGTGAACCTATATCTAAGTAAGGGGTGCATGCACCACCTTACACAGGCTGCAGTAGCAGACCTGTGGTGCCATTTTGAAGGGTCTCTAGGGGGTGGCACAATACATGCTGCAGCCACTGGGAGGCCTCTGGGCTTCCTAGGCTCTGGGTACATAGTATACCATATACTAGGGACTTATAAGGGTACCCCAGAATCCAATCTGGAGTGTACCTAAAGTACATGCACAACCAATTTAGGGAGTAAGCAGATAAACTGGGGTCCTGATTAGCAGGATCCCAGTCAGACTAGTCAAAAACCAGCAAAACACCAAGAAAAAAGTGGGGGTAACCATGCAGTCAGATTCCACCTTCCTACAGGTTCTGTCCCTGATTCCGTGCCAGTTGTGAAAAGCCTTGGAATCAAGTTGGATAGTAATGTCAATGGCTAGGCAGGTGGCGACAGTGGTTGGGAGCTACGTGGGTCTTCTTAGGCCGCTTTGAAAATTGGTTCCTCTTCTTTTTTTCACAACGTTGCGAACAGTGGTGGCAGCACGGATTGTGTCGCGGTTGGACTATGGCAATGCCTTGTACATTGGGCTCCCTGACAAGTTGCTGGGTAAGCTTCAAGTAGTCATGAATGATTGGACAAGATTAATGTTGAAACTACCAAGACGGGTGCATGCTACACCACTGCTGCAACAATTGCATTGTTACACAGAGGGCCCGGTTCAACATAAGACGTTGTGAAGTATGGTACCAGCTTATATAGAGGACCGTCTAAGGCTCTATGTACCTGGACGTCATCTTCGCTCCTCTGAGGCGATCTTGCTGACCTGTCCACGCTTAAACAAAACTACTTTGGGCGGTCAGGCCTTCTCGGTTCTGATACCTCAGATCTCAAATGGATTACCCGAAGGTTTGCGAAGAGAAAATGCTCTCCTTCTGTTTCGTAAGAGATTGAAAACCTTTCTTTTTGAACAGGCCTTTGGTAGAGTCTGACTGTCTCTAATTCTAGCTGGTGCGAATTTTTTTTAACCCTTAGATGAGCACTAAGAGACCGATAGTAATTATGCGCTATATAAGTGTTACTAACATAATATAACATTAAGCAGGAGACAAACTTGTAATAAAAGGTACACCTCTTTTTTGCGCTTCCCAAATAGGATTTAAAACTGGTCTTTAGTTTCAGGTTTTGTCTTTGTCCCTCCCCACTGTAGTTTTCTGGAAGCTGGGTGCTAGATTTAACCACTTGGCTGCTAAGCCTTTTCCTCCCTGTGCTAAGACCATTTTTTTGTTTGTTTAGGGTAGTTTTTTATTTAAACCATCATAACTTTTTTCCAACAAAAGGTATCGACGTACTTTCAGTTTGGAGTGGAAAAAAGAGTTGAACCATGGATGATCCACAAATGCTAATCATTTCTGAAAGGTGTACAAAATTCAGAATTCTGCAAGGGATCATTTGTTTAGACCCCTCAAGGCTATCCCACAGAAACTAATAGTGGAAATAAAGAAAATAATGAAAATGGGAGTCGTGAGGCCTTCTCGGGCCCACTTTGTTTCTTTATTTTAGTTTTACATTTTACATGTTTTATGTTGACATTGCTTTAGCAATGTTATTTTATCATTTTATGCTTGCAAGATATTCGGAGAAGGTGCTGTACATGCTGCTTTTTTTTGTTAGAATAATATTGTTCAAGCATAAACTTATAAAATAACATTGCTAAAGCAATGTCAGCCTAAAACGTGTATAATATAAAACTAAAATGGAGAAGTAAAGCGGGCCCGAGATGGCCTTGCGACATGTCGGAAAAAATGGCCATTGGTGACAATATTTTCATCTTTCAGTTTACAGAAGCAATATACTGTTCTGTACGATGGACCCCTCTGGCAGTTGGGATATATGGGGGCTGTAGGTTATTCATTAACATTTGATACCCAGCAGAGCAAACGACGGAGCTGCAGAATAGGGGCCACTAGGATTATGATTCTACAGTATGGTGTTTTCTGCATGGTTAGAGATTTGTTGCATTTGCCTCCTAATCCATCGTTTCTGCATCATTGCCAGATTTCACCCAAAAATTGTTTCTAGCTCAAATGGATCAAAAGTTACTAAAAATACAGCGATATGTGCAGAGGTTGACTGGTCATCTTTCAGTTGCTTATTGCTGTATTTGGGTGTTACACTGGTACTAATGAGTTGAATCATTTTGTTTAGTGTTAACGTGTAACAATGATAAATGAAGTAATACCATCACAAAATGCGCCACATTATGCTGCACAATTTGCCTTTTTTGCCCGGGCAATGCCCTGTTCATGAATAAAGCAGACACAATATGATGGGCGGAGCACTGAAACTTTTCAGACACACGCCCCCATTCACTATTCGATCTGGGTTAAATCCATCATTGTTCTTCTGCCCACTTCGCCACCCCAGTTCAGTCCCAGCCGTATGCAAATCAGTCTTGACACTGTTCCTCATGGGAACAGTCCAACCCGACCTGCCAGGCCAGGTCCTCCCTGGACCGGAAACGAGCATCCTGGGACCGGTTTTGGGGAAACACCCATCTGCCAGGCTAACTTCAATCCAGTGACAAAGTGAGCAAGGGACCCACGTCTGGCCATACCCTGCCAGCTTGGGGCGGGCAAGGCACACACAAAATAATGATAGACGGAGCGCTGAAACTTTTCAGACCTGAATATCCCAAAAAGATTTCTAAGGAAGTTAGACTGTTAAGAATGCGGCCACCAGGTTACTGTCCTGCACCCCCAAATTCAAATCCGTATCGCAATCCCTAAAACAGCTGCACTGGCTTCCCATCAGGAGGCGCATTAATTTCAAGGCACTATGCGTTGCATATAAGTCCTTGCACAATATTGCCCCTAAATACCTTAAACAAAAATTCCTTTGCTACACCCCAGCTAGGCCTCTGCAATCTGCATCCTCACATAATCTAGTGATACCAAGGTTTAAAAATAAAATTCTTGGGGTGGCAGAAGCTTTATAGTCTGCACCACCAGACTATAGAACTTGTTGCCCCATAACCTGAAAAGAAATACTGATCTGCTGGCCTTCAGGAAAGCATTAAAAATAGGCTTTTTTACCTATAAAATCGGAACGTTATTTTCAAGATCTTACTAAGTAGTCTGCCTTTCTTCACTTGGCCAGCACCTAGACACCTTCGGGTAGTAGAGCGCTTTAAAAATCCTTTTTTCTTTTCATTTAATTTTCACATATTGGTCAACCCTGCTGAATAATTTGGTGTTCCCCTGCAGCACAATTCCAGTTTCCATACTTATGGTGCTTTTTAGGTCTCGCCTAGCGACGCAGCGCGAAAGCGCTGTCGCTAGCGAGATCTATTGTTACCGACTTGCTTCGGAAGGGAGACAGGAGATGTGCACGCGCAGGACAGACTGCAAATGTGAACGCGCCCATGAACACGCACGTACAGACACGCGATGTGCACATCTCCTGTCCCCCTTCCGTCCTCGCAAGCCTCATGCAATATCACTTTTTTTTTAATGCGCACCCGAGCTCCAAGCGCGGCGCGCTTTACACGCACAGCATGCCTCACCCCACTTACCTGCTCTTGTGGGGACTCTGCGCTGCTCCTTGGCTGGTCTCTGTCTTCAGTCGGTCACTGCAGCAACACGCGGGGCTCCGTCTTGCTCACAGGAGCCCCGCCTGAAATCCTGCTTTGGCCGCACCATGCGGCATTCACGAAGGCGGGGTGGGCTCCCGCCGGACTTCCTCTACTTTTTCACGACGCAGCGAAGCTGCTCGCTCAGCGAGATCTATTGTTGCCGCTTTTCATTTGGAAGTGAGACAGAACACCAAAATATGTGCACGTGCAGACATTCAATGTGCACGCGTACGGCCTACTAACGCTGTCCGTCCAGGGAACAGCAGATGTGCGCGTGCTCTTTTTTCCCAGTACGCGCACAGACATCTAACGTGCACGCATACGGCGTGCCTGCTCGGACACAGCAATGTCAGGTCCAGGAGCTGCAGTTAGAACTGGCGCCACTAGGGGGCTGCGCCTGGGACTGAAGCGGCCGTAGCTTCCTTCTGTTCTCTCTCCCCTTCCGCTCATGCAGCAGCCACAGCTCCGTGCCCTGCTCTGTTTGCCAAAAATATACTTGTCCTAGTTTATTGCCACTGAGTATCTGGAAGAATACAGGAAGGACATTGATTCCCGTGAATTTCCTGTGCTGGCCAAAAACAGGCGCGAGTGCTTTGACCTCAGCAAAGCATTGCAAATGGAAAGTCACTTTCGAACATTAATTTTGACTGCGTTTGTGTAACCCAAGGACAGTCAGCCAAGGCAGAAAAAGATAAACATCCTCGTGGCTGCTCGTGAATAGGACCTAGCCAAGTGTACTTTGAATAGAAGTCTGATAGAGAGGGTTGCGTATTTCGTTCGTGCCGTGTTTTCCTGTGTTGTGTGAAGAAGCAGTGTGCAGCCTATGCCGGTTCAGAGTGAAGGAAGAGTTGGCGTGGGGCGGCCGTCGGTCCTCCTTACATGCCGGCGCGCAGCTGCATACAATTTGACTGCATTATCACGCCAGTATTATTTTTGGGATGTAAAACGAGGGTAAGTCAGGACAGCTCGGTTGTTTGTCACTGAGGCAGCCCCTTCGCCGGCCTCCGTGGAGATCAGGTCAGTTGTGGTCAAATGCGGCCACCGTCTGGGGCTGTTAGAGGGCATGCGAAGCGCGCCTTGTGAAGGCCGCGCTCAAGACTGGCATTTGTGGGCCTCGTGAGGGGCATGAGGAGCTAGATGCCAAGGACGTACACCATCTTCCCACCCACTGCAAAGTGCCATCTGGTGGACCCGGCCCTATGCTCTGCGCTGCTTTCTACCTCGTCCGCTGCTTTTCCTCTCTTCCACCACCCATCTTTATTTTTTAATTCCCTCCTCTTCCACTCTCTTTCCCTGCTGCTTCCTCACACTCTCATCCCGTTGCTTCCTCCTACCCGCTCCTCCGAAGAGCCCTGGATATTTTGTTTTTAATTTATGTATTTTTTGTGAAGAAACGGCAGCTACTAGGGTTCTACGCAATTCAGAAAGCGAGTTTGCCGTATATGTGTGGTGATGTATGCGCACAGCCGGCAGAATGACAAGATTGTGTCACCTCGCTTTTATTCCCCCCCACCGCCCATGCTGTACAGAAACTGCTGCAAGACGTATTATTCCGAAGAGTGACTAAGACGGTTTGTATTTTGGTGTGCCACAACAGTTGGTCTAACGGGGTGCGTTAGTAGACAGCTCTTCTGTGCTACATCTTTAGACGCAAAATACATCCGACAACACAAAATATCGAGCTCGGTTTTATTTCTCCTTAACTCAACGCAACTTTGGAAGCAAATTTAGCTACACGAAGTTTAACTTGTGACACTGCTTTCTTTCTTTGTACTCTCTTTTAAAGATTTGAAGTATTTAAACTTGTGTGACAAAGCAGTGTCAGTGAAAAGGTTTATATTTACGTTCACATTTAGAAATGGAATGCACCTGCGATTTTCGTTTGTTCAAAGGTAGTTTTGCACCTATCAGCCAACAGAACGATAGCTAAGTTGCCAGGCCAAGCAAATGTCAAAGTAAACTGGAGCAATAGGAACTCAATTCACTGAAAGCTGTTCTGAATCCTAGTGTTCTCAATGACGTGTTTTGTTGTCAGTCTCAGGGCTGTGGTGTTTGAAGGTTACGAGGACACACGTACCTGCTAAGACCAGTGAGAGTGGAATGACAAAATTTACTCCCAGTGACTGCCATTCTCGTTTTCCTAGTAGACACTGATGGTGTCTGGAGTACCACCACATCAATCAGAGTGGCTCCTGCAATTGCTTAGCTACTACTACTTCCGAACGTGACTGTCAATGCACGTTCGGTGCCAGTGCTTCACTCGGAGCTAACACATATATCTTGGAGAGCTGTTAAAAATGTGCACTGCGTATTCCTCTGCCAGAGCCAGCATATTTTGGGTACTGCACCATCTGTAGTTGTAACAATGGTTTGCACTTTCCCCAACTCCAATATATAGTATGCGCTTCAACCGAATGACCCTTACACACTTTGGGTTACCTTTTTCACACAAAGTTTGATGCCCCCTGATACTGTTAAGGAAGGAATTGAAAAGAGGGGTGAAATTACTGAACACAGTGCCAAAAGGATATATGCCCAGTGTTAAGAATTGTCAATTTGAAACAGGCAACACAGGTGTAGGTCTCCTGGGGTGGAGGCTCGCTTTACATACTGTTAGGGCTGCAAAATAAAACAAGCATTTGCAATGCAATAGGTCTCGCATTTGCGAGAGTTTGTTATTGGCATTGTAAATGATAATGCTTTTATTTATGTTTTAAAAACCAACACATAAATAAAAGGCATTGCCATTTCCAATGCCAATAGCTCAAACTCTCACAACTGCGAGACCTATTGCATTGCAAATGCTTGTTCTTTGTATATCAACCAAACAGCAGTTCATATGGTAAAATATAATGAATAAAAATGGGTATGAAGGAAGCATGTATTTCTGAAATGTGCACAAGATACTGAGTTTGGGAACAGGGGTTAATTGTGCACCTCTGAATTTGGAAGCACCCATACCATCAAGTGATGCACACAGCATTTTGCAAAATGTCTTTCTTACACACTTGCCTACATTTGGAAGCCAGAAATATAGAAAATATCCAGTTGGTAATAACCCATGTTCTAATATTCTGTGTTCACAGCACTTGTGTGGCTTGCCTACCGGGCCCGACACTACACCCTGGAAGTGGAGTTGTTTCACCCAGCAAATTTATTATTTGTTTACATTGTGGATAGCTGTGGAATTTGGGCCCTAGCTCAGGTGCCACCAGGGAAAACCTCTTAAAACCAGACATTAAAAAAAGACATCCAAGGAAGTTTATGGTGCTATGACCCAGATGATTCTTTTTTTTACCTAGTAGGCCTTGCAAATGTCAGCTAAAAAACACCCATTCTCCTCACATTTCTGTACGAGTGAAAGTTCTGGGATTCAAACCACCTAGGGCTTCCACACTTAACCCAATAAAAATGGGACCCCAAATGTGTGGCTTGGCCTATATCCCTCATCACAAAACGACCCAAAACACGATGTGAAGATGTGAAAAAAATCTTGAGTGAAAAAGGACCCGATTTGGAGATGTGGTTAACTGGGGATTTTGAGCCTTGGCTTGTCCCTTCCAGGAAAACCTACCAAAACCAGACATTTCTGAAGACTAGACACCAAGGTGAGTCCAGGATGGTGTGAGTTGCATGGATCCCACAGCGGTTTATTTTTTTTTTTTTAAATACCTATTCCTTGCAAACCTCAACTTTTGCTAAACCAAAAATACATGTTCCTCATATTTCTGTGATGGCAAGTTCCAGAAGCTGCAGGGGGCCACAACATTCAAGAGCACCCAGCGTTCCCACTCCTTAGCTGATAAAAGTGGTACCACACTTGTGTGATTAGGCCTAGCGCCTTTGACATAAACCACACTGAAGCTGGACATGGAGGCATCCCATTTCGCCAATTGAAACTGACCCCTTTTTTTTGCGATTTCAGTAGCGGCGGCATTTGAGTCCTGGCTTGGCTGCCACCCAGGGAAACTGGCCAAGCCCAAATATTTCTGAAACCTGGACATACAGGGGAGTAAAGGGTGGTGTGCCTTGCATGTATCCCAGAAAGTTTTTTTCAATATATTTCCCACAATACCTTTCAAACCTCAAACTCTAGCAAAAACAGGCATTTGTCCCATAGTTATGTGAGGGAAAGTTCTGTAATATGCAGGGATCCACAGGTTTCCTACCACCCAGTGTTTCCACACTTGTATGGGTGTACCTAGTGCCAAAACGAAACCTGGACAGATCAGATTTTTCCACTTAAAACAGACCCCTTCTTTTTTTTTTTTTTTTTTTGCAAAGTTGTTAACTGTGGATTTTAAGCCTGGGCTTGGCCACCAGCCAAGGAAACCTACCAAACTCAGACATTTCTGTAAACTAGACAACCAGGTGAGTCCAGGACGATCTGGCTTGCATGGATCTCCCTCCTTTTTCTAATCTAAAATGCCCTTCGAACCTCAAACTTTGGGGGAAAACATGTTTCCTCACATTTCTGTGAGAGAAAGTTCCAGAATCTGGGTGAATACATAAATGTACTGCCACCCAGTGTTCCCACACTTGCTACGATAAAATCGGTACCTTACTTGTGTAGCTGGGCCTAGGTCCCGCAGAGGAAACCGATCAAATCGGGGACCATGTGAAAACCATATTGACTTGACATGGTCCCTGATTTGACCCTTTCCTGTCGTATGCATTAGGTCCAGCCACACAACTGGGGTAGCGTTTTTACTGAGAAGTGTCAACTGTAGGAATTTTGTGGATCCGCGCTGATTCTGGAACCTTCCATCGAAGAAATTTGAGGAAAATACAGGCAATGTTTGAGGTTTGCAGAGCATTGTGGGGCCCACGCAAGGCACAGCAGCATGGACTCCATTTTGTAAGTGGCAACTTTAGCTTGAGTCTGAAAGTAAACCCTCCTCCTAAAAATCTCTAGTTGGTTCATCATGTTTGAAGCTACACAGGATCCCTGGATTATCACAGTGGAAGCTACTGAAGATGTTGTTCCGTGTGTCAAAATCTAAATTGTAATATCCATCTCTCGGTTTTTGAGTCTTTTTAGAGCTGGTCTCTCTGTTTGGCAGTTTTGACTGCTACCATAACTGTCCCACTGGGTACACTGCCTGTCTTCTGATGTTTTTCTGGGAAATCTGCACACTCTCCTGATGAGCTCCCTTGCCGCATAAGCATGCATCCACTTCCCTCCCGATAATTCCCTGAAGTCCAAAACTGTTTGTGCAGCAGGGAATCTGATGGTATTTTTATCTAGGGACTCCTACCACACTGAGTTTTTACCCCTGCAGAGGTTGTCTAAATTTTCCAGTCTTTCCACTAGTTTCAGTAGGCAGTCATACCTACACTGTTTCAAAGTGGATGCTTCTTTCAGACCGAGTTTGGTCACTTCATCTAATCCCTCCATGGTTTGCTCTCTGCCCTGTAACCTCTATTTTAGCTACAGTCCTCAAACTCGTCTTGATCTTTTCTACGGTATGTACAACCAACTTGATCAAACTAGTCTTCTCTCTTAAATTAACATCTAATGTGTCGTCGAGTATCAGTGATTTTTTTCACCTACAGTCATCTTGGCTGTTCTGCTCACCTGAGTTCACTGTGGCCTGATTATGGACTAGATCCGCAAGAAGTGAAGATGTTTCTGCCTTTATAATACTCAGTCATGACCCCACGGCTGTCAGCAGGTGCATAAGAAGAATCCCGATCAGCCTCTCCTCTCCAGTCCGCATCATAACTGAGACAATGACTGCTTCCAGGCAGTTTATGTTGGGAATCGCGAGTCAAGGTGTGCCATGAGGACTACTGCAATGATTGGAATGACAGCACCCACTGTTTGTAAGGACGTCACTGCTTGCCATGGAAATCTTTACGAATACCGTTCCTGCCTAAGCCCAACTCGCCACTCACTGTGAGGCCTTGGGACACCTGCCACTGCCCCGGTTCAATGTGGTCCCTAAACGCAGGTTGCTCCTCTGCAATCCTCCTGCCATAAATAAAAAAGAAAAGGAACCCTGGCACTCTAGAGCTCAATCTGTGAGGGGGTGCGGGGAGGGGGGGAGGGGGGATGCAGTGGAGGGTGGTTACATGGCTGCCACCATTGTGCCCGGATATCTCCACATTCACTATGTGGGGCTCACAGGCCTGCAAAGAACACAGGACGGCGAAATAATGCATACCTGTTCTTAAACTCTGTCCCTGTCTGCTCTGCGGGATATTCCTTGCAGTGTACCAGGGGCAGCGAATGACTTTGTACTTGGTGCCCTGGGAGAGCGAGACGACCAGGGGATCGAGAACAAACTCCAAGACCACATACAAAGTTTTTAAATCCATGTGAAGCAAACATTTTAATTGACAAAAAATGGAAGGGCAATTGAGGGGTATTGGTGAAGGTTGCTGCAGGTTTCCACTGTAAATTCGAATTAAAATATATTTTATTAATACGCTATAAAGTATAGCTTATTTGTTTTTAAGTTGTACATTGAGTGTTCAAAGTCAAAATTATTATTATCTTACACTCCAGGAGAGCTAGTTTGTTTCATTTTGCTCCCCAACACCATAATCAAGGTGGAGGCAGTTTTTGAGAGCATTTGATTGTCAAAGCTGTAGGCACCAATATTGCATGAAACGAGTTGCAAATGTGTCCTCCTTTTGGGATGGTGTCCAAAACATTGTATTGTGGGCACCGGCAGGATTCCAGCATGTATTGTTAGACTTCATGAGTGCCCCACTTACCAGCTCACCAGTTCCGCTGCAACTGATAAGAGTGCTAATAACAGCTGCCTCCCTAATGTCCCCACATGGGTGTGGTGTTGAAATGTTTGAATCTACTCCAGCACTCGTTTAGCTGATAAGTAACAATGGAAAAAATACTGATCGCGAACTGGGACCAGTATTTTTGCAGCCAGTAACTTTTTTATTTAAAGAACCGACCTGTGTACGAATAGGTTGGTTTTTACAAATCAAAATCGTAGCAACCTCAAGACTATTAAATGAGGCAGATCGGAAATTGCTACTCATTACGTATGGAGAAAAACACAGGGATGGTGGCCTGCTGGAGTCAGCAGACCACCATGTCTGTGATTGTGTTTTATGAAAACAATATGTATATATTTTTTGACTGCAGTCCGTTTTCCATACAGGAAATGAGACTGCGTGTATTTTTGGAGTTGGCAACTGCCACTGCCTACTTACTTCTCAACAAAGGCTTCTTTTTTTTTTTTTCATACATTCACATAGTGGAGAGGGTCCCAAGAGGGCCTCTTGTGAATGAATTACCCACTTTTGAGGTGTCGGTAAAAAAATTCAATGTTTTGCGACTGGATTTCAGTTGTAAATCTGTGATACCGATTCGGTCTTTGGAAGGGGGGCATCCAACGCACGGCTTCCAGATAATGAATCGGAATCCATTCGGGATCCCATATTGGGATTCAGAAAAACTTTTCATATTCCTAAATTGTGATGAGAACATAAAAATCCATTTTAACAGTTGCAGTTGACAAATTGGAGCGTTTTCAACTGTTAAAATGCTTTGTACATCTGGCCCAGCGTTCTTCGTTGGAATTCAAGAAGCTACAATGACCTCAGAACTCGAAAAGGGGATGGTAATCCTAAATTGGCCGATTTCTGAATATCTTATTTTTAATGCTTTTCTCTCCTAATTGGTAATGTGTAATGATGGACTTGTAATTGACTCTGACCTGGTCACTACTGCATGTTCTTAGGCATCCTGATCAGTAGCTGAGTAGGGACCAGGAATAATTCCTCCTTGGGCAACACTTTGTTACTGATAAAAGAAACTTTTGTTGTTCATTTCTGCAGATTTTAAAGAGAAATATTCTCGCAAAATGTACCTTTTGACTGTTTTTCTTGAGGCACTGATAACATTGTGGTGTGTGGCCTTTTCATTTACTTTGCTGACTTTTTGCATGCAGATGGTAGCCAATGGCTTTCCAGATAAAGTGATAATATGGGGTCATGAAAAGAGCAGAACAGGAAAATTTGTATTTATGCAGTTGTTGCTTTTTATTTCGTAAACCAGCAAATATGACGACTGCTGCCAGGCCTACGTTTGAACCAGCTCGTGGAGGACGGGGGAAGGGAGAAGGCGACCTCAGTCAGCTATCGAAACAGTACTCCAGCCGAGATCTCCCATCTCATACTAAAATCAAATACAGGTATGGAGTTAGTCATTCCAAGTTTGCCTGCTTGAGCAAGACACAAATGGGATGTATTGTTTACTTCAGATAGCTATTTAACTTTTACAAAAAGATGGGGGAAGGTTTAAAAGTGTGCCGCTTGAAACGTCCAAATTCCATGTTGTCTTTTTAGCACAGAACTCAAAATTACAGTCCGTTTTAGCTTGTTTTAGGACAACTTCCAGGTGCTTGAGATTAACTCCCGCCCAGATGTTTGCAAGGAGACCGGAAGCACTGATATTGATACAACTTCAGTGTGGAAGAGCTGCAGTCCTTATAGAATTGAACAGGGGGGGGGAAGTCTATAGGCTAAAACGCGTTTCCCATGATTTGAAGCAAACTAGTGTCGCGGATGATGTTGCTACATTCTTCCCGCGCAATGTGAGAACAGGTTTGCAAAGGATTGTTAGTCTTGTTATGGGTATTTGTATACCCACAGCCGTATGCAAGGTTTCATGCAGTAATCCCGGGGCCATTAATTTACTTTGGGATTAATTTCGTGAGCCTAATCTTGTTGTTGTTCTGCAATTAATTACGCGCCCTTATATTTAATTTTGTTTTTGCATAAATATCGGAAGTATATAATAGTCTTCATGCGATGTTTATTTTCGTTTTAGCCTGTAGATGGCAGCCTTAAGCCATCTGCAAGCATTTGTTTCCTTTATTGTCCCGTTTTCGTAGCTTTTCCTGTATTTTGCCATTTTTAGTATTTATTTTACTTGTCGAGTTTTATAAGTAGGGACTTTAATGAGTCTTTTTAAGGCATGGGAAAAGTGGACTCTGGCCCAGGGCCCCAGCTTTCAGGGTTCCCCCTGATCCAGCTGTGTTCTCCACACAGTCCTGCCCTGATGACCTTGAATGATTCTTAAACATAGATGGTTTTAAACACCATTTTCCTTTTATTTTATTTTTAATAAGGGTGATGTGTGGGAGCCTATTACAGACATTTTGCAAAGAAATAGTGTTTGTTTTTCAACACAATGCAGCATCTATAAAAAAAGGTTCCTTTTAGATCAAAACAAGTCCTCACCTATAAGAAATGGCAGTGGGTCGCAGAGATTATTTGCAATAATACCAGTGAGCTGCTGATATATACCAATATTCAAAACGTGCATCACTATCCCTGAATATTAGGTGGAAACACATTTAGAATTTGGACCATTCCCTGTTGTGATTATTGTTCTTATTATATTATTTGGGATGTTGGTTTAACTGTTTGGAGGAAAAAAGGAAAAAAAAAAAAACTGTACTGCTGATATAAGCGAGAGTAACTCGTCCTTACGAGTAATGAGCCTGTATATACTCACGGTATATTTCGTTAATATTGGAGGTATTTTGATTGTAATCCCCGGAAATGTACATGTGCGTCCTTATCCTGGATGTAATGGAAAGTGTTTACTAAAAATAAGTTATGAAAGAAATAAAAAAAGAATTTGGACCAATGTGCCTGTGCAGAGTCAGTGACGAGGGCATGAAAAGTATGAAATTGGATCATGAATTTAAAGCAGTTTCGAACAGTGTCCCCCAAAATACGTTTGGCCCAGGGCCCTCCAAATCCTTAAGATGACCCCTGCCTTAAACCCCCTCCCCCTTTTTAGCCTGGTCCTACTCTGTCCCATAACCTCATTCCCTAGTTATTAAGTTTCCCCACCCCATTTTACATATTCTGTCCCTTTTTCTGATATTTTTGTTATTCCTATTTCATCACCCCAAGATATTTTTATTCCGAGGTAATTAAAGCGAAATTAACATGCCACCTTTTAGAGCTTGCCCTGTTTATGGAGGAAGGGCAGGAGCATTCGCACTGGTAGGATGTCGCTCGAGTGTAAAGAGCAATACATTTCAACTGAATGGCTCATTGCATAGTTTATTTAATTTTTATATAGAGCACTGCACAACTTGCAACACGTGTTAAAGAACGTTTCATAATAAATGCAGAGTAACACTTTTGTCTTTACAATCCACTGTGCAACTCCATTTAAATGAAAGGGAAATGTACAGAAAGAAAAAAAACATTTGAACCAGAGGTAAGGTGTCTTGTGTTTAACCGCCAAGTTCATGATAGGTCAGGAAAGTGTTTGAGTTTTCGCCTAAACTGAGAAATATTTCAAATGACTTCAGGAAGAGAGTCCTGCAAGGTTGAAGCCAGCTCAGAAAAAGAGTGAACCTGCTCATTGAAAATCGAATTTTCTTATTTCCAGTAGTAGTTAGTCAATTCACTGGTAGTGATCTAAAGGTTTCAGTATGCGTTTTTAGAATGAGAATTGTGCAGATGTGTATATATATTTCTTTATTTTGTGAAATGATCACTCCTTAGGGAGCGAAACATGAAATTTTCATGGTGAAAGTAAATGTTTCATCCAGGGTCGTCGTCACAGAGATTTACTGGTAGTCTTGGAATCACAATATCTTCATTCTGGGTGTACACAATATTTTCTGGTTATCCAAAATAAGTTAATCAGATCAAATGTGTATTGTATGCTACAGGGAAAGATCCAAGAAGGGATGCACTCTTGACGTGCGCCTCAAATTAATTCACTCTATAGTTCATCTTTAAATAAGTCACAAATGTACAACAAGAACAGTAACTCGCACATTTTTACCAAATTATTCCCATGTGGTCTTTGTTGGATACTTCATATGTGTGTGCTTCATTTCTTGGTGGTTTGTATTTCCGAAGGCTCGATACCTCTTTTCTGTGACATGATTTGCACTGATTAATGGTTATTCAAACCCTCTCAAAACAACCCACTCGTTCCTTACTCTAACAGTCCTGCCTGATTGCCCTCTGTAAAATTCATGAAAATAACAGAAAAGAATCAGTTATGTCAATGCTGCAATACTAGTTATTGTAAGGTCCGCCGCTCAAACCGCAATGATCAAACTGTGGATTGAAGTACCGTTATGTGGTTCTCAAGATAAGCCTGACTGAGGCCCTGGGTATTATGTTAAATTGGAGGCCACCTTCAACTTTGTCTGCCTGAAGTCTACAGCTCCTGACCCTACTCTCTTCAGTGCTCAAAAGCTACACACTGCCTCCAGCTCCTAAGTGTGTAGGATTCTCTTTCACTTAAACACCATCTCCAGTATTCAAGCGATGACCTCACAGACGTTTGCTGCTATGGCTGGTGCTGGAACATTGTGCAGAAAAACACACATACCAAGATCTGTAAAAGACAAATAACAGTGAAAACCCTGGAGGAATGCTGCTCCCATACAGTAAAATAAGACCAATATCTCTGTGAATCTTGTTTTCCCAAAATGATTCTAGAACACAGTGGAATGCACTGCCAGCACCCCGGCTGAACAGTCACATGCAAGTAACCTAACCATCTAGACACTATAGAGGTTTAGGAGTAGTAATTGTATTTATATAGTGCAGACTACCACTGACGAGGCGTTGAAGCATTTTATGCCTGGAAGCACGTTGCTCCGGAACCCACGGTTAGTGGTTAGTCCATTGTTATTGGTTACTATTAGTTACTTCAATTAGTCTTGTGCGCTCAAAGCAAAGCATTCCATGCAGTCGTTCCAGTAACTTTGTGGTGGACTAAATTAATGGTGGTTAGTGGGGATGGGCTCATTTTGGCACAGTGTTGGTAAAGTAGAAAAAAGATGCATCCTCAGGAGAATAGAGTTCACGAAAGATGAGACCTTTTCAGTTTGACAACAAGCCCTATCAGGTCTCATAAAAAAGGTGTTGTCAAAAAGACCAATGTAGACAATAGCGATACTTGCAGTGTTCTTTGAGTCAGCCTGTTACTTACTATTAGTTGGCGTTCTTGAAAGTCTTGCTTGCTTTTATATTAAAAAAGAGCCTTGTAATGTGCAGGCTCACTCCAATATAGTATCTCTGCATGAACGACTAGCGTGATGGTCTGACCAAGTATTATACTCCAGGAGGGACAAACTGAAATAACCAGGTTTTTAATAGCTTTTAGAAAGTCTCAATTTTGTGACCGGTGCATATTGAATAGGGAGTTTATTTCAATGCCAGACAGGCTAGTATGTAACAGAACGGCCACCAGTTCTTTCAAGATAAATGCGTTGCAGTTGTGCGAGAGTGGAAGACATGAGAGCCCTGGTGGGATGATAAAGGCTCACTTGGATGCATAAGTAGTGGGGGCCACCAGCGTATAATGCTCTGTTGACATGGCATAAGAAATTAAAATGTTTCCACTTGCGTATCGGCAACCAATGCAACTCCTTCAAAATGGGCCTTAACATTGTTCTGGGTGGAAGATGACAAACCAGTCTGGTGGCGTTATTTTGGGTGGTTTTGAGATGGAATTGCAAAGAGTCATTAATGTCTACATGTAGGGCATTACCTTAATTTAAGCGACTGGTAATTAAGGCCTAGGTAATTGTTTTTGTGCAATGGTGGGGGATCCAGTTGAAGATTTTCCGCAGCCTCTGTAAGATCCCGTAGCCCATTCTGTGGAATGCAGAGATCTAGTCTATAAGAATTCCCAGATTTATTAACCGCTTTTTCGGAATGGGGGCCCATACCAAGCTCAGTTGGCCAGCATTCATCCGACCAGAATGTACTGGTTCTACATAACAGAACGATCTCTGTCTTATCTCCGATCAGTTTGCATCACTTCTACTTCATCCAAAGTGGCAACACAGCTCTTATACATTCACATGATTTAACTGTGGTGGAATCCGAATTTTCAGCAATAGATATCATTAGCTGAGTATCATCTGCATAAGATAGGACCCCAAATCTGAACTTCCTGACAATGGTGGGCAGTGGAATCATATATAATAAAGTGTGGGGCTAAAGGACAATCCCTGTGGTACTCCAAATACTGAGGTGACCAGTGGAAGGTATATCCCTGCGTTGCTTCGTGCCTGCCGCCTTATTTGATGGCTTCCCTTCTTGTGTTTGTGTCTCTCCCGTCCCATACCTTCTTTTCCATCCTTGTGATTAGATGCCTTTTATCCTTTGCACTGCTCTCATTCAGGGAACTACTTATTCTTTCGGCACTTTATGGGAGCACATTGGTTTTCTTGCTCTATCCGTGGTGTCCTGCTTCCCTCTTCCACATAATAACCCTTTGCCATCTGTGTGCTCTGAGTTGTTCCCTCCCCTGTTTGAGGAGTGGGTTGGGGGACAAAACTAAAACAAGCATTGGCATAGCCAATGGGTCTCGCCTTTGGGACCTTTATAAGTGTTGAGTCACAGATATTGCCAATGTTTTTAAGGTATGTTGTAGAGCAATGTATCTGCTGTGTTCAGTACTGTAAAGTTTGTGTGCAAGTTGTGCTTAGTGTAGTGACGTAAGGGAAGTGGCATGGTGTGGAATGTCGCGGTGAATTGTGATATGATGTGTGTTGGTGGGATGTATGTGTGTAGTGTGTTTTGCTGGTGTGTATGTTGGTGATATATGTAAGTTTACATCCCCTAAAAAAACAATTGTAATGATATTAATTATGTGTGTAGTGTGATGCGGTTAGTGTCTTTTGTAATGTTTTAAAAATTAAATACATTGTTTTGTTAGTTGTGTGCTATTTTTCTATATTTGCTGCTCAATAAAATATGACCCTATGGACGGGCTGGAACGTTGTTTATGGTATTTCCACCGAAAACAAAGTGAATGCTCCTTGTTGTACTTACTGTCCTGGAAATGCTTGTAAATGAAAGCCAACGTAAATATCTATTTAGCAGTGAAACTTATATGTGCTTGCAACCCGCACCTTCGTTTAGCTTGCAAATCCAGTAAGTGAGGAAGGGGGCAAGAGTAAAGACAGCGGGGACAGTGGGAGGGGGGCGGGAGTAAAGAGATCACGGACAACGGGTGGGCAAGCGGGAGTAAAGAGATCACGGACAACGGGTGGGGCGGGAGTAAAGAGATCACAGACAACGGGTGGGCGGGCGAGAGTAAAGTGGGCACAGACAACGGGTGGGTGGGCGGGAGTAAAGTGGGCACGGACAACGGGTGGGCGGGAGTAAAGAGGGCATGGACAACGGGCGGGCGGGAGTAAAGAGGGCATGGACAACGGGCGGGAGTAAAGAGGGCACGGACAACGGGTGGGCGGGCGGGAGTAAAGACAACACTGACAACGTCGTATGGAAAACAAGCGGAAGAGAAAGCACGCTTGTTCCTCTGGGAAAGGTGTTGTTGCAGCAGGCCTAGGCAAACACACCGCTCATCCACCAAGGCCTGGAAGACATTGGGGCCGAGGTGACATGGGAAGGGGTCAGAAAACGCACAGAGCTGCTACTGCTCCAGCAACAGGAAGGAAACAACAGACATGCACTGGCAGCCGTGGGCGGGTAACGGAGGCCCTAAAAACGCAACTCTGCCCACCCTAAGACCACGGCCCATCATTGCCCAGTGCCCGCCTTCCCTGTGCGGCCCTGCTGATGGGGGCGAGGGGAGTGAGTGCACGGTGTTGAATTCTGTGAATCTCAAGGGCAGGCTGTGTTTAAATCGATCCATCCAGCTCACAGAAGCCAGTAGATCAAAGCACCCTCCAGGCGATAGAAAACTCGTGCACCTCTAAAGTCAGTAGAGTGACTGACAGCCACGTGACGTGGTGGCACGTGTGGGGCAACCAGCCGGTGAGAAACAGATCGGTGGTGTGGGATCGATGTACCCCCCTCTGCACTGACCTCAACAGCTGTAAACTGTAGATGCAGCACTTATGGGGTCGCCCCTTTGCCATCTTCTCCCCCACTGCTGACGCACAAGAGCCCGGCACGGACAACGGGTGGGGGATGGGAGTAAAGACGGCACGGACAACTGGTGGGGGGGCGGTAGTAAAGACGTCACGGACAACGGGTGGGCGGGCGGTGGTAAAGACGGCATGGAGAACGGGTGGGCGGCGTGAGTAAAGACAACATGGACAACGGGTGAGGGGTGTATGTAAAGACAACGCTGACAATGTCGTATGGAAAACAAGCGGAAGAGAAAGCACGCTTGTGTGACCGCGAGAGCTGCTCGCTCCCGCAGGCAAAACGCAGTGGGATGCGAGGAATGCAGCTGCAGCGTCCCGCGAGTGGTGTGCGCGCGCGCTCGTGTGAAATCTGACACATAACAGATGGCACACTGTGCGCCGCTGCTCGTAGGCGGATACATTTCCTGGGAAAGGTGGGACATGCACCCTCCTTTGCCCAATTGCGTGCTGTCTTTTTACAAAGACGCACGCAAAGCCCAATAGAAAAAATGCTATAAAAAAAAAAAACACACGCGCGAGCGTGTGAAATGTCCAGAGTGATTCCAAGAGGTCGTTTTCCTAGAGCAGCGCTTGCGCGCTGCGCTAGGCTCGACCTAAACAGAAAGGAAAGTGTTTAACGCTGGCCACTACATTGAGCTATTCTTTATTATTGTTAGCCATGCTGCACAGCAGCTGTTGCTATCAGTATAGCATGGCTACATCATTGTCCGAGCTAATGGCTCTCATAGGTGAGACCTATTGGCTTTGCCAATCCTTGTTCCAGTTTGTGCGCTAATTTTATGAAATGGGCAAATACATTTAAAGGTGCTTCCTGGTTTGGGGGGGCAGTACATTCCTGCTTCTGAGTTTGATCATCTACGTTTTTGAAAAATGCATACTTAATTTGCACATTTCTTTCTCCGGTTTAATGACACCAATTGATATTTGAAAGCACACCGAAGTTAAGGAAGTTATAGAAGGTAAAGAAACTGAGCTGTAGTGAGCTCATGGGAATGAGTGATTTCTTTTCAATGTATTGAGTAGATATGATGTGGACGTACATACACGTCACGCATACTAGAGCATTTAGTCATATAGGATGTTTATAATGCAAATTAAAAATCTTTGATTAAATTTATTCACAGACAGACTACTCAGGATGCCCCTGAAGAGGTGCGCAGCCGTGATTTCAGGAGGGACCTGGAGGATAGAGAACGTGTAGCTGTAAGAGACAAGAATAGAGATAGACCACCCCGAGGTAACTTCTTAATGCCCTCTTAAACGCAGCTTGATATGCGCGCTAAGAATTATTTTTTTTATTATATTGGTTTTCTTCAGCTGGTTAGTTATTTCTTTGAACAGATACAAACTTAATACAGCTTACTAACATAAGGATAGTCAATCAGAAAAAAACAGTGATAAGAAACAAGGACCCTCCCTCCCCATCCCCGGTCACATCACTTTTCATAGAATAACATAATCCTTTTTATGTTGCAGAAATTAGCTTCAGTCTGAGATTTGAGTTCCAAGGCCCTCATTTAAGTAATCAGCTACTTATAAGTCAAGGATTTGTAGTATTCGTAGCCTTGAATGCCACGTCAACTCGCTTTCCGCACCCCTTCCATAACTGTCATCACAGGATGCCAAGTTTGTAAGAAGAAGTTTTTGTTTTTAGTAACATGGAAAATCCTCCTCTCTGTCACCATTGTCTTCCATATGCTCCAATACCACATGTGCTCCGTTGGAGAGGCCTTTTGTCTCCTTAACCTTACCAGTGTCATCCATGCAAGTAGTAATAAATGGTAGATTAACTTCCACTGTCCTGACACTGCCCCCTCCCATCCCTGGGGTTGCATCCCCGGAACTGTGACATCCAGGATTTGTTGCATTGGGGTCTCAGTAATTGCCTTATTGGCAACTGAAACCTCTTTCCAGAATAATCGTGTACCTGGGCATTCCCACCAAACATGTAGGGGTGGTTCTCTCAACTGCATTCTCTCCAGCAATTGCTAGTTATGTGTAGGCAGATTTTAAGCTTGTCAGGTTCCATCCCACGCTCACTTTAAGTGCTGATTCTTTTACGGGTCGAGAGATTGTACTTGTAAATGTCTTTCTGTAGTGTCTCTCTCCATAGTGTTTCATATATTATGATTTTTTGAGGTATGTCTTCATGGTCTGCCGCAGCCCATGTTGGCATTTAGATTCCCTGGTAAGTTTTTCGACGCTTCTTCCCCGGGTCAGTGGTTGGGTTGCCACTTCCCTTATAGTGGGCTGTAGCATTCATTGGCCCATATGCTGGCACCAGAATTTCTCTCGTGCAGGAAGCCCATAGGTCCAGACCTAATTTACCCTTATGAAAACGTATTTGAGATCACTGTACAATCTCTTGATCTCCAGTTTTGGTGTGACAGCTTCCCCAGTGTTGTTGTAAACTCTGAATTATCCAATAGTGGTGTCGGTGGTGAGGGGAAGATGGTAATCGATTCTGAAGTATGATTGCTGGACCATAGAGTAAAAAGAGTAATCTCTCTTGGGGATGCAGCACTCTTCAGGCGTCCACCAGCCCCAAGTTTCAGATTTGGTTACAGGAGTCTGAAGACATTTCGCCCTCTGATGACTAGGTGGATTTAGACATATCTAACCTGTTTCTGAGACTAAACTAAAATCCCCTGTTAATATCGCCAGCCCTTCAAAGCCAGAGTGTTCAGAGTGCTTTGCCTAACCCCTGTCCTATATGGGTTCAGTGCTTAGAGGGTCGCTATTGTGATTCTCTCTCCTTCATGTATGCCTTTTATCATTACGTAGTGCCCTTCTTTGTGTTAGCGTATTCTTCACCCTGAAATCGAAATTTTTAGCCCGGTTTTAGTATGAGCAGTGAGAGCGAAAACACTCAGTCCCCTTATTTAAGCGTGTTTCTTGTAGAGTCACAATTTCTGATTTATCTGATGTTAAGAAGCCATGAACTCTTTCCTTCTTGGATGGGGAATTGAGCCCCTCTTGCATTCAATTAAACTAAATGGGCTGGTGTGGGCTATAAAGAGTGTACCTAGGATTATCAGGTGATCCATAGTGTCTCTTAATGTGAGTGTGAGACCATTCTCTCTCTCCCCCGAACATGAAAAAATTAAACTGACCGTCTCCAATGTAGTCAAATCTGAATAACAGCAAACATATGAAAATAAATCTAAGAGAAATATTCAACCCATGTCTGGTTCTCTCCTCACTGGTACTCATGGTATCAGTGTTGATCCATCAACCAGAGAGGAGGAGGTATAATCTATGTTGCAAGTTTTGGTGTCTTGTGTGGTCCTAGTCTCATCTTGGTATGGGACAGTAGGTAGTCTTTGGCAGTGCTTGTCATTGGGATGTGATTTAAAGGATAACTCACTTTTCCCCTTTTTTCCTGTCTTGGCTGATCTCCGATTATGTCGTGGTGGTGAAGGGGGTGAGCTCCCCTTAACGCCATTCTCTGCATCGGGGGTTTGGAGAACCGCAGGAATCTGCAGCCCTGATAGTTGGTCCGATTAATTGAAGTCCCTCTTCTAGTTTTCTTATATGGTATGATTTCTCTTCCTTTGAGAAGACTAGCCTGCACAGAAATGTCCACCTGACTCTTATCTTTTCCTTGTTCAGGACATTTGTAACAGGCCTCATCTTTAATTGTTTCTCAAGAGTGGATTGCAGTAGATTTTGTATAAGTGTGATACCCCCATGGTAGAAAGGGGCTGATTTGTGTGCCTCCTTAAAGATAGTCTCTTTCTGCTGGAACGAGGAGTGTTTTGCCACTACCTCTCTGGATTAAATGTTGGATGTGTTTAATGATTTAAGTCTCAACCTGTGTGCTCATTCAGTTCCAGCAAATTCTCCTTTCATCTACAGGTTTTGGGCGAACATAGCTTGGACATAGGCAGCTGCATCCATCCCTTTGCTTCCTCTGTCGCATTCCAAATTCTGATTTTTATCTCTCTTTATCTCTCCTTGTTCTGTTTTCCATGTCCTTCCATTTCAAATGTAAAATGTTCCCCTGGGTCTTCAGAGTTTGTGTCCTTTATGCATCTTCCATCCTTTCCTGTGTGAGTTCCTGAGTGGTAGTCTCAATGTTGACCACCCTGTCACCGATCTGATCAATGTCTTTCTCCAGGGACGATATGCTTTACTGAAGACTTTTAAGCAGTTGTTATAGTTCCTGTTCCAGAAAGGCGTTTTCTACTAATTTTTCAGCTCTTGGAGGAGCGTTTTCAAGTCCCTTTTCATGAGGACAGGTTCATCCTTTTTAGATAACACCGTGGCAGCGTTTAGAGGTTTGGAGGCTTTGACTGTTCTTTCTCCCTGTTAAGCAGCACCCCAATCTGAGTCTAGATTTTGTCTCTTTTTTTTCCAGATTTATGCAGCATGAAAGATGGTGGCTATGTTTCCTGGTAGAAGAAGCCGCATCTGCTCTCCAATTCCCGATCTATGGGATTCACTGGTTATGAGCATCTGTTGTCTGATGACCGGATATGTCAATGTTGCCAAAGGGAGGGTCCGATAGTTTCAGGACTGTCGACTCCACTTATTGGTCCCCTAGGATACTTGAAGAATGCTACTTTATTGTGTGGCACCTTTTACAACCACGTTTTCTCCCCTCCGACTTTTTCTACTTTCTACCGTTTGTCCACATTAGTTTTGGACCTTCACAACCACGCAGGAAATGTCAGTCACCATAGCGAGTTACAGGGGTGTGGAATTTTAATAAAATATCTACTTGTCCATGGGGCAGGTTGCTTCATAAATCTACTTGTCCTGTAACAAAATCCACTTGCCCTATTGGTGCCATGTAGTGTAGTGCAGCGACAAATTATGGCAGCAATCTCATTATATAAGAGCTCTGATATAGCCTCTCTGATTATGCCAGGGCTCATACCATGGTAGTGTCTGAATACTTGCAATCCCCTTAAGCTGCCATGTTTCCGTAGATCTACATACTGGGGCTGAAGGTAGTGGTAAGCAATAGTTCCAGGGTTAGAATGCCCTTTGAGTCTGTGCAAACCTACTAACTTGCATGTTTTAAGGGTTTTCAACAACTCTTCTCTAATCTTTTCCCATACTGAGAAATGTTGGAAATTTACTCCTGACAATGGCAGACGTAAACCTTCTTCCAGAGTTGGGGGGGGGGGGGGGAGGGGAAAGAGGTTGGAGGGAAAGTGAACTTGCAAACACTCTGATTTTCACATGAGCAAATCTACACATGTGTATTTGCTCATGCTAAAATGCATTTCACAAATATTTTCTAGGAGTACTATTTCTTGTCCTACTAATGTAAATTCTTGGGAATTCACAAAAGCCATATAGCTGCACTTAATGCAAGGACATAGACCATAGGTGCACTTTTGAGACCTTCTTTAATAATTGGGCCTCTAATTTGGTCTGACGTTGACCGTGACCTTTTGTGTTTATTAAAATTCTGTCTCACTCTCTGTATCGGCTGGCTTCACTGTGAGTGACAGCATTCTGCTGTTTCACAAGGAGCATATCGGCACACAAAGTAGTTTTGTTCAGTGCCAGTGACTACTGGGGAAGTGCGTGCTTTTTGAGACCCAAAAACAATTTTTGCTTTTGCCAACGTTTGTTTTAATGGAGAGGGCCCGGCAGCTCCCACACCAATAAGGTTTTACAAAAACCATGCCAAAACAAGTCACACACTGACAAAACTAAAAAGCTGACCACGAATTTCAGACCTACTGCTTTGCCAATGCTTGTTTATTTTTGTTTCCCATAATATTATTGAAACTGGTTACACTGATTTTCCATTATGAATACATTTGGGAAATACTAGCATGCATCAACATGTTACTAAATGATGCTGCAAAGAAATGGTACCTGAAATTTACAGTAGTTTAGCAAAATGTTTTTTTTTTTCCTGCTTTCATGTTTTTTATGAACATTTTATTTTTAAAGCAAAGAATCCTCAATCTTGCTTTCAGGCTTCTGCAAATATTTGCATCAAATCGGAGAGCATTCTGGGAGCATTATACATATCCTCATATTGCTAAACTTTGAAAACGTGTGTACACATTTTTATACTGGAACCACTGTCAGTAGTGCAGTCGGAGCTTACAACATTTACCTAAAGCGCTCACCCTAATAATAAAGGCTTCCAATTAATGAACCATAAATACAAGTTTGAACAGCATTAACAAATGGGCAAAAATATTACCTTAATTGCAGACATTACACTTCCCTGATCCATAATGTCGTACTGCAAACTGGCAGCCAAAGGGTTTGTGCTGCAGGGGGTTGGGCCTACTTGTCCCAAGGACAAAATACACATTAAAACTTGTTGCCCTTGACCCCAAACAATATGTCCTGGGCATCGGGCTATAGGAATTCCACATCCCTGGAGTTAGGATGTAACCCCCCCCCTCCCATGTTAAGATTCGGGAGCTAGTGCGTGTTCCTCTGGCAGGCCTCCCCCCTCCCCGTCCTCTCCAACCGCCTGGGTTCAACTCATTCACGAGTAGACACACAACAAGGGCCTGGGCTACATCGTCTAGGCCGCCTATGGAGTGTCTCGCCTTTTCTGTTCCTTTGTGCTTGTCTCGGGTGGTGACTGCACTGTGTGTGGGCCTCTGCCCTTTCAGGTCTCTCTGGTCTGATACAGAGTAAAACTGTAGACCGAGGCAGGTCTACATGCTCGATATGGAGAATTTTATACCAATTGTGTAACCCAGTTATCAACAAATCACCATTTATCTTCTTTCTAAAAATATACCTTCTCAGATTTAGAAGTCTATCTAATAGTTTGCCTCACTACTGTCCAAAATCATGAGACTTTTTCCCCCTCCATTGTAGCATGCATTTGTTGTTTTCATCTTTACTTTGTTAAAATACACATTGGCATGCAATATTTATGTGAAAGCGCTGCAGTCTAACACAGAAAATACACAGAGCTAGACAGAATATTCTTGGGTCGTATGCTTCCACTCCCTAATACATTTTCTCATCAACAGTTGCAAAAAAGTTAGCAATCTATACTTGATCTGCATATATCTATTCTACTAACAGATGTGACAGGTTTGAATTTGGCAATACAGATTTAGTAATCATAAGTGTGGCATACTGTGAAAATTTACCTGCAGTGGTAGAAAATAAATTATCAGGATTTTTCCGATTCCTGAAATTGTACATCTGCTGTGAACTGATCTATGCTAAACCGATCCATTCACAGCATGCTCTTAGTTAAATGGCAAGCCTGTAATTGTCCACCGTTCTCTGTTATTGCAGACCTGGTTTAGCAACATGTCCGAACTGGCACTGAGAGTAGAATAACATTCATGACTTACATACTGTAAATTACGTGTCCAAGGTGCTTGCGAAAGTAGAATGTGGCCTTCTGTATTTCTAGATGATCACACCATAATCTTATTGTCCTTTTGTTCATTTCTCCAATAACTAATTGAAGCCCCGGGGGGCGTGGCCTGGCGCTCGGCAAGATGGCCGCACTGTAGTGTAGCTCTGCCGGCCGCCGAATTCATCCTACCATTATCCTGCTCCTGTTGAGCCATCCACAGGTGCTTATGGGCTGAGGTGTCCTGCGAAGGCAGGGGGAGCGCTGCGGACACGAGAACTGGCATCTGAGCAGCCTCCTGAGGCCGCGAGGAGAGTGACGAGTTCAGGCCTGCGGGCAAGATGGCGGCGGCGATGTGAGCGGCTGAGTTATGGAGCGCGCCCGCCTGGGACCGGGGAGCAGAGGCTAACGACTGGGCTCCCCCTCGGGGCCTGCGGGCAAGGCCGCGGCCTCGGGTGTGCGCTGTGAGGCGGGGGAGCATGCCTAACTGCTCCGGAGTGACCTGCTACCTGCTGTACGGGAGGCGCGGACGGCGCCCTGGGCTACGCAGACCCCCGGCTCCGGAGAGTGAAGTGGGGCGCAGAGGGGCTGCAGCGGCTGAGCTGCGGCGCTGCGTGGCGTCCAGCGTTCGGCGGCAATATCCTGCTGAGGAGGAATAGTGCCGACCTGACACCTGCGGTGACTGTGGGTAAGGGGTGCTGGGTCCCCTGGATGTCAGTCGCCTGGTTGCAGCACTGAAGAAAGCGCTAGTACTGACGAGTGAATGATTACATTGGCGGGAGGCGCACCTGCTGTTCATTGACCCGGGGGGCGCACGCACGAGACCCTGCTGGTGGCCCTAGTGCCTAGCCCCAGAAAGGTACCTCCGGGGGAACAATCACACGGCAGACGACCGCGCTGTGTGAACGCAGGGGCCGCTGCATGGGCCTAACGGGCAGCGCTGTGAGAACTGGAGCTGTGGAGGTGGTGGGACCTGCGGTGTGCCTGAGGGAAGATCTTTTGGTTCCGCTCCCGGGGAAGAAGCTGGGCTGGACGCCACGGGGCGCTGGGCAGCCGGCTAAGTGCCTGACGGACTGGGCTATAATCACTGCGCTCTGAGGCGGGGCCTGGCTAGCGCTCGCTGGACACGCGCTGGGGCCCGGTCCGGCTGTGTGTTGCTTCCCCCCCACTGGCAGGCGCAATGGGCAAGCCTGATAAGTCCCAGCCTCGTTTGACTTTTGAGCTAAGGAAGGGCGGGAAATCCTCGCGGACCGCGACATCTGATTCGGAGCTGGAGGCGGGAGCCTCGTCCTCCTCGGCGCTGGAAAAATCGCTGGCGGCCATACAAGCCAGTTTACAAGGGATAGATGGTAAGATTGAGGCGCTGAATGGCCGGATGGATCACTTCTCGGCGAAGCTGGACAAACACGCTGAGAGGATCGGGGAGGCTGAACAGCGAATCTCGGACGCCGAGGATGGACTACAACAGGTCACCACTAAAACGGCTGACATCACGAAACTACTGGCCGTTATCCAGGCGAAAAACAAGGACATGGAAGCGCACTCTAGGCGCAATAATGTGCGCATTTTAGGTTTGCCGGAATCAACCAATGTTGGGCGCCTGGAGGACTATATTGAGACACTACTGCGGGAGGTCTGTGGCGCTGACAATCTTTCCCCCATGTTTGCTGTGGAGCGGGCGCACAGGGCGCTGTCGGCGCGGCCCCTCCCAGGCCGATCATAACGAGACTGCTTAATTTCCGAGACAGGGACACTGTGCTGCGCATCACTCGCCAAAAAGGTACCGTTAACCATCAGGGCAACGCCTTGTCATTTTGCCCCGATTTCACGGCCACAGTTCAGGCCGCACGTAAAGAGTTCCAGGGGGTCAAGAAACTGCTCATTAAAGCGCAAGTCCCATATGCCATGCTTTACCCTGCGCGACTCTGCATAGGGACGGATGACAGCGCCAGGAGTTTCTCGAACCCGAAGCAGGCTATGGAGTACGCCAGGTCTTTGGGCAGGAGGAGAAGTGCCTCAGCTACAACGTCGGACATTGATGACTGAATAGTGCAGGCGGATAGCACCATACTGTCGGGACTACCAGGGAGTGGTCATACTGACGCCGTGTCACGCAGATCAAAGACTAGAGTTATATGCTAGTCTGCGTTGCCCGCATGGGCTTCACAGGGTTCTTGATATCTTGTGCGATGGGTGATGGGGATCGATCTTGTAGGGCGGCTGTCCTACAACAGGTTTTGATAGTTTTGGTTCTCACACTGGCAGGGGGGTGTTGCACTATTGAGGGGCCCAGGGCGGGCTGGAATTACTGAGGCTGTTTGGATGTGTATTATACACTGGGGCACAACGGTCCTGATGCTTTTCTTTAGCACACAGATGTTCTTCGCTGGGAATGCCTGACTGGAGGCAGTGGGATGGCTTCGGGAGGGAGGTTCTTCGAACCTCATGGCGGCCCCCTCCCGATTTTACTGGGGAGTGGACTTTGCCGCTGCGTCCCCCAATGGGTATACCCACATGATCTGTATTGTTTTTGTTGATTTGTTGGGATTGTTCACACTTATGTGTCTTGTCTTTGGCAAATTGGGGATGCTGAAGTGGGTGGGGGTGGGGAAGGAGTTTATTTTTCTGATGTAGGTAGGTTGTGCAATACACTGATGGTAGGTGCGATCCGTGACGATGATGCAGAGGCTAACATACAGCCCAGCGGGCGGGATGGGTTTATCGTGAGAGATCTAGACGATGGGTGAAAATTATAAATGCATGACTTGGAATGTTCGCGGGCTGAACACCCCGAAGAAGGTCCGGCAAGTGCTCGCATACTTAGACAGACACATGGTACAGATTGCTCTCTTGCAGGAGTCCCATCTGAGTAAGCAAACGGAGGATAGGGTGGCACAGAGGTGGGCGGCGTTCCGCCTGTCCTCATCATATTCCACGTACTCTAGGGGGGTCCTTATTCTGCTGAAAAAGGGAGTCTCATTCACGCCCATACGCACTAGCACAGACGCTGAGGGACGCTGGGCGATGACTCTGGGTAAGCTGGGAATGTCCGTGATAACGTTAGTTAATATGTACGGTCCAGTGGTAGACGACCCAACGCCCTTCCTTCAAATGCTTCAGACCCTACGTACCTGGCCCGAGTCCGCAGTCCTTTGGGGAAGAGACCTGAACACTCACCTTAACCCACAGGTTGACAAATCTAACCCAGCAGGAGCGCGTACTGTTAAAGTGGCTAAGTGTATACGGGACGCTATGGAGGAAATGGGGCTGCTTGATGTCTGGCGGCTGAGAAATGCAGAAGTTTTAGAAGGCACACATATCACCCCGGCATTCAATAGTTGGTCCCGTCTGGACTACTGGCTGCTTAATGGGGAGGCAAATGGGTGGGTTACGCAGATCGCTATCCTCCCGCGCACCTTATCTGATCATAACCCGGTTGCACTCAATATCTGTATCCCTACCACCGCCCATTCACCTGGCGCTTCCGGGCTGAGGCGTTACTGGATCCCTTATATAATGAAGCCGTGAGAATAGCCATCGTACAATATTTTGAACTGAATAGGGGTTCGGTGGACAGTCAGGCCATATTATGGGAGGCATTCAAGGTGACGATTCGCGGGGTGTGTATCGGTACCACTGCAGGTATACTTAGAGACATTCGGGGCAAGTTGTCTAGGACGGAGCAGACATTGGGGGACCTAGAGAGGCAGTACTTGGGCACACCCTCTGCGGGCACGCTGGCCCGAATAAACTAATTGGTGGTGGAATATAACGCTCTTGCAGACACCGAGGCTCGGTATATAACAAGGCGCCACATGGCCAGGGCTTTTGGTTAAGGGGGGCGGCCGGGTAGGCACCTGGCCACTAAGCTGAGGTCCAGGTCAGACCACCACATGGTCGATCAAATACTAGATCCAAACGGGAGAGCGCACTACACCCCGCACGACATTGTAGATCAATTTCGGCAATTCTATTCCAACATATATACTACAAGGGGCGGGATGGCGGACGATGCCCTGGATGAATACCTATCTGACACGGCTTGTGCGTGGCTGTCGGATGCCCATAGACAATACTTGAGCCAGCCCATTGAGGATGCAGATGTTAGGGAGGCCATTCTCTCTCTCCCCAGTGGTAAAGCTCCTGGGCCAGACGGCTTGACGGCCGAATTTTATAAAGCTTATGTAGATCTTGTCGTGCCTCACTTATTGGCTATGTACGCCGAGGCACATGAGTCCGGGGTTCTCCCTCCCTCCCTTCGACAAGCGCTAATTATCACCCTTCTCAAGAAAGACAAGGCACCTACGAGATGTGAATCATATCGACCATTGTCGCTGATAAACGTCGACGCAAAGATTCTTGCGAAGATTTTGGCTACT
This sequence comes from Calotriton arnoldi, assembly GCA_963921515.1. Classification (NCBI taxonomy): domain Eukaryota; kingdom Metazoa; phylum Chordata; class Amphibia; order Caudata; family Salamandridae; genus Calotriton; species Calotriton arnoldi. Next base: position 331,887 of record CAWUFW010000411.1, on the reverse strand, counting down.
AAAATTCAACCTTTGATGCCTCTGCTGGTACTCCCGGACCAGTCCGGATTCATTCCGGAGAGGTCTACCTCCCATAATCTTCGCACCATTTTCGCCATGTTCCACGTTCTCAACCCGGAGTTGTCTGCGGCGGCGGTCATGTTGGACGCGGCCAAAGCGTTTGACTCCGTGGAATGGAACTACATGCTTCACATACTGCTCAGGATGGGGTTTCCTCCTATATTAACGAGGTGGATCCAGGTGCTATACACTGACGCTTCAGCGAGGGTGCGCGTTGGTGGGTTCACGTCGGAACCTTTCGGTATAGAGCGCGGGACTCGGCAGGGATGTCCTCTCTCCCCCTTGCTATTTGCCCTGGTTTTAGAACCCCTTGCCTGCAAAATTCGTCAATGTCACAGAGCGGCTGCTCTCAACTTTAATCACCGTCCGGTCGGAATTTCCATGTACGCGGACGACATGGTTCTATTTGTTCGGGATTCACACATTCACTTATCTCCACTTATTCGGGAATACATTCGGTTTGGGCTATTTTCTGGGCTCCAGATCAACTGGGAGAAGTCTGTTATTATCCCCTTAACGTTGAGTACGCTGCCGCCACAGATAGAATACCCATTGATATGGTCTGCTGACCCAGTTAAATACCTCGGGGTGTGGGTGCACCGGGATCCGGAAGTTGTGATAAAGGAGAACTATGGCCCAGCATACAATACCCTGGTACAGTAGGTGGACAAATGGTCCCGACTCCCGCTGTCCCTAGCTGATCGCATCGCAGTGGTTAAAATGACCATATTGCCACGATTTCTTTATCTGTTTTGCAACGTTCCAATTAAACTTACCAAACGGTTTTTTTAAAATGGTGCAAACACAACTATTGCGGCTAGTATGGGGGGGGGTAAACAGCCTAGAATTAGCTGGCGCACCCTAGCGCTGGCCTATGAGAAGGGGGGGTTTGCAGCTCCGGACCTTTATGTGTATTATCTCTGCACGCAGGCCCAGTACGCGTTCTATTGGTACAGGAAACACGACTACATCCCACACATCGCGGTGGAAGAGGGGGATGCCCATCCCGTGCCACTGGAGGGGGTCCTTGCGCACACCCGCAGACAGACGCCCAGGGCTGAAATTAACACAATAGATGCCACAATTGCAGCGTGGCAAGCGATTGGCAAGCGGGCGCACAAACTTCCTATCTACACTCCTGCTATGCCACTTGTAGGTCATGCGGCACTGTCCATGGCTCAGGAGGGGGGACCTGTAAAGGCATTTCGAGAGGCTGGCCTCACGCATCTGCGCGACTTGTATGCTGAGGGTAGATTTCTAGACAATGAAGATCTGGCCTACATACAAAATCCCACACCGCTTTTCACATACTCATGGTGCTGCCTGCGGAGAGCACTTCGGGATCACTATCCCGACTTCCCAGCCGAGCCGGCCACCCTACACTCACTTCAGGTACTGCTAGTAGCCCCTACCAAGAAAAAATTGATCACAAGGTTATACAGGGCGGTACAGGATGAGACGGTGAGAGGGCAGGACAATAGCCTAGCGAGATGGAACACGATGGTAGCCCCCCCCCCATCACTGAACGGGAGTGGGGACAGATTTGCACACTGACGGGGCCTTACATCGAGTGGGAATTTGAGGATTATCCATTTTAAATTTGTACACCAGCTGTGTACCACACCCCTGTTAAGCTCCATAGAATGGGCCTAAGAGACTCGGACCGGTGTAAGCGATGTGGTCACACTGGAGCCGATTTCATACACCTTGCATGGCAGTGTGACCTGGTGCTCCAATACTGGGAGGCGGTGGTTGCACGCATTCATGAAATGACGGGACGGGTGATACAGTGCATCCCGCAGGTATGTCTCCTGGGTTATGTTACCCACTTGAAGTCCACGATGGGACGGTTTGTAAGAGTGGCCCTCCTCTTGGCTAAAAGGCGGGTTATGTTCACGTGGGAAAGTAAACTCGCTCCCAAACCTGTGGAATGGGTCAAAGATCTGGTATACTGCCGAGAGCAGCTGGAATTGTATGCAGAGGAACTGCCGGGCACATCTCGGCCCACGGATATATGGGATCCGCTGAGAGCGTACTTGCTGTTGCAGTCCCAGAGGGACGCTGAATGATTTTGGGAACCAATTGTCAGGTTGTATTTCTGCATCACCTGGTATGTTTGCACTGCTCTATATCGGAGGGATAAGTATTCTGCACTTGCTATGACACATGCTTATTGTAATGAACCTACCAGAGTTTTGTTTATTGTGTTGTACGTAATGGTCTGGTTAACAGACAGATATGTAACCGATGTACGTTGCACGAGGTTGAAACTTTCAATAAAAAGAATTTTAAAAAACCAAACTAATTGAAGCCCCAAGGCCCTGAGTCCAATAAATTTTCAGTTATGAATCCATATTGCTTACCTTCTAAGTACTGCTTTGCGGGACGCTGTAATCAGCAGGTGCGCAATTTTGCACCCCATTCAGAATTTGACATCTTGGAATGGAGAATAAAGCATAAATTCAGCCGGAATGGTTGAATACTTTGCCAGCATGAACCTGATGCAAATTACAGGGCACATTCCTGCATCAAATTTAATTTGTGCATGGCTTGGAATCCTGTGTTGGGTGTTAACAGGAATTTGCGCCAAAGGAGGATTACTGACTCCTTGTAATCGTAGCCTGATTTTTAGTTTTTTTTCAGCCATATGTGTTAATTCTTTTGAATACTTAACTGACTTCACCGGGAAGGATGCGCACTAGGCTTTGCTGATGTTCCTGGGTTGAAATCTGCAAGCCGTGACATATCAAGGCATTGTATATAACAAAGGCAGGAATCGTTGCTTAGGATTATGCTTGCAAGGTGGTGTGAATGACCGATGTGATGAACTACTTATAGTCAAGCAGGCCAAATGAGATCTGTTGCCTCCAGGGAGAGCTGAGCTGCTGTTTGTATAGGGAGGTTTGTGCTGTTGGTGATGTCATCTTTTGAGAGTTCACCGTTACAGTTTAGAAATATTTCCACCATATGCTATTCTTCCCAGAATTGTATGAGGTTTGAAAGACTGGAAAGCAAATTCCATGTATCTTTTAAGGGCCTTGTAGTGTAGAAAATGTGGTGTATTTTGGTGGAACTTTATTAGACACAGGCTAATTTCCTTGATTCAGTAGTAAATGAAATTTCTTTTTGAAATACCTTGCCCACAACTGGTTCAGTAATCAAGACTTAAGATAGTTACAAATAGCGCGGGGACACACCAGTGGGTGTAACCAGGCGCTCTAGAAATGTTGAAATAAATAAATAAAGAATGCAGGGCGAGGATTAATATCCTCTGGATGCTTGTGGGGAGAATAACTAGTTTACCAGGCCAAACACTTGAAAGCTCTTGCTTGAAACTACTTGCATTGGGACTTCCACAGTTATTCTGTGGCTTCTAGTAAAGTTTTATTTTGAAGTAGTTGGGGGGGGGGTGTAGTAATCTGCTTGAGCTGTGGCATAGAATGAGTCCTGTTACCCCCAGAGCAAGTTGCTGATGTGGGCTGGACTCATGAAATGGATTCAGACAAGGTCAATGGGGTGAGCTTGTGTCCTGTATCGGACACCCAGCTAACTTTTTCTGAAGGGGACAGAGTGACTGTAGACATATTCTTAACTTTTCTGCAAAACCTTAAAGAAGGAAAACTATCTTTGCTCAGTTTCGAAATTGGTGTACTAGATATCCAGTGACCAGGGGCTCCTGCAAATTGTATTTAAGATGCCTGGAGCCCTCTCTGCACTTTGAAAGTGTGGTGCTCCTATGATTAGTATCCAAGGTCTAAGTAATATTTTTCATTCTGTGCTCCATTTAAATAGCTAAAGGTCTTAATCTCTACATTAAGGGCTCTTGGACCTTTTGATGACTCCTTAGGGACTGCTATTATTTAATTCCTACAATCTGGCATGCCAACACATCTAATTTTCCTAATCACATGCTAACATAGTGTCTCCCCACATGCTCATAATTGCCCTGGGTGCCATTGGTTCTTTCTCCAAAGATGTCAACACTAAACTTTTGTGACCACAACTCCATTTTACAATTCTCTTTTACCATACTGATTCACTCCTTTCCTGTTATCTACCACCTCTTTCGCTGACCACACAATCCTAAAACTCTAAGTCACCCGCATGCTCTTCCCCTTAGCACCACCACTCCTCTTACATCCAAGTTCATAATGATGTCACAGGATACTATCTTTTTTGACCAATTCAACCATGCCTTAAGGCACTCTGCTCCTTTAAAAAACGAATTGCACTTGCTCCTTCACAAATGACGATGGCAAAATAAACAGTACCACTGGCAATCTTCATGAAAACAAACCAGTGTTAGAGTAGCATTGTCAACTTCAGATAATGATAAATCTAGAAGTCCAAAACCTCATAGATTATCACATTGACTACAATTTATTCTACACCAAAAACAGTCCTCACACAATCTGGACTTTGCTTCATAGTTTTCTTCCAAAATAACTTCAATCAGACAAACTCTTCCTATGTTATTTGGTGTCATACCCCCTCCCTTCCTCTCCACTTGCACATCCTCATTGCCTTCCAGCTTCACTGTCAGACTTTCTGTTTTCACAACTGCATCATATTCTAAATCTTCAAGTCACCGTTTCAGCTCCCAAAACATCAAATGGATGTCTAGCTCTCCTTTCCAGCTTTCTACTGTGCCTAGGTCTCTCCTACAGGCAGTGATTTTTGTCTGTAGTTGAAAACCCTATTGTGTACAATACCAATATTTAGAAGTGGGTCATCCCATTGCTTACCATTTACTTACTTGTCAGTCACTTTTGCTTGCTTCTTATTTGTTGGTTTTGCACTTCTTATTGCATTTGTCCCTCCCCGGAGTATAGCTTTCATTACCATTCTTTTGATTGGATGACTTGTATCCTTCCTTTTACATTCAGAGAACTACTACTAGTTTGTGCTTTCACCCTCTCCTTTGGATGCTTCTTCACCCTTTACACTCTTGCTCTTTGTGTTGCTCTCCCATCCATGTTTGTCCATTGCTTCCACCATCTCTCTCTCGCCCACCTGGTTACTGCCATGCCTCCTTATTTGCGATGTTGCCTCCGCTACCTCACTCACTACCAGTTAGTAAATAAAATCTATTTTCCAATGCTTAATAGCCAAAATTATGACCCATTTGCTTGCTTAATTGTTACCTCAAATTCCCTCTCGCTTCAAAATCACTGTGGTAATCACTCTTCCAAAAAAAGAGGTGAAAATAATACTATCAGCTACTCAGTCTCACTCTTTGACCACCAGCACTTCTCCCTCTGACTTCCGTCCTGTGTTTCAACTTGCTTTCTTTTGCAAGACATTTGAATGCCTTGTCTTCAACCAGCTATCCCTATTTCTCAACTCTTATTAACTTACTCAATCCTCTCCAATCAGGTTTTGGTGCTGTTTACTGAATCTTGACACATCAGCTCAACCCAGCCACCTGTTATCTATATCAATGCTTTTTGAACCATCTGCAGCCTTTGGCACCATAGATCACCCTACCCTCTCTGCCCTGGAATGTGTCTCCACCTACCTTTTAGACTGACTCCTGACTCCTGGCAATCCAACCATTCACTGCCTACTACATTACCATTTTGAGTCCCACAATGCTTTTTCCTGGGCTCTCCATTTTTTTTTTTTTTTTTTGTCTTCACACTACCCCACCACTTGGGAAAATAACCTTACCTTTTGGCTTCTCTTACCACTTTGAGTAAGACACGCAAATGTTCAGTCCTAATAATCTTGCCACTTCTCCAGACACTTATATCAGCCATGTTTCTTTAGATGCCCCTAAATTTTCTCATGCTGAACTCTTAGAAGATTGAGGTCTTTTACTTCCCTTCTTTTTAACATCCCTACTTCCTTTTAATATCCCTACTTCCCTCCCAATACCTAGCCTTTCTCTTCTTCTGCTACAAATCTGTCTTCGCTTTAGCTCCTCCATATGGATGTAATCCTTCTCCCACCCAAAGCGTTTGCAATCAAGGTACAAGTTTCTAAATGCACTTACGATTCACACACACCCATCTCATTCAGTAAGCCAAGGCAAAGTGCTGGTTTCTAAATATTCTTAAGTTTAACACACACATCCCATTCAATAGTCATGGCGCAAATCCAGTCACTAGTGTTCAGCAAGTAGGATTACTGCAACAGGCTACTATTTGGCCTCTCGTACTACTCATCCTTTCAACAGAACTAAGTCCAAGTTCTAAAATTTGCCACCAGATCCTCCTAAAATCTCCTGAGACTTGTCACTGATTTTCATAATTATCACCAGAAACCTACTGTTGGGCCAAAAAGACAGTCCTTTACAGGTTACTGACATTTGTATACAAAGATGGTCACAACATATCCCTAGGTTGCCTTTCCGCTCTCCGAATCCAGTACATCCCACCTGCAACTGAAGATATGCCAACCAGCACCCCTTGGCTTCACCCAAGCTTCCCTGTGCAACTTCCAGGTTCTGGTCATTCCACTAGCGAGGCGACTCATCAATAACAACAATTTAAAAAACATCTCCTGGTAGCAGGAAAACAGGATAGTTGGTTCACATTATCTTAACCATGCAGTGTAACTATGCAAATTTAGCTGAGGTTTGTTTGAACGTGTACGTGTATCTCATTTAAAATGTCATATTCTTTTGATATGCTGTTAATGGCTTTCCACAGTATCGCTGTTCCACACTTCTCTCAACCACGTTTTTTCTGTGTAAATCACCAAACCCATCTCATGTCCAATTTACTTCTAACTGTGTGCTCTTGTACAACATTTTCTGATAGAAATTATTTTGTTTCTTGCAACGATGAAACAATACAAGCCCTTTTTGAAGCTTTTGATAGATCTCACGCACCATACAGATATAAGACATTTCCTTTTACTTCATATGCACTTGACTATTGCCAACACTTTTCAGGAGCTGATCTTTTTATAATTTAAATGGATAAAACCTCTGCTTTTCTTTAGAGCATACAACATCATCTTCAGTGTCCAAAAAGCCTCGTCTGGATCAAATTCCTGCAGCTAATCTTGATGCTGACGATCCTCTCACTGATGTAAGTAGTTTTATGTCCATCCCAACATCATGCTAGTTATACTATGTTAATTGGCTTTTGTTCAGTGCTTGTTCATCCCAGGTCGTATTAACACTTAATTGAGAAATGGTACTTGAAGATTGGAAAACATTTACTTTGGGAAAAGAAGTCTATTTTTTTAATTGCAGTTTGCTTTATTATCATGCAAATTACTGTGACAAAGTCTCCTGCATTACTTGGAAAACTGTGCCATGCTTTCATGTACTTTTTTTCTGGATAGCCCTGTGTCTTTCCTCCAAGTGAACTTGACAATCGAGTAAGTCCTGGAGGTGACCATCCTTTTTTCTCTTTTTGTTTCTACAAATAGCTGTGTTCAGATGAGTGGGAGACACCAAAAGCATACCACCTTTCTGAGTAAGGATAGCTGATGCATTCTCAGACCAGGCCATGCAGTGACTGGTAGTGGCAGTAAATTTAATACTCCAGGTGCTCAGGCATTATGACATGTGCCTTTTTGGGGAGGTTGCACACTGACTCTTCCTGGGGTACCTTGTCTTCATTGTGTGTTTGTGTTTATATGTGTGTGTGTGTGTGTGTGTGCTCGATCTCTTATGGCTGAGTGCCACTTGACTTGCTGTTATAACCTGAAGACCGATGCAGCGGAGCGCTTGTCTGTCTCCAAGAGGAACTGGGCTAAGCCTGCCAGGTTGAGTTGGCCTGGTCCCCGGAAGACCTGCACAAGGCCCAAATTACTAAAAGATCTCCAATCGTCCACAACAATCTTAAAGATTTTTACTCTGCTGGGGAAAATTTACAACAGATTCAAAAAGGTCTTGTGAAAAATACATTAAGGGCAAGCACTATTTCATAAAGCATTGGCTTCCTAGATCATTACTCGGTGTACTTCTCACAGGTGACTGAAAGGTGACTCTGATCTGACTAAGGGCCACACCAGTTAAAAGCAATACCTGGGGATGACCAAAGAAATTTGATGTGATTAGTGTCGGACTTTCCTCTCTGAGGGGTATCATAAATATCTTTTACACCCCTCACACCGGAGAGGTATAGGCATATCACACCGTATTACAAAGATCTGCAGAATCTTTTTTGGGTACAACTAGGAAAGAAAAAGTAGACTGCTGCTCCATTTCTGGACATAAATTCCCTTAGAGTCAGTTAGTACGAACCTGTGCGGCTGAGCATAATTCAGTAAGGCATGGCCACTTCAAAGAGTCCAACTGCCGCTACCCAGTGAAGCTAAGGATAAATCAAAGATATCGTTAGAGGCTCGTTCCCTAGCACGCTTACTTCTCTTCACGTGGAATTTACAATTAGCACTTGTTACAATTCTTGTAAATGACCATTTAACGCTGCAAACATTATAGCCCACCTCTGCAGATATATGTTAGGTGGAAGAAAGATGAGGCTGCAGTGGTGTATTTCTAATTCTTCATCACTACCCAACCACTGTGGGCATCATCATTGAGGTGGCCTTGAACAGATCATTTGTTATTTTCCTGAAGAACATAGGAAAGCGTTTAGGTAATCATAGTAAGAGAAAATCCCTTTTTGTGGATCTTTCCCATTTTTTGCTAACTGACATTTGAATTTTGCACACTGGGGCACTGCTTTTCAGTTTCCAGTGTATGCTATGTGCTCTGACCCCTAAAACGTGATCAAATTGAATAATATAACTGTCCCGAAAGGCCATATTAATAAGGTGCATGGGAATTGAAATGTCACCTGTGAACTGCAGCACATGTGGTGCCATACACTAGGCTGACAAACATGGCTTCAGGCATTCCTATGTAGCCTGGCTACTGCAGGTGTTAAACCTGCAGGGGAACCTGTCATAATAACCTGTTTTGACCAGAAATAACCTTCCTTTTAGATACTAAATAAATGACCCATAAATAGGCTTTTTAGGCCACAAGGTAGGGTGCCTAGTACTTAGAAGTGGTATATGCAATAATTTAGTGTGGACATGTTCTTACAGTGACTAGTCCCCAAAAGCTATTTTCACAGTAAAGGGTTTTAGCTGCTCCTATGAGAAAAACTAAAGTTCAGGCAAAATACTATATTTGCAAACTTTGGTTAGGAATAAGCAACAGTAATGATATAAGCACTGTTTTTAATATTTATTAAAATGTAATTTAATTGTGAAGTTGTACTTATGATAAATATTTAGGAAAAGTAACTTTTTATGTTAGACTTTACCTAAAACTCCGGTGGGCTAATTAGCTTTAACCTGCCATCAGCTGGTTTCTGTCCGTGCTTCCCATAAATCAGGTGTGAAAACTAATCCCAGAGCAGAAACAATGGCTTAAGCATTTGGCGGGACAACCTGGGTGTGAGGTATGGGACACTTCTCAGACTCCTAACGGCAGCTGGGGAGGGTTCAGGAACTTCATTATCCTGAACAACTATTCCCAGTTGGGTGTAAGGGGCAGAATGGGGAAGAGAAGCCTTTGTTTCCCTGGCCAACTTAGCACTAGCCTGGGGAGGTGAGGAGCTGGGCCCAGGACCACATATTTGGTGTGGTTAAGGAGGAGGGAAATTCTCATTCCCCTGGACAACCCTTGACTGGGACACTATCCACCGTCCAGGGCTTTACTAAAAATAGTTCACTGTGGGACAGTTTGCATTAAGGCAAACAGGATGTGGTGCAAAAGTGGGAAGGATTGCCCATGAAAACTTTTTTCCTCATTGGTTAGGGAATGGCAAAGCATCACCCCCATCCATTGGCTAGCCTTCAAAAGTGGAACATTACCCCCAGGCCATGAGAACACATGATGACCTACAGAAGAGAACTGGACCTACTGTCTGTGACCTGACCTGTGTATAGACATGAAGCGCTGGGATTACTCCCCCTTGGGTTATGTGGACTTTGGCCCATGTTAATAATGCTGACTGCCATTTTGCTGCTTACACTGCAGCACTTAAACAGCGCTGCAGTTGTAGGTGGCGAAAGGCGCCCCCCTAGGAAAATAACTGCAATTGCCGCGGGGAAAACACTGGTGTCCAGAGTGTGTTGGTGCTTGTCCCGTAGTGAAATGTCAGCAACTCTCCCACTGTACCAAGGAATGAGAGGTGGACTCCAAGGGCCAAGTGGCTAACACCCTGTGTGGTTACAGGGACACAACAAGCTGCAAGATTGCTTTTTCTTGGCATGCCTAGCTGACCAGTAGGTGTGAGTAATGATCCCTAGATGCTGACCTGGAGTTCCTGGAAACCTTAGAAGAGACCAAGAGGAACTGCTCCAAAAATAATGAAAACTTTGAAACGACTTTGCCGTATCTTGTCCAACTGGAGCATTTTGACTTCCATTTCAGAGACTAGTTCATAAGATAAAAGTTTTAACTCGAACACTCTGCTTGGTGTATCTGACCTCCATTGTGGTCAGCCTGAAATAGAGGCTAGGTTCCAGTTAACCTTGAACAGTGGCTTCTGTTTGGCGCTTTACTTTTTTCTTTTTTAGGGCTTTTGTTGCCCTAAAACATTTTTAAAAATCATATCTTCAATTCTCCTTATTGACATTTATTCGTTTTGGTGTCATTTTTATTATTACGCTTGTTGTAGGGTTTTTATTAGGTTGTTTTTTGACATTTCCTTAAGTTTAAGCCTGTCTGCTCTGTGCTGTAGCTTCCAGGGCTTCATCCCAGGTTTAGTTATTGAACTTGTGTATTATATCTGACAAGTTTTTGGACTTATTACTTGGGAAGGACACACATCCTCTCCAGCTAATGACCCATTTTCTTTCACAAAGTAATAGCCAACACCTGTTTGCATTCTTCCTTGTAGGCTGCCAATACAGCTAGTAGGCAGCTCACTGGCAGCGAAGTCCCTAATGTATCAATTTATTTTCCCATAGAAACAGAATGAGTAAGACCCATTAATACAACAAGCCCTTGGTCTTGCAGCATCATTTCTGACTGTACATTTTTACCTTCTGCACGAGGTTCAAAGCCATGTTCTCAACAGGCCCTTTTATGGAAGTCGCCTCTATCACCAGTCTGTAGATGATTCGATTGAGCACATTAAAAAAATAGCCACTGTACACGTCAGCAACGTTCTGTTTCATATTATAGCGCCATCCTCCAATGACTCTCTTCCAGATTGACACTTGGAAAAGAGGCATCTCACAAACCTCAATAACAGGATCAGGAAAGAAGCCATCTACATGGCAGCAGCAACAAATGTATGGGTGTCCTTCATTCCTTTGGTGGCAGCAGTTGAGATCGAAACCCCAGAGGCTTTGGCCCCACTAACAGGTGGCAATGCTTTCATTCCTTTTTGACCATGGCACTCTATTGGGAAAACCTCTGGTTATTGGCATACCATGGTTTGCGGCAGGATGATAATCCAGTCATTATTGCACATGGGATCCAGTTCCATCACACAAATAATGCCAAGGAGTATAATGTTTCCTTCTGAATACGGATGTCGCACCAAGGCACATTTTAGTTCTGCGTCCTCTGAATCCACACATTTCGAAAATCAGGATGGTGGAACTCAAGGGTGTCATTTGTCTCCTGGTAGAAAGTGACATTCTGGCAGTGATGGATTTGAATTATACGCCCTGTCACAACCTAATGCATATATACGTCCTGTCACATCCTAATGCATATACACTTCAAATACCTGAGGCTTGTGATAGCTGGAAAACATTATCATTTTTTCTTTTGCCATTTGGAATTCAGTCTGCATTAAAAGTGTTCCCAGAATGTTTTAGTGGCAGTGGCACATCTGCAGCATCAAACCACACGCATATCTGTACCTGGACAACTGGTTGGTGAACGCTACTATGTCCCAGCAATGCCAGAGCAGCGCACACATGATGATCCAATTATTGTACTTCTTAGTCTTCCCAGTACCGTTTCCCAGTACTCTTTCAAAAGTTATCTTCAGCTGCTTATGCAACACATTCCTCAGTAGTGATACTGAAAACAGTGGTAACTGTGACAATAGAGAGACTTCTTTTGCTCCAGTATTCAATTCATCTTTGAGTTCGTCTCAGTCCCATCAGTTAGAACAGTGATTACACTGTTGCGGATTATGGAACCTTGCAGTCACGTGGTACTACAAGCATGCTTACGCTTTAGGCCAGTTAGCATGAATATTTGAACCTTCCACATCGATTCAAATCCCTCATCGCCATTAAACCTCTTTCTACTGTATGAAAGCAGGTTCTTGTCTCTTATTATATATTAGTAAGTGCAAAATCTGCTCATGGTTTGAATTCATGGTTCACTGGGTGCTGAATCCAAGATTCTCCATATCCTTAAAGTTTGTAGCATTGTTCATGTTTGATTTGTGAGTGCCTCTTACACCCTTGCAATATTGTCTGTGAAATCCGCTACCATTACTTTCCAGCATTACTACATCCTCACAAAATAGCCAGGTTTTCTTGGCATTCACTTACTGTTGTGTATGTCTACATTCTAGGTAGATTTGAATAATAGATTTGTTTCCTTCCAAAGAATTTCCTTAGAGACCAAGAACCACATTCTTCCTTGGGGTGTTTTTCCGCATGTCTTTGTTTGCAAAGGGCCAGTCGTAGGCAAAACATTTTTTTGTTATTGTTGACATGCTCATACTAGATAGAAATCTTGATTAATTCTGCCTATTTCATTAAAGAAACCATGTCAATTCGAATTCAGGAGATTTGAATTTATGTGCTTAGTTAGTTTTTATGTAATAATTTTGTGGGGGGATTGTGGTGTTTTGCACTTTTAAAGGGGGGTATTCTCTACTGCCACATTCTCATTTATCCTAAACAGCTTCTTTTTTTATTCTTCATCCTCCAATTGTGGTTTAGTCTGAGGCATTTTGTTAAGTCAGCACCGTTTCAACCCATTGCTCCGATTTGATGCAAGACATTTTGTTGTGTTTAAATTTGTTTTTGCAAATTACTCTGCACTGAATGATCAGTAAATTGTTTTTCGTCAGTTCGTTTTGAATTCTTCATCTGTTCCCATAATATGTGTCCCTGCTCGTGTTTGTTACTGTCTGTAATTTCAGGCAATGTGAAATGTATTTTTTGTTTCTTGATGAGTTTAGGAAGATGACGACGATGATTCCGATGATGACAGTGATGATGAAAATGCAGCTCTTCAGGCCGAACTTGACAAAATAAAGAAAGAGCGTGCAGAAGAGCAGGCCCGCAAGGTAGGCGCTACTATTATTGTGTATCTGTTTGTAGTGCAGCTCTAGTTTCCACAGGGGTTTAAGAAAGTAACAAGACCTGTGAGCCTTTTCCTTCACATTGCGCTCTAACATCAGCACACAGTTTCAGTCAGTAGATAACTTGGTAGTCTTCTCAGACAAAGGGCAAACAACAGTTTGTGATTAATGTTTTGTATGGAATCACTACTAATTATATACTATTTGCCAGTGAGTAGAACAAATGGGTTATTTGCTACTAGGATAATGAAAATGTGTCTACATTTCGCTTGGGTAACATTATAGGCTTTCAGGTTAGTTTAATCCGGTTGCTTGTGTTTAATCGATTCCGCTGTTGCCAAGCAAATATTCAAGTCCAGAATTATTTGGATAGTCTATTTTTTGCTACAAAAACAAGCTAAAAGATTTCCATAAATACTGTAGCTCTCCTGAAAAGATGGGTATATGAAGGATATATGAAGAGTTGGTTCGGATGTGTGGAGTGATTGGTGCATTTTGATGTTTACAATATTTATCTATGTTGGGAGGTGTATACAGGCAGTTGGTGGTGTTGTGTGTTTATCTGTAGGGTCGGTTTATGGGAAGCAGTTCCTGAACCTGGAAGTGTCTCTTCAATCTTCCTATTGTCTTCCCATTGCCCCACCTCCCAAAAACTTAATTAGCTGTTTCCTGTCTCTGCACATAACTGCTGGTTCTACATATTTAGTTATTTGTTTCCCATGTTTTTCAAACCTCTTAGTTAATGTATTTTGTGGTTTGTCTTTTATCCTTACTACTGAGAGCTACTGAAACCTTGTGGCTGAACTGAATATTGTTGCTTATGGCTTTATAATTCAGGTAAAATTGGTCAGCTGGTAATATCTTACCTTCCCTTTTCACTCCATCTCAATTTTTATTCTTGCACTTACTTGCCCAAGGAATTAAAATCTTTGTGATTTTGGAAGTGAAGTGGTTTGCTTTCACTTTCCCCAATCCTGCTGACTAGAGGAACAGCCACTGGAGAAAGCCAATAGGTCTGACTGACTAGTGGTGATAATGCTTCCTCATTCCTTGGCAACTTTGTTGGATGTCTGGGTGATGTGAGAATGAGCCAGTGCTTGGACTTGTGGATGGATGGGTAAATGATGGATGAGTGCATGGATGAATAAGTGAGCAACTGCTGGATGATTAATGGTTGAATAAGTGCACGAATGGTTGATGGGTAAATGAATACATGAGTGAGTCCATAGGTACATACAGAGAGCATACAATAGTCTCACAGGCTGAAACTGTAGACAACAGGCGTTATAATATTATTAAAATGCCAATATTACCAGTATTATGCCACTGTGAGCATTGCACCAGGCTGGGAAGTATTATGGCAAGAGTGCATGCCCATGATCTAGAATTACGATCATTATGCTAGTGCACGCAAAAGGCCAGGGTGCGGCACCTCCAGCATGAATGTCTACTACAATATGTCCTCCTGCAGGGATGTCTGCAATATGTCTACTACATGTCAAGAATTGCCACCATTATGTATTTTCAGATTTACTCTAAAACCCAGTAATTGTGGCTGCATTGCCACATTTGTACCATTTCAACCCTACCTAATCCTCAGTACATACAGAGATTTGCACCATCACTCAGTGCTAATCAGTACTAGCAGATAGTCGCACCAAAGCTGGCACAGTGCTTACTTGTCCAGTCTGCCTTTCTGTACCCAACAGCACAGCACCCACAGCACCACCACTTTGAAATTAAGCATTTGTGGCAGACCCTGATGCAAATGCTGGCAACGTGTGGCTGCACTGCACCATCCGGCAGAACGTCAAACCTGGAGTTGAGGCAGAGCTGAGTTCCCGTTCCATTGGTAGATGCGAGGCTGGTAGTCGGGCAGTTTCAAAAACCTCCAACCCTTGAGGTTTGCCTGGCGCTCAGAATGCCCCAGGCCACCCCACCAGCTGCCAACACCCAGTTTTACTCGCCTTGCGGATTCTACAGTAAGCAAGCAAAAAACGAATACTTCATCACTGAAGTTTCCACTGCTGATTAGTTCTAATGTGCGCAGGCCAAAAATGTGAATAACGTTTCAAGCAAGCTATGACTGAATGGGGGGCTGTCCTACATGTTGGTTCTAAATTCCTGACCGACTTCCAAAGCTGCCCCTGCAAGACCTTTAAAGGGTTAGGATTGTATGAAAGAAGTAATGGTTCCAAATGGAGAACTTGTCCATCATCAAGTAAAATTTGCTGCTGTGTATTGGACAGGTTCAACTTCTTTCTGAAATCTGAGGTGTATGTTAACTTCCTGGGCATAATTGTTGGCCTTTATGCTAGGAAGAAGCAAAGAGATGGCATCACAGCAGCCCCTGGTAACATAACTGGGGCAGTCACCAGAGTGAAATCTGGCATTTCCGTAGAATGAGACGTAGAGAAGATCCCCTTTCCTAATTAGGATACAATAACCGACTCCATGAATAAGGCTCAAAAGCAGCAGGAAAAAAAACATTGCAGTGCATGAACACTGCTTATTTTAGAACCCTCCTATGAGATCATACATTTTCTTTGAAGTGTCTTCTATGCTGTCAGATGATTACTGGAACACATTTAAAATAAAAGGTACATTTTACATTTTTGTTTTCATTTTCATTGTTTTTTATAACAACCTGCATTTTCATTTCCTTAAACCTCTAGAATCCTTAGCTCCTTTTTCACCGTCCTTTCTCAAAAGACATTGTATTTTAAAAATTATAATCCCTGCCAAAGCAAAATCTGGTAGTGTAATGTTTCCACTGTTTCCATTTAGCCTTGCTTGTTCACATGTTTCATAAATTGCGAGGCACTCATTGGACAAGTCTCTTGGTCCTTCACATCTTAATTTGTCTTTTGCTTGCTGTGTACCATTTGTATGAGCTTTTTGCGTTTCTTTCTTGGCTGCTTTCTAATACTGAAAGGGCATATTTCGGAGAGACCTTCAATAGCCAATGGATAAATACTGGTACCTATAGCTTGAGACTACTATGTTGAGTAAGCCATTGTGATTAGATCAGTGGCATACTGCTGTGGCCCAGTACGGGGTCAAGTAGAGAGCTGATGATACCAGCGATTGCACCCCTCTTGTCGAGTAGCTACCACACTATGCTGCTGGCTGCTAGAGAGCCATAAATCGCTGCTGCAGAGGATTTCGACGCCCCTAGTTGTTGGAGCAACTAACTGCTCACATTCTGTGCTCCTGCACAAATTTTAGTTTTTCACCTTTAAACAATACCTATTTTAGTAATCTTATCGAAACATTCTCAGGTGTCATGTATGATAGTGACGATTTCACTTTTAATTTTAATCTCCATATATTTAGATAAATACCACTTCTCTTTACCACGAACTCACCTCTCAAAACCACGTTTTTCTCTAAATCAAAAAGAACACACATCCTTCACTTTTCAGTCGTCAGCTACAGCCTTAAAAAGAAATGAAAGTAAATTCATTATTTAATGCTTTACTCACAACAAACCTATAGGGTCTATAAACAGTCTAACAGTGAACGTCTCTGAAGGCTGTCTCAGTTACATATACTAATTCGGTGTTCTACCTTAATGTAGCTAGCTGTCATTCTCAACGGGTAGCTGTCAATTCCCTTCAAGTCCTTTCTCAATATGTTTCATCAAATTAGTTTGTGAGTATGTAGGTCATAATAAACATTACCTCATTATAGCTCTTTCAAAGTTTGCAGTTTATTTTTTCCACAGCTTTTTCGAGCAAGTGTTAAACATAACCTTTGTAAAGGAAATGCACACCCTGCTCTGGAAATCTTTACTCAATTCAAAGTTGCTTTTCCAACTCCTTTTTCTGTGTTGTTGTATTAATTCTGCTTTTGCTGATTCTAACCTTAGAGAATGGAAAAATATAAAGGAAGTAAATATAGGAGTGTTTGTTATATAAATGTTTATTGGTGCAGCTGAAGTGCCCTAATGCACCCAGCGAAGGAACTATCTGCCAGTTGGGAAGTTAAAAAATGCTGACAATTTTCTTATAAACTAGGAGGACCTCTTCAATCAAATAAACATTCCTCCGATGAAAGTTTAAAGAAATATGCTGAACTAGCAGTACGGGTTCCTGGTCTTGATATAAAAGTGAAGGAGCAAAGCAATTTGTCGAATTTCAGTATATAGGCAATTGCAAAGAGTGGCTGAATGAGTTGGATCGTTGATCTAAAGTAGTGGGGCAGGGGGTAACCAAGAAGAGGGGACCTCACTCGAGAGGGTTGACCTATGTTACTGTGATCTCTTCAAATCGAGAGATCAGTTGTGTGGTCCTTAGTATATTCCTAGAGAATGAGGGATCTGCTCCCTGGTAAATTGGGGAGAGAATGTGGCCTAACGGCTAGAGCGGTCGACTTCAAAGCTCTGGAACCAGGTTTGAGTCTCGGCAGGGACGCCCAACACATCTTGTGATTCTGGTCAATAATCTCCCCGTGCCTCACAAAAAATGAATGTGTTCGGCTGTAACGCAACTGGTGCTCATGTAAAGCGCTCTGATACTTTCGGGTCTAGTTTGCGCTATATAAAACTCAAAGAAAAAATAAATGTGTGCGATACAGGCATCTCTTGGATATTTTTGTAGGATCCTCACCCACAAGTACCACCTGTGGCATGCTTCATCATCGGGTCCTAACCCACTACACCTAGTGTGAGTGGGTGGGCTCAACGCAGTTTGTAAGCGGAGTTCTTATACCAAGAACGAGGGATTATGAGTGAATTAAAAAAGCCTTCCCTGTCCTATTTTTACTGTAAAGGTCCTTAGGCAGGGTTAAAAACAGTGAGATGTCACGTGGGTATGATGACCCAAGATATCAATAGGTTGACCTGTTTCAGCCTGCATAAATGCCCCCAAGGGTCAGTAGGCTTTCTTCAGGAACAAGAGATATTAAACCCCCTACGTTTCGTGGTTGGTATTTTCAACTGTTAGAATTGTGCAATCAAACAAACATAATAAAGCATGCACGCAAACATACAGACCATAATGGACCTTTTCCTCTTTATGGTCTCTGCTAGGAAAGAGAAAATATACAATTATATTTCATACAGTAGGAATCATTAGTCCCCTTTTCTTAGTCTTGTCTCCTGCTTCGGCACAACGTGCTAATTGTGTGCATAAAGGCATGCAAACACGTGTGATCACCCCTTCATCACGGCAACAGGATATCCGTCCACTTTCCCGTCAATGTATCGCGCCAGGGTCCGCGCCACAGTGGAGTCCGCCTATAGATTACAAATCACTTAATTTTAAAACGGAGAAGACGGTGGCAAATGAGAAAGGAGTATAAATATAAAGGGCGCCATTTCGTTCATTTATGCTAATGTCCACACAGTGAAGGTAATGAAATTGGGGGACGGAAGGGGTTAGCCTATTAAAGGCTAGATACTATGGAGTGTTTTTGAACTGGCAATGAATTAAAAATTAAATATGAAATGATCCATAGCATTGGTGAGGCTCTATGGATAAATTAGAAGTATTATTTTGCAATATATTTAATGGTAATATGTTCCATCCATATTATGAATAGTAAGATTAACCTATGTAGAAATTGATTTGAATTCTAAATTTTGATGCTGACAATTGTGTAGGCATGGTTATATTTGGAGGTTTACGATGGATGGGGATTTGCAGAAATATAAAAAAGAACAGCAAGCAGTAATTGTGTAAAAAAAACAATGGATTGTACTCACCATATACATCTATATTTACACATGTGAGAAGTGGTTATAATTTCAAAATGGACACCGTATTCGCAACGAACCACTAATAGTGGTAGTCCTCTGTTTTTGTTCATGTATTTGTTATGACACTCTGCCAATCACGATAGGGGTTGTTGGATTTAATGTATGTCGTCACTGAGGGGAGCTGACATTGACAAAGGCCAGGGAGCCGAAACACGTTTGTCAGCTGTAGGTTGCACGTAAGAAATCTAAAATAAATTATTGATGAACAAGAAGCCTCGAGTGCCCGGCATCTTTTAAAATAAAGTGATAGTGTACGGCTTGCACACACGTCGGGTCTCATCTGTGACCGACATGTCATAAATATTAGTAAGGCATCATAAGGTAGTGTGGGTGGGCAATCCCTGTAGTCACACACTGGGGAGACAAGAGCGAATTTACCTTTAATCTCCTCCTGCAGGGTTAGCTAGTTACTGCATATTCAATCAAGAGGCCCGCCTTCACTTACTTCATCAAGGGACATCGTCCATAATTTTACCTATTCGGCTCCCAGCACGCCTTGCATATTAGCTGTGCTCGCGTCGGGCAGTGTTTTTTAATGCAAAGCTGGATGGGTCATGTGACACAGGAGTGTCGTATGGCTGTGGGTGTAAGTGGTACCTTCCTTTTTGTGAGGCATAGAGCACGTGGGTGAGGTCCCGAGTTAAAGTGGCCCACTGGTCCCATCAAGGTTCCTCAGCGCTCTAGAGTCCGAGTCCAGCCTGGTCTCGCCCCTCGTGGCCTCCCCAACGTCACCTGCTGCCTCTGCATGCAGGCGCCCCCCCCCTGACCGCGACTGCTCCCGGTAAGGAAACCCGACGTCTAAATGCACCTCTGCATCAGTTTCCCCAGGCCGTGAAGATGAGGACCCTTGGTGCTCCTACGTCCCCAAGCATCCCAAGTCTTGAACTCCCCCTTTTGGTTCACCCCGACTGGTCTCCGAGTCCGAGCCTCTTTCTGCAGTGACGATCTCCATTAAAACCTATTAGGCTTCTGATGCTGTTTTGCATCCTGCACCCAGCCGCCTCGGTGCCACTGGTGGTGTGCTGCCTTGGACCTTGCCCACCACTCACTTTAACTCCTGGAGATTGGTCCTGTAAGTCGATGTACTGTACCTGTTTGCAAAACTTGTTTTTCCTCGCATAGCAATACATTGCAGAACTTAAAAATTGCACTGTCCACTTTATGAACTGAACAGAATTTATATTTAAAACGTACTTTCCTGAACGATTTTCGTCTAATGCCTAAACATATATAAAGATACTTGCTATTTTTATAAATTGTTGTGGCTCTCGTTCTTGAGTCGTGACGTCCTTTATTAATCATTGTGTGTATTTGCAAATGTCTTGCACTCTTCTGTGTTTTAGCCTAAGGCTGCTCGACCGCACTACCCCCTAATAGAGCACTTTGGGATTGCATAGCAACTCCTGTCTACTGATAAGGGAACCCCTGGACTCTTTACAGGATATATCAGATTTTTGATAAACCACATAAAGAGCCAGTTTCCTACAATAAGTCAAATAGCCCTCGGTATAAATAATTTAATGTTTAAATGAGTAATGACAAAGGTCATGGTACTGTTAAAAAAGGAAGGAAAAAAA
Organism: Calotriton arnoldi; assembly: GCA_963921515.1. NCBI lineage: Eukaryota > Metazoa > Chordata > Amphibia > Caudata > Salamandridae > Calotriton > Calotriton arnoldi. The sequence goes on along the minus strand of CAWUFW010000411.1, from coordinate 311,290 downwards.
TGGCAAAGAGGTCAGCTTGCGCCAAAATGTGCAGCTAGAAAGGGGGAAAAACAAAACTGTCTGTTTGGCCTAGAAACAATGTTTGTTTTTTCCACAAATGTGTATTCTCCTCAGCGGTCTCCGTTTCTACTATGTTAGCAAAAGGGACTATAATGCAACATAAAATCTCTTAAAAATCCCTATTTGTACTGGTTCTGGCTTAAGAAGACTCTAGCAACTCTCCTCATTTACAGAGGACAATTCTTTACTAATTTCCTTTTCTACATTTGTTGAATGTACGAAAGAACATGGAACACCATCTGCTTGTAGGCTGGCAGTCTTTTGACACTGAAAACACCCACACCCAGGCCGATATTAGGAAGATGTATTTGATGCGAAACAATGCTGGTCATAGCTCTATTGACCTATCTGTTCTTTCATCACTGTAGACCCTGGTAGGATTTTTTTTCAAGTTCTAGATACCTTGGTGAGTGTGTCTGAGACTGCTTTGAAATAGATTAGTTTCAACGTAGAGGCATCACACAAGTGTGCATGGGTGTTTCTTCATTTAAGGGGGGGTCATGATAAACTGCGTTGTTATGCCAAAGTAAACTCCAACATCATACATGGCTTCCTCTCTGAACACTTCATGTCTGAACTGATTGAAGGGCTTGCTCTGCAGTGTTGTATGCTCCAAAGATGACATTTTGTTTGACCCACTTCCACAATCATTGCAACTTTATAGAGTGCCGTCATGAAATGCAAACCATGACGTAGCTAAACTTGTGCTTTAATGGCACAAAGTCTGAGGTCTTGATGAATCCTGTGATGTAGGCAATATTTTCATTCATTGAAAGAGGACTTATCGGGTGATGCAACTTTTTTTTTTTTTTTTTACCTTAACTGTCCATTTATTTGTGATATCTTACTGAATGATGGTCATAGCCAGGATAACTCCATTCTCATTGGCTTCCGTCGCCTGGTTAGCAATGCGGAAAAAGCTCCGAAATATCTGCGATTTTTCTTACTTTAAAACCAAAATTGAGTCACTTTAGTAAATGTTGCTGGTAGTTCTTATCTGCCTTACTGTAATGTTGTGTAACCTTCTCTCCCAGTCAGATTTCTTAAGAAATTGTAGAGCCCTAAATGCAGCTGTCATCAAACACCCAACTGAAGGGCAACCAAGGTGGTTGTCAATTGATAAAATGTTTGAAGTCAAACCAGTGTTTCTGGGCCAAGGTATCTGAAAGTTTGTCTATATGCTGTACTAGTTTTGTGAACAGCTAATGACAGTTCTCTATTGACTCCAGAGCTTACAAACATTGCGAACAGTGGCAGGAAATTATCAGCATATCTTTTAAAAATATGCAGTAATATCTTGTGAGGTTTATGATGCATAACGTAACACCACCGATTTATTAGGCTTCTGTTAAAAGTATTGTGCTGATCAAGATTTTGTTTTTCCTTTTATAGAACACCAGATTGTGTCTTTTGTATCCCTATTTGTAAAATTGATTTTCTCAAACCTTTATGCTTCTAATTGATGTTTTGCTTAGTATGTGTGCTCAGTTGCAATGTTGGGTGTTTTAAAATAATTCAAAATCAGATTTCCCTGTGAGAACTTCTTTGCTCCTACTTACCCCGTCTCTTTACGCTTGTGATTGGGGTGCAAATCATCTCTGCACTGTATTTACAGAAACAGTGACATTAAGCATATGCTTTTTTCATTCTCAGGAACTAGAACAAAAAGCTGAAGAGGAGCGCATACGAATGGAAAACATTCTCAGTGGTAATCCCTTACTAAATTTAGCAGGCCCAGTCCAGGCTCAAGCAAATTTCAAAGTGAAGAGGAGGTACTGTACAGCACTATTATTTTCATAGTGTTGGTAATAAGTAAAATGCTGGTTCCATCTCACCACCTTTATCACTACTCAGGTTTTAGTCTTGCACAGTTTTTTGTGATTGATTTATGTTCATGTTATGTATTCCCGCAGATTGTGTAATATGGGGCAACCAATATGCCTAGTTCTGAGCGACTCAAAACTTGGTCTTCTTGATAGATATCAAGGCAAAATGAACATGTATTACGATAGCCAATCGGTAATGTTATTTTCTTTAGATATTTTACAGCCAAAAATTTGGCGTCATGAGCTCAACGGGGGAAGGGACGCTTTTAGTCAGACCTTCATCAAAGCTACTCCCTTGCTACTTGCCAATGGCCTGCCCGCGGCTCCATGTTTGTCGGAGCCGCGGGCAGGCAATGAGTCGCTCAGAACTAGGAGTGGTTACAGGGATCATCTTTGTGGTCCTGACAAAAGGCTTTGGGGTAAAGGTTTGAAACATGTAGACCTTGAGATACACACACACACACTAACGTATGTCTCTCAACTTCCCCTTTTAACCATACCAGCAAGAGGTCGGAATAAAACTTTTGTTCCTACTTAGCCAGGTATTTTTAACTCTATACAAGACCCTCCCACTGTTATACCATCAAACTCTTCATACTATTTGACTAAAAGTGCTCCCGCGTCTCCATCAGTCGCAGCACGCCCCGTTCCGCAGTGGGACGGGAAGAACCCGATGATGAAGCATGCTACCAAGGGGAATCTTGGTGGGTGAGGGTTATTTTAAGAAAAGTTTTCGTTTTCATTAATTGAGTGGAAAGATAGTCCAAATAGCACAGATGGACTCTTTTTGGTTATTACAGTAAACACAGGAGGCTGAGTCCTCTGTTTCCTGACCTCTTTCTCTCTTTTCTTGACTTACATGGGTTGTAGTTGTATACACATCAACCGGTCAGTTTTTTCTTGACTTCAACAGGGAGAGATCAATCAGAACATCTGACTCTTTAAGGTAATCTTTCTTGATCATTCATGTCCTCCATAAGCATAGGAATTGAACAGAGAGTAGTTTATCCATGAGCTACGAGGGTTGTGACTATCATATTGTAGAAGACAATGACACTGTCTGCTTCTAGTAAAGGGTTGTGTACAACTTCCCTCTCTCAACCTTAATTAAAAGATCAAGAAAGTTGATCTGTTTTAAGTTGTGTTCAGGAGTAAACTGGATGTCGTGAGTGTTTATTTAATTGATTTGATTGATTTTGATTTAGGATTTATAAAGCGCCTGAATCACCCCCCAAGGGATCTCTCCGGCTCGTGAACAGCTTAGTCGGTCAGAAACAGGGGTATAGGTTAAAACAATGTAGTCTTCAGGAGCCTACGGAACTGCAGGTGATCAGAGCATTCCCGCAAATGGATTGGAAGTTGGTTCCAGAAGGTAGGGGCTAAGTGGAAGAAAGCTTTCACGCCTAGCCGAACTTTTTTGCAGCGTGGGACCACAAGTAGAGATTTGGTCCCTGAGCGTAGTGTCCTGGGAGGCTGATATTTTTTTTAATTTCTCTGCCAGATAACTGGGGCCTTTGCCATTTAGAGCTTTATGCACAATGCAGCAGATCTTAAAGCGGATTTGCTTCCGTACTGGCAGCCAATGCAGTCTCTGCAAGAGGGGAAGGGAGGGGGTAAGAGCAGGAGCATTGGAGACCAGTCGGGCAGCGGTGTTTTGGACCACTTGCAATTTGTTCAGAGATGCTACACTGGCTGAGATCAGCAACGCATTGCAATAGTCTAGTCTACTTAGTACTAGTGCCTGGATCAGGGTTTTCCGAATGGACAAGGGGAGAAAGGGAAATATTCTTCGCAAGAGACCTAGAACATGGAAGCAGGCGCCAATGGTGGTAGAAGCCTGCTCCTTCATAATTAATTTCTGGTCCAGGCGGACCCCTACATTTTTGACCAGTCTTGGGCTCCGGTGCAGGTCCCAATTCTGTTGGCCAGCAGCTCTGGGACCATCTCAAAGGAGCATCACCAAACAGCATAATTTCCGTTTTTCCCGCGTTGAGCTGGAGGAAATTTTGCCTCATCCAGCTGGCAATGGCTTTCATACCTTCTGAGAAGATGGACTGAGCATTAGGGTCATGTTTATCAAAGGATAGCAGGAGCTGAGTATCATCAGCATAGGAGATGGGTATAAAACCTAACTTCCTAAGTAAACCTGCCAAAGGAGCAACATAGATGTTAAATAAAGTGGGACTGAGACAGGATCCCTGGGGTACTCCTTTGGTCAGTTCCGTGGTCTCAGAACGGAAGGGACCTAGATTGATGGTCTGGGTTCTGTGGATGAGGAAACTCAACATCCATTGTAAGGCTATTCCTTGTATCCCAATCTCACTGAGTCTCCTGAGCAGAATTTGGTGTGAGACCGTGTCGAAAGCCGCCGACAAGTCAAGCAGCGCAAGTAGAACTGCCTGTCCGTTATCCAGAGCCTGTCTGTTATCCGTGACGGCAATCAAGGCTGACTCAGTGTTGTGTCTGGGTCTAAAACCAGACAGATGGATCAAAACAGCCGGATTCCTCGACAAAGTCTGAAAGATGTTTATTAATATGTTTTTCTAACAACTTGCTCAGGAGAAGTAGCAGTGAGATAGGACGATAATTGGTCAAGTCATCCATAGGGGCCTTAAGGTTATTCCTTATAGGAATTATTTGTGCTGCCTTCCACTCGGTGGGGACATAACCTTTATTTAGTGAGAGGTTAAGAATGGAGCAGAAGGGGATGGCGAGCTGTTTGGATAGTAATGAGGTGGTCCTTGCCGGGATTATAATCAAGGGGTGAACCTGATTTAACAGTAGCGAGTAAAGACTCTACTGCATCGGATGTAACCAAGGGAAGTATTCCAACGTCTGGAGGTTAGCTCGAGTGGGTGAGAAATCGGCAGATGAATCGAGTTGGCCCCTTCCATCTCGGGTAATTTTATCGTAAATCAGATCTATTTTCTTTGTAAAGTGCGTCGCTATTCTGTTGCATAAGGCTTGGGAGGGTGCCTGCTCATTATTACATGCCTCTGGGTGAGTAAAAGTTTTGAGTATCGTATAGAGGGTTTTGGGGGCATTCCCAGCCTGCTCCAATTGTAGAATAATATGGGCTTTACGTGCAAATCTTATATTTTTATGATATTTAGATAGAGCCGATTTATAGTGTGCTTTATCTAATACATTATGGGAGAGACGCCAACGCCACTCCAATTTCCTGCAGAGACTCTTCTCTGTTTTGAGACTGGGGGAGAACCAGGCTGACTGAGTGCGCCTGTCTGAGCAAAACATCCCATCAATGATTCAACACTCCCTCTTCAGATCATAAATGCATTGTCTACATACCTCTACTAAACTATAAAATGACAGAAAAAGGTTTATTCTTTGAGTCTGTGTACTCAGAGCTGCTATGTCCTCATCCGAATGTCGGGAGCACCTTGAGTCTACCATCAGCACCCAAGAGTGCTGACTGCAACAATGAAAGAGTGCCGCGGAGGTCCAAATCCTGGGTTGGCTGCAAAGAGCGTGCTGCTCCTCGTCGGCACCTGCCACGGTCTACCTCAACCCTGGATCCCTCCTGGGCTCTCCGTCTTGTCTCCAGTGGGCGGAACATTGAGTCGCAAAGCCCGTGGGTGGGGGCAACTGTTCTGACTGTAGCGGTGAGACACTTTGACTTTAACTAGTCATTGCAGGAGTTCTAAGACTTGTATTCTCTAGTGGGGGCCTAGCCTGGATGTTGCCCCAAGTGAATGAAGAATAACCTCTGTAGTTGGAAGAGTGGGGCGCTGGTGCCTGCAGGGACCGATCTAGAAAAAAGACCTTGGAAGAGTGTTATATTTTTTTAGTGTGTACTGTATTTCGCTTTGTGTGTGTATAAATACTACTTTTTAGAAAAGGAAGTATTTAGCTGGACATTAAATTATTGCACTTCTGAAATTGTCGATTTAGGAGCCTGCCTCCTGCCTGAGAAGCTTCAGACTGCTTGACACACGCTACCACTGAGAGACAGGTGTGCAAGAGGTACTTGACTCAGTTGCTCAGAGCCCATAGTAGGCTGGGCCCCTGGACATCAGGAGTGAAAGACCTCAACCTCCACAGTTGGCCCAATAGCTCCTGCTTGCCCCGTGGCCCTCTGAATGGGGTTGTGACAGTCTCTGCAAAAATGTTATAACTTTAAAATCATTCATGTAAAGGTTGGCCAGATCCGAAGCGAATCCTGCTCCCATAGGTACACATTTTGCCTGGAAAAAAAAATAATTTAAAAACTTGAAATAGTTTTTGGTCAATACTATTTCAGGTAGTGATGTTACAAAATCAGTGGACTCAATATTATCCAGTGTCTAAAACTTGCTTAATAATGCTAAAAGAATAATCCTGCAGTAAGTTGGTTTATAGAAATGTGATGTTTATTGTCAACAGTATATGTCTAGAATTGTCAAATGGGAAATCCTCAATACTATTGATGAGGATCTGGCTAGCCAGCCAGTGCTTAATTTGAGCCGCTGGTTTCCAGTGCTCAGCACTGTCACTTAATTGCCAGAACCTGCACTTATGACAGCTGCCACATGGTGGCGCTGTTTGTGCAGTTTAAAGATGAGCAGAAAAACAGTTGATTGTTAATTCAATATACATTAAAAACAATTAATACTTGCCCCCCAAAACCATCCTTAAAGCTGTAGCGGCTTCGAACAGTCTGAATTGTCACACTTGTAGCAGTGTGATGGTTAGTAGTTGTGTCAGTACTATGGCAATGTGTGGTGCAAACTGCGGTGGCCTCCTGACGAGAGCCCTGGCACGTATTTTTTTATTTATAAATTAAGCACTATAGAATGCACATAAGCGCTAGTACATGGAACACATGGCTTAAGAAAAAAAATCAATTAATTGACATAAGGGCTCAAATTCAATCCACATCCAGACACAATTGGTCTACCAGGGCCAGTCCTGTATCCTTTTACGAATTTTACATAATGTATAGATAGTAGAAATTCGGGGATGCTTTTTATGAACAAAGGCATGTCATTCTTCCTTTAAAAACAAAAAAACTTCATCTAATGTTTGATCAATCTATCAGTGAGTTTGTATCTCTAAAGTAAGTTCATAGTTAAGCTTCTTTCTTGCCCTTCAATCAACTATTAACAGTTGTTCTCAGAACAGTAGTCAGTGGTGTTCTCTACCACTATTCCACTGCCCCTACTGACTGTGCTGTGATTATTGTGTAACAGGTAAAGAATCATGTTCGGAGTTGGGTATGTTGTACTTAATATTTTATCTCTGCTCTAGCATTTCAAGAATCTCGAGCTATCTCTTTACGAACTAAGTTTTTACCTCAGGATGGCATAAACCTGTAGCCTTTCCCAGTGAAGGATTTACCTCTAAATGTCACTGTCCTTCAAAGAGCAGCAGGCCACCACAAGGTGAAACAGCTCTTAATAGTGGAAGATGGTGACTTCCTGTTATACACTTTATCTAAGACAGAGTGGTCCCTACTATTCTTGCCCAGGGCGAGCATGACAAAAGGCAGAGTAACATTTTAAGGAGCAGGTCGAGGCCAAGGTGTCTGGATTCAAAAAGAGATGTAGGCTAGCACCTGATCCACTTTACACCAGTGGTCATGTAACACTGGACTCTGTGGTAGTTACCACTGGAAGAGAGCATCCATCCGGGGAACAGGAGATAGTTCATCTCCAGATAAAGAAAATTGCAAGTTTAATGCAGCTGGAAAGCCTGTTTCAGTAGGAGCAGCAGCAAAGTGGCACATAGCCAACTCTGTGGAATTTCTCTCAAGGTACAGGAGATACCATTGGGAGGAGGTAGAACAACTAATCAGTCAACTGCCCAAGGCCTGCCGTAAATGCAGCAGAGAGGTAGTGAACGATGGCAAGATTATCTTAAATCGGTTCATGTTTTATGGTGGGGAGCTGTGCTTCAAAGCTAACAAAGCCACTAAAGGGCCATGTTTCAAATGTTTCTATCGTGGACAATTCCTCTCAGTGTTCACAAATATTGCTGTTTTGACAGATATATCAGTAAGTCCTACTTTAACATGGCTGTATTGCAGAAACCTTGCCACTGAATACTTCTCCCCTTTTCTCCTCCTGCATTGATTGTGTCCTACTAGTCACCAGTTTACTTACCCATTGATAGTCATTATTCCCGTTATAGATATTTTGTATATCTGCGTAATCTGTTAATTCTCTAAACTTGCTGGGAAAATCGTTATGATGGATTGAATGGTACCTATAATGGTACCATTCATGCCCAGGCCTATTGGATATATCGGAAGATTGGGCTTAAATGCAAAACTGTAGATTTTGTAATTAAAAGAAGGAATATATTATTTATAATTTTTCAATTGTAGCGTTGGTATAGTGGCTTTATTTTATTGCTACTAACTGGTAATGAGGTCTATGACCTCATGCCGATCATGAGGGCAGCAGGCATTTGCTGCAATTGCTTGTGTACATTTCTTACATGATTGACTCAAACAAGAGTGGTGTAACCTTATATTTTCCCAAAGCATATTAAATGTTTGTGTCACAGACATGTTTTATCCCAAAACAGTCATGTCATACTGACTATACAACTCTGTTTGACCCCCTCCAACGGACTGGTGGGATCCTGCATCTTTCAAGTACAACATGCATAGCTTTGGATGAGAACAGTTAAGTTGCCTCTGTTTCAGTTTCATGACTGCTTATTTGACCCTGTAGTAGTCTGACATCTAATCCAAGACGACCTTTGTAGTGTAATCCACAGAATTGAATAACGGGATGCATTTTTGGGAAGGGTGCCACAGATGGCTATGTAACTGGTGCTTCCCTCATTTGTTGGGAAGCTCACCTGGGCGATTGTTTTACTAGTGACTAATTCTTCCTACAAACATTATGTAGTAAAGATCAGCATGCTTGGCATAGATAGCTTTTCTTCCTCTGCCACAAAACCACCATGTGCAAAATGTAACTGACAACATAACAGAGCTGGACATGTAAAGAAGACATTGCACAGTCTACAGAGATCGCTGTAACAAATAGTACAGCTCTTGTGCCCTCTCCTGGACACAAAGATCTGTGTATCTGAAAAACACAGAACAGGGCTGGAAATTGTCAGAACAGATGCCGTCAGAAAGGTGTCTGCTATTTACAAATGGAAACTCTATCAAGAGACATCTAGTGCAGATTATACCATTTGGTGTATTCAGATTAGATGACCTCTTTGCCATGAGTGTGAACAGAATTTTGTGCACTGTACCATTCCTGAAATTTTCTCAGGGACTCTAAGATGTGTGCTCACTGTGTAGTTGTTTCCTCATTCCTTATACTGTTCCCAATTTAACCCAGGACATTGTTGTATTGTAATTGCAATTTCATTTATATAGCGCTTACTACCCCTGGTGAGGTGCCGAAGCGCTTTTTCGGCAAGTAGCACGCTACTCCGGAACCCATAAAGGAGTAGTGTTGAATTAGTATAGTGAAATATGAAAGTAATTTGAGTGGTGGATATGTTATTCAATAATTTGGATAGAGAAGGGTACGGAGGGATAGAAGAGGGACGAAGGTTTGCATTTATATAGTGCTTGCTACCCCTGATGAGGTGTTGAAGAGCTTTTTCGGCAAGTAGCACGCTACTCTGAAACCCATAAAGGATTAGTGGTGAATTTGTATAGTGAAATATGAGAAGTGGACATGTTAGTCTGTTATTTTGATTGAAAAAGGAAAGTGCAGGGATAGAAGAGTGAAGGATTTTGTTTTTTGGAGATCATAGCAGTAGGAGGAGGCTTGGGATGAGTAAAAAGGGATGTGGAGTGGAAGAGTTTAGAAAGGCTTGTTTTGGGGGATCGGTATAGTAAAAGAGGTGTCAGGTGATGCGAGTGGAAGAGTAGGGAAGAGTCTAGAAAGGGTTATTTTGGGGATCTTAGTAGTGGTATGGGGTTTGGGATGAATATGAGAGTGGATGTATAGGATATATTGATAGAGGTATAGGGTGAGAAATAGGGTAGTGCATTGGAAAGAGTAGTAGAAAGAGGTTTGAGGGGAGTCAGAGTTGGGGTAGAAGATATATTGAGAGAGGCATAGGGTGAGAAATAGGGTAGTGCATTGGATATGCTGAATTAGTAGAAAGTAATACATATATGTATCCATAAGTACACTGAAAGTATGGGACATGTCATTCTGATACGTCTTCTACTGTGCCAGCGAATTACCTTATTTACCGACCTGCTAGACCTCTGCATACATGCCCTTTGCAAGCGTCCACTTGGGATGGATCGTCTGTTGCAGCAGGGGTGGGACATTTTGTTTATTCAGACCTAAGAACCTTCTGCCTTGCTGCTGAGAGAATAACCCGATAGAACTTTGCTTATTGCCTTTGTCCTTCTATTATCGTATCATTGTATGATGATGTAACAGAAGAGCTTCTTGCGATGAGGATGGCTTCCACAAACATGGCCTACTTTGAGACATGGAAGAGTTTTCATGTTATGTTTTTTTTGTAGTTAATATTTCTATGATTCATTGGTTTGGCCTTTCCTTGGCTGAGGATGAAATGATTATGGGAACTGTGAAAGGACATTTGGTGATCATACCTGCCTTTCTATGATTCCATCACCAAAGGCCCTTCTTATGCCTCCCTATTTTGACTTTACCTTTCAATGGATTCAAATCTAGGTCTCACTTTTTGATCCCCAATTAAGTCTGTTTATTGTTGTACTCCTGATGACCTTAAAAATGTCTTTCCTCACTGTGGTTATATGTGATCGAGTTGAAGAACCAAGCTAAAGATTTCCTCGGCAAAACTGCTAAATTCAATTTTTCTTCTGGATGATGCAGTTTTGAGTGTTTAACCTTGTTTTGAAAGTGATTTCTGAATTCCATTTTCTTTTTCTTCAGAAGAGCACTGTTCAAAAAGTGCCCTTTCTACAGGGTCACCCCAGATTTATTTTTGCCTTCTGTAGTTGAATCTGTTTTTGTTGGACATAGGACTGCGCGCTTTACTCCTGCATCAATTTAATGGTAAAATCGAATTTTATATTATTATTTTGGAAAAGACACTTTTAGAAAGTTGTCATTTTCCTGCCTAAGCCAAATGTGCCTTTCTGCCAGTATCCAGTGTCACCTGATCCCTGATAGCTCCGCTAGAGTGAAACGTGTATTGCTCCCAGGCAATGGAGAAAAGGCCTTGGGTGTGGGGAGGGTTGTTCCTCTCCTGAGCAGGACCGCCTGGGAGCTGTAACCAGCACCTGTCTGAGCTTCAAAGGGTAGCCTTGGGCTGTAAACCGTCATTTCCTGAATTCATGGAATGTCTACCCTGTCACTGGCAGATGCAGCTTACACCTGGGCCTGTCTGTCCTTGGTCTATCTAATCCGGCTGCCACTAAACCCACCCTTGTTCTTTTTTTGTGTTTTAATTCCTTTACTGTTTCAGTACTGCATAAATCCTTTACACATTGCCTCTTAGGTAAGCTGACTGCTTTTGTACCAAGCTATCAGAGTTCTGTACCAAGCTACCAGAGATTTAAGCACAGGTTTATTTATTGACATTTGTAGTTCATCCAGACAAGGATTGTGGTTATCTGAGGTGGTTTTGTCCCTGTCCCTCTCCCCCCCCCTCTCCCCAGTAATCAGTAATACTCAAATATTTTACTATGTCTTTTCCTGTTTATCTTCATCCCGGATCTTAGTTTGCAAAGCATTAGATTTAGTATTTGATCCTGGAAGGGTGCCAGGTTTATTAGTACAGAGAGAAAAAGATTACATGAGTCAGGCATGTCTCTCTAGGTAACTGCAGTAGACCTACTGCAAAGGCTTCACTTTCAGGGTAAGCCCTGTAGTGAAACAGATATAGCTCTAAGTTCGGCTTGGACACAGTCCAGTGACTCCGAAATGTAATGTACACATTTGCAAAATCTTACAATGTGGATTATTACAAATGGCTCCTTAAAGCTCATTGATAACATGATAATGCGCACCAGGTAATCTCTCAATTCAGGTCTAAAATAACCAATTTTCTATACCTCGTTGGCTAGACTAAAAATTGAAGTTCTACAAAGCTGAGGTGAAAACTGCTGCCTGCTATATGCTGCACATTCAGTCCGCAAAATCTTCTTAAACTGCCTTGTTTCTGCTGTTAAACATTGCTCGATAAATATAACTCTTACTCCTGACAATTCTGCAGTTTATCCAGTTCAAGCACATTATTTATCAGCTGAGCTGACAGAAGCTGTTCTCCGGAGCCTATCCCAATCTAAAACTCATTTGGTAACAAACTACTCTAGCCTAGAAGTAACCTCTGCAAAATAATTTGTGTATAATATATTATTGTTTCAAAAAATAAAAGGCAAAGTATTTAGGCTGACAAATGCTGCAGGCAATTTTTCTAAATTGTCATGCAGTTTTCATATATAACTTTACTAATCCTGTAAGGCACAGTTTGTTATAATATCTTACACAAAAGTGAAGGGGTGAGGGATTCAGACCCCTCTACTCCGGTACCCCTGGCCACAACTTGAACACACCAAAAGGAGTAGAGAGTGACAAAATATCTGTCTCTGTGGTGGCACATGCTCTGTGTCGAAATACTGCCCTCACTCACACAATTGTGTGACATGCTTCATCATAGGGCTGCTTCAGTACACCCTTGCGCAGACCAATGCCTAGGGTGGGGTAATAGGGTAGGGGAAGACGAGACACAACATATAAATATATATAGAAACAGTTTGACTGGGATCACCGAAAGTGGAAGTGCAGTGTGAGTTAAAACTAGCTCGGAGGTGTCGCTATGCGTAAATGTTATTCCTGGACCCTCCGGCCAGGATTAAAAACGTGAAGGATGGTGGTGACTGGAAGAGATTATGAACTCCTTACACCCCTCCTTACTGCCAATTTGTCGACATGTTTCAGCCGTAGTGATGTGCCCACAGTATAGGGTCACGCTGGCCTTCGTCAGGACCTTTCCGATCCCAAGACCACGGTCACCTCGTTACCTAGAGTGCAGTTGTACATGTACCAATTGTTCCTGCACTGAGGTATCCCCTAAGTAACACTCTCCTGCAATACTATAGGGAAGAGAAACAAAAAACAACAAACAAGAGAGGTCACTATTAATCATTCCCTCTCGTAGTTTCGCTTACCACAGCGCATTAATCATTGTCAATCCACTACAACACGGGTATAGTGCCTGGAGCAGTATCCTTGATTAAAGATAACATGACGTCGTTCAATAATGTGAAACTGATGTAGATTCACCTCCTAGAATCGTACGCGTAGATCGCTATGCTTATGTACTCTTTCTCGCATCTCTCACTCATAATCAAAAAGGTCATATTATTCCTTGTCACTTACCGAGTTTACATTAGAACATTACTAGAACTGGCGAGAGACGAGAGACCCCCCTGTAGTCACACTCTGGGGGAGACAAATCAACAAGGAGACATATATCGTGGTTGGATGGTCATGCACCACAAAAAAAAAAAAAATCCAATCAGGATTGACCCCTGCGGGTGTCTAAATATCAATGCTTGTTTAAGTCCATAATGCCTAGAGATCACGGTTCTTAGTGTCCTCTATAGGTGGGTAAGGTAGCGTTTGTCCCACAATCTCATAGAGTGCCCCTACTACCACACCGCTGTCACCTACAAATGCGGAGATATAGGCACTAGACCCAGGTATCGTTCCGTGTTCGATCCTTGAGGGCGTTTCCACAGACTCACTTTAGTATGATTCCAAACTTCGTCCTCAGTCCGGTTCTGCACCCACCCCTCTCTCCTTACTTCTTCAAGGTGGGTGCTCCTCCCTCTGACCGCTCGTCCTATCTCGCCGTGAAGATGAGCGGGAGCGGAGAGTTTCCATTCTGAAATACCCGGCGCCCAGCTTCCCGTCACATGGGAGCCGGGGCGTGGTCAGCGTCCGTCACGTCGGTGACGTTAGCCCGCAGCGTGCTACGTTGCCAGGGCAACGCAGACGCTCCTTGCTGTTTCTTTCTCTCTACCCGGTTGCATGAAACTTTATTGTAACGCAGGTGGAGAAAGAACTTTGACTATCTTTCCCTAAGTTAAGTATATCGCCAGCGGCCCTCCTATGTTTCGCATATGCTCACACTGCTTGACATTATCATGCAATGCTAATTAGGTGCTCATGAATTTCATAAGGCTACTGCGGCCAGAAAAAAAGTGATCATTTTCGCTCGCTCATTGTAGCGAAAAATGGAAACAGATGGATTTGGCTCACCGGGGGGCTTCATGAAAAAGACGCGTGGGAGCCCGAATGTCTTTTTTCTTTTTGTTGTAATTTTGCCGCAGCTCCACGGGTTAAACCACGAACTGTGGCAAAAATGTTTTGTTTAAAAGCACAGTGCTATCCCTGCCGAGCTGTAAAATGGCCAAAGCCTTTTACCACTCCAGGCACAGTATTACAGCTTTGGATTGGTAAAATACCATCCAAGCCAACCTGAAATGAATAAAAGCAACCCCTGACACGTGTTTCGCTCTCGTTAGAGCTCTTCAGAGAGGTATAGCTTTGTCCAGACACAAGGGAGCACCCAGTATAAGTCAAAATAAAACCCTTTCAGGCATAGAGTGACGAATAAACTATGCAAAAACAGAAGCAGAGAACTCTGGGTAGTTCTCAAGTTTAGGTGGAAAGCAGCTCCAGTAAGAGCACTCAACACCAGCGACACTCTAAATTTGCTCACCTCAAACTCGGCAGGGATAGCACTGTGCTAATCCTATGCTTAAAGACTTTGCTGTAAAAATGGCAAAAGACTTTGTCCCTTTCTATCTCGGCGTGGATAGCACTGAGCTAATCCTATGCTTAAAAACTTTGATAGAAAAGCAGACATTTGAGGTGAGCAAATTTAGAGTGTCGCTGGTGTTGAGAGTGCTCTTACTGGAGCTGCTTTCCACCTAAACATGTGATCAAGGCCCTGCGAGGCCGAAACGCGTCATGGCAGCACAGCAATAATAAATATCAAGCACAAAGAAAAAGAGGAGTCCGTTTCCATCTTTTTTGGCGTAAAACCAGAAACAAGAAGGAGAAAACGTACGATATATATATATATATATATATATATATATGTGTATTTTTTTTTGCTACCTGGTTACGGACTTTTGCCGTGAGTGAGTCTCACTGCCCAAGTGTCACTCACTGTAAGTGCAAGCCCTGTTGATATGAATTGAGTGCTAACCACCAGTATCTGCCTTTTAATTTAAGGTCTGCCTCAGGGCAGCTAGGGTAAGAAGTTCTGGTTTGGTTGCATATGAACACATGCAAACAAGTGTGCAGCCTGATTGTATGAGACTACTGTCTAACTCTTTCTGGTATCGGCACAAAGGTAGCTTGTTGCAGAGGGAGCCGTAATGGATTGGTGGTGACGTGTGCAGGCCTTGTGATATGAATGAGCATAAATATTGTCAGAGTGCACATCTGTAGGTCTTCACTGAAGTATGCATCGTGTTTCACTGTATTGTACGCTATGGGTAAAATCTACACCAAAGAACAGTTTCGCCATGATTGGTCTAGAGACTAGTGTGACGCAACAATCCTATGGTGAATCGGGATCCTATCCTGGGAAGGCTTAACCCCATACAGGGTAGCCAGACCTCCGTAGCCAAACTTAAGAAGGAATGCCCTTTAACTTTTTGTAGTGAACAGACCTGACAGCTGTGGCAGTTAGGGATGGGGTTTAGGCTGTCAGGAAAAGTCTTTTTATCAGACCATTTGAAGGTGCCATCTTGGAAATTCCCATAAGGCTGTGCAGGAGGGTTATGGAATGGGTGGAGTGATGTTACCCTAGGATTGTGCATAAGTGACTGGCGTTTACAACTTTCCACCCCCAATTAAAAACCCCTGTTCAAGGCAGACTATTCAAAACAGTCTGTAGATAGGCACCTCCTCAGCAACCTCCGTCACCAAAAGAATTTGTGTGCAAGAAAAAATAGAATAAAATAACTGTCCCGTCTACAAAAAATGTCAACCACAGACCGCAGCAGTAATAACCTGGGTATGCCTTATTTGTATCCCAAATGGTACAGTCGAACATGGCGCAGATGTGCAGGGTCTGTTATACAGTGGTGTGTTGGGAAATGTGCGTGCCCAAAGTGACATCCTCGTGCCTGGAGATAAAAGTGATGAGATTCCTTATCACCTTCTATCTTTCCTTGTTCTGACAATGTTACTGCAGGAGATTTAAAAAAAAAAAAAAGTTATGGTTGATCAGTCTTTTTGACTTCGTCGCTGCGGGGCAGGCAAATTAGATGGAACTTATTTCATCCTTTTGAGTCAGGCATGCTTGTGATATCCATGGCTGCGCTGCCTAGCAACGAATTCATGAATAAAAGAAATGTCTTCCTGATCTAGAACTGAATCTGGATATTTGTTTCGATGAGGCATCTGCATGAAGATAGTTTCCATTCGTATGTGTTACTAGTGGTAAGTAGACTTTTTTCGCTAGAGCCTAATGTCACTTGCTCTTTAGATGTTCATTCTGACCTTTTGAAGACTGCCAGGTGCACTACTTTGGGGGTATGCGTTTTTTAAATTCCTTGCATTAATGGGTCATCCTTCTTGAGCAAAACTTATTGGTACTCAAAAACTACTGTTTTAACCACCCACATCCCATATCTTAACATTATTGAAGTAGTGACCTGTTCTCCTCTCAGTAAAATATATTTTCTTGTTTCAGGTGGGATGATGATGTTGTGTTCAAGAACTGTGCTAAAGGCGTAGATGAAATGAAAAAGGACAAACGATTTGTAAATGACACATTAAGATCGGAATTCCACAAAAAGTTCATGGAAAAATATATAAAGTAGTACAGTTTTATGTGCTTCGTTCTTCAACATTGGACTAGGCTTGGAAGACTGTGGTAATACCCTTTATGGAATGAAAGAACTGATTTTATCCTTCAAGTCCACAGTGTGTTTGTTTTAATGTCAATATTTTTCTGGTTTGTTCCCATTTCTTTTTTGTTTAGACTGAAATGCACCGCTTTTCGTTTATTAGTTTCCCTGTAATTGTGTACGCGTCTACTAAAATAAATCTTGTTTTCAGTAAATATTCCCCATGGATGATTTCTTGTAAAAAAATTAATAAATATATTAAAAAAAAAAAAACCGAGCCGTAGTGTGACTTTATTGTAACATATATGTACGTGGTCTACATACAGAATTCTTCTTAGGGGGCTTAAGGGTGGATTATATTCCAGTTTATTGGCCAAAGGGAGTTACAGTTGTTTTACAAGATAGTAACATCTTGAAGCTTCTCTTCTCACTGCCCCTTAAGCAGTTGTGAAATAAAGAACTTGCCAGCTGCAACACACTTTATCTACTTGTGAGTTTTTCGTCACCATAGTCCTTAATCTTAGAAAAAGCATCAGTTTCTTAGTGAAAAGAAACTGCTTGACTATTTGCTATAAGCTTGGGAAAGTGGATTGGCCCAACCTCTTGAAATTCAGTTAGATTTAGTATTGCTGTTAAAGTTTCCTATCTGCCAAAATGCATCTCTGCTTTTTAATTGAAAACAAAATCAAATTAAATGAAAGCTTCAGTTGAAGGACTTTAATGCCTCATCCCAAAACCCAACAGTAAAAGTTACGTAAAAAGTCTTGATGTCTCCTTCCTATTGTGCTGTTTAGGACCCTTATATTGAATTTAATAAATTCTGTAATATACTTTCCTAGTACACCGTGCTTTGCATGGTAAGCAATGGATTTGTCCTGTAATTGTGCGAAATTCCTTGTAAGCTTGCTGTGTATGTGTTTTAATGCTACATGCTTTTGAGAGTTATTAGTCCTATTGGCACTATGATGCCGGGCTGTCTGTTGTTTTATGAGGGTGTCCTCTAATGGCCTGAGCCTGATGATTAACAGCAATGTGAAATGGCTGTTGTTTTCCGTGCAGTTGAGTTCTTTATTGGGGAGAGGGTGTCCTGCGGCCTGCCATGCATACTCTTGTGGAATTTCTCTATATTTGGGTTGTCGTCGCTAGTTGCATCTTCACACTTTCTGGTGTGTGATTGATACTGCACAATATGATTACTGGCCTTTCATGTGTTTTGAGTGAGTAATTGTCCAAGTGGTTGCAATGCGGTATAAGTTGAGAGATGCTCGTGTCTAGATATTCACCATTTGATTTTGTCAAAAAAGCAGCATTTTTACAACTTATTAGTCGTTATAAGCATTCTTACTTGCCTCCAGCTGTCTATTTTTATTTAAAGGTGAAGGGGGTGCTTTGGTGTTGGTGAGTGTTAGAAATGGGGGTCTCTAGTTGGCAATGGCTTGCACCTTTTTCCAAGTAGGGACCCTTCTTCCTAGTCAGGGTAAGGGACTTACACGCCTAAAATAACCCCTGCTCTCCCCCTTTGTAGCTTGGCACGAGCAGTCAGGCTTAACTCAGAGGCAGTGTGTAGTATTTGCTCATGACCAACAGTGATACAGTGAAAACACTACAAAAGGACACCACAACAGTTTAGAAAAATATCCTATATTTTTATATATCCAAAACAAGACCAATATGACAGAAAATCCAACATACAGTACTTGGAAAAATAGGTACTTTGCAAGAATACTTTAAAAACACAGATTCTTGAAGTCGTTGGCTCCGTCCAGTGCTACAGCGGTGCTGTAAACAGAATCCAACAGTTCCGTCTGACCTCATCAGTCAG
Organism: Calotriton arnoldi; assembly: GCA_963921515.1. Lineage (NCBI taxonomy): Eukaryota > Metazoa > Chordata > Amphibia > Caudata > Salamandridae > Calotriton > Calotriton arnoldi. Next base: position 292,785 of record CAWUFW010000411.1, on the reverse strand, counting down.
GGGCGTCGACAGACTCGTAAACAGTACCTTTTGTGTTGCAGCCGACACGTTGGTGCGGGCCGTTCGTGGCAACCGTTGCGGTTGTGATGCGAAACGTAGCGGTGCGGCGTGCGGTGCCCTCAAGTCGCAGTGCAGGCAGCAGCTCGGTGACCGTCCTCCAGCGACGTCGGTGAGACCAGGGCTGCAGTACGGAGTGAAGGCGGTGCTCGTTGCGGTGCTGACAGATCACGGTGCAGGCGACCGACCCGGTTGCGGGGAGCTGGCGTTGGTCGGTCCGGACTGCGGTGTGGGATGGGGCAGTGCGTCGTGAGACTTGCGAGCGGTGCCCCTAATCCACGATGCGGTCACGGAAGTCGCGGTCAGCATGCAGTGACTGCGTCGGTAAGACCGGGATGGCGAAGTGAAGTGAGGCAGTGTGGAGTGCGGTGCCCACTTTAACACTGAACAGCAGTGAGAAAGTTCAGAGACATAAAACCAGCAAAAACAGAGTCAAACTGGGAGGTCAGAAAGCAAATAGCCAGGGGAAACACGTCAAAAGATGCTAGGTCTAACACATGTCCCCTCCAGCTGAAAGTAGGGGGAACTACCCACCCTCTTGGGAGTTCTCTTCACTAAGGCGGAAGAACCTGGACAGACAATCAGCGTTGGCGTGTTCTGTGCCAAGGAGGTGTTTCACCGTAAAGTCCATTCCCTGTAGGGAGATGGACCATCTCAACAGTTTTGGGTTCTCACTCCTCATCTGCATTAACCATCTGAGGAGCCTGTGGTCTGTCTGAACTCGGAGGTGAGTCCCAAACAGGTAGGGTCTTAGCTTATTCAGTACCCAGACCACAGCAAAAGCTTCTCCTTCTATGGCACTCTACCTCTGTTCCCTGCGGAGTCGTCGCCTGCTAAGGAAGACTACCGGCTGGTCTAAGCCCTCATCGTTCAGTTATGAGAGCACCACTCCCACAACATGCTCTGAAGCGTCAGTCTGCACTACAAATTCCTTAGAGAAGTCTGGTGCCTTGAGCACGGGTGCCGTGCACATGGCTGCCTTCAGGGCATCAAAAGCTTTCTGGCAGGCATCAGTCCAGATCACCTTCCTGGGCTGCTTTCTGGAAGTCAGCTCTGTTAAATGGGCAACAATGGTGCCCTAGCCCTTAACAAATCTCCTATAGTACCCGGTGAGACCTAAAAAGGCTCTCACCTCTGTCTGGGGGTGGGGGGCTCCCAAGCCAGAATGGTGTCAATCCTGAGCTGTAGGGGCGCCACCTGGCCGCTTCCTACCTGGTGCCCCAAGTAAACCACAGAGCCCTGCCCGATCTGGCACCTGCTGGCCTTGACCGTGAGGCCTGTCATCTGCAGAGCCTTCAACACTTCTCAGAGGTGCTGCAGGTGTTGCCAGCTGGAACTGAACACTGCAATGTCGTCCAGGTAGGCGGCACTGAAATCCTCCTGTCCAGTCAACACCTGGTCGACCAACCTCTGAAAGGTGGCAGGTACATTCTTCGAGCCAAAGGGCACCACCCAAAACTGGTAGTGCCCCTCTGGGGTTGAAAATGCTGACCTCTCCTTGGCCCCCTCCGTTAAGGCAATCTGCCAGTACCCAGACGTCAAATCAAATGTGCTGAGGAACTTGGCAGCTCCCAACCGATCAATGAGCTCATCAGCTCGGGGGATGGGGTGCGTGTAATTCTTAGTGACGGCATTGAGCAACAGTAGTCCACACAGAACTGCAGTTCTGGAGTGGCACCGGGTACAGCAGCCTTTGGGACAAGACCACTGGGCAGGCCCAAGGACTGTTGAAGGGCTCTATCACCCCTAACCCCAACATCTGAGACCTCCTCTTTGATACTGACTCTGACCCGGTCAGTCAACCTGTAAAGGAGGGCTGTCACCATTGTCCACGTCATCGATACACTAGTGAGTAACACCTGGGGTCAGAGAGAACAGTGTGGCGAAATGTCCCAACAACTGGTGACAGTCCCCCTGCTGCTCTGGGGTCAGTGTAGGGGAGAGTATCACACCTTCCACTGACCCATCGTGCTCCTTGGTAGACAGGAGGTCAGGGAGAGGTTCACTCTCCTCTTCCACCCCATCATCTGTCACCAAGAGCATGCTCATTTCGGACCTTTCAAATTGAGGCTTGAGGCGGTTCACTTGGAGGACCCGCAAAGGATTTCTGGGAGTCTGCAAATTCACGAGGTTGGTGACGACACTTTTGCGCTCCACCACCTCAAAAGGCCCAGTCCACTTGTCCTGCAAGGCACAAGGTTCCACTGGGGCCATGACCCACACTTTCTGGCCGGGCTGAAACTCTACCAGAGTGGCATTCTGGTCGTACCAGCATTTCATCTCCTCCTGACTTGCTTCCAGGTTCGCCTGAGCGAGTTTCCTGAAGCAGACAGTTTGGTTCCTGAAGGCCAGCATGTAGCTATATACATCCTGAGGAGTTTTCCTTGGAGCTGTCTCCCAGCCTTCCTTGACCAAACTGAGAGGTCCTCTCACAGGGTGCCCATACAGAAGCTCAAAGGGACTGAACCCTAATGACTTCTGTGGTACCTCCCTGTATGCAAAGAGAAGGCATGGTAAGAGGTCGTCACACTTGCGCCTCATGGGTTCTATTAGACCCTTGATCATGCCCTTTAAGGTTTGGTTGAATCTTTCCACCAAACCGTTACCTTGTGGGTGGTAAGGAGTGGTGAACTTGTAGGTACACCGCACTCCTTCCACAGGGATGTCATACTTGGATATGAAATTGGTCCCGCGGTCAGAAACCACCTCTCTGGGGAAACCCATGCGGGAAAAGATCCCCATTAACGCCCGGCCCACCACTGGCGCCATCGTTGTTCTGAGAGGGATTGCCTCCGGGTACCGAGTGTCATGGTCCACCAAGACCAGGATGTACCTGTTGCCCATGGCTGTCTTGGGATCTAGTGGCCCCACAATGTCCATCCCAACCCTTTCGTAAGAGGTTCCAACAACTGGAAAAGGTTGGAGACGAGCCTTACACTTCCTCCCACTCTTACCACTTGCCTGGCAAGTTTGGCAAGACCTGCAATGTCCATCTGACTGCCTTCACATTTGGGGCCAAAAGTCGTGGGTGACAAGCCTGTCAATGGTCTTGTCCCGCCCCAAATGTTCTGCCAAATGCACGTCGTGAGCCAGAACCAGTGGGAAGGTCCTGAAGCGCTGGGGTACCACCAGCACACAGGCTGACCCAGGCCAAGCGACCTTAGGCTCGCTGTACAGGAGACCATTCTCCCAGTAGATCCAGTGTGATCCAGACTGATCACAAGCTGCCTGGTTTGCAGCCTGCTGCCGCAAACCTTCCAGAGACGGGCACTCTTTCTGCTCCCTGCAGAATTCCTCCCTGGTGGGACCACCTTCTTGCTGCCAATGGGCCAGCTCAGATAAGTCCCCCAGTTCAGCTACCGGCTCCCCTGTAGGTACTGGGGCTTCCCCCTCAGGGTCAGCCTCCTCCCGCACCGTTGAAACCTCAGGGGCAGGTTTCCCGTACTCCCTGCCCCTGCTCTTGACAGGAACCTGGCCCACTGTTTCAGGCTCCAGGTCCTTCTGATCACCCTACCTGGCCGCCATTGACCGAGTGGTCACGCATGCCCACTCTTGCAACCCAAGCATCTCCAAGTGAGACCGAGCTCAACATCCCTCCACAAGGACTGCTCCAGGTCGTTTCCTAGCTGACAATCTACAGGCATGGTAGGGCTCACAACCACCCTCAAGGGACCCGAGACCCCCACCCCCATTCAAAGGAAACCTGCGCCTCCATACACTGGCGCTCTGAGTTGTCCACAGCAACTACTTGGTGGAATGCCCCAGGACTACTTGCTCCTCAGAGACTAGGGGGCACCGGACTGAGGTCACACTGGCTCCAGTATCTCCGAGAGCCTCTACCCTTTTCCCATTGATGGTCACCCAGGCGCTGTATTTTTTAGGTCTCGCCTAGGCAGCGCGCAAGCGCTGCTCTAGGAGATGACCTTTAGAAATCGGTCTGCTCCGTTTTGCACACGTGCTTGTGCTGGCATCCTCCTTGCGGGAGCGAGCAGAGGCGCGCGTGTTAATTGAAACCATATGGCTCTCGCGCCGCTGCTGCTCGCTCCCGCAAGGCGGAGGCCAGCACGAGTCGTCAAACAGCTGCTGCTTGTTCTCGCGCAAGGCTGAAGTTAATTCAGGCTGCTGACTGGCACACGCGGGGAGCTGAGAAATACAGCCAGGTTTCACAAGACAAGTCGGTACACAAGATTTCACGGAGTGCACACGCACCTGAACAAACTGGGCGTCTAGATAAAAGGAGCTTAAACCGACTGAACACCGGAGGCAAACTTGTTTCTTTTCTTCATGAGCCACTCTCACTGCAGGCACGACGTGTTTTTTTTATTAAAGGAGCATTGGCTTTAATGCGCTTTAAATTTTATTGTATCTAATAAGCTGCCTCTTTCTGCTCTCCCATGTGCCCCCTTCGAGATCCTCCTCCATCCGCATTCTGCCAGCACCCTCCTACCCAATAGTCGTCCACCACCACCACGTCCACCACCACCACGTCCACCACCACCACGTCCACCACCACCACGTCCACCACCACCACGTCCACCACCACCACGTCCACCACCACCACGTCCACCACCACCACCACCACGTCCACCACCACCACGTCCACCACCACCACGTCCACCACGTCCACGTCCACCACGTCCACCACCACCACGTCCACCACCACCACGTCCACCACCACCACGTCCACCACCACCACGTCCACCACCACCACGTCCACCACCACCACGTCCACCACCACCACGTCCACCACCACCACCACGTCCACCACCACCACGTCCACCACCACCACCTCCACCACCACCTCCACCACGTCCACCACCACGTCCACCACCACCACCACGTCCACCACCACCACGTCCACCACCACGTCCACCACCACCACCACGTCCACCACCACCACGTCCACCACCACCACGTCCACCAGTGACAGGTAAAGTGTCACTGGAGGGCAGGGGTAATAGGAGTGTCAACCCCAGCTGTACATGGGACATTTAAGGATGCATTGGGTGCGAGAAGACGGGAATAGGGGCTAGAAGTATTACACCAGACCCAAGATACATTTTGAAGAGGCGCAATGTCACGGGCTCCTGTAAAAGCACTCTCAGCATCTCTACCTCACAGTGGCATACCTGCACGAGCCACTCACTCAAAACAAGCATTGGCATAGCCAATAGGTCTCGCCTTTGGGACCTTATAAGTGTTTAGCCATGCAACACTTGTTGTTGCACCAAGGATACTGTGCTGGATAACTAAACACTTATAAGGTCTCAAAGGCGAGACCTATTGGCTATGCCAATGCTTGTTAGTGTTAGGCACCTGGTTTTCTGGGACCATCTCGCTGTCCCCTAGTGAGACGAGGGTCATTTCTGCGTGATCCCCACCCTCCTGTGGGCACCCCTCCTCCCCAAGCGCCATACTAGCCAACACCTTGGACTGCCCACCGGTGGGTGGCTGCGCACTCTTGGGGTCCCCCTTCAAGTGACCCACCTGCTCACAGGCATAGCACTTGCGGGGGACGGTCTCTGCAGGCCTTCCTGAAGAGACCCCTTGTTTCTTATCTCCTGAGGGATGGGAACCTTTACCCCGGGTATTTGTTTGGGGTCCTTTAGAGAACTCCTGTGCTTTAACCTTGCCCCCCACTCTTCTGCTGGGGACCCTGCCCTCCTTTGGCCGAGTCTCCCCCAAACACCTTCTTGTGGACCCAGGTACTCGCCCAGCGATCCGCCTCCATAGCAAGGTTCCTGGGGTCAGTCAGCTTACTATCAACCAAGTTCTGGCGCAGCTCTGCAAAACATAGACTAGATAAGTGCTCCCATGCAATCAAATTGTAGAGCCCCTGAAAATCTGTCACATTACTGACCTTCACCCAGCCATCCAGTGACCAGCAAAACGAATCCACACATTCCAACCAAGTGTTTGCATCAGTTTTCTTACTGGACCTAAACTGATCCCTGTACTTTTCTGGAGTGAGACAATACCTGGTGAGAAGGGCCTCCTTCATGTCAGCATAGGTGAGGTTACACCCCTTACCCAAAGCCACTAAAGTAGCCCTTCCCTCTTCTAGGAAAAGAGCCCACAATCCTGCCTCCCAATTTTTCTCAGTGACCCCATTCATGTGGATAGATGCCTCATAACCCTGAAACCACCTTTGTACGTCATCCCCCTTCTTGAATTCCTTGCCTACATTCTTGGGGATGTGCACAATTCTATCTGCCTGCACTGATAAATTGCTGCCACCATCTGTGCTGGACCTACTCCTTAGCTCCAGCTCCTTAAGACCACGTTCATGATCTAAGATAATCTTTCTTTCCTCAATGGCTGTTCTTTTGTCTTCCCTTTCATTCTCCATCCGGAGTTTTTCCAATTTTAAACTTCCTTGCTTCCCCCGGTCCTCCAGCTCCTCTGGGGACAAGCCACTGCTGCCTGGCCTGTAGGGTTCCCCTCCTCCCAAAAGCACATCCACCCTAGGAAGAGGCTCCACCGCCTCCCCACTGAGATCTCCAGATTGCCCACTGGCATGTCTGGCTGCTACCCAGGCCCTCAGCGCCTTTTGTAGTTCCTCCTTCCTGGTGAGGCCTCCGACTTGGACCTATTGGTTTTTGCAAATAGCCTTCAACTCTTTCACGTTGTAGGATTCCAGCCTGTCCTCCTCAAAGGCCACTTCCAAGGATGCAACAGATGATGCTCTTGATTCAGGCATGATGAAGTAGCAAGTTCAAGTTCTCAACAAAACTGGCAAGATCAAAAATAGGCCAAAAGAAAAAAAAAAACAGTATGTGGTACGTTATGGTCTGCGATATGGTAGTAGTGTACACCAATTAATGTAAGTCCAGTGCAAACACAAGTCCTATCCTCACCGCTGACAACTCATGTTAGAAATGGGGGTCTCTAGTTGGCAATGGCTTGCACCTTTGTCCAAGTAGGGACCCTTCTTCCTAGTCAGGGTAAGGGAGTTAGACTCCTAAAATAACCTTTTGCTCACCCCCTTGGTAGCTTGGCACGAGCAGTCAGGCTTATTTCAGAGGCAGTGTGTAAAGTATTTGCACATAACCAACAGTAATACAGTGAAAACACTACAAAAGGACACCACACCAGTTTAGAAAAATATCCAATATTTTTATGTATCCAAAACAAGACCAAAACAACAGAAAATCCAAAATGCAGTACTTGAAAAATAGGCACTTTGCAAGAATACTTTAAAAACACAGTTCCTTGAAGTCGGTAGATCCGTCCGGTGCTACCGCAGTGCTGTAAAAAACAGAATTCAACAGTTCCGTCCAACCGCGTCGGTCAGGGGCGTCGACAGACTATAAACAGTACCTTTTGTGTTGCGGCCGACATGTTGGTGCAGGCTGGTCGTGGCAACCATCGCGGTAGTGATGCGAAACGTAGCGGTGCGGCGTGAGGTGCCCTAAAGTTGCAGTGCAGGCAGCAGCTCGGTGACGGTCATCCAGCGGCGTCTGTGAGACCAGGGCTGCAGTGCGGAGTGAAGGCGGTGCTGACATCACGGTGCAGGCGACAGAGCTGGTTGCGGGGAGCTAGCGTCGGTCGGTCCAGACTGTGCTGCGGGGCGGGAAAGTGCATCGTGAGACTTACGAGCGGTGCCCCAAATCCACGATGCGGTCACGGAAGTCGCAGTCAGCGTGCAGCGACTGCGTCGGTGAGACCAGGATGGCGCAGTGAAGTGAGGCGGTGCCCACAGGCCACGGTGTAAGCAGCGGCTCGATGGCAGCAGTCCTAGTCGGTGAGACCAGGTTTGCTGTGCGAGATGCGAACAGGGCCCTCTGCGGTGCCGTCAGGACACAGAGCCAGCGACGGAGCCGGTGACTGAGTCGGTTGCGTTCACCCCTAAACCACCCTGCCTCCCCAACCCCTCTTGGGAACTGAAGCCACTGTTCCAGAGGCGGTACCCATAGGTCGGTGAAGTCTTTGCGGTCTCTGAGACTTCAGAACAGGACGCAAGCTCTACTTCAAGCCCTTGGAAATACTCGGCACAAGTAAAGAAAGTTCAGTCCTTTTACTGCCCAAGGCAGAAGCAGCAACTGCAGGCCAACACAGCAAAGCAACAACACAGCAAAGGGGCAGTACTCTTCCTAGCAGTTCTTCCAGCTCTTCTTGGCAGGTTCCTTGATTTCCAGCGAGTTCAAAAGTTCTGGGGTCTTAGTCCCAATATTTATACTCAAAATTCCTTTGTTCTCTTGTGGCGGAGAGTGTCTGTGCCCAGCACAAACCAGTTATGTCCTCTCTGGCCCAGCTTCCCGGCAGGAGGTGGAGACAGCATTGTCCAAGGCAGACCAGGCCCATTCAGGTGCAAGGAAATCTCCTCCCACTACTCTAAATGCAGCCCAGATCTATTCAACCCAGCCCTGACTCATCCAGGAAAGGTAGGACACACCTCAACCCCTCCCCCGTGGGTGTCTGAAGAGAATGCACATCCCCAGCCACTGTCACTCCAAAGCCAGACAGTCAATCCACAAACCCAGCAGAGGCACACAGGATGGCCAAGCAAGAAAATACCTACTTTCTAAAAGTGGTATTTTCAAACACAGAACATAAAAATCATCTTTACTAAAAGGTGCATTTTTACATTCTGAGTCCAGGCATACTAAACTCCATTTTCCTACCTTGTCCCCATGGGAATTTATGCTGATAAGATGTAAATAAACTCTCATTCTATCCTATGGGACAGATGGCCTTTCCATAGTAAAAAACGAAATGCACTGTATTTCACTATCCGGACATGTCACACGGATGTATGATGCTACATCGCAAGCGCTAACATCGCATGCCATGACATCGCAGTTTTCACATCGCATGTTCTTTTACATCGCAAGTATCCACAACGCAAACCATTACGTCGCATTTCCAATGAAATGCATACAAAATACATTTACAACGCACACAAACACCCCGCATGCTTTGACTTTGCGATTTTTACCCCTAGGCCCACTCACCTAAACTTGAAATTCTAAAACCTTTAATTACTCCCTTACACGAGGACCCCCTGACCCGACCCTGAAGCCTAAAACAGTACCCTACAGTACGACCCCCCTAACACTTCCCTAAGCCCTTAACCCTAATACAGTACCCTACAGTAAGACCCCCTGACACTACCCTCCACCCTAAGCCTACCCTACACTACGACCCCCTAACAGTTCCCTAAACCCTAATACAGTACCCTACAGTAAGACCCCCAAACACTACCCTAAGCCCACCCTACACTACGACCCCCTAACACTTCCCTAAACTACACTCTAAGCACAATCCCCCTTACCTCTCTCGCCTTGCGTCGTCTCTTCCTCGCCTCTGTCCTGGTGCTCGTCCGTCCCGGTGCTCGTCCGCCTCTGTCCCGGTGCTCCGCCTTGCGTCCATTACACCACATGCGATTTAAAAGCGCATGCGTTTTAAAAGCGCATGCGATGTAATGGGCCGCGTCGCAATGTGTACGTGTCGTAACGTCGCTTGCGTTGTAACGCATGCGACGTAAAGGCATGCGTAGTAATGCCAGCGTTGTAATGGGTGTTCGCCATGTCACACACCTCAGTACATGTCCTACCTTTCACATACACTGCACCCTGCCCATGGGGCTGCCTTGGGCCTACCTTAGGGGTGTCTTACATGTAAGAAAAGGGAAGGTTAGGGCCTGGCAAGTGGGTGCACTAACCAGGTCGACATGGCAGTACCAAACTGCTCACAGACACTGCAGTGGCAGGTCTGAGTTACAGAGTTACATTTACAGGCTGCTCATGTGGGTGGCACAATCAGTGCTGCAGGCCCACTAGCAGCATTTGATTTACAGGCCCTGGGCACCCTCAGTGCAGTTTACTAGGGATTTACTAGTAAATCAAATATGCCAATCCTAGAAACACCAATCCATAACACAATTTACAACAGGAGCACTTGCACTTAATCACTGAACAGCAGTAAGAAAGCGCGCAGAGACCTACCCAGCAAAAACAGAGTCAAACCGGGAGGTCAGAAAGTAAAAAGCCACGGGAAACACTCCAAAAGAGGCCAGGTCTAAAAGTGAGTAAAGAAAAATTATAGCTTGCCAAAAATAATTTAGAGATTTTTTTGTTATCTTTGGCCAGCAATGTCTGGTTATACACCATCTGCATTATTTCCCCAGATTTCTCCAACACTGATTAATGCAGAAACGTGAGTGGCTGTGTTCTACGCTGATGAGGAACAGAGAGCAAAGAAAGATCCCACACCTGAAAAATTGCAAAAGCTCAAGACCTCATTTGGTCGAGACTGGAGGTTTTTCAACCCTAAAGCTGAAGCGATAATTTGGAGTCTGTTGTGATCTCACAAGTAAATACCAGGAGCCAGGATGTATATTCAAGTCTTCTTTATTTCATCCATCTGTCCAAGTTACATCTGTCTTGAATCCAGCCAGCACTGGTGTGGTACCAGCCCCACCAGGAGCAGCCTGCCTAGCTGCTCAGCCCATCTCCAACTGTCATCCACACATCCACTCAGGCACCCAGGCATTCCACGCATCACAGTCACACCAACATTCCATTACCATCTCTCACTCTGGCTGAGCAGCTAGAGGCAGCAGGGCTGCAGTACATGTTATACAACTAAGTAGGGTATAACATTATCCCTTTTTCTTCAAAGAAAACGAAAGATGAATATAATATAACATCAAACAAGAACTATAAACAGGGAAAATGAATAATGGTACAAGTCTCTCAGATGCAGCAATAAAGACAAAACATCGCAGGAGAAAGAACCATTAAAGCAAGAAAGGATGGTAAAGATACAGCAAATAAACAATTGACCAACAATATCCCCCATCCTCCCTAATAAGAGATTATAAAACATTTTGAAGCGTAAGCAAAAGTGTAGCATTACAAGAAATACAGTTCAAGCATATTGTATATAACCCTGTAACATAATGTGCAATAACGAGAAGGTTAAAAGACCCCGCAACACAAATGCCGAAAAGCATAACGTAGAGTTGCGAAAGGTAGCATACCCTGCAACTTCAATCCCAAGAGTAAGGGAAACAAAAAGTAAATGGGTCGTCACCCATAGAAACGCCCGTGAAGGGATGTACAACTGTACTGCGCGCAACTGTAAAAGGATAAAAACCCACATCCAAACCCAGCGTAAGGGTTAACCTAGGTACTGTAAAAGTATGGGAACTAACCCATGTCCTAACCTCCAAGTAGAGGTTACATACGCCCATGTGGGAACACAAACAGTGAAATGTAATGGGGAAATTTATCCCACGACCAACCTGGGAACACAAACAGTGAAATGTAATGGGGAAATTTATCCCACGACCAACCTCCATGTAGAAGTTACACACCCCCATGTGGGAGTAACAAAAAGTTAATGAGAAAAAAAAAGCTGTTACCCACACCCATACTGTGGGTATGGGACCAACTGTGATGACCACCACAAAATCTAATGGACACAAATCCATAGTAAAGCGAAGCTCTGTGGCATCACGACAACAAATGTGCTACAGTTGAAAATCACACCAACTTACCCAGGAGACAAGCACTCTACGGCTTCAAACACAGCATTCCAAGACAAGTTGCGACAAAATGACGCACAGCAACACTGTAAACATACACATAGGTAAGCACAGGTGAACAACCACAGGAAACAATACTGTATATCCAACCCCATAGAGAACACTTTATGTCAAATAAACTCTGCTTGCAAGCGTGAAAACATTTGTAAAATTAGTCCTGTGCATCACGTGGTAACCTGTAAATAAAACAAAAGTTAAGCAAAATACTTAAAATATACTTTGTATCTCAGCTGGCATGTAGAGAGTGCCTTGTTGACTTGGAGTAAGCAGTGGAATAAGCTGTATTCCATGCGTGATGAAAGTCATCCAGAAAATAAAATGAAAGACTCCAAACTAATCTGGCCACTAGATGGCAGCGAAACTAAGGGAGAGAAAACTGGAGAACCATAACTGCGCAAAAGACAAACTCTGTCACAGTTCAGTTCGACGCTGCACTTCAGGAATAGTTTTCTTAATAAGACACCAACCGCGTTGCAAACTCACCATCGCTCCGATAATCCTTCCGAGTGTGTTTTTCCCTGGTGTGAATGTGAAGAAGACAAAGGAATCTTGTCACCGGATGGTTGAGACTTCGGGAGAAAGAAACAACTTTCAATCACAGCAGACACGAAAATTGGCATTGCTTTATCCTCTGGCAGATGATCATCCGATACAAGACGTGGTTGACAGCACTGACCAAACCTGAGGCCAGTCAAAACTCAAGATGACGGCACATTTCCTCACGCAGCGCCGGGTGGCTCTCAGCATCGACGTGCACAAAAGGACAATGAGGATCTCCGGAGCTGAATGCAAAAGACTTCCGTCACCTCCGTCACCGAAGCTGACGTCCAGCACGAGACTAGGAACCTTCACTGAGGTAAGCGCGTGGTAATCTCGAGCTACTCCTTCTTTTTTAAATCTGAAAAATGTCAGTTGGGAAAACTGGAGACATGAGATCTCAATAAAGCCCAACAAACAAAGACAACAAAGTCTCCCCTAATTAAATTGGCACAAACACGAGAGATTTTTCAGGAGCACTCGAGGCTTGTTTCTCCTTTGTATGGTCCCAAGCACCTCTTCAGACCAGCATGCAACAAGCAGGCAAATCTTGTCAACACACCCTGTAAATTGTGTAAGCAGGGTTTCCAATAGACCTTCATTGTTGAATGAAGGCTCCCAAAAACAATGAAAACACAAAGTATGACAATCTCCCAATTGAATTTTTTTTTTTTGCGCCAAAACTTGTAGGCAAGACTTTAACATTTCAAACTGCGCAGCATTTAAAATCAGGGTTGACATGACCCCTTGAAGTCGCAGATCATGTCTAACTGTGCCAAATGAAGAGGGTACGGCATGCTTAAGCTGGCGCAGCATGTCACCACAGAAATGTCATCGCGCAACGTTCATTTGTGCCAAGTAAGCCACACATGCAAGCGCTTGTAAATTTCATGGGTCCATTTGAGTGGAAGAAAATAGTTCCCCTGGCACCAAACATCCACAGCTTTGAATGTCCATAATAGTGCTCTGCTGTATATCATAGCACTAGACTCAGCAACACCACACCACTCCTGTGTTGCACTTGTGTGAAAAAGCTTCACAGAGTTAGGTTATAACTCACTTTTTGAACGGCCACAGTTCCTTACGCTACAGATACATCCATGCAGCACATACCCAAGGATGTGGTAGGGTAGACATACCCTAACAGACCATACCTGTGGTCAAGTCCATGGAGCAAGTTCAGGCTGGTGGGAGGGCCGTCCGATGACTTGGACTCTGGTGGGGCTGGCTTGCCTGTTGCTCCATAATGCTTCATGTACCTGCTTACATTTCTTGAGGTTTCTTTGTTACTGTAGTTTCTTTGTAGACTTTTTGTTTCTATGCTGTCCATAGGTACGCTTGGGTCCAGGTCCGCTCGTCGCCAAAAATATGTTGTGATCTCACAAGTAAATACCAGGAGCCAGGATGTATATTCAAGTCTTCTTTATTTCATCCATCTGTCCAAGTTACATCTGTCTTGAATCCAGCCAGCACTGGTGTGGTACCAGCCCCACCAGGAGCAGCCTGCCTAGCTGCTCAGCCCATCTCCAACTGTCATCCACACATCCACTCAGGCACCCAGGCATTCCACGCATCACAGTCACACCAACATTCCATTACCATCTCTCACTCTGGCTGAGCAGCTAGAGGCAGCAGGGCTGCAGTACATGTTATACAACTAAGTAGGGTATAACAGAGTCAATTTTCTCTCTCATGTTGATTCTGCAATGGAACTTCTGATAAACCTTCAAAACCTGTCGAACGAAAGTTTCAGGTATCCTATATTCTGCTTTCTGAACAATTTGATTCCTACATGAAAGTCTGCTGAAAAACGAGATTAACAATTTTCGTCAGTAAAAAATATGCTTACTGACTTTAAGGCCCCTTCTGAGCACCTATTGAAGCCTTTATCAACTCCTAACTGGCCCTTTCAGAAGCTATTCTGGTTCTGTAGAATAGATCTCACGTTACACCTGCAGTCTAGAAGCAGGCCGCAAGGAAGCACCTGCCAGCACTTGCAGGCACTGGGTTTTTTGATGCTCTCTTTACAGTTGAGACTGTGATCTTGATGATGGGAGCCTCCTGAATTGAAACAAAACGTAACACCTTTCAGTCTGCTCATCCAGATTGAGACTGAAAGAAGGCAGTAAGATCTTGTCTAGGGCAACTTGGTTGAGGTATGAAGAATTCATTCATGCTCTGATACTCCCATACCCTAGCTAATTTATTCCCTTGGCACTTACTGTAGCACATGGGAGATTTCACTAAACTTGTCAACAATGGCATGTAGTCATAAAAGCAAAATCTGTTCTACAAATACATCCAGAGTACTCCGAATTCTAGTGAAGGTCTGCTTCTGAAAGCAGGTCAGTTTTTATTGATGAGAGTTTAGTGATCCAATATCGCTTGCATTTTTGTACATAGACAGCTGACACATGTTTCGTCTTAGACAACTTTTTCAAGGCTCTAAGGTCAATTGATACATCTGTAAATATTTTCCAATGAGAGAGGTGCACCAGTGACCCCCACATGCTTTCATGCCAGAACAGTCGTTTTTGTGGGAGACACTGGGAAGAATTGCTGCATACTTCCTCATGTGCTATGATGTTTAGTTTGATTAGACATGCCGAAAGAGATTCCATCATGGCTGATATAGCCAAGTTGGAGGATGAAATGTAAAGATTTAAATTTAGTGGAGGCAACCCAAAAGAACTAAAATTTTAGAGGAGGTACTCCATAAACATCAACTTTATCTTAAGGACAAGAAATCATGCAAATTAAAACGGGATGACAATGACTACAAAAGCGGCAGGGTTTTTACTTCTGCACGCAAATTTGATAACCTACAGATTAATCAGCCTATGGATAAGATCAATATGGGAGATACTCTGAGTGTCGCATCCAATAGTGAACCAGATGTTTCTAGCATTAAAAGTGACCCTAACGATGGTGAGTACTAGCTCCAACCTCGACAGTTAGATCACTAAACTCTCATCAATAAAAACGGACCTGCTTTCAGAAGCCGACCTTCACAAGAATTTGTAGTGTTCTGGGTGTATTTGTACAATTCTGTTATGTGAAGAGGTTTCTTTTTCATGTATATTGTACACTATTATGGTGGCGTAGTGTCTAGCCTGTGGCGCACACAAAGCATTCAGGAGTAATCCTCCCCCCATCGTTCGTTGATTCAGACATCTGGCTTCAACTGAGACATTAACACATGTTTGATGGATATTCTTTTCTATTGACATTAGGTGTGTGACAAGAAGGCGGTCAGTGCACTTAAGTGTTTAAAGCAGGGCAGGGGCCCAGGTCGATCAGTTGTACTACCTTCCTCTGGGAACGCCACTGCCATGACTTTTAATGAAAACTCCCAAACACCAGTCTGCTAGGACGGCTCTTGGAGATCTCCACTGGTTACCGGTAGAACACTGAGTACAATTCAAGACACACTGCATTCTGCATAGAGTTTTCTACAGCAAGGGATCCTCTCTGCTGAGACCGTTAGCCTCTCCGTACGTGCCAGGGAGAACTCTTAGATCCTTGAAGGGTCCTAGGATCAAAATATCCAGATGGGGCAGTCGCTTTACCTCGTTTTTGCCTCCTAAACTTTGGAACGCCCTGCCTCTGGAGCTGCGCTCAATTGAGCCCGAACTCCCCTTTCGTAAGGCACTGAAGACTTGGCTCTTCTGTGACCGATTCACTTGTATCCCCATCATCTTACGGTGTCTGTTGCAGCGCTGGGAGGCCTTCGGGTAGCCATGTGCTATACAAAAACACTAAACTGGGAGGCAGTTTGACCAGCAGAGCTGTATGTTTAGGGGGTGACAATCACCCAGCCTTTTCTTAACCATGTATTCAGCCACAACAACAATTTTCCAAGTGCTGCCTTTGGTTTTTAGATGAAAAGGTTCATGTAGAGGACGATAGCAGCAGAGTTCTTTAAGCTCCATTGGGTGACTTCAAAACTCTTGTAGTTGAATGGAAGGAAAGGTGTGTCAGCCTTCTACTGATGTAAATCATCTCAGATCAGTGGGAGCTGCAGATGGTATCATCTAGGTACTCCTATTATTCAGGAAGCCTTCACTCCTCCCTCACTTTCTCCAACTTCTCTATCCCCACACAAAGGTTTTGTTGAATAAAATTTTCATTTTGTTGAAGGCAGAAATGTCCCATGAAATGTGGAAGAGATTGCCTGATCTTGGACCTTTGCTCTTAAACCAATTCGTGAGGATGTAATCATTCTAAATGGTGTTTACTAGGTCATTTCCTCAGGTCCTTGGTTGGCAGCACCGGCTAGACCCGAAGGATCTGCAAGGCTGGTCTGTCCATGTCCCAATCAGGCATCTTTACAGAAATTATTTAAGATTTGTCTTTGAGTTGCAGCTTATCCAAACTGCAGGCTTTCCAAGTTCATGGCAGATTTGGTGAACCAACGCTATATAAAAAAACAGATTGCTCTCAAACACCACTCTAGCTGTCCTCCCTGTACATTATTGGCACAATCATGTATACCCTGTTGGAGAGGAACCTAGCCTTGAAAAATGTTGATAATCAAATCCATATCCTATTGCAAAGATTAGCTTGGAAGATTATATTCAAATCTTACTCTGAGCCTGTGGCTTATCTGGTGCCATTTTAGACAACACAACAGGCAAAGTCTTCCCTTAGTAGTAGAGAATTCAGACCATCAAAACCATGGTAAAGCATTTTTCATCCAATCTTCAAGCTGTTCTTTTACATCACCAGTGTCTGTTCAAGATTAAGAATGATATCAATTTAATGGCACCTCAGATTGTGAAAATTCAATAACTAACTTAACAAATAATTTTTGGGAAAAACTTAGGTGTCGAGACAAGATGGCAGCCGTTTGCTCGGCCGAGTAAGCTGGTTATCGGTGCTCTCCCGGATCAACTCCCCCCCCCCCTTTGGTTCTATGGTGTGGTCTTGGGCGTCGTAGACGGCTCGGGATGTAAGGAAGAATTGCGCTATGCTCTGGCGGTGCAGGTCCTGGAGAATAAATTTCCCACAGCCTGCAAAACTACGGTATACCGGCTTACTGTGTTGGCGGCAAACAGCTTGGCGGGTTGATCCAATGCCTCCGAGGAATGCAACCAGGGGCGCAAAGGCCCGAGGGCCTCCCGCGGGCGCAGATTCTGATGCTGGGTGTGATGCGAACCCGGCAAAAAGCAGCAGCGGTAGAGGAGGCGAAGCTGGATGCCGGCAAACGGAGAATTCCTCTCCGTCAGGAATACGGAAAAACGGCACCACTACTCGTGGCCGGCTCACAGTTCCAGCATTATTTAAAGCTCACCCCGGCAAAGGGAAAAGTGCAATAACGCTCACAGAGCCTCGCGGAGCATCGGCGGTGAGCAGTAACAGTGTTGCGGGTGAAACTGGCAACAATGTTGCAGTAGAAGGCTCGCTGTCTGGGAGACAAGGTGCTGTCGGCGATTCTGTTTGTGTTTCTGTGGCGGCTCCCATCGAGGAGAGCGGGGGGAGTAGGCGGGCCCAGGGTTTGAGGGCAGAGGTGCTTGGTATTGCAGCTGACATCAGTGCAACTCTCCTTACTGAAATGGTGGATGAGTTGGTTATGGATGGCCTTGATCCCCCAGGTGATAAAACATCCGAGGAGGGGATTAAGAAACTTACATTGGAGGATGTCCTAACTAGTATTCCTTTAAGGACTGACCAATCACAAGAAATTAGCAGTGATTCCCTGGAGAGATGGGCAGAAGGATCTCGGGGGATGCAAAATGTGGATAAGCCGGTCTCAGGACAAGTCAAGGAAGGTGATTCTGGGGACAAGTTCTATTCCATGTCTGACCCTTCCAACTCTTCTGGGGATGAGAGTCCTGGGAGAGAATGGGCAGAGGATAGGAGTGACACCAGCAGTCTCCACCTGGATGAAGAGGAGACAGGTGATGAGATCTCATTGAATAATGGGACCGTTCGGAAACAAAGGGAACAGCCTGTATCTTTGGCAAAGTCAGCTTTGGGTCCAGTTGGCTCACTGGTCTGGGACTATTCGTTCTCTCCAAATTTGGGTGATGAAGGAAGACATGGCGAGATACTTAAAGGGGCAACTGGGTTAAGCACAGCACCGCAAGGCGAAATTACTCTCTCTACTATTTACCAAAGCATAACGGCGCATCGAGAGGAGACCAGGGCTGAAGGGCTACGGACTCAGGGGGCCGTGCGAAAACTGCAGAATACAGTACGTAGAGTTGCCAAGACCTGCTCTGAGTTTGTAACGAGATTTGGGGAAGCTGAAGCTCGAATATCAGTTTTGGAAGATGATTTAGCCCAGCAGAAGGTTATGACAGAGTCTTTGAAAGCTCAGAAGGATGACACAGCATGGAAGCTGGCTGAGTTGGAAAATCGCTCCAGAAGAAATAATTTGCGGATTTTGGGAGTACCTGAAGGGCTGGAGGGCAGTGACGCTCGACAATTTGTTGTAGAACTCTTCTCGGAAACCTTCCTCGAGTTGCAGCACTGGGATTGGAAAATTGAAGTGTTAAGAGCCCACAGATTCCCATTCAATCAACGGAAAAAGGCTGCGGGATCTATTGAAAGACCAAGAGCAATTCTGATCTGCCTCAATAACTTTTTATTACGAGAAGCAATTTATGATTTGGCAAGACCAGATAAGAAGAGAAAGGGAAAGGGGTGCGAATTTTTTGTTCGACCTGATTTTTGTCAGGCCACAGTTGAGAGAAGGTGGCATCTACGGCAATTGATTCCTTTATTTCAGGCGAAGGGGGCACAGATTTTTTTATTGAATCCTGCAAAATTGAAATTTATATATAAGGGTCAGACAAAAATTTTTGTCTCAGAGGTCTTAGCGAAAGAGTTCTTAAATTCATTCTGATGTAGATATCGGGACAAAATTGAATGAAATGAAATTGAACCAATGTTTGTGTGGGGGAAAAGTTAAGTTGACTTAATGTTACCAGTGTAAGGGGTTAACTTTGTTGCTCCTGCTATGTTCCCTTGACATTCTTTTTCTCTTTCTTTTCGCACCCCAACTCCTTTTCCTTTTTTTTAGTGGGGGGGGGGGGTTCCGGTGGCACCGATTATCTGCTTCCCATCACAGAGGACTTGGTCCTTATGTCTCAAATGGGTGGAGGGTGGGATGGGTGGAAGTGGGTGGGAGGGGAGGTTTGGGGTAGGGGAGTAGGGGGGGGATGGTTTGGTTTTTGGTTATTAGTTATGGTTATGGTACTTGTTTCTATGAGAAAAATAATAATTGCTTGGTTATGAATTGTAGCTTTGGGCTCGGGCAGGTCAGATTTGAGCTGGAATTTTTTTGTTATGATAATGGTTGGTAGAATTCGTATATGTTCATGGAACATATGTGGTTTAAATGATAGGAGAAAGAGAGGTGTGACAGCCAAAATCTTACAGGTCATGCAAGTTGATTTGCTATGTTTACAGGAGGCCCATATATCTTGGAACAATTGTGGGTGGCTGCGGGATTTGGGTTTAGAAGTATTGGCTTGTACAAGGCAAAGCACAACGACTAGAGGGGTCGCCATTTTGGCAAAACATAACTTTGGGGTTTGTAAGCGGGTCAAGGAGGATATTTTAGGGCGCTGGGCCATAGTGGAAATTATGATTAATAACTCTCCTTTGTCAATCGGTTCTATTTATGGCTCTAATTTGGACGATCCGGAAGTGCTGCATTATTTAAGTGTGGAATTAGCACTTTGGCCACATCCCTTAATTCTGTGTGGAGATTTCAATCTGCATTTAGATAGTGATGTAGATATAACCAGTAATACCCTATTTAGAGGGAAAAAAGTTAAAGTTTTTAAAGCCATTCAAGGGTTAGTTATGGAATTTGGGTTGGTGGATGTGTGGAATAGACATAAAAGAGACGACCCAAAATCTACTTTTTATTCCGCTCCTCATAAAAAATTAGTACGTTTGGACAATTTTTTTGTTTCCACACAAATTGTTGAGACTGCTAAAATGGAGATTGCACCTAGGATTATCTCAGATCATAACCCAGCAATATTAGAGCTACCAATGTGCATAAAGGTCAATCATAAGACCTGGACCTTCGAGAGAAAGCTGTTGCTGGACCAAGCATATTGTACCTATATGAGCAGCTGGATTGAAGAGTTTTTTGTGATAAATAGGAATACAGCTGCAGATGTAATGGTCTGGGACGCTTTTAAGGCTGGGGAACGGGGGGAGACTATTAGTTATTCTATAGCTAATCAGAGGAGAAAACTCGGGGAAACTAAGAGATGGATTGAACAGCTGAGATTATTAGAAATAGAACTTATGAGGAATATAATAAGGAGTCTTAGTATTGAAGAGTCTTTAAAGGCTATTGCTATTTTAAAAATGAAAATTCATCAGCATTTCTGTGAGGAGATAGCTGCTAAATATGCCCAGTTTAAGACTGAAGCATATGAAATTGGAGAAAATACTGGTAGGGTATTAGCCAAACGAGTACATCAGAGGGAAATGGCTAACCGGATTCATAGGATTAAGGATCACCTTGAACAAATACAGGATTCTCCGGGTGAAATTCTGAAAGTGTTTAATAGGTATTATCATCAGTTATATGCTGAGGGAGGTGGCAGGTGGCAACGTTCAAATGCAGGAATTTTGCTCCGAATTAGAGACAATCAGGGTTACTCCTGATCAGAATGAGATTCTAGCAGCACCAATCACTTGGGAAGAAGTGAAGGGGGCGATAATGTCATTGGCTTTGGGAAAAGCGGTAGGCCCGGATGGTATCCCTCTGGAATTTTTTAGGACATTCCGGCAGGTACTTCAACAAGATCTCATGCTTTTATTTCAATCTGCACAAATGGGATCTATTCCGAATTCGTGGCGTAGAACAACTATAATTATCTTTAAGAAGAAAGATAAGCCTGAGCTGTATCCCTCTTCGTACAGGCCTATTTCACTTATCAATTCGGATAGTAAGATTTTTTCAAAAATCTTGGCTTGTCGACTGGGTAAAGTTATAACTCCATTGGTGTCAGCTCAGCAACATGGATTCATTCCAGGTCGGGATACAGCTGATCATGTGAGACGGGTAATTGCTCTTCTTGATTGGGCGCAGGCAACTGAATCATCGTTAGGGGTGATCCTGTTGGACGCCGAGAAGGCGTTCGACAGGGTCTCCTGGCGATTTTTATGGCATACTATGCAATGGAAGGGGTTTTGTTCGGAATTTATCCAAGCAGTGAAGGCTCTTTATGTATGTCCAGAGGCGGTTATACGTATTTCGGGACTGGAGTCTAGCGCATTTAGTATTAGCAGAGGCACAAGGCAGGGGTGCCCCTGCTCCCCCTTGCTGTTTGCATTATATATTGATGTATTCCTTAGCAGACTGAACTCTAGCACTAATATAAAACCTATTAGAATTAATAATATGGAGTATAAAACATTGGCTTATGCCGACGATATCGCGGTACTTACTAGCGATGTAGCTTTGGCCTTTCCAGCAATCAAGAATTTGGCAGAATCGTTTGGTAGCTTTTCTGGCTATAAATTAAATATAGAGAAGACTCAGATGCTCCATTCTCAAAGTAATCTTCCGGTAGATCTGCCAATTGTTACTGAAGTAACCTATTTGGGTATCAAAATTACCTCGGTGGTTGAACAAATTCCAGATTTGAATATTAAACCGGTGTTGGATAAGGTTAATAGTAATCTGGAAAGGCTAGATCATTTGCATCTTTCTCTCCATGGGCGCTGTAATGTATTAAAAATGCTGGTCCTGCCCAAAATTCTATATTTATTTAGAACAATCCCCCTTGAGTTCTCTGCCTCTTGCTTTACAAAGATAGATCGGATCTGTTCTAGATTTCTTTGGGGCTATCGGAGGCCGAGAAGAGCATTCAAACGAATGATACTTCCGAGACAACGGGGTGGTTGGGGTATTCCATACTTTTTGCTGTATTATTGGGCCTCTATGCTGCAACAGTTGGGGCCCCTCATAGTAGGGGTTAAGGCTGAGATACCGTTAGCCAGGAGACCAACCATTTATGAATTTGGGCTGGGGGAGGATGTTAATAGCTGTTTGGTAAGGTTTTTAGAGCCCAGCTATTATAAAAAGACAAAGTTTAAGGTGCTCAAAGCTGCATATCTAGTCTGGAAACAAATAAGGAGAAAGATGAATATTTCAAAGTTGAATTTCTATACCCCATTCTCTGCTCAGGCTCTTCTACCACCAATATTTCGGGACCAGGTCACATTTAGATGGGGGTCGAAGGGACTTCTCTTTTTGGGTGATTTGTTAGAAGGCGGTCAACTGTTATCTTTTACAAATTTGCAGGATAAATATGGTTTATTAAAACAAGATTTTTTTAAATACCTACAGGTTCATAGTTTTTTGGGGAGGATCGGGACAGGTGCAGGGTTATTAATGGAAAAAATTCCCCTGATTGAAAGAATAGGGAAAAAATCCTCCATCTGTGAGATCTATCAAGTATTATTGGAAGTTTTTCCAGATGATATTGGAATATGGAATTCAAAATGGGAGAATAAGCTGGGGAGTAGCGGAGTAAATATTGAGGACTCTTTGGATTTGGCGAATCAGATTTTAATGACTGGTAGACTTAGGAGTCAGCATTTTATGTCCATCTTTGATTTATATTATACTCCGGGAAAATTGCCAAATGGGGGGGGACGAGGGGGGATAAGTGTAATAGGTGTGGATTGCAAGCCGCAGACGCAGTTCATATGTTCTTTTCTTGCCCGGGATTAGGTATGTTTCTACAAGAGATTGAACATTTTCTGATTAATATTTTAGGGACGCCGATCAGTATTACTGCGGATATGGTAATTTTGGGTGTAGGAGTCGATAGGGTAGGAACTACAAGGATGAAATTTATGAATGCAATTCTGTTTATTGCTATGGCATTGACCCGTTTATGTATAACAAGTGAATGGATCAGTTCTGACCCTCCTACATTTATTAGTTGGAGGTCTAGATTGCTAGCTATTTATAGTTTAGAAATGTCAATTTATAAAACCAAAGGCAGGAAAAAAAAAAGGGCTTTTGGATATCAAATATGGGCTCCTGTTACTGATTGGACACAACAAATGTAATTGGTGTAAATGGTGTAAATGGTGTAATTATAGGTAGTAAGTAATACCTGATGTTCGCTTTTGTGTATAACCTCCTTTTTCCTTTTTTTTTTCTCTGAATCTAGAGAGTTAGACAAGGATAATGTGTTTCTCTTCTTTTATTTATTTTTTTCTCTGTCGTTAAGTAGTTTGGTGCAGATGGTACCATAACCTAATTATTGTATGTGCCTTGGTTATAAATGGGGTGAAAACCAATAAATAAAAAAAATTAAAAAAAAAAAATTTTTTTTTGATTTTTAGCAAAGAATGCAATGACATGCACATGCGGACAAAAATACTTACTGGTGAACCTTCCTGTCCAAACTGGTCGCATCTAACAGTCGAGATAGATTCCTCCATGCAGTGAGGGATCATATCCATAAGCTATCATTGAAAGACTAAGACTTATCTGTGATGAGCATGTATTCCTGTCACCTGCTTGTCATCAAGAAATTCTTAGGATACCTAAGTGGCTCTCGGAGAGTACAAGCTACCCTCACGATACTGACCACTCGTGTATTTTGCCAGCCCTGCCTATCAAGCTTATAGTTATATCCATCACCATGATTTTGCCTCAGTGGTGAAATCACACAGTACAAGTTGCTTTCATATAGCATTAGCTGTGATTCCCATAGTGATTTAGTAAAGCGGCAGACATGAGGCTAATTGCTCAGAGGTGAGCCAATGTGATTTACAGACCTGGTTGATTTGTGCTTCTTGCCTCTCTGGAAACAACCAGCAAGGAGAACCTCCTTTACCAAGAGGCAAAGGTGGCATTTCATCAATACCAACCTACAGGCAATCTCAACGAGTCAATTGTGAGAAGCAAACCATACCTCAATATTGTAGGAAAGTGGGTTTCTGTTGCAGTAACCACCCCACTTTTTGCCAGACTACTGATGCACTTTTTCTTGGTGTACCCTGGGTCCCTGCCAATCAGGTTCCCAGGGCCTGTGTTCTTTCCCCAAAACTAACCCAATTGGCATCTCTGGCCACAGGTCAGCCCCTGGTAAATGGTACCACAGGTACCCAGGGCACTGTGACCAGGGTAGACCTCCAAGGGCTGCAGCACTTATTGTGCCACCCTTAGAGGCCCTGTACCTTTACACACACACACTGCCTTTGCAGGCTGCGTGTTTTGGTGCAGAACAAAGTGAAGAGTCGACATGGCACACATTCCTGTGTGCCAGGCCTACAACCCACTGCCCTGGCATAGATCAGTCACCCCTCTAGCTGGGTGCCCTATGCCAGTGGTGAGGGTACAGGTGCATGAGCCCTGTACCCCTACAGTGTCTCAGTCCATTCTTAGATATTGTAAGTGCAGTGCTGCCATTAAGAGTATATGGTGCTGGGAGCTTGTCATTACGAACTCCACAGCACCATAATGGCTACACTGAAAACTGAAGTTTGGTATCAAACTTCTCAGCATATTAAACCCACACTGATGCCAGTGTGGGATTTAATGAAAAATGCACACAGAGGGCATCTCGGAGATGCCCCCTGAAAACTAACCCACCACTAGTGTCCATGCTGAGTGGCTGCTTTCAGCTACCACCACCAGACATGTTTCTGGACCCCTGGGTCGAGAGCCTGCTGCTCTCTGGGGCCTGAAACAATGCACATCCTGGGACGAGGTGCCAAGCCTCCTCCCCCAGGATGGGCAGGGTTCACGAAAGGGGAAGCTTCAAAGGCATGCCGCCTTTGTGAGCCTCCCCAGACCATTTGCTGCTTTTAGCAACTGGTCCCCACTGGTTCTACCCCCCACTTTGGGCGGGAGAACTGGCGGGAAAAACAAGTGAGGGAAAGAGGTGTGCCCACCTCTGCCAACTCCACCCCACAGGTGGGGGAGGCGAGGTGAAGCACAACTCTGAGTCCCCGCCATCTTGAAGATGGGGGACCCAACCAACCAGGGACAGGCCTCTGCCCCCCTCCCACTGGAGGGTGGCACGATGGGGGGTGTACCCACCCCAGGGAAGGGACCCATTGGTCCCTGCCCTTTACCTACCTGTAACGCCCCTAAATCTAGTATTTAGGGGGCACCCTGAACCTTGCTTCCTCAGATCCAGACAAGAAGAAAAGAAGGACAAAGAGCCGTGCAGAGCTAACAAGAGGAAGACGCCCACTGACTTGGCCCCAGCCCTACAGGCCTGTCTCCCCTCGAACCTGCTCCTGCGAAATCCCGGTGTGTCCTGCAGCCAGCAATCTCAAAAACCCCGGAGGACCTGCCTGCCTTCGCTTCCAAGCCTGCTTCTCCCATGAACACCGTACTTGTTCAAACTGCAGCTTCTGGCTCCGGCCGGATACCGCAAATCCAGCCCACTCTGCACCTGCCGAACCCGGCCCGAGCTCGAGTGGGAAAACACCACGAGGTCACCCCGGCGATCCTGACCCGAGATCCGGCAACTCCTGACCTGCCTCAAGCCTCCAGTCGACGCCTGCAGCCTCAATCCAGAGGATCCCCTCTACCGCGACCAGAGCGGGTAAGACTTTACGACGTCCCAAGCACCCCTGCACCCGACGCCCCACGGCCTTGTGTGCCCAAACCAACGGTGCCTAACCAACCCAAGACATCCCGACTTACCCCTCGAAGTGTTGGTCGCACCCAGAAGATCCTCGTCCCCGAGCCTGCAGTGTTTCTTCTAACCGGAGGCGCTCCATTGAAAACCACAGGGCACCCGACCTCAAAACAGCACCCTGCACCCGGCCGCCCTAGTGCCGCTGAGGGTGCACCTTTGGTGCTAATTTGGTTCCCTGTTTGCCCTGACCTAAACCTTAGGAGCTTTGCTCCCACAACCCAGTGGCCTGCTTGCCAGCAGCCACCAACCGGAGGCCCCCTATCCTCCATAGGATAACATTGGGCCTCAACACTCTGCACCCGGCCGCCCTAGTGTCGCTGAGGGTGAAACAAAAGTGCATCACTGACCCTGGGGGACCCCTGAGTCTAACCCCAGAACCTTAACTCCCACAGTCGATTACCTACCTACAAACCGATAACCTGTTTTTCCTCCATAGGATAACATTGACACTTTTTCTCCAAAATGTCTAAGTGTGGAGTTTTGAAATCTAAAAATATTCTTTAAAAATCGCACAAATAACCAAAATGTGTTTACTTGCCTGTTTGCAGGAAATGTCCCAGTGCTGAATCTAGGTATCCAGCACTGAGTTAGAAAAGTAACGTAAAAAGTAACTTACCTGTAATTTACTGAAAAAGCCTTTTCATTTCAATGTACTGCATTTGCTAAGTGTTGCAACCTACTGCATCCCCTGTAAACCAAACAAAGTACAATTTCTATTACATTTTCAAACTGTCCTATATTCAGCAACTTATTATTGCAAAGTATTTTATGCTTACCTGTGCCAGGCTTGCTTGGTTCTAAAATAAAACAACTGTATATTTTTTATACAAAAACATTTGGCCTAGAGTTCAGTTCTTGAGTGTGTGAATTCATTTGCTGACTGTGTGTACATCAAATGCTTAACACTGTCCTCTGATACTGCCTTACTGCTCGACCACTCTACCACAAATAGAGAGTAAGGTTCTATCTAACTTTAACCTCTGCCTACCTCTGGGGTCACCTGGACTCTATACACACTATACCTCACTTTGGTGTAGTATATATAGAGCCAGTTTCCTACAAATATTGGCTATTGATCAAGGTTATACTTATGCCAAAGCATAATTCCACTAAATCTGTTTATTCTGGACGACTGGAAATGTTAAGTTCCTATAGTTGCAGTCACCATGGCTAGAAGGACAGAGGAACTTTGAGATCTACTTACGCGACCTGCCTGTGCACTTGATAGAAGTCAAAGTGCTTACGTCTGCGAACTCCTGCTAAGCAACAACTCTTTTGTCAGTTCACGCCTTTGCGAAGCAGAATTGTTTGTATTTTGATATGAGCACCGATTAAAAGGTTTTCTAATGTTGCCTGCACAAACTGTAGCCCTACATCAGAACGAAGTGGGCACGGGAATGACGTTCTGAGCTTTAATAATTTGAGTTAAACAGTTCCCATTATTTTAATCTAAAAAAACGACCAACGTTGAGCTGGCTGAAAGAGAAGAAGGGACACCTCTACGTGAAGTGAGAGAAGGGAGAAGCAGCTACAGCAACAACCAGCCATCTCTCCAAAGTGCTATTTATCTGAAAGAAATGTAAATATGTGCAGTTGGCTAATCGTCAAATCTAAAGACTGCTGGGCAGCCAGTATAGGCTTTAATTAATAGAATCCTGTCCTTTTAATCAATGGAAACCAATAAAAAGGGTTTGCACTAGGTACCATCAGCGTATTACAAAACCTTTTGAAAGCTATGAACATTTAAACACAATCTTTTTCCACTTTTTGTGACAGCCTATTAACACTGTGGGCAACCTAACTTGTACTGTGTGTAATAAATGTTTAGGTTTCGCCTGTACAGCGCTTGCGGTGTGATTGGGAAATCTCTTGTATTTAATATATCTTAAAAGGTGGCTCTTATCAGTTCCCACATTCGAATTACTGTGTGCATCCGCTGTTGTGTGGAACTTTTTTTTTTTGTTTACTTTCCCTGACTGCATACATTGAAACAGCTGTGTTACATTCCTGATTATTTCATCGTGACCCCACCGAGTAATATTCATTTGATCTCACTCTACATTTTATGTGGGCTTAAGTTCTTTAACTGTATTTTATGACTTTGTTTTCAGCAGTTATATTAGTGTTCCCGCACGAGCCCGTTTGAAGTTCTCACGTCACTCTTTCTCCATATTGGAAGAACTGGACAACACTGCTTACTATCTACTGGTTATTTTTTTTAATTGAATTTAATTGCTCTTGCATACATTTTCTCTTCAGGTTTTATATTGCTCGGGTACTGAACGGAGCACCGGCATCCAACACGGATATCAAGTCTGATATCTTTGTTTTTAGGTTTCAGCTGCACAAATAACATATTATTAATCACATAGGCGAAACCTAATGCATTTACCAATGCTTGTTTAGACTAATGACTTACTTATTCACAGTGCTTTTGTCACATACGTGGACCTCTTAGCACTTTAAATGCACATCACTCACTAAACTTCAGTGCACTGAACAGAATCCCAATCAGTTATAACCACAGACATCTGAGGTGATCGCATTAACCAACCAAACTCTCCTACTCGAAAAATGTATTTTCCCACACATAAATGTAAATTACATTTATTTTTTAAATCCTGGAGTGTGCATTACACTATATATGCATTTGCCTGTAGGTGAAATGCCAACAAAAAAGGGAAAGAATATTTTGTTCTTCTTAGCCATGTCTTTGACCCCACCCGAGACTCGCTGAGCATGCCCCCGTTGTACCCAAGATCACAGTTCCTATACTTTTCTTTATGCACTTGGACCGCTGCCCTACCTTCTTACAGAAAAGTACGTTGGTTTTTTTTTTAATATGAGTGCAAAACATTTTTTGCAAAATTCGTAGAATAAGAAAACGCAATCCAGAACTAAGCTTCGGCTAGAAGCATTTGGTGGGAGAAAACCGGGATCATAGACTTGACAAAGCTTTCTGACGTGTTAACTTTAGTAACTGTGCAAATGCAGAAATGTAGGTAATGACATGTAATGACCTGGGAATACCTATAGTAATGTTGTCATTTATTGTCATAAAGATTTTCAGCTTTCTACCAGATATGTTTGTGCATTTAAACATATTTAGTTTAGATCCTGATGGCTTATTGGAGAACACAAGTCAAGAACTGACAAAGCCAGTAAGTCTCATCAGTGACTATGGGGTGCAGACGTATTGACTTTGGCAATGCATGTTTTGATTTTGCATTATGGTTAAAAAAAAAAAAAAAAAAAGGAAATTGTGATATGACTGCCTATGTTAGCCATCATGAAATGGTTTTTCTCTTGCCCTTTATAAAAAAACACTCCAGTATGGTCGGTCTGCATGCATACATATTGCATGCAAGGCGGTTGGCCAGCTTGGAATAGTTTTTCACAAAGTATAAGAAATAAACATTTGAAGCTGCCTGCTGTATATGCTCTCATGACTTGGCATCTCAGAATGGTCTAAATGCCATTCAAAGATGGCTGCTGCTTAAGTGGGTGACAGAGTGCTGGGAGTGCAATTTAGCAGTTGCGATGAGCAGAATGCCATATAAACAGAGCTAGGAAACACTGTAAATTGGGGGGCCGGGGTTGGGGGGTAGCAGAAAATGCATGATAGGAAGGAAAATAGTAGCCCTTCATACCCTGTAATGCAAGGTCTAGATGTCCATCTCATCTAATCACAAGGTCGTGAGACAAATTGTCATGCAGGGGTCTCCAACCTTTTCTATACTGAGAGCTACTTATGTTCAATGAAACGCATTGAGAGCTACTAATATTATTAGTGTTGTATAATTTGATTTTTTTTTTTATATGTATATTAATTCAACCAAGCAAAAGCTTTCTAATTTAATTAAGCTGGGCTGCACACAGGTGAGCTACTCCGAGGTAGCTCGAGCGCTGCAGTAGCTCACGAGCTACTGGTTGGAGACCCCTGTATGGACTTCACGATCACAAAAATCACGATAAAATCCTGCATTTTGGGAGCAGGGAACTGAGATAGAAAAAAAGCTATTAGATCATGACCAAGGGTGGACTCAAAGCCACAGTAGGTGATACAGTAGCTGTCTCTAAGGGAGACCTGAGAAAAAAGACAGAAAAAAACTTTACGGCACAACATGGCATGCCAATACAATAAAGTGTAGTACTATAAGTTTATTGTATTCAAAAGATTACAATAAAAGGTATAAAACATCACGATCTGTACAAGTATCAAAAGATTGATAAAAGATGCCAAAAATAATAGTGGTATTAAATCATGGCATAAAAGAGACCAGTTTCTTTGCATGTGAACTCGGAACATACAATTCAGAGTATCGACAATATCTGAATCACATAGTTAATAGTTTGTGCGCCTGATCTAAAAGTTTCATTAGCATATTATTGCACTACTGTCCTTAAGACAATCACAATGGCAGGCGGGTTAAACGGTAGATCTTGTTTTGCCCTCATGGAGAAAAAGAAAAGGTGCCATTTCTTAAATACAAATTTTTGGAAATCTACTAATGTCCAGAAACACATAATTTCCAATCAGTATTTAGGAGCAGTTGGCATGAATCTTGATAGTGTAGACATTTGTATGTGAAGTGTAGCATGACTGAGAGAAAAGCAAAATAATTTCTTCATGCATCATTTATTATGGATTTTCAAATTAAACTCTGTTCATTCAATACCGATTTAGAAGACTTTATGCTTCTAAAAAAGGTGCTCACTGTTTGGTAAACATTTTTTTTTTTTAAACAGTAGAATGTCAAAGCACTAATTCCCCCTTCAATTTACAGCAAATCCCCGCATAATGTGGTAGTGTTGGATAGTCTTACCAAATACACAGGCAAAGCAAGGTTCTCATTGGTGTGATATCCTACTAATTAGATTGGCAGATGTTGCTCTAATTGGCCCCAGAAGTCTTGTGGGACCGAATTTTGACCCCATTAGAAAGATTTTCCACTATCCTTTAGTAACAAAGGGCCAGATGTACGACCTTTTCAATTTGCGAGTCGCAAAATGGAATTTACAACAGTGTCTCAGACACTGTTTGCGATTTCTAATGGGGTCGCAAATTGCCTTCCTCATTTATATTCATGAGTTAGGTGCAATTTGCGACCCATTGGAAATAGCTAGCACTCCCAGGAATGGTGGCCTGCTGGGGTCAGCGGACCACCATGTCTGTGACTGCTTTTTAAATAAAGCAGTTTTTTTTTTATTAATGCAGCCTGTTTTCCTTAAAGGAAAACGGGATGCATTTAAAAAAGAAAAATGAAACGTTTGTTTCATTTTTTAAGAGTAGGCAGTGGTCCATGGGACCACTGCCTGCTCTTAAAAAAAATATTTTCACTGCCAGTCACAAAGGGGAATGGGTCCCCTGGGGACCCCTTCCCGTTTGCGAGTGACTTACCCCCCCTTTTGAAACGGCTGTTAAACTGCAAGTGTTTTGCGGCTGCAATTGCGGTCGCAAAACATTCATACAGTGAAGTATGACTCGCTATTAGGAAGGAATGCCCTTAGCACGCCCCTTCCTAATAGTGAATCTCAAACCCTATTTTGAGACTCAGTGATAGGTTACCGACTCGCAAAATAGGGTTTGTACATAGGGCAGACCTATTTTGCGGTCGCAAACGGGCCGATTTCCCGTTTGCGACCGCAAAAAACGGTTGTGCATCTGGCCCTAAGAGAAATGGCAATAGAGCCTGTGAAATCAGCTGCGAGTGCACTTCAGGGCTCATAGACACCCATTGAGGGAGTTGAGAGTAAAGTTAAATGATTCAACGGTGGCTGCTTTGATGTAGAAAAATGAGATAGGTGGGAATATGCCACCTTATTTCGCATGCATTTACAACGCATGGCGTTACAACGACCACGTTGTTAGTTCGCATACCGTTACAACGCAAGTCGGAACAACGACTTGTGTTGTAAGGGGCGCTAGATGTTGGAATAGTATAATTTACTATTCCAACTCCAGTCTGTGCGGACAGTAGGGAAGGTGTTGGATTTTAAATCCAACACCTTCTGCCCCTTACAACGCAAGTCGTTGTTCCGACTTGCGTTGTAACGGTATGCGAACTAACGCGGTCGTTGTAACGACCGCGTTGTAACGCCATGCGTTGTTAACGCTGTTTACCGATAGGTGGTAACTGAGTATGTGATCTTTGTGGTGTGTTCTTGGTGTCACGACATTTTGCTGCCTGCTGTCCATCATGTAACGTAAAGGGAAGAAGGGCTACCGGGGCCACTACCGTAAAGAAAAAAGAGGGTACAAGGGGTTCACCCCCTGTAAAGAGGGGGGAAAAAAGAAGGTAGGGTGCAGCAGAATCATAACGTGGCAAACATAAAATAATCTGGTGACAGCAATGTATAAATCAGAAATTTGACAAGTTGCTTTTTTTTAATACATTTTATTTATTTTTGCATACATAGAGCGGGTAAAGTAGCCAATGCTACTGAAGTAACAAATTATGGTAGAACAGAAACCACAGAACCGTAGGTGCTTTTTGACGTGTCTCCTTCCCTCGCCATTCACACCCACTCCCTGTATGTTCAATATGAGTCCCAGTCTACCTCTGGCTGCAGTTTAGTCCAGTGCTCCTGCAACGGTGTGCCCACTGTAGTCCAGGGATTTAGACCGATCTGGTTCAGGAGTTATGATTCCTCAGTGCTCTGCCCATGCGCCCCAGGTTTTTACATATTTCCTAGGACAACTTCGGGCTTTGTAAACCGCCCTCTACATGCTCATGCAAGAAAACATTCTCCAACCGAGAAGGGGGGGCAGGGGGCTGTTTTTTCCAGGAACGAGCTATATCCCACTTGGCCAGGGTAAGTCCCAGCCACAGAAGTGTCAACTTGTAGGTGTTCCCACCCAGGGTACTGTTAATATGTAGGAGGATAAGTTTGGGGTCTAACAGGATATGCCAACCCAGAACCCCATGTAGGCAGGAGGTCACACGGCCCCAGTAGGGTACCTTCTTGAGACAGCTCCTCATTGTGTGGAGTAAATCTCTGCCAGAGGCCTTTCAGTGGGGGCAGTGAGGTGCAGCTATCAATTCGGTGTTGTACAATCTCTGTCTGGTACCCAGAAGTATTGACTTCGGTGGAAGTCAAATTTGTCACGTATGGTGTGGTAGGATTTCCTCCATGACATCTCCGAAGGTAGAGATACCAATGAGGTCCCATCCCTGGAAGCCCTCCAGTCCAGCAGCTTGAGCCAGGGCCATACCAGCCCACAAGGAGGGGGTCTGCTCTGTCAGGTCCTGGTATCTTCTAATGCGCTGCAGAGTGGACCTCCAAAGGGGGAGAACCACCCTCGTCACTGGTGGAAGCGCCTGCGGCACTGCACCACCATACAATAAATGGAGGATTGGATTACCCTGAAGTGCACACATTTCTATTGTGTTTGCAGGGTCATGTTGTGTGACTAAGAGCCATTTGTTGATTACGAGGAGGTGAGATGCTCTGTAAAATAGCTCCATGTCAGCTGTTGCTATGCTGCCATCAAAAGTAGATTTGAACCACCTAGCAAGGGCTATGCGTGGGAGCTCCTTGTTCCTGAAGAGCCTTCAAGCATCCCATTGATCCAAAGGAACAGGAAGTTAGGGATGTTGTAGGGGTAATTCTGTAATTGGTACAGGAACCGTGGGAGGGAAACCTTTTTAAATAAGGCGGAGTGCGGCTGGAGCGCCATCGGGCGCGTCACCCACGTTTGGGTGTCTGTGGTCAGCTGGTCGAGCAGTGGCTGGATGTTGTCTCTCCGGGCTTCAGCTATGATGGGTGTAATGTGCATGCCTAAAAAGTGGAACCCTTGTGTGGCTACCTGGAAGCCCGGGGCCCAATCCAGGCTCTGGTCGTAGGTGTTGGTGGAGAAAACTGTGGATTTGGCTGTATTGACAAAGACCTGACGTCTCCCCAAAAATCCACAGCATTTGAAGCATATGGGGACCTGTAGCCTCAGGGTCGGTCAAAAGGATCAGTAAATCTGCATATAGAGCTACTCTATCTGAGGGGCCCTCATCCCACTTGGAGCCATGTATTTGGCAATCTATCCACTCTGCGAATGGCTCTATTGCTATAGCAAAGACCAAAGGAGAGAGGGGGTATCCCTGTCTTGCTCCTTGGAACACCAAGAATGGTGTTGACACAGCATTGCCTATATATACATGATCTGTGTATAGTAGTTTAGCGTAGGCAAGGAATATGGGTCCAAATTTAAGGTGCTAAACGGCCAGCCAAACTGGCATGCGAAGGTACCTGCCCTTCACTCCTCCTCCAAGTCCCTACGCTGCCAAGAGAGGATTGCCTGGCCCCACCCTACCCTAGACTCTGCAGCATCGGCTGCCAGTGAAAAATAAAATGATAATATTGTTTTATTATCGTTCTATTTTTTATTCTGCAGTGGGGTGACAATCCTCCACCATTACGGAGGAGCCGCCACTGCATAATGCATAGATAACATTTTGCGAATTACAATTGGAAAAACCATTCAAGAGGTGTGACACATTTGCATGAGTAAAGACCAGTGGCGGCTGCTGTGGCATTTAAGTGGTAAAGCAGCGGGGGGGGAGGGCAACATGAGACAGGGGCAACGCGGGAGAAAATAATAAAAAAAAAAATGCTTACCTGCATTCTGCAGCGTTGTTCTGGCCTCTGCTCCTCTTCTCCCGGCATACCACAGGGTCTCCTACGGCAATCCAGACACTGCTCTCATGCTGGTATTACCCAGCATGAGAGCAGCGCCATGATTGGTGTGAGCGCCATAGTTAGGCACTCACGAAGGCCCTATGACCCTCTGCTTGTTCTCCACCAGGCTGTAAAGCACAACTCGATGGAGAGATCTAAGTCCGCATGACTGTTTGGCCGGCCTTAGGCGGCTGGCCAAACCGTCATGCGCACTTGAAGTAGTGCCACCACTTCTCCTCCTCCTTCCTGTGGCTGTGTCAAAATGTGGGAATGGACATCCCCACCCTCAGCTCAGCTGCAGGAAGTAAGCGAAGAAAAATAAAATGATAACCTTTGTTGTTATCATTTTATTTTTCATTTTTCACTGCTCAAAAGCAGTGGGGCGACACTCCTTCGCCTTAGCGGAGGAGCTGCCACTGGTAAATACCCTGGTTTCATTACAGAACTTGCAAGCTGCATATTGGCTGCATTTGAAATGCCCCCTGATGGGAGGTAGACCCCATTGAAATTGAATAGTTGGGGCTCGTAGGAGCAGCTAAATCTGTTCCTACCATTTTGTCCCTCACTTTGGGACCCCTTTTTTTTTTTTTTAAAGAACGAAGGGGTAGATCCTTATGTTGGATGCTATCACTATTCCGGTGCCAGTGTTAAAAAAATTATGTTCCTCATAGCACTGCTGTCCGTGTGAAATGTGCTGACAAAAATCATTCTTCCCTCCGTCTCAGTGCGTCTTGGGAGTCAACAAATGTTCTCTATGGGTGTACCATGCTCTTTTCCTGGCTCTCCTTAATAATTAGGTGGGATAGCCTCTCTCTACTAAACGACTGATGAGCAGGTCTGATTCCTTGAAGAAATCTTCCTTCTTGGAAGTTTCTGCATACTCTCAAAAACTGGCCATAGGGAAGGTTGTCCCGTAGGCCTCAATGGTGGTGACTGGAGTACATCAAAAGCAAGTTTCTTCCGGTGGGTTTTCTAAACTGGGATGTGTATAAAACACCATCCTTTGTCTTGATAGTGAGATCTAGGAATGTGATGCGTGTGTTGCTGTGTTCCATGGTGAATTGGATATCCGGAGAACAGGAGTTGATCCACCTTACAAAATCTTGGAGTTCTTTAATGGTGCCCTCTAAGATTAGAAAAACATCATCAATGTATTGGCACCAGAAACCAATAATGGACTTGTAAGGATTGGTACTGCTAAACAAATGAGTATTTTCATAATCGTCCATGAACAGATTCACCAAGTCTGGAGCAAATCCTGCTCCCATAGCCGCGCCCTTTCTTTGATAATAGTAGGTGCCAAGGAACAAGCAATAGTTTTTGTGAAGGGCAATTTCGGTCAGATCAACCACAAAAGAGGAGGGTATCCAATGTGGCATCTCCCTGGTATCAAGTGTCCTCCCTATCACCCTGAGGGCCTCAAGTTGTGGGATGTTGGTATATAAGGACAGGATGTCCATAGTTACCCAAATCTGAGTGAAGTCATTAAAACGTTTCCCTTCGACTTATCTGATGAAATTCATACTGTCCCCGATGAAAGAACATGTTAGCGGTACAATAGGATTGAGGAAAACATAGACATATTGACAAAGTGATTCCAAAAGGGAACTACAACCCAAAACAATCGGGTGACCAGGAGGTCCAGATAAATTCTTCTGTATCTTTGGAAGAGTATATAAAACCGGCACTCTGGCGTGGGGGACATTGAGGAAAAGATGTTCATGTCTAAAAAGGAAACCCGCATCGAGTCCCGCATCAGTGACATCTCTGATGAGAGATCTAACCTCGGGGTAGGATCCTCCCCTGGCTTTGGTGTGTTCCTCAACAGAAAGATGTCTCAATATCTCTGCACAGTAAAACTCCTTGTCCTGTAGGACTATCACCCCACCCTTGTTTGCTAGTTTGATCACAATATTATGGTTGTGGGCAATTGCGGTTAATGCTTTATTCTCTTCTGTATTGGATGTTTCTCTTGGTGTTGTGGAGATTATCATCCATAGTAAAAAAAAAAAAAAAAACAGTGGTCAAGAATTTCTGTACCAGTGGGATACTAAATGGAACCATGTTGGAAGAGGCATGCAAGTTTTAACTAATTGTGTTACCTTCTAAACAGAAAGGGGTGGTTGATGTTACACATTAGGTAACCAACAATGGAAATCTGGACACAACATATGCCATATTAAACTCGTATAGATGTCATGGAAAATTCTATCCGGGGAAAAGGTCACCTGTGGTGCTGTAGGAGTCTAACCTTAGGGGTGATACTGCAGAGATATTTGCTAGTTTGGGCAGAAGCTGGCCAAGTTTAAAGGAAAGTTTTGCCACCTCGCATTGATCCTTAGAAGCAGTACAGCAGCTACCGCTTTTTCCGCAGAGCGCACATGACTTTAAACCTCCTGTATCAGATGCTTTTGGAAAAGCGTGGTTTTCGATAAAGTATCTTTGCAATCCGCAGATAGAGTACAGCTATAAAAGCAAAATTTGTCGAATGCTGCAGAAGGGGCGTCTTGGCCATACTAGTCATGAAACAAACTGAATTTTAAAAAAAGTGATCACTAAAACACGTTTTGAAGCGCTATTAAGGCTGTTTACATGCCATATCTATCGACATTTTGTGCATGTACATTTTAGTAACAAGCGTTTGATTTAATAATGTATGGGACTAAAGTTAGGGCAGATTAAAGTGAGAACCATTGCAGGAAACTGGGGTAATAATAGGGAAATGAGGGAAAATATTATCCATGCGTGAAATATAAAGTGGGGGACCCTCCCACGCAATGTTGTACTGCCCCCAGTGTAAAGAAAACTTTGCATTGCAACATTTATATAGCGCTTACTACCCCTAGGTGGACGCTATTAGCTAACCCTCTGCATCCATTCGTTTGTTATCGGGTTACTCACATTTTTCTTCCGTCCACTATTGCATGGGGCAGTGGGTCAAACCACTTCAGCCAATGGCTAACGTCCCTGCCATGTGACAGCATTCTGCCCTCTCATAAAGAACACATTCTCACACAAATTATTGCCCTTTTGTGCCAAGAACTACTATTGCAATTTGTTCTTTTATGAGACCACGCGCAAACATATTTATTCCTACTTGGTCATAAAATGCCTGCCAGGAATCCTAATAATTTCTCTAAAGACATGCAAATATGACATTATAGATTGTACTGTGCATGCATTGTCTTTTGTCAAAAGCATGAAATCAACTCCTAAAAGTGAAAATCTATGTTGTGCATACCATATACACCCAAGCATGCAACTCTTTATAAAAAAAATCACACGCTCTGCTTTCAGAATGAACAATGTTGAAAGGGCAAGAGTATGTGAGAAAAAGAATCAGTGTGTGTGTGTACATATTGTGTGTGAAAAAGTATGCTTTGCTCAGTCCAAAGATGGCTGACAGACTAGCAACTCTTTCAATAATGAGTGTGGCACACATTTTCTCACTTTGAGATCAACAAAATGTCAGATAGGCACGTGAGATTCAGTGAATCTCTACTTGCTGGTCATATCTGACGGTCTGTTAAAGAGTTCATCAAGTGAGTGTGGGGGAAAAAAGCAGTTTTCCAGCCTTGCATTTCTAACAAAACCTAGTAATAGTCATTCTAGAACCTTCTTTTATTTGATATCTGTTTTGGGGTTTTAAGACCTGTTGGGACCTCATTCACAGGATGGCTCACTGTCCAATAATCCTGATGTGATTTCAGTGAGAAGTCTACTGTTTATGAAATCCACTTGAAGTAAGATAGCCTGGAAAAACATGAAGAAGCAAAAAGTGGGAGATCTTGCTACAGGCTATTCGTCAGCACCTGGTATGCAGCTGTGTTCACTTGTCTCAGTCATAGGGGTGACTGTTTCCCTTTCTGGCTAAAGATCATTGTTGGTTAATGAATAAGAGAAGGGGGCATGGAGGCAAGCCAGGCCGCAAAATGTCCGTTCCTTGAGAGGGCTCACCCGGCTGAATCACAATCTGTCATCCGTCCATTTTTGTGGACTCCCCACAACCACTACCCGGTGCGGCGGCCTCCCTGGCGTACAGTGCTCCCCCTGATTGCTTTTGGGGGCCATCTACAGTGCAGCGCACCGAAGTGACCGTGGCGTGGCCGCCCTGTGATTGGTTCGTCGGGACCGGGCGTTCTCCTGGGCCTCCTGCCCATTGGCTGGTGCTGGCTTGTGTGCTGCACCCAAAGCGGGGTGCTGAGATGTGTGTAGCCCCCGTGCTGGCATCTCATATCACCATACCGCACTACTGATGCTCCAGCCTAGGTGGGGCTGAGTCGCGCGGCCTCGGCATGTGGCTACCGCCACGGGAGCTGCGGTTGCTTTCCAGCCGAGGCAGGGGCGCGTTGTGGCGGCCGGACGGCTGCCCAAGGTACTGCTGGCCCCTGCTGGATCCCAGTGCTCCACACCGCCTGCACCAACTTGCATACCTGATTGGGACCGCCTCGGGTACCCCATGGCTATGGGGGTCTATTCTTATATCTTTTTCCTTAACTTGCCCATCCCACTAACGGTCCAATACCTTCACTGCTTACATTCTAACTTAATCGCACTCACCTGGGCTGGCAAACAGCCCCGCATTAAATGGTAGGTCCTAACTCTGCCGCTCACCCAAGGCCTTGGCGCGCCTGATACGGCACTAAATGCAGTATGCGCCCAGGCGTAATATTTACATTACTGGCTCTACCCGATGCCCTTCCAGCCATATGTAGTGGTTGAAGCGGACCGGGCCTGGCCACTTAGCGCTGCCCTTTATTTACCCTTCCGGGCTCCCGGAGCGCAGGTGGACACCGGTGGATGGATGAGATGGGCGTGGGATGGTTTGTGGAAGCGTGCCAAACTACCTTACCGATATGTCCCATCTATTCCGCTAAGGGCTGCCACCACTGATGGACACAGGTGCCAGAATGCACGCTCGAGAGCGTGGCCTCGTAACTTTCTCTGATCTGTATCCAGAAGACCAATTTCTGCCCCCATTTGCAACATCTGCTACTTGGCACCCCACGGCCTTGGAGGCGCTTCTTTACCACGAACTCCGTGCTGCCTGCCGTGCTCTACATAACATGTTTCCAGCACCCCGACACTCCCAGTCCTGGAGCATATATTAACAAATTCATCATCACGCAAACTTGTCACTAGACTATACTCTATCATGCAGTCGGCTTGCCTGCAGCCCGCACTGCATGGATGTCAGCCACAGATCCCCCTCACACTAACGTCCAGTGGACCTATTGCTGTACCCAGACAGCATTACTATTTCCCATCTACAGGCTGCGACTCATACATTTTAAGTTCTCACACTGTCTCTACCGCTCCCTAATACACCTTTTCAACATAGGGCTCATTGCTGATGCGCCCTGCTTGCGATGCGCCTCTCCACAAGCCACCTTCCTCCACTTGGCGGGGGTGGCCCGGTGCGGCTGAGTTCTGGAAGGTGGTATTTTCCACTACACACAATTTTACTGGCCACACTCTACCTTCCAAAGCCTGATGGCCCTCCTTGGCTACGTTAAAGATGCCCCTGCAGGCTTCTGCTGCTTAACTGTAATGCTTCTCCTCTTGGCTAAGCGCAGAGTTGCCATCCACTGGGGCCGGTGACCTGCCCCCACTGTGTCCACTTGGCTGCGAGATGTGGCGTATTGCCAGGAACAACTGTCCAACTTCTGGGATATGATGCCCCTGTATATTTGGTAACCGTTTCTTGCATACAACGCTGCAGGGACTCACCTGCAACCTCACCACAGGGACACACACCCGAGGTAAGCCTGATGCCCTCTGCCTCACAATGCTCCCCTGGCTGAGGGAGGCTTGTAGCCACATGTGAAGGAGGAACTGTCTTGATGCTACCTATTAATATACATCATAAAGGCACCATGCTTATCCCATCCTGTCCCTTCCTCTCCTTCCCACCCCTTTCTCTCATTCCCCTCCTTCCACTCCCTCCCTCCCCCATCCCATGTTTTTACAGTTGTGTTTTTCGCTATAAATGCCAATAGAAAGACTTTTTTTTTTTTAAATGAATAAGAGAACAAGGCCTTGGTCTCAGGACTCGATTAGCTGTGAGTAGACCACTCTGGTTTACCAGCAAGCAACAGCTTCATTTTTTTTTTTGCCGCAATCTATGGAGAGACCACCACCTACATCCCATATACTTTGCAAGCTGAGATTTTTAATCACATACTTGCAAAGGTGAAACTCTAAGTCCTAAAATGCAATCTAAAAAGCCAGTGCTCACTGAAGGTATCAGACAAGATATGGGGCTGAGTGGAAGCTGTGGTCCTGTGACAATCACCGCACATCTAGTCCATGTAAACTTGCATCATGTTGTTTTAACAAGCATACTCATGTTCGACAATGATATATCATTTAACTGTACCCTACATCTAACTGATGTACCCACTTGTGTTCAGGTTTTGCTAACCATGTAGAAGCACTGTTAGAAATGGGGGTCTCTAGTTGGCAGAGGTAGGTACCTTTGTCCAAATAGGGACCCTTCTTCCTAGTCAGGATAAGGGAGTTACACTCCTCAAATAACCCCTGCTCGCCCCCTTGGAAGCTTGGCACGAGCAGTCAGGCTTATCTTAGTGGCAGTGTGTAAAGCATTTGCACATAACCAACAGTAATACAGTGTAAGCACTACAAAAGGACACCACACCAGTTTAGAAAAATATCCAATATTTTTATATACTTAAGACAAGACCAAAAACGATAAAAATGCACAATACAGTACTTAGAAATCTTCAGTTATCAAAATAACATTGAAAAACAGTTCGTTGATGTCGATAGCTCCGTCCGTGGCTATCACGGTGTCGTGAACAAACAAATCCTAACAGTTCTGGCTGACCCCGGCGTCGCGGGCCAGCTACGGTGTCGGAAAGACCCGCAAAACAGTACCTTTAGAGATGCAGGGCGTCGGCGACCTCTCGTTGAGCTCCCAAAAGCACGGCGTCCGCAGGCGTCAGTTCCGGAGGTCGGTGCAGGAGTTGCCGGGCCCTTGAAGTCACACGCGTTGCAGATCGAACTCCTCGTGGTTGAAGTCAGGAGTGCTGGCGTCGGTAGGCGTCGGGTGCTGCGGTGCGAGCAGCGGCTCGATGGCATCGTCGGTGAGACCAGGGTGGCAGTGCGGAGTGAATGCGGTGCTCGTCGTGGTGCTGGCAGGTCATGGTGCAAGCAGCGGCGTCGTCGCTGAAGCACTGTCGTCGGCTGACGAGCTGGAGTCGATGGCGTCGGTAGGCCAAGGCTGCGGTGCAGGATGAGGGCGGTGCGTTGGGTAACCTTACGAGCGTGGCTCTCGAAACACGGTGCAAGCAGCGGCGTCGATTTTGGCGTGGAGCTGCGTCGTCTGGGATACCAAGGCGTTGTCGTGAAGCAAGGCGGTGCGGAGTGCGGTGCCCACAGGTCGCGGTGCGAGCAGCGGCTCGGTGGCGGCGTCAGCAGGCGTCGTCGGTGAGACCAGGGTCGCGTTGCGGCGGTGCCTTCAGGACACGGAGTCGGCAGCGGCGTCGTAGACGGCGTCGGGTTGCTTTTTCTTCTGTTGCAGCACAAAACACACAGTACCCAGTGCTGAGGGCAGAAGTGTCGTGTAGTTCCTATAATACCCATGCAGGACCTGCGCGTTTGGATAACATAAACCGTGGGCTTGGTGTTAGACTGACTCTGTGCACCCCCACCGCTTATGTTAGCCTGATTTGCATTAGCTAGCTCACAGTGCCACTAGAATCTCCTCTTATCGGGGAGAGATTAGTTTCTGGCAAACTTAGATCATGACAACCCAAATTCCTCAGAATCGTGGAAACAATGTACTACCTTTCGCTCAGTCACTCGTGCTTACTTATTCGGTTTGTCTCAGAGAGTTACACAGAATAAACAGTCTGGGCATAAGTATTTATTGAACAGTTGTTATTCTAGTGTAAAATATATGTGCTACGGCAATCAGCAGACAATAGCAGAGATATATTATCAGCAGTACGATAAAAGCAAAGGGATAGAACAGTTCTACCATATTGCAATAATCATGAATACATACATGAATATAAAAAGCATTATGAAAAGTGCACGTACTCCTACGATGCCTAACTAGATGTACCTGAGTGTACCTAGCATATGTGTAGGTCTAAAAGCCTAAGAGCCAAGAATCCTTCTAGGATTTAGTCGAACCCCCATACCTGAATAGAGAGAGTGTGGGACCCCGTCCTGGTCTCGAGTTGGACACCCCGCAAGGGCTGTGTCAAACCGCTGTCAGCTGGAGCGACTGCATGCAGGAGCCTCAGCGACTCTGGTCAGTGTGTCAGCATGGAAGTCTCGGTTCCCTCTGTCTTACTGGGGTAAGATGTGGTATATTTATACCCTGAAGACTCCGGTTGCTTCGTATGGTTTGTATTGGCCATGTTAGACTTGAGGAAGACTTCAGGGGTGAACTTTGTACATACATATTATGCAGGTGGTGTATTCCTAGAGAGCCATGCATAATTGATGAGTACAGTGTGGGCCTGTGTTTGGGAAAAACCCTGCTGTATTCAAAACCACAGAATAGATAACGTTCAGCCCTCAGAGCACGTTGTGTACTAGTGAGGACCAATGTAGGTGAAAGATCATGCCTATATAAGGAATCATGACTATAATAGGACATGTACAGTTATGACTGTAATAGGGCATATACGTCTTTGACCATAATAGGGCAAGTACGAATATGACCGTATTAGGGCAAATACGAATACGTCCATTTTAGGGCATGTATGAACGGGTCTACATTAGCGCCTCTATACGGGACATAACAGAAGAGCATGAAGTCTTTGCTGTTCCTGAGACTTCTTGAACAGGGGGCAAGCTCTACCTCAAGCCCTTGGAGAAACTCACAAAAGTAGATTGCAGAAAGTTCAGTCCAGTCTTTTCACTGCTCAAGACAGAAGCAGCCACTGCAGGCTAACACAGCAAAGCACACAGCAAAGTGGTAGTTCCTCCTCACAGCTTCTCCAGCTCTTCTTTTTGGCAGTCTTCTTGGTCCAAAAGAGTTCTAAAGTTCAGGGGTTTGGGCTCCACTTTTTATAGCCCAAAATCCTTTGTTCTCTCAGGCAGAGAGTGTCTGTGCCCAGCCAGAACCAGTTCTGCCCTCTCTGGTGTGGCTTCCTGGCAGGAGGTGGAGACGGCATTATCAGAGGCAGACCAGGCCCATTCAGGTGCAAGGAAATCTCCTCCCCCTACTCTAAATGCAGCCCAGGTCTATTCAGCCCTTTCCTGACCCACCTAGACTATCCGGAGCCACTCCTGCTCCCCAGCCCCTGTCATCCAAAACCCAGACAGTCAGTCCACAAACCCAACAGAGGCCTGCTGGATGGCTGAGCAAGAAAATACCTACTTTCTAAAAGTGGTATTTTCAAATACAGAATGTAAAAATCACCTTCACTAAAAGATGCATCTTCAGATTCTGAGTTCAGGCATACTAAACTTTATTTTCCTACCTAGTTCCCAGGGCCAGTTATGTTTATAAGATGTTATAAATAAACTCCCCATTCTGTCCTATGGGGAACAGGTAGCCTTGCAATAGTGAAAAACGAAATTGGCAGTAATTCACTATCAGGACATGCCACACACACCAGGGCATGTCCTACCTTTCACATACACTACACCCTGCCAACAGGGGTACCTTGGGCCTACCTTAGGGGTGACTGACATGTAAGAAAAGGGAAGGTTAGGGCCTGGCAAGTTAGTGCACTTGCCAAGTCGACATGGCAGTACCAGACTGCACACAGGCTCTGCAATGGCAGGCCAGAGTTACATTTACGGGCTGTTTGTGTGGGTGGCACAATCCAGTGCTGCAGCCCACTAACAGCATTTGATTTACAGGCCCTGGCACACTCAGTGCACTTTAGTAGGGACTGACACATAAATCAAATAGGCCAATCATGGAAACACCAATCCATAACACATTTTACCACAGGAGCACTTGCACTTTACCACTGATCAGCAGTGAGAAAAGTGCGCAGAAACACTAAGCCAGCACAAACAGAGTCAAAACCGGGAGGTCAGAAAGCAAAAAACTCAGGGGAAACATGCCAAAAGATGCCAAGTCTAACAAGCACATACAAGTAACTTCAGTATTTTTATTCTTGCACTATGACACAGTTATAAAGCAAGAATTATTTTATTAAATTTAGCATTACATTTACCAGAAAATACATCTTTAGTGCCTTCTGAACCGACTGCATCACAAATAATCTGCTTAAGAAAAACTGCCTTCCAGTGAAGTTAAGTTAATATGAAAAGC
Source organism: Calotriton arnoldi (assembly GCA_963921515.1). Taxonomy (NCBI): domain Eukaryota; kingdom Metazoa; phylum Chordata; class Amphibia; order Caudata; family Salamandridae; genus Calotriton; species Calotriton arnoldi. The sequence continues at coordinate 248,048 of CAWUFW010000411.1, read as the reverse complement.
AGGGAGAAGCCACTGTCATCAATTGTGTGAAATCCACAACTCCAGAGATAGCTAGAAGAACAAGTTACCTTCAGTAACACTCTTCCAGGTGTATAGTCTAATTGAAGATTATACATCTTATGAGTTCCCTTACGTGCCATGCTGGATCCAATAACCTTTCCAGCAGTTGCTCCCATGCACCAATAGGTGGCTCCATCGGAATCCATGCAGACCTTGCCCTATTTCCTGAAGTGATGGGGTGAAGGTGTATATAGACGAAACCTCTGGGCACTGACATTAGTTTACTATAGAGACGTCAGCACCCTCAGAAATGAAGCATCAGTAACATATTGTGAACTGTGATAGTGTGCAGAATCTACCATTGCACCTTACTGCTACCTAGATGTCCACTCCACAGAAAGAGTAGGAGGCTGGGCATAAGGAGTCTGCAGTTAGAGTATCTACCAGGAAGAGTGATCAAGCAGTAAAGTAATGATTGGTGAAGGTCTGAACAGATTCCCATTTAGTCACCTTGTAGATGTCCGGCACTAGGTCACATCTGGCTAAGTTCATAGTGGCAACCTTAGTTCTAGTAAAATGAACTTGACGACACTCAGGAGGTTCTTTCTTCACCAAGGCATTGCACATTTTTATGGAAAGAATGATCCTTCTGCATAAGTTCAGTTTTTGGATCGCCTTCCCCTTCTGCCCAACATAATACCCAAACAAAGAGTTAATTATCCACTCTTTGCTTTTTAGTTTGATAAAGGTAAAAACGAAGGGCTCTTTTGGGATCCAACCAATGAAGACTCATTGTCATTGGGAAGATGTGGCAGAGAGAAAAAGTTGGGGAGGTTGATAAACTGCCCCACGTGGCAGGGTGATGCCACCTTTGGTAGAAGTAAAGCCCCTATCCCAGCTTGGCCGGAAAGAAGATGGTATATGGTGGTTGTAATGACAGCACCTACAGTTCACTGACATGGCGTTTGGAAGAAATTTCAATGAGAAAGACAGTTTTAGGGGTCAGAAGTCTCAATGAACATCTGATCAAAGGCTCAAAAGCCATACACATTAGGAAAGATATAACCAAGTTAAGATCCCACTGTGGCAAAACAAAAGGTGCAGGAGGAACATGCATGTAAGAATAAAGTGATCACAATTGGTAACTTAAACAGGGAGGGTTGATCAAAAGTAGAAAGGTGAGAGGGGTGCTAAATAACATTTAACGGTTTCCAAGGCAAGGCCTTGCAGTGCCAAAGACAGAACAAATAAAAGTATCTCAGAATGTTAGCCTGGAAAGGATAAACCTGATGGTCATTGCACCAGGCCACAAACTTTACCCAATGTCCAAAGCAGATCAAGTTTGTGAACTGACTCATGCTGCCAAGATGATATCCACCACCTCTACAGGCATGTCCAAACCACTCAACAGGTTCCATTCAATCTCCACGCATTGAGGTGTAGGTTTTGGAAGTATAGATAAAGAACCTTGCCCGTTTGCTGGGAACGCAAGTCCTCCTGCAGAGGTAGAAGGAGCAGGGGGCAAATTCCTAGGCTCAGCTGCTCGGAATGCCACACTCTCCAAGCCTAGTCCGAGGCAATGAGGATGATCTGTGCCCAGTCTCTCCTGACCTTCTTCAGAACTCGGGCAAGAAGCGGCAGAGGTGTGAATACATAGAGGAGATCTCAGTCCCAGGAAAGGGGATCACGTCTCCCAGGCACACCTGAGGTGGAAGCTCTAGAGCTCAAAAGCCTTGACAGTGAGCGATCTCTGAGGCAGTGACAATATCCAGATCACGCCCCACTGATACTGCAATAAAAGCTGATACTTCCCATAGAAAATAATGGAGGCAGGGACTTAAAATAAAGCCCCAAAGGAAATGATGTAAAATCAAATTCTTTAAAATAGTTACAAATATAAATAAATGTAATTTCATGCTAAAAAGAAATCTGATAAAAATATTTTAACAAACGTTTGTGAATTTATAAATTAATGTAACGTTTTTATTATTAAAATGTAATTCAAATACTTTTAATTCTACACATCACTTTTAATAATTATTAATGCATGATAAAAAATATATATATATTTTAAATTTAGGTGAGAATTTATTATTTAATTTAAACTTCTGGAAAGTATTTTTATTTAATTTAATATATTTAAATTAGTTAAAGATTTATTTCAGAATTAAGGGGTCATTACGATGACGGACGTACTTCGGTCCATCCGCCATCGTATCGTATTTGGGACCACCCGCCTACAAGGCGGCGGTCCCACAGGGCAAATTACAATGCGACCGCCACCGTGGCGGTCGCATTGCCCATGTTTTGTATTGCGGCGGGTGCTGTGCTCTGCAGCACCCGCCGCAAGACAAAACAGACACACCACACATATCCCTGCACTACGTGGCAGCCACCATGCGGAGCCTACCACATGGTATAGGGATATGTAGATGGGCAACACAGGTGCCCCCCAATGCCTATGTCCCTGGCCCAGGGTTTTAGGGGGGCCCGCTACGGGCCCCCAAATCCATTTCCGCCTGCCGTTTTGCGGCGCGTTGACCACCGCAGAACCACCGGCAGAAAGGGAAATTGTAATCCCTACTCTGGTGCCTGACAGGCACCACCGCCATTCTGGGACTACAGGTAGTTCCGACAGGCAGTCGGATACAGACCGCCTGTCGGGACCGTGGTGGTCGGAGTTTCCGACCACCACCCATCCAGAGGCCATTATAATATGGCGGACGGAGATCTTTGTTCCGATGGCAGGGAGACCGCCACAGACAACCTGTCGGTGGCGGTCTCCACGCCATCATAATCAGGCCCTAAGTTAATAGTGTTGTAGCATTTTTCTTTTACTTTTTTCTAAATTTAAACTAAATATATAAAACTAATTTACATCAATATTAAACATAAAAATGTTTCCTAATTTTTTGAAAAGTTTAATAAACTTTTTGCATTTTCCCTATACTTTACCATAGGGAGATCTCCATCCCGACTTTGGAGTCTCCCTTGTGTAAAGTATAGGGAAGAGTAACACAGTTTATTAAACTCCAACAAAATTAGTAAAAAATAGTCTACATTAAATATTATTGTAAATTAATTGCATATATTTTAAATGTGGAACAAAAGAAAAAAGTGCTGCAGCACAATAACCTTTAATACAATCTTTGATTACTTTGACATTTTTAAATTAAAAATATTTTTAAAAAGTTTAAATTAGGAACTAATTTATCACCTAAAGTTAAAACTTCTTTTTTATCATGCATTAATAATTAAAAGTGATGTATAGATTTAAAAGTAATTTAGTTATATTTTATTAAGTCTTACAATGTTTTTTTAATTCTACAACAGTTGCTAAAGTATTCAATAATATGTATGTTTTAGTTTTCTATATTTTGACATTAATTTGTGTTTATTTATGTTCTTAAATATTTGATATAATTTAACATTTAGCTCTGAGCTGAAGTGATTTACTACTGTTTTGGTCCCAATTTTGGATGTAGTAACTTTAGAAGTTCAGTTTGTTAATAGCAGTGAGCTAACTCTTTTGTGGGTGGGTGCATGTCCCTCACTAGCCCTCTCTAAACCCCTCCTTACTCCTCCTTAAACCCCTTACATTTAGTAGTAAGTATTCCTCTTTTTGAGACACTCCCCCTGGTCCCTCCCACATTTACTATTAAGTAGTAAACGTACGTGTGGGAGGATCTCCCCATAGATAAGATAGGAGAGGTGGAGGTGAAGATTTACACTCTTTTGACTTCTTTAGACTTCATTTTAGACTTTACCAAGGGCAGGGACCTAGAGGAAGACTGAGACATAGCGTGGGAGCAGCACGAAATTTGGAGTGTGACCGGCTCTGCATCTTGTGATCTGCAAATTATGCTCCCTGATGGACTTCGGATGCTTCAGAGAGCCTTTGTCGCATGACTTTGAATCTTGTATGGATCTGAGCCATATGGGTCTGTGACTGACATATCCTTCCTGCAGGCGCAGTGCAGCACTGCTGGAAGACTGCAGATTTGGAGGTTAGTGAAACACTGGCAAAAGTTTGGGAGCAGGCCTTTGGATCCGCTTGTAAGTGTGTGGGAACAGTGATGTTCGCACATAGATGTGGCGCCTACATACAGCTGCACACCATCACATCTGAAGGTGGGGCAAGGTCGATACAGAGTACAATAGCACCACCAATTGACGGCACCACCAATCGATGTGCAGAAGCAATTTCTGGACATTTTTCAAGTCCAATCCATAAGATAAGAAATCTGCAGTTGGAAGAATCCATCAGAAGTGGTTAGTTCTGATATGTTCTATTTGCACATTATTATTTGTGTATTTACTAAGAACCACTTACTTTTATGTATATTGTCCTGAAACATGTCCTGGAAAGTTCTCCATCCAGTGACCTCCAGATAGAAGCACTGCACAGAGACCCATGTTCTGTGTAACTTACTAATTGTGAAGTTGTTAGAGGTTTCTCGGATGGAAAGGGGGAAGAGTACTCCACTTCTTTGTCATTACATTAGAGTAGAGAAACCCCCTGGCATGCTCTGCAGAAGTTGTGTACCAACAGCAGATGATTTAAAGTAGAAAACAGAGTCTGTAAGGATAGACATAAATAAAGACCTGAGAGTCTGTACCGATTGATATAAATAAAGACCTGCTGGAATGGAGGCAGCGACCATGGAGAGTATTGTTATAAATGCACTCTTAAAAGAGAAGCATTATGCCACTGGAAACTATTGCAGCTTTTCCAGCTGTCAAGAGATGGACGCTCTGTGTGGTAATGCAAGGAGTGACATTGTTGCTTATTTTTGTACCAGGTAAATATGATGGAGTTTATAAGCCAGTATGCCTAGGTGTAATGAATTGATGTAATCCAGTACTCATTAGGCAGACAGAAGCATCTTTCCTCATCCTCGGGTAGTAGAAGGAAGTTAAAAAGACCTTATTGATCTAGGGCAAAAAAGTCAATTTGTGGTCAAAGAGAAACTCTGAGTTGCAAACAGTTCCAGCTGAACAAGACAGAGGACCAATATCAGAGGGCCATCAGTTAGCTGTCCAGATGGAATTAGGAATGTCTAAAAGTGACACTTGTATTTTCTAATTTGATCTTTAACTTTCCTACTCATCCAGTCTGCATGAGCAGACGTAGATTTCGGAAGTTATTTGGGCAGTGTCAGGCTGGTGTCCAGTCTCAAGATAATTCGAGTGTTATCAGTATATGGCATGAACAATCGTCCCAAAGACCTTATAAGCTAAACCAGACAGTGGCGGCCCGCACGGATCGGAGGTGGGGGAGGGGGCGGGAGGGGGGAAGAAGGGGTTTAAAAAGAAGAAAAACACTTACTTTCCTCCTAGTCTCCGTCACCGTCTCTCCCCTGGGGCCGGAACAGGAAGCACCTAGGCACCCCTGAGCTAATCACAACGCTGAAATGCAGCGTTGTGATTGGTCTGAGCGCCGTGGTTCGGTGCTCAGCCAGGGAATGGGAGCCTGAGCATGTTCTCCACACTGGCTGTAATGCAGCCTGCGTGGAGAACATGCAAAATGCTCATGAATGTTTGGCTGGCCCGAGATGGCAGGCTAAACATTCATGCACACTTGGAGTGGGCAAACCACTCCTCCCCCTGCTCCTCTGTCATCGGAGCAGCCCGCCCGGCCCCCAAACCTGCTGCAGCAGGAATACATAAAATGATAAACCTCAAGTTATTATCATTTTATGTTTCATTTCTTTCACTGCTTGAAAGCAGTGGGGCGACGCTCTTCCGCCTTTGCGGAGGAGCCGCCGCAAAAACCAGAGGAAAGAAATAGATACTGAAAAGAGTAGGACTGAATGAGGAACCTTGCAGAACATCACATAAAAGACATCTACATGCAAACTGCAAAGAAGGAATGAATGGAGATTGTGAGTAATCAGTCAGGAACAAGACAGCCAGTCAAGAACCCTTGATCTGAAACAGGTCTCATGCAGCTGAGATATCGACACAATGTGAGACAGTATTGAACGCCGCTGAGAGATCACCACTGGCTCTAAGATGAGTAAATGTAGAAAGCAACACTGCTTCCGTTCCACCCATGGCCTCAATAGCGTGCCTGGGCCAGTTCCATAAAACATTTATGTTTGACATTTTCAAATGGTGCGCATTAGTTATGCATTGCAGTCGTCTTTTAAGGAGGTTGCGTGCATGATGGATTGCCTGTATAAGCAAAAGTAAAAGAGAAGCATGAGTAAAGACCTGTTCGCCTTCCCAGCCAATCAAAACACTATAACAAAATAAGAACGAGCCTCCTACCTATTTGACTAATGTTCCAACAACCAATTTCTCATAGTCTTCAAGGTTACGGTGCCTTGGAACCCACAGGGTGTTTTAAAAGAACTCTCATCCACCTACCTGGTAGGTGACATGCTTAAACATTGGGCTCCCACCCTGGTCGCCGAATGCTTCCAGGGTGTGCTACGATGCCGGATTACAGCGGAGCTGTTTTTTTGGGGGGTTGATCTGTGATTGTACGTGTGTTAGTGAAGGTGATGTTTAAAATTGGCTTGAGATTTCCTTTCACTCTTCGTGAATTTTTAATAGTGGAAGTCTCTGTCAATGTTAAATGCAGTGGTGGATCAATGTGGGATATTTAGTTGATCCCACTTATCCTAAGTGTGGTCTACATGTTTCAGCCATCTTTCTTTCATGCCTCTCAGGGTCAGTGTGGCTTTCGTCAGGACCAAAATCAGAAAAAACGCATGCGCACTAAGGCATGCAATGAAGGTGTGTGTGGTTTGTACTTACAAACCCAAGGTGTTGTGAAGACAATTACCTCTTATGTTTCATCCTGTAAAAAGTAGAGTTACGAGTAAGTGGCATTATTGACATATAGGTAGACTCTGTGTGGAGCCAGATAAGTTGCTTTTTCTCTGATTCCTCTCCATGACCATTTGTCACATCTTGTCATTTACATTTAGTATCATAAACTGTGGTACAACTTCAAATATACACTTGAGCATGTGAATGTTCTTAACAAACACAACATGCACCAAGACATTACACAGATATATATTTTTTTCATTATGATTCAGGGCATCATAATTCGTTTTTTACTGTCAGGTAATATGTATCTGGCAGAATCCCAGAAACAATCACCAGCTTTTTTTAATTACAGCCCTAGCAGCTGTCAAATTATTCATGCAGTGCTGTAAGTGAAACCTGATGCTCGTGTTAGAAAAGGGGGTTCTCTTTAGTTTTTAGGTCTGGCGCCTAGCGTTGCAGTGCGCAGCACGAGACCTCTTGTATGGGCTTTAGAAAGCTAACCACACGCTCGTGTGTGTGGTTAGCTTTCTGAAGCCTGGCATTGGCTGTAGCGTGCGTTTTTTTTTTTTTTTTAAACGGCACGCAATTGGGCAAAGGCGGGCGCATGTCCCGCCTTTGCTCCGCCCATTCCCGTCCGTGTCTAGGACGCGCATCAGGGCGCGGCACAGACGACCGGCTCCCTCGCCCCCCCGCTCCTCTGTGGTGCGCGCGCACCACTGGTTGATGATTAGAACCGCCATTAATTTCCTCGCTTAGTTGCAGCTTTGTGGCTACCACACATCACTATGAATTAGTTTATTGACAATACTTGATCTGTGCGCGTGGTTGAGTTCTGCTCTGAAGAAGTGGGTCATGGCTTCGCCCTTTCGAGCTCTGCTGTCTTTCAGGCATCCGCTTTCCTCGTGTAACGAATACAGAGCATAGCTGGATGTGTGTAATATACAGAGTAGCACAACTCAACCACCAACACCTGTGGTATCACGGCTGTGTGTGTGTGTGCCGTCGACTCACAGGCTCCAGAGTCTGCTTTGCGAAGCAGGTGCGGGTTGTGCCAGTGCCGTCCGCGTGCAAGCCCTCGCTTGCCTTGCCCATATATGGTAATTTTGTGCTCTGTATTTGCCAACAGTTGGCGCACGCGGAAAATGTGTGAAGGTAACCAAGCCCTATCGGCCCAGCCCGGCTAATGTCGCCGTGTTAATCGGGCCGTCATGTGACGCGAGTTTGTTTAAATGTTAAGTTTCAACATGTTCAGAGTCCAGGGAGGCTTGCATCACCCGCCTTCCCCTCGGGACTTGCGCTTGCTGAATAATGCTCTGCCTCATAGTTGAAGAACAAGAAGCCTAGTTAGAGAGAGCCGCCTCGCCCTCATCTGGGAGTGAGGGGGCACCTTGTGAACTAGACGTAATGAGATAACCGGCTCTGCCTGCAAGGTCAGCTCAAAGAGCCTGTTGCAAATACAGCTTGCGGGTAGCGGTGGGGGTGGCACGCAGACTGCTGGAATCCTCAAATGAGTATTTTTGCAAGAACAATTGTCCTGGGCAGCTGACCCAAATCTCGCTCCTTCTGCCCCCCCATTTCCCCTCCCACTCCCTACACACCTTGTTTAGTGTCTCACTCGTGAGATTGGGAATGTCGGGTAATGCGCGCCGGTTAGGATTACGTATTGTTCGTTGTGGTTTCGCTTTCTGTGTGAGACGTGATTTGAAAGGAAGTCTATTTACGCGGCTGGGATGGGACTCAGATTTTGCTGTACGCATTCTCCGGAATGAAGTGGGTGCTGCAGGGGAAGGTGCAGAGCCGCTGAGTGTACAAGAATGCTGACGGGAAGCCTGTGTGCACTTACATTACTGCCTAATACAAGTTCACAGAACGTGTTGTTAAGCAACCTGGGCGTTCTTAACAACAAAGAAGCTGTCTTTCCAGCACAACTTAAATATTGTGTCTTTCTGGGCTTCATGATTGGTGTAACTGTTAGTTGTTAATAGTGTTTGTTCTTCTTTGGACTGTCTGAGGGTTACGACTAATTGACAAAGTCCGTACTACTCACATACAAAAAAGGCTTTTCAGTCCTCTGCTGTACACATTTATTGCAACAACATAGTACCGGCCCTAGAGAGAAAACTGCCCCATCAGACCTACGACCCTTTCCCCCCCCCCCCCCCACCCCCAAAAGTTATTTATATCTGCACCAATCTCCTTGCTTCCGGCCATACCTGTTGAACAATGATGAAAAACTAGTTAATTAAGAAATTGCTTTAATAACTTTTGCCTTGTTATCATCCATATTGGGAAACGTTCTATGACCACAAAGGTATGATTTTTCAGTTTTTAAGAGTACTGTTTAGACTAATAATGACATCAGTGGAACAGATCATCTCATGACCTTCGGCCTCATGATGACGTTATAGAACATCGCATCAATAGAGACCCAGTTTAGAGGAAAGTGGCTTTTGGCCCAGGTGGCATGGTAAGGGATACATGATATGGTGTTAAATGAGTGCTGTCACATCCTTAACCTCACGCTTGTGGTCGTCACAAATATAGTGCACTGGCACCAGAGTTTGAATACCGCTCTTCCCCTTGGCTACATTGTGTGATCCTAGACAAATCAACGCATCTGATAATTCTTATACATGTCTCCAGCAACGATTGATTCTAGAGAAAGCAGGCGGAATTCCTTGGGGAAATAAAGTTAAAACAAATTTTTCTCCAAATACGTTAGTCACTCTGCCCAGCCCTACCTTTTACTGGCTTGTCTCACGCACCGTGCTATACGTCTCCAAATACGTTAGTGACTCTGCCCCAGCCCTACCTTTTACTGGCTTGTCTCACGCAACACGCACCGTGCTATACGTCTCCAAATACGTTAGTGACTCTGCCCCAGCCCTACCTTTTACTGGCTTGTTTCACGCACCACGCACGGTGCTATGCGTCTCCAAATACGCTAGTGACTCTGCCCCAGCCCTACCTTTTACTGGCTTGTCTCACGCACCACGGACCGTGCTATACGTCTCCAAATACGTTAGTGACTCTGCCCCAGCCCTACCTTTTACTGGCTTGTCTCACGCACCACGCACCGTGCTATACGTCTCCAAATAAGTTAGTGATTCTGCCCCAGCCCTACCTTTTACTGGCTTGTTTCACGCACCGCGCTATACGTCTCCAAATACGTTAGTGACTCTGCCCCAGCCCTACCTTTTACTGGCTTGTCTCGCGCACCACGGACCGTGCTATACGTCTCCAAATACGTTAGTGACTCTGCCACAGCCCTACCTTTTACTGGCTTGTCTCACCCACTAATATGCCTAATAAATATGTTAGCTTTCACCCACGATAATGTAAAGCATAACTAAAAAATTATAAGGTCCCAAAGGCGAGACCTATTGGCTATGCCAATGCTTGTTCAAATTAGCCGACAGTGTTATTCACCGCTGCATGCATGGATGATGGCTTTCCTGGCCAAGACTTTATGATTCTACTGCTGCTGTGGACATAGAAGGATGTATGTATGTATATACACACATACAAATATGGTATTTCTATAGCACAAACTTGGCAAAAAGGTAGCGAAGCGCTGTACAAGGCCTAAGGCCAGCTAGAAGTCAGCGAATGATAGGAGAGGAAGCTGAGATGTGGACGGTTAATGCATAATGATGTAGTTTTCTTCAAAGTGTCGAGTCTTCAACTCTTTTCGAAATTAAAACCGTTGGGGCAGTCCTGATTGATAAGGAGATGTTCCAGATCCTGGGTGTATAGATAAAAAAGGCCTGCTGTCTTGTTTTCTCTTTTTTATACTTCTTAGTCTGCAGTCTGATGGTGTCCTGACTGCAGGTGTGCCAAGAACAACCAGAGATGGTGGGCTTGTCTGCAAGATAAGTGGTATGATGGCGCTAGAGAGCATCCCGGGACAATCTATGAGACTTCGGCTACATTTGTGCAGATATAACTGGAGCTGTGGAGGCCATCCTTAGAGGGACAGTTCTGAGAATGTCTATGTCTGCCGCTACATCTGTGCAGACTGAATGGGAATACCAGAGGCACACCCACTAAGGAGTGACCTGGGAGGGAGTATGTGAGTATGCTGTTAAATATTAGGTACGAGAGGCTCACCCAGGGGATAGGTCTCTAGAGAGTACGGTCTCTTGCTACAGCTGTACAAGCAGACCCATTTTAAGAGGGGCCCACGCAGCTGAATTGCATTGACAGTTTGTGAGTCTGTTGTGACTTCTGTGGGTACTTTGGGCCATATCACATAAAGTGAGCACTGCAAGTGCTAATTTAAGACTAAGGGACACATGCATCATGCAGTTTTCTAGTTGCAAACGGCCCAATTCACAGAATCGGGCCGTTTGCGACCTGTAAAATGCATTTTGGTATGTATGAATTCCAATTTGCAATTCGGTAACATGTTATCAAATCGCAATTTGGTATTGCGAATACATACCAATTCGGTATTAGGAAGGGGCATGATTAGAGCGTCCCTTCCTAACCGAATCGCAGCAGTATGTAGGAATGTTTTGCGACAAATGCAGTTGCAAAACATTCGCATTTTACCACCTACTTCAACTAGGTGGTAACACATTTGCAAACGAGAAAGTGTCCCCAAGGGACCCCTTGCCCTTTGTGAATGTTTGTAAAAATGTTTTTTTATTGCAGACAGTGGTCCCATGGACCACTGCCTGCTCTTGAAAAATGAAAAGAAAGCTTTTCATTTTCCTTGTTTAAGGAAAACGAGCTGCATTTAAAAAAAAATGCTTTATATAAAAGCAATCACAGACATGGTGGTCTGCTGACCCTAGCAGGCCACCATCCCTGTGATTTTAGCGATACCTAATAGGTCGCAAATTGCGACCTGCCTTATTAATATTAATGAGGTAGGTTGATTTGCGACCCATTAGGAAACGCTAAATAAAACTCATGGAGTTTCATACATTCAAATAGCGATTACTTAATTGCGATTCGCAGAGAATCGCAATTAGGTCATTGTTATTTGAAATAATGATACATGTGGCCCCAAGTATCTGGAACAGTTTTAAGCTGACTGGTGTTTTTAATTGCTTTGGCTGAAAATATGTCAGTATTTATTGACATATTTCAAGTAAACAACAGAATGTAACAACATTAGGACACAAAACATAACGGGGCACAACATAACAAAACAGACCACCACAAAAAAACAATATAACACAACATCACATTGGAGTAACTTAGCACAAAAAAAACTGAACACATCACCACCACAACAAAATGTCGCACAAATATTTTGTCACGTTTTGCCATCTCCAGAAACCCAATTTTATAATACTGTGGAAAAGGTGTTTGCTCCAAGCACTCCCTCAACTTACCGCCAAAAGACATGTCAAAAATGTGAGCACGAGCGGGCCACCCAGGAGGCACAGGACTGAGAGAGTCCATTCATCTACTGCTACGTCCGCGCTCTGTCTGGGTGATGGAAGGGCACTGTGACCTTGAACTGCAGAGCTGTGCACGGGGAGAGTTATCCTAGGTTGCTTGTAGGGTGTCCCACGCCCGAGTAAGTCATTTGAGGACGATGCTCCAGTACTGGCTGACTGACAAGTCTACCCTAAAGTAAAATCGCATTTCTGTAAAGATTCCCAGCGAAGCAAGGTACTGGTGTTCAGGAGACTGGAACGATTAGTGTGTGCATTGTTTACAACAAAATGAAGGACCAAGGCTCTTCTTGTCCTGCTGAACTCTGCACTTACCAAGCACTCACATAATTTATTTTTCGTAAAGTCCTGTGAAAATGCTTCATATTTTATTGGAATATTGTGGGGAAACAGATGTCACCAAAACAGAGCGCTTGCCCCTGAGAAATTTCTGAACCGCTCACTCTCATGGTCTGTGAGCGGGGCACAGAGCCAGCACCGAGTTTACTTTAGCCAATTTGATGAGGTTTATATAACAATCACTTATCAGACAAGAATACATTAACTGGATGTCTGTCCTACATTTCAACTGGATGTCTGTCCACCTATACCGTCACTGGTTGTCTGTCCATCTATCGTACCGGTACACACACCTCTCGCCAAAGGAAGAATCTTTTGGGTTCTAAAAAGAAAAGTGACTCCACTCCCTTTAGGCCTTAAGGCATCAACAATTTTATTTGTATATATATATATATATAAAAATCGCAAAGATCCTCCGCTAGCTCGCAACGCTGTCAGCCCTCGCTTCTGCCGCAAAGGAATCACGAACCACCTAATGTAGGCAATTTAGATGTTTATTGCAGTTTTCCTCAGATTACGCGTTTCGGGCACCACTTGCCCTTGATCACATATATATATATATAGCTGGAACGCTGTGAATAACAATAAAAGAATTCATTCTTACCCTGTCTGGCATGCCCACTCTCTCTCTCGTGTGTCGAGAGACTTGGAATTGATATATATATATATATTCACTGAAAAAAACAAAGGTTGCAGGGACGTTATAGCATGGGGTTGGATGCATGCGTGGGGGGGGGGGTTAGGTGCAGGGCCTGGCCGCAGGCAGGGGTTGTATCAACGTACGTTAATTACATATTACTTCACGTTAAAAAAAGAAATTCACAAAAAAAAAAAGTTCAAAGGGACATTATAGTTAGGTTGATGTTTTAACCACACAAAACCATAGCAATTCAGCACTTATAGTTATACTTATAGTTATACTTATTTTAAGAAACTATAACTCGTGGCCCTAAAGTTACTGAACTGCACTAGTTATAGTTTCTTCAGATAAGTATAACTATAACTGCTGAATTTCTATGGTTTTGTGTGGATAAAACATCAACCTAACTATGAAGTCCCTGTAACCTTTGTTTTTTTCTGTGAATTTCAATTTTTTTTTAACGTAAAGTATATATAATTATCATACGTTAATACAACCTCTGCCTTCGGCCAACCCCCGCGCATGTATCCAACCCCTTGCTGCATTCAGCCTTTGGCTGTGCGCAGTGGGGGTATAGTGTGTGAGGTTTTTTTTTGTATGGGCTTAGATCCGCGGGTTCCTGCGGATCCCCCAAAGATCCTCGATTCGTGCCCCCAAAGATTTTTGGGGGCGATTTCTTGCCCATGAGGGGTCCCTCCATATGTCCTATGGGGTCAGAATGCCTGTAACTTGACCCCTTATGTGTTTTGACACTTTATTTTTCCCTCCGTCAGACCAAGCGACAAACAAAATGGCGAACGCAACTTTCCTTTCAGGTTGTGGCCAGCCAATCAGGGTTTGCTTTGCCCCTGGATCCGCGGGTACCAGCGAATCCCCCACGTGGGTGGATCCGCATCCTTAAATATCGCTACATTTCTTTCTTTAATAACTCCCAAACTACTGAAAAGATTTACACCAAATTACAAAAGGTCACTTTCTGGACCAGGAACTACCTTTCTGCCAAATTTGGTGTAATTTCGTTCAGCGGTTCTGGCTGTAGACGTGCCTAAAAATTGCAAAATCCCCATAGACCTTGCATGGGGAAAAAGTATTTTGAGACCCCCCTTTTTCCTCAGCACCAGCTTGTCCAATCACCCCGAAACTTTCCGGACAACAGCTGAACTAACTTGTGTACTAGTTTTGAATATTTGGTGAAGATTCATCAAACGGCGCCAAAGTTATTAGCAAAGCAAAAACCACTTTGTCTATGGGAAAAGTTAGTCCTAACTAAAACTGCCTATCGCCCGTAGGATATATATATCATTGCACATAGGGTCCTTTCACCAAAAAAGTAGAACATTTCTATCGATGTAGGCATTGTGTATTTTTTCCTGGGACACAACTGTTCTAACCATTAGTAGGCGGATTGTCCTCAAAGAGGTAAAGTCGGAGACGTACTTTTCAAGTTGCTATGAAATTTCAGCCATTTCTTTTACATAGGATTGTTTTCCATTTCCCTTACCATTTTATGAAATGGGGTGTTCCCAGCACTTTTCTAGACTTCGTGCAGCCCAATGTGCAGCTAGGAGTGGCAAAAGTGTTGCAAATGTTTGTGAATACCTGGAAAGCCTAGGCCTTTTTGGGCTGTTCATACCATTTAAATCCGAGACTCCTCAGTAAACACCCACTTGTTGAACTACTATGTTGTTTATTTATCGATGTATTGTGCACAGTTTCCTCCCGTCAAGGGCATCTCCATGCTGACTATTGACAGTCCAAATATAGCAACCCGCGCGGAGCACTGAAGGAAATGATTAACGGAAGAGAAACGAATCTCTGCAGAACTGTGCGTGGTTTTCAATTCAATGGATTAAATGTAGGAGATCATTCCAAATTGAGGACCCCAAAACCCAGAAATCTATAGCCCCATTGCTTGTAATCTTGAAACAGGAGCTCTTAAACATCATGCCCAGCATGCTTGGTCTGATGTCCTTGATTTGCACATGGGGAATCACCAGACTGGCCAGAAAACAGAGCTGATTTTAAGGTACTGGGGTGGACTGTACACAGCGCCTTGAAGTGGAGCCTTCGAGTCACATGGAGCCAATGCAAAGATCTATGTGCCTTGGAGACATGGCCCTTCTTCCACAGCTTGCATATCAATCCAGCTGCCTTGCTAGGTGTCAGGTCTCACTACTCTGGAAAAACATGCAGTGCTTAATTTGAGATGGTGATTGCAGGTAGGACCCACTGGCACTTACTTTTCGCGACCTGCACTTACTTTTCTTATCAAACTTTCACCCAAAGCAAAAGAGAGAAAATTACACATGGTGAAAGGTGGAGGAAGAGAAATACAGAAAAACACTGATAAAGGAAGAAAGGAGGGATGAAAAGGAACCTGAAACAGTGAGATCGAGAGGCCGGGTGTGCCTTGTGGTGGTTTAAAAAGGTATGAGATTGAATCAAGACTATCCAGCCTTGGTAATCTGCACCCCAATTTTCGTAGGAATGGCAGTGGGCTTGGAATCTTGGAATGTAGCGGCATAATCAGCAAGATGGGGGACGATCAATGGGCTAAAACCTAAAATGCAATATAATTTCCTTTCAGGAAACATGGGCAATAGATGCGTTATTTGTTAATGGTTATCGCTCATTTCAAACCAGGGCTGTACCATCATTGTTAGGGAGGGCAAAGGGGGGCCTTTTAACCTGATTCCAAATACGTTGCCCCTGAAAGTAAAGAAGTTTATTGATAAGTCCCAGTTCTTTCACATCCTCATCCTGGAGCAGCCTATTCATGGCACATGGCTTTTGATTAATTTTTACAATAACCATTTTGGCCCTAATATGCCCCTGGCTGCAGATGACGTAAATAGGGAACTGGAAGACATATTACCGAGGTTAAGGGAACCTGCACAAGTTATATGCGTGGGAGATTTTAATGTTCATCCCTGTAATTATAACTTAGAGAAAGTATGTGGCGTGGTGGACCTTATGGGCAACCCGATTTTCCATTTTCCCCACTGTCCCTATGGTAATGGACTTAATCAAATACTGTCAGCCAGGAATCTGGCGATTGTGAACACACAATCTTCCCCTACGGACACCCTTCCTAATACCTTCCGACGCTCCAACCAGGAAACCACCATTGATTTTATTTTGGTGTCAAATCCTTACAATGAAACCTGCTCCATTGCTGATACCCAATTTACTCCCTTTAGCGATCATGCCATTTTAACTTGCGAGTTTCGTTCTGTTCTGGGAGAGGGGCCCATCGAACAGGTTGCTGATCCACCACTCTTGTCCAGAAGGAATGGTTATCAGCTGAAGTGGGCTCAGATTGAGAGTTCTATACTTCTCCCTGAATTGGTGAGCAAATCTCTTGGTAGCATTGAAATCTGCCTGGACTCGAATATCTCCCCCCGGGAAATGCTGTTTGGGTTTACTAAAATCTTAGAAAATCTAAGTAGTGCGTTAACACGCTACAAATCTAAAAAATCAAAGGGCTGGTTCGACACTGTGTGCTCAAAACTAAGAAAGGCCCTGGCAATAGCCCTTAAGACTCAACCCAGAGACACCATATTAATTGCATCGCTCCGTAGGGAGTTCAAAAAGGCAAGAAAGCTCAGGGAAAGGTCACTAAGGGAGGAGATGTGGGTTAGATTAAAGGAGACCTCACAATCTGGCAATACCAAAGAGTTTTGGGATATAATTAATGCCCCTCACTTTAAGACGCAAATAGATCCCTCATTAGAGTCTCATGTAGGCGAAGAGGATTGGGTGGCACATTACTCAAATATTTTCTCCCTCCCTCACTTTGCCCTCCCTCCACAATTCACCAGACCCCAAAACTCAGGAAAAACTAGTGTTCTCCCTTTCAGAGGTAAAGTGTGGCTTAGAGGCATGCAGCGTGGCAAAAGCGCCGGGCCCAGATGGGGTTCCTATAGATTTCTTTAAGGAGGATCAGGAGCTCTGGGTCCCGGTGCTGACAAATGTTTTTAATAAGATTGTACAAGCAGGCCCTTTACCTTCATGGAGGACGAGCGTTATAGTCCCCATTCACAAAAAGGGAGACAAGGGGAATCCGAAAAACTATAGACCAATATCTTTGATAGACACAACAGCCAAATTAATGGGTCGCCTCTTACTGTCTAGATTGGAACTATGGGCCCCGAGATAGGAATCTTTTAATGCAGACCCAATACGGATTCCAACAAGGGAAGGGCACTGTTGACCAGTGCCTGAACCTCTCCCTTATTGTAGACAAATATGCCAGAGCCAAGGGTGGGAAGATATATCTTGCCTTTATGGACTAATCCACAGCCTTTGACTGTGTGTCCCACCCAAAGCTCTGGAATATTATGGCGGAGATGGGAATAGAACAGCCCCTAATTAATTTCATCTGGCAGATGTATACTCACGCCTCTGCAACTGTGCGGTTTGGGAGGAATGGGGAACGATCCCGCCCTTTAACATCTTAAGAGAGGTAAGGCAAGGCTGCGTCCTCGCACCGTTTCTTTTTTCAATTTATACAAATGGTGTAGAGGAAGCGCTGATGGGTGAAAATGTGGACGTCCCCATCTTTGACTCCCAACGCATTCCTATGTTGGCTTACGCTGATGATGCCGTACTGCTTTCCAGAACGGGTTTGGGCCTCCAACGCCTTATCACAGCGTACGCGGCCTTCATGAACACCCTAGACCTGAAAGTCAATCAGGCTAAGTCCTTCATATTAATCGCTGGGGCAGGGGAAAAAACAAAAAAACCCTTACTTCTGCATGGACTCTTCAAAAACTGAGGTGGTGAACACGTTCACCTACCTGGGAGTTCTGTTCGATAACAATCTTTCTTGGACACATTTGGTGGTTGGCAGGGGTTTGGTCATGGATAGGAGTCTGGCGGCACTAAAATCATTTTACGGGAGGCTAGGCTCTTGACCCTATAAAAAAGATCTATCACACTAAGACAGTATCAGCTGTGACCTATGGGGCAGGGGTATGGGGGATGGTCCCCGTAGACACTCTCCAGTCAATCGAAAACACATTTTTTAAATCATTGACCTCCCTCCCGCAATCTTACTCAAATTATGTTACCCATTTGGAATTGGGTCTCCCATATATTACGGACTCAATTCGTATGGCTCCACTTCTGCTGTGGCTCTCAATTTGGCGTAGGGATTCGATCCCCTTGAACAAAAGGATTATCAGTGATTTGCTAAATTTGGAATACCACAGCAAGAGTAGATGTTTAAATTATGTCGAACGGGAATTTAATGCTTTAGGTCTGTTACATCTCTTTAATGATCCCGACTCGTGTAAGAAATTTTCCAGGCATAGATTGGTCGAGACTTTTAAGATGAGGGCCCAATACGATCGTAGAGAGAGGAACTAATGAGCACAGATGGTTCGGATGTATCAACTGACCCCACCACTGGCAGATAACGAGTTCTCCTATTTAGCTGAGGTTTCGTTCTCAGCCCATCAGTTCATTTTGATGAGATTTCGTCTGAACCTGATTCCTCTGATGTTGGGGTATCCGGCCAGAAGTTTTAAACATTCGGATCTGTCTTGGTGCCCTTGTGACTCTAAGTCACCTCAAAATGACCTACATTTGGTATTCTTTTGTAGTTTGTATGCCCGGGAAAGAAAGAAATTCATTATTCCTATCTTAAAGAGGACCCACTTTTGTTCATGTCGGGTAGCACTTTATTATCTGAAATCATTACCGAACCTGATGGCTTGTTTCGCCGTGGCATCCTTCCTGTGGGCATGCATGAGGAAGAGGAACTATGTGGCTCAAGAATGAAGTTTGGGGTCCCTTTTATTCTTTATGGTTTCCAAATCTTTTTATTAACTTTTAACCTAATGCACTTTGTATGAATTTGAGCACGTAGTAATGGGGGCCTATATCCATGAATTTAATAAGGGTTGTCTTGGCACGATCTGAAGTCTGTTTTTATGTGATTTTACTTAGTGGTTTTTATGCATTTGTATGTACTTTTATGATCTTCTGTAGAAATATCGAATAAAGTTTTATGATGATGATGGCAGTGGGCTTCAAAACAAAAGTTTGGGCCCCACCACTTCTTATTTTACAAATTAAAGACTGAAAACAGGCACACGTGGATTATTTCTTTTCTGATGTAAATTACATCTGTGAAGATAAAAATCCACAGACCCAGTCTTAGGGAATTATGTTCTTTCTTTTCCGTGTGTAGGTTACACGTTTTCGGCACATGAGTTACACTTATAAGCAGAAAAGGTTTTGTGAATAGCAGGTGGTAAATGGCAGAAAGGGGGAGTGCTGTGGGTCAGGGGAAAGGAGAAAGGGATGTGGGGTGGGGGAGCAGGGCACAGAAAGGCAGAGCAATGCCACAGGAGCATTATTTAACCCTATTGTGCAAGAAGCATGCTGTCCAGGGCCTGCTGCCCTTCTGCCTGCAGGCCCGCCTCAGAGTCAGCGGGTGTGGATTCGCACATGGTGGAACCGGGTCTAGTGTTTCTGTACTAGGATTACTGGGTCCAGTGTTTACATACCCAATAACCCAGGGTCAGAAACCCCGTCCCGCGTGTAGTCACCTGGAGATGTAACTGCTCTGGGCAGCTTGTTATGAGAACCTAAGTAGAGTATCAGCATTACTCCTGCTGTAAAAATCCTTTGTTGCAAGCACTAGAATTGCTATCTCCATAAGCGCTACACATAAAGACATTTAGAACTAAAAAAGTAAGACTTCTATCCTGATGCAGAAGATAGCTGTAAAAAGGGGAATCTATCCAAAACTGGCAGATTTCCATCTGCTCCTCCGGCTAACTATGTGCCCTATTTACTCCATCCTAGGGGACAAAAACTCCACCAGTGAAGAATCCTCCAGAGATGCTACTGTCTCCCCATGGTTCTGAGTTAACTCTACCAGTCATGGTGGCTGATCAGCCAGCCATTCTAGGGTAACTGGTCCACCACCATGTCTACCAGGGTTAATGTCGTGGAAGGCCATCAAGGAAGTGTGGTAGCGGACTTCCAAGGAAAGGTGGGTACTGTGTACCCCACATGCTGTGATCTCCAAAAGGCTGTAGGTACTTTCTATGTACCCCCTCTTTGAGGTACTACCTTTACAATGCCCATGTGCTGCAAATCCCACTACCAGTGATAGGCAGTGGTGGATGTACTGTCAGAGTTTTCTTCCGAAGGAGGCTCCTTCCATGGTGGATGCCGCCACTCAGGTGGAGAAACCTCCAATGTCTGATGAACACTCTAGCTATGGCAATTATTTTTGTAGTTTCGGCCAGATGGGCTGATGGATATTCTGCCATCCAAACTTTAAAGCATATTAATTATATATATATATATATATATATATATATATATATATATATATATATATATATATATATATATATATATATATATATATATATATATATATAAATATATATATATAATATAATACCACTATTTATAGAATTGTATGTAAAGCTTTTGATCCATTGCTAGCAAGTCGAAAAAAAAGATTTCCATACATGATCGGATCTATTTACTACACAAGTATGGTAAATAACTTTTCCTCATTTCTAACTATACAAATTGTTGGAAATCAGTGATGAGTGAACGAGTGTTTGATTTCAGGTGGAGTCAGCTAATCCTATGACACCCGCGGAAGGACATGGGGATTATAAAAGTCTTCAATTCTCTCTTCCCATGGACTTTGTGCCAAACGTTTGGAGTTTTACCAAAATGGAACTAAATATTCTGGACATTTCTTGAACAGTTGAACAGCGTGGCTTTCATTATTTGTGTTCTTAATTATATTGTCTTTTTAACTGCAGCGCACTGTTCGGAAATCACCTGCCACTCCTGTCATCGGGAAGGGTGTTCTGAGATACCACATATCACCTGCCACTAATATTGCAGCTGGAACCATTCCCTACGCCCTTTTTCTAGAATCTGAAGGCCCTGAGAAAAAGACCGCAGTTGGGGCTTGTCCATTATGGCTTGTGGGGTTCAACGTCCCCTTTTCAGAAGCCAATACTGAGTCCTGAGAAACGGAAGTGATCATTGTCTTTAACCTCAATGCATCCGGTCAGGCCTGGTGTGGCGGGAAAAAGTTTCGGAGACTAACGATGACGCAGCACTGTTTGTACTGTATTGTGCGACTCCGACAATTGCTGTTGCAGCACCTTGTCATGCAGTGGGAAATGTGGTCTAACGGCTAGGGCGGTCAACCTCAAATCTGGGGAACTGGGTTGAGTCTCGGCAATGACGCTCAACATCCTGTGATTCTGGGCAAATCACTTAATCTCCCCGTGCCTAACCAAAAAAAAAAATGAATGTGTCCTTGTGTAACGCAACTGTCAAGTTCACGCTATATATTTTTAAAAAACTCCAAAAGGGAACTAGGCTGTGGTCAATGGGGGCACCAGGAAAAACAGGGGTTAGAGCCAAGACAGGCCCATATTTTTTTGTTTTTTGTAATCCTTAGCATCGTCATGCAACCCCTTGCCTAAAGGCCTTTCACTGCCTTCTGTTGACACCACAAATAGAGGTGGGTCTTTCGAAACCTAAGGAGAGGGTCCATCTATCTACCTTAAGGAGGAATCCCGATATTGCCCTGCCATGAAACTAAGATCAAAATGATATACAGTGATCGAGCAAAAGATATAGGAAATACAGAGGAAGGCTGTTATGGAACAGGCTGGACCAGTGAGACCGGTACATATCGATCACATGTTCAATTTGCTTTTGAGTTACATTTCTTTGGTCTGTGTGTGTGTGAATAAGTGACATTCTACTGCCAAATGTGTGACACTTTGAGTGGCACTTCCTCATGAGTAAATCAAAGCAACGATTAGTATTTGTGTGCCTGTGAGTTTTCTTTTATTGTGTCAAAAAATATGATATAACTCAATAATCAGTATACCCCTATAACAAGTCAGATCTGCTGGCATTGCCAATGCTTACTAGCAGTATCATATGAGTGAATAATAAAAATGTTTTTTGTGAATAAGAATTTAAAATGTTTCCATTCTGAAAATATTAGACTGTGAATTAAATGTTACTAAGGTCAGTAGAAAGGGAGTAGTCTTCTGAGTGCTTTACCCAGTCAATCAGTCACGTTCTCCAATTCTTACTGTTCTCCTGCAGTTTCTCATTCTTTTAGCCACCATGGAAGGTGACTATAAGCTGCTGAGGCAATCAAGACCATGTGAGGTGACTCATGAAAATGAGAATGTGAAAATATATTACCTTTAGGGGTGTATGACAATAAAGTAGGAAGCAGAACACAAATCTACAACAATTAACCCATACAAAGGTTGCTGTTTTATATGATAGAATGTGTGAGAAATTGGGTTGTTGGTTGACTGGGGTGAGAGACCTGGTCAAGCAACAGCCACAATCCTTGGCAGAGTGAACCACATAAAGCCACTAAATTAACCTGTGCTTAACCCTGGCTAACTTGCCATAAATGGTAATCAGGCTAAATTTAGAGGTAATGTGTAAAGTATTTATGCATATAATCAACAGGAACTAGCCTGAACAAGCATAGAGATTGTGTGTTTGTACAGAGGGAAGAAATATTATTTCTTATGAAAGCCCTCACCCACCAAACCTAGTTGGTGGCATGCTTCATCATCGGGCTCCACCGAATGTGCAGTGGGGCAAGGCTGCAGGCAGTGTCCGAAGAGGGAGCGTCGTCATTGGGGAGCCTTGGCTCAAACCCAAGGTGAAGATTTCTACATCCAGTCTTCGTCTCTTTTTTGGAAGTTGAAAATCTCCAGCAGAATGAGGCAGGAGGCTGTAGCCAAAGACAGTTCCAGGGGCTCAGACACCCCTTTGGCGAAGGACCGTTGAACAGGATTTGCTGCTGCGGGCAAAAATGTATCGGGAGCATCCACAAAGTCAGGCTGACCAGTGATGCATCATGGGCAGGTCGACGAGCAAGTTGGTCCCGGTCTTCCCTTGATTCTCAGAGCAGTTTTTGGGCAAATTTTTTCGAACTCCTCAATTTTGGATTTTGGCTATCTGGGCACATTTAACACCACAACCAAGGGTTCAGGACTGGTGGGACACCACTTTGGGGTCAGGATTCACCCAGGCGGGGTCCAGGTGCAGGTTCAAAATGGTGGGGGCCTTTTATGTCCATGTGGCTCTGAAAAGGAGGCCAGCTAACTAGCCCTTGGAGGAACTCTTGTAGTCCTAGGTTCAGGTGTAGATGCAGGGCTCAAACAGCAGGGCTGCCCTCTGAGGGTTCAAGACAGGCTCCAGGCAGCAAAGCAGTCCTTCCAGGTACAGCAAAGCATTCTTGCAGAGTACGCAACAGGTTGTGTCCTCTGCAAGAATGCTTTGCAGCAGGCAGTCCTCTGAGAGTCCTTCTACAGGTCCAGAAAGTGAACTGAACAGTGAGTCTGAGGGCCCTACTTTTATAACTGGTGTCTCATTGAAGATAGGAGAAGTTTCTACAGGTTTCTCTTTGAAGTGCTTGGACTATCCTGACTCCCCTGGCTCCAAGCTGACTACAGTGACAATGTGACGGTGATAAGTCCTTTTTGTTAAGGCTGAGCACAGCCTATTCAGTTGCTAGTGGGCCTGTGCCCAGCTCCCCCCATTCTGCCAGCAGATGGACCATTCAGGCACACCTAATCCCTCCATTGTGTGACTGTGAGGAATTAACAAAGTCTGTCAGTTACACCCAGTCATGTGGCCTAAGACAGGCTGCAGGCACCAAAACGCTATGGGCAGGAAAATACCTACTTCCTAACAGAGACATTTTCAAAATTGTAATGTAAAATCAGACTTTACCATTAGTTAGGATTTAGCATTACAATTTCATAAATACCAAACATGAAATGCTTATCCGTCCTCAATCAAAGGTTAGCACTTATCAAATGTGATAAGGTAACCGAGTGTTATCCTATGGGACAGATAGGCCTCACGTAGGGAAAAACTAATTTAGGAGTTTTTCATTACTAGGACATGTAAAACTTCAACGCACATGTCCACCCTTCAATTGTAAGGCACCCTGCCCTATGGGCTGCCTATAGCCTACCTTCGGGGTGACTAATATGCAATAAAAGGATAGTCTAAGGATTGGCTGTTTAAAATTGCATTCAGGCTGCAATGGCAGACCTGGGACGAGTTTTAAGGTGCTACTTAAGTGGGTGGCACAATAAGTGAGGCAGGCCAGTATTAGCATTTAATTTACATGCCCCAGGTATATGGTATACCACCCTACAAGGAATTTATAAGTAAAATAAATATGCCAATCAGGCGAAAACCAATTTTACCATGTTTAGGTTGGAGAGCAAAAGCACTTTAGCGCTGGTTAGCAATGGAGTGCACAGAGTCCTATGGCCAACAAAAATGAATTCAGGAACAAAAGTGGAGGTTAAAGGTAAAATGCTAGGGGACGAGCCTGCAGCGAAGGCCAGGTCCAACAGAATCGCAGTAGAGTTTTGTACTACAGGAAAGTTTGGCAGTACAGCGGCAATTATATCATGTAAAGTTTGCATAAAATGGCAGGTTTATTTACTAGGCTTCTTGATGGGTAAAACAGATGTATTGCAGATGCTTATGATAGGTACCAAAACCACTCGCTTCAGCAGTGCAGCAATAAGCGGGTGGATCCCTGCCGCCTTAGAAGGTTGCAGCTAATACGGTAAGTGCAGAAGGTTTTTTAAGTGGACTTGCTCTGATTTTTCAAGGTTCAGCAGTTAGCAAACAACCAACATCATTAGCAGGCGCGCAACGCCCATTGGGCTCAAAGGGCTTCAGCCCCCCCCCCCGTCGTGTGTTGCAGCCCTGGATGAGACAGCTTCCCGGGCACACACACAGCCACACCCGAGTACTTCACAGGTCTTTAAAAGACCATTTGCTTGTTAATGAGGCTTTGTTGTTTTCCACCCCTTCTTAGAGCCCCTGCAGCTACACTCTGCCTATTGCTTGAAAAATCAGCTCCCCCCGAAATTGTTTCTTAGCCCCCCCTAAATTTGGCTCTAGTTGCGCCTCTGATCATTAGCATATTTGTCTCATAAAGTGGAGGCATTTGGTTAAGCACATTTATTGAGATGAAGCCTTTACAGAATCATCAGTTTCATATGAATCATTATTTTCACACAGAACCATCAGAACATTTTCATTTTTAATAGGAGCATTCAAGTAAACACTTTCACTAGTGTAGAATACGGTACCATTTATTTTAAATACATGATTCCTCCCTAGGAGGTTTGCAGGTGAGGCATGGCTCAAGAGAAAGGTGCCAGTAATTGAACCCAAAGAGATAGACACAGCATCTGAAATGTAGTGAAGAGCACGTATGAATGACAACTGCCTCAATTGTTTTGCCTTAGAGAAGTTGTGAGAGAAATTCAGAAGTTTTCAAAGCAGATCTGCTAGATTGTGCTAAGACACAAGGTGGGTTTTTGTTTAATGACACAAAGTACATTCGGCCTCTTTTGATCCACAGGGATTAAAGCACTCACAGAGTCTTGCAAGAGTCCAATGGCCGTCAGCATCTATGCTTGTGACGGTAGCTGATCATGTAGTGCAAGTGAAGTGCTAGTGCCAATGGGTACAGGTGCCCATGGGTGGAATGAGGCGTTTGTGAGTTCCACTCCTTGCCAATGCGGCCACATTTGCTAGAATAAAAATACCAGACATTTATTTATTTTAGGTCTTGCTCTTCCCATACTGATTGACGACAACTGCATCCCGCAGTTCTATCTTAGTCCTCAATAACTTCCACACTGATAACTTGTGAGAGAGAATTGTGTCTTTGGGCACATGTGTGCTATGACAGTTGACAGCACAAAATGTGTCTGCGCTGTGGAAAATTGTCTGAAGGCTGAGGCTAAACCTGTGTGTGTCGACTCAACTGTTCGTTCATTGAAAAAAAAAAAATCTGGTCACTTATGAGATGAGATACTTCGGATCGAATCAAGACTCGCCTCTTGGTAGATTACTTAGAAGGTTCAAAACACAGCAAGTGAATATTAATAAGATGGGCTAACAGTCAGTCGAAAGTACCATCAAACCCAGACACAGACTTGAACAGTCAGTCGGTGTGGAGGAGGACAAATTAATACTGGGCTCTGTATTTAAAAAAATACTGTCACCCACGTTGGATATGAAATTTCTAGTGGGGCCGGGACAGTACCTGTTATGGTCTGGCGGGCGACTGTAACCTGGCCTCAGTGTAGGCCATGTGCTACTGCACAGATTGTAAAGCGAAACCCAATATCACACGAGACACAGGTAGCTGAATGAATTGGTAAAAGAACCACAAGGTCTCGCCTCACTTCTATTTATTAGCTGACCCTTGCACGTGACGGTCAGAACCATGACCTTGTCTTTGCTAAGGGGTTTTCATGTTAACACCCCTCCTACTTGTAACATAATTGGGCCACCCAAAGGGCCCAACATAACATTTCTCCTTCACCTTGTCAAAACAAACCACAGCAACACAGAACTCACGGAACGTGTAAGGAAAAACAATACCAAGAAACAAAATGGAAAAACATGAGTTCAAACCATGACATCACAGTTCCACCATCTGAACTCAGATCGCGGTGCAAGTCAGCTACGAGTCTGGCAAACTCAGTTCAGCACATAAACCTGGAATCGTTTGGAACCAACTGGGTGTGGTCTGAGATGGTACCTAGCCATCCCCTTTTGGCTAATCACTGGGGTGTTCTCACGCGGTTCTACCTGTTGCCGTATGTCTCCTCCACAGGCACCCTCATCTACATTAACTCCAGTATTATTCTCCTGATGGGTAGGTGATCGGCGTACCAGATTCTGCAAATTGGAGTCAGTCGACAGTTCAGTGCAAATTCCAGTACGACTTCCCATGGAATTCAAAACATGTCCTCCACACTACCATTGTCTCCTACCTGAAACGGCGAATGATCTACACCCGCTGCAGGACCCAGTGGCAGGTACAGTTTGAAGAAAACCACATTCCTGGTAACCACCCCATCCTCTCTTCGGGCTGTGATCATCGTTCCATGTACTGCACTGACCTTCCACGGGTCAACCTTAAACGGCAAACGGAACTCTCTCCCAGAGTGTGGATCTCAGACAAGCACCAGGTCACCCACACACAGGTTCCTCGGCCTTGCCTTTGGCTTCATAAAAGCTACAAAAGGATGCCCATAGAGATATATGTAGAAATGGCGGCACCCCCAATAGCGATGGTCCCCTACTCAGTTTGAGATTAGTGATGCTGTGTGTCTGTCAAAGCTCTACTAGCATAGGCGATGGGGACAGATTCACCGTTATCCTGTTTTTGTGACAGTGCTGCACGAGGCCAGTAGGGCATCCACTGACAGTTCCGACTAATGACGAGGATCAAAGTAAGCAAAAGTCGTGGGTTCCGAAAGGACCTGTTTCGTTGCTTGAAAAGACTTTTCTTGGTCGACGCCCCAGGTCCAGACAGTATTTGCCTTTGACAACTTCCTGAGCAGGCCAGTGAGGGTGGTAAGATTCTGACGATGAAGAGTGAGCCCATTCTCCAACAGCTGATGGAACGTGCTCTCAGTCTCTCGAGGTGTTCTTCTAGCATGGGGGTGTGCACTAAAATGGAATCGCTGCCATTGATAACACCAGGCAGTCCTGCTGACACCCCCTGAGGTGTCCTGAAACACCTCAGCAGCACTGACCATCCTAAATCTGAGGCAGTTCTAACTCCTCAAACCAACAAGTGTGGAGAAAGTTGTGATAGCTCTGAACTCAGGTGCCAGCATGAGCTAATGATATCCAGCCTTCAGGCCCATTCTAGAGAACTACTTTGATCCAGTGACCTCTGCAACGATATCATTGACAGTAGGTGTAATATGCCTCTCACGTCTGATTGCAATGTTGGACAGGCACATATCTAGGCAAATTCTGACTGAAACGGGTTGTTTGGGTTTCTGGGCCACAACAATTGGGGACATTCCTGGGGTGGGGCCATCGACTTATCGATAAGGTCAGCTTGTTCCAGTTTCTGTCGTTTTTCCTCCACCTTGAAGCGGAGGTGGAAGACCAGTTGGCGATGTCTCAGAGCTACGGGCTGGATTGTCTTATCAGTGTGAAGGTGTAGCGTAAGACTCTTGAGGCAGCCAATGCCCTCAAACAGTGGTCTAAACTCATCCAGCAAAGCTTCAACATTGGAGGAGTGTACACTAAATGCGGAGGACACTAGTTGAAGACATTCTGCTGTGTGGTTGCTGATCAGCATTTCCAAGCCCTCTTTTGTGACATAGACTTTGGCTTGGGTGGTATGGGTTCCATGGGTCACCAACCAGTGGAAGGGCGACCTTGAGCTAAAAGCATGCACCTGCGTCGACATGGGACAGAGTACGGGTTGCTGCGGAAGAGTCTAAAGGGCAGTTTGCATCAGGATGTTTATGGAAGCCCCCGTATCAATCAGAGCTGGAATCTGGTGACAAGCGATGGTGGCCACGCAGCGAGGTGCACATCATCTGCAATGCTACTCCGGTTGCATTGCATGTATAACGTGCACTGCACCCTCTATGTCATCATCATCTATATCCCTTGCCGGGTCACAGGGATTTCCATGGCATTGCCTGATTTGAACTTTTGCACTTTCCGGGATGCACTGGATCGAAAGACTTTGGAAAAACCATTCACTTTATTGCAGGCAGAACACCTCTTATCCTGTGCTGGACAATCACCTTGGTGGGGGTAGAGGCCACAAGACCAGTGACACAATTTGGGAGTGGACATTGGCTTGGGACGAACCTTCTTCCTGTCCAGGCCAGCTTTTGCAACCACGTTGACTGGGTCAGTTTTGATGGGCCGCCTCCATATGTGCAGCAAGTTTTTTCTAGAATTCTTAGGAACAACCCTGAATAAATTTGACCCTGATCTCGTAGTCTGTATCAGACAGAGTGCATGTGCTGGCCAAATCCTTTAGATGAGCGTAAAACAAGTTCACCGACTCTTCCGGGTGTTGCCGAGCATGGCATAGGAGAAACCATTCATAATCCGGCTTTGAGAGCAATTGAAAATGGTTAGTTAGGGCTTGTGTCAAAGTGCTGTATGTGAACAGTGGGCCAGGTTCCACAGTTGTTCTTGCAATCTTGTGAATGGCAGCACCCGCCAAATATAACAGCATGGGGGGCTTTCTGTCATTGTCCAGAGCCATTGCAGCCAGGTAAATTTCCAGACGATCCACCCACGCCTTCCACTTTGTGTCCTGTGAGGATGGAGCTCCCTCAACCACAAACGGCTCCAACACCAGAACTAACGCCATGGGGGGCTCCTCATGCAACTTACCGCTACCACCAAAGAAGGCAGAACCACAGAGGAGAAGGGGTCAGCACAGCAACAGACCTACTCGCAGTGTTGTTTCCAGTGGTGTAGGCAAGTCCAAACCAATGACGCAGCAAGTCAAAAGTCTGCACCCTCCAAGGGCAGGAGGAGAAACAGTAGAAACAGAGCAGAAACAAATGCACCCTCCAGTGAAGTGGCTGGAGAAACCAAGCACTGTGGACATAGCAGGGCCTCCCTCAGTGCGCAGTAGGAGCAGGAGACAAAACTCACATACCAGAAGGCAGCACCCCAGGCCTTCCAGCAAACTCAATAGCAGTTGATGATGGCGCCAACCACAGGTTCCCAGCTGAGGCATAGCGTGGCAGGCAAAATCCCCCAGGGCTGGTTGTAGTGGGCATGGTCACTGTAGAGTTGCGGGCCCTAGGCCCACATGCTACTAAAATGATGGCTGCAGAGACAGGGAAGATGCTTGGTAAACTGGCCAGAAGCACGTGCACTCGGGCCCTTTTATTAGCAGACTTATGCCACTCATGATGCATGTGTTGGATGGGTGTGGGGTGTGAGTGTGGCCAGCCCTCGAGGGAGTGGCTGGTAAAACAAGTGACTGCTGAGACACTAGAACGTGTCCAGCAGGATACTACATTCCTCCCAAACTTTATTCAAAACAAGTCCAACCAATGGAAACACAACCATGCACACAAGACATCGCTTAATCTCTGAGTCTCGAGAGGCAGTCCTCAGGGCAATGGTGGACACGTACAGCTTGGAGCTTATGGGCATCTCGGCACATGTCCATAAGTTAACCAGCTGCTACTGGGCACGAACAATGTGTCGATGGAGTCTGGATTCTTTGGCAGCCTGTCCTTCGGATCCATGTCCCCTTACACACTGTTGGATTGACCTGTGTGCGCTTGCGGTGATGTTTTTGGTGTCAAGACAACTCAAACACGGTGCATCAGAAGCATCGGTGGAGTCCCGCTACAGAGCCTTCTCTTGGGGGCACCTGGGCACTATGATGACCAATCTGCCAGGACTGGGATGGCGTTGACGATGCTTAGGAAGTTATCCTCGAAAGCCCCGGTGCCTCCCGGTACCCTGTCGGTGGAGCCCCTTCGAGACCATTTCTCGTACCAGGATCCCTTGGTGCAGGAATGTCCTTGAGGCCCTTCTGCGGGGCTGCCAAGGTACCACGTGGACTGTGCAGGGCTGCTTGTGGGCCGCCTGGGCCAGAGCACAGCAACGGGCTCTTGCTGGTCCTCCTTGGTACGAAGGGGGGTAGTAGAGTCGGCAGGGCTGATCCATGCTCCCCTCACCTGCCGACCTTGAGGTTGCTTCAGTGTTGCCGCAGCCTCTTTGGCCACGTGATCATTTGAGAAGCGCACCTTGGGCCGGTCACAACAGGGGGTGGCAGTGGGGGCATGAACATGCGGGCAGCTGGAGAGACCTTACTGCTGGACACCAAAGTGCTTGCTGGGTTCTCTTCTTCCTGCCCTGACGTCCCTTAGTCGTGCTGGCAGTAGTTGCTGGGGTGCCTTAGACTGAGCCTACGCTTCCCCCGACCAGGAACTGCGAGGGCGGCAGCCTTCCTACACACGTGGCCGGACCCCTCATCACCTTTGTAGAGTTGCGGGCCCTAAGCCCACATGCTATTAAAATGATGGACGCAGACACAGGGAGTATGCTTGGTAAACTGGCCATGAGCACGTTCACTAAGGCCCTTTTATTAGCAGGCCCACACCACTCGTGATGCCTGTGTTGGATGGGTGTGAGTGTGGCTAGCCCTCGGAGTGGCTGGTAAAACAAGTGCCTGCTGAGACACTAGAACTTGTGCAGCAGGACACTATAGCCACGTTGCAGATGGGGCCAGGCACCATGCGGTGTACTTCGCAGACTGAGCAGAGGTGAGCAGGGCCAAATGTCTCCGGGATCAATGTGTGGTGCACGACCTCCTCAGGGCCATTAGCCGACCCACAGCAGAGAGTGCAGACACGCACACTAGCACCCATGAATCCACCCAGTGGGATGCGGGGCTCCAGAGCAGACCTGGAAAGCACGGGGCCAACCTCCGACTCGTCCGGAGGCCGAGCGCGAGACTCCGGTGTCGAGATGGCACAGCGCTGGCAGAGGACGCCAGGGGCTGCGCCTTACATGAGGCCACCGACACGGCCGGGAGGCAGAGCGTGCAGCCAAAACTCACCAGGCAGAGTGGCCGCGGGCTAAGTGCTCCCCTCGTTGCCAATTTGTTGTGGCCTGATGGACCTCTGTCACGTGGTCTCAGCGTAGGCCATGAGCTGCTGCGTAGATTGCAAAGCGAAACCCAATAAGACAAGGGACAAAGACTGGTCAATTGGTAAAAGAACCACAAGGTTTCGCCTCATTCGATTTATTAGCTGACCCCCGCACGTGACGGTCGAACCACGACCTTGTCTGTGCTAAGGGGTATATATGGTAACACCCCTCTAAAATTTAACAAGATGGGACCACCCAAAGGTTCCAGCGTAACAGTACCTACCGGTCAGGTGGCACCCCTAGTTCTTGCCCTTTTTCATAACTCCTCAGCAGAACACGGGAGGCTGCTGATGGGGTAAGGGATAGAGAATCGATTTAATTTATATCATCATCAGCGGTCAGGGGGAGCGTGATGTCACCCCAGCATTCATAGGTTTGAAGCCGGGCGATAAAAGCGGCTCTTGAGTTTAAACTTGCCAGCTGTAAAATGAACAGCTCCTCACATCTCTCTGAGAGGCGGAACGGAAGCCGGTTACATCTTGTTCTGTGGCCGGGCTTTCCTCCAGCTGTCACAGAGACTGTTCTGAATTCCTCTCAGGTCAGCGGCTGCCTTCTGGATGTTCTGCAGGGCAGGGAGTTAATGGATTTTCCAGGTAACGCTCAAACCAAAGTGTTTATCCACAGAAATCTTTTGCAATAAATTGAGACCTCGGCAAAATGTCGAGTGTTGATAGAAATTGGTTGTGCCACTCTGTTAGATATTTGTTTTGTGAAAACAGATTGTTTATTTTGGCAAATTCAGTATTATTTAGGCACATTCATTATTATTCACAAAATATAGGTAGCCTGCTTATGTTTGATCAAAATTTAAATTAACTTTAATAGCTTGATTCTTATATAGCGCTTCATGCTGCACTTCGTCAGTTTGCTACTATCCAGATTAATGGTGGTCAATGTACCAGCCTCAGTGGGATGAAAGGCTGAATTGACCGTGACGATTTTAAAACTCGAAACATGTAGCTTACGAGATGTCAGCCACTGGCGCCTCGGGTGGGGGCAAAATGGGACCTGTATCAGCTTGATTTCTCCTGTCCCCACCACCATAACTATGGAATGTCTGTCCTTGCTGGATAGCAACTCGGTAAAAAGAAACGAAAACCTTCACATAAACATCAATGTGTCTAAATGCATATCAATGCAAAGCAGTGTCTATCTATCTATCTATCTATCTATCTATCTATCTATCTATCTATCTATCTACACACAAACGCACACACATGCTTTTTATGCGAGCCCTTTGTCAGTGGCAATTTCACTATTAACTGTGGTCCCTTGTGTGCCCCCTCCCTAAAAATCACTTCACCACTACATCTGACTCACGGTGGCATCCTGCTGCCATCCATTTGACTTTATACACGGATGATAATGTGGAAAAAATATCTTTAATATCTACCAGCTGTGCATTACACAGTAGGCGAAACTATAAATGCTAACATAATCAGTGGCCATTGTGATGCTGTGATGTGGTTCCAGAAACACTGACACTTAGTGACATATTTACTAACATTTCATGCAACGCAGGGCAACAAACAAATTTGCTGCATTGCGTGAAACGAAGAGAGCCGAAATGTGCCATATCTACTAAGATATGGTGCAATTCTGCTCCCTCATTGCACTGGCGCACTTGAAGCTGCCTAGCACCAACGCAGACACCCTTGCGCCTTTCTGCATGGGTGCATACGTTACACGCAGGATTGTTTTTGGTTAGGAAGGGCTACCTTCTGAATCCATTTAGGCATTTTCCTATTTCTATATGTGATGCGGAATGCATCGCACATAGGAAAGGAAGTAACGGGGAGAAATGAAGATACTTCTCCTTGTTACACCAGGGTCTGGGAGGTGCACCATTAGTACATCTGGGATTGTGTTAAAATACATGTGTGGATGCATGGGAACGCCCATGCTCCACCCATGGAATGCCTCCCTGATGCAAAGTAATGCAAATCATGCCAAGCAACACAAAATGGCATTGTGTGTGTTAGTAAATCCCAGATAAGGACTTGCGATGACTTGAGTCACACAAAGTCAACGCAAGTCCTTAGTAAATCTGGGCCATAGAGTGTGATAACCTATCATTGGCGATCCAGTTTGCTGTTCTTTTAATGCATAGATGGTACATGTCTTCATTGTGCCCCAGGTTTTTTAGTTTGGGCATAGTGAATGACAGGTGCAGCATTTATGCATGCTTAATATTTAAGAGATATAAGAATAAGGTATTAACTAGGATGTGCGGTGTGGAATTTAAAACTTTGTAATTAGAACAGCAAGAAGATTTGCAGTAGCCATGCGTAACATGGTGTTTCACTATTGCACCTTGGTAATGTGGCATCTGTCTTTTACGTTGTGGTGCTGTTAAAAAGTTTGGAGTGATGGAAGAAGTAACAAGAAGAGGGGTGGTCTGGAGGGACGAACAACACCCAGAGCAATGAAGGAGTGTGGGCGGATGTAGTTGGCAGGTAGGGTGAGTAGGAGGGATGAGAAGCAACACGCAGGAGAACTAAGAGGAAACAACGTACAAGAGCGGAGTGCAAGTGGCAGGAAGGAGTGACGAGGAGCAAGCACTCAATTGGAGCAGGAAGGATAGAGCCAATAGCATTAGGAGAGCGGGAAATACTACATTGGGTTAAGCCAGGACCTGAATGACAAGCTCTGAAGCGATTGGCTAAAAGAGTCTGGTAAAAAAAAAAAAAGCCAGCAGTTGAATTGTGTGGTCAATTCTAAGTATATCAGAAACAATAGGTCTTTTAACAGCTATGCTATCAAAATCCAGACCTAAAAACTGGGACAGCAGTTACAGATTTTGTTTCCTTTAAATGTAGATTAATGAAAATAAGTGAAAATGTCAATGTGATTAACATCATATAATTGTTGTGTGTGTACACAGATGCCCTCTGGCAATAAACAATTATGATAATATATAAAAAGGTAGGACACAATCAGAAGTGGACTTGTGATGTTACATGAGCATAGGAAATTGCATGTCATGTGGTCTCTCTGCCCTCAATGTCACCCATCCCAGGATGCTAAAAGCACAATGATAGTACAAACCATTTTAAAATCTTAATTTGCAGCGCCACACTCAACAGTAGGTCTGCCATTGTAGAACGTAAAACTGCCAAAGCACAAATAGTTCTCAAGTTAAGTGGTGATGAGGTGTCAAGAGGAACAACCGACAGTCTACCTGGGTGGTAGACGACTTGAGAGTTAGTGAGCTGTGGTGACTGTCCATTAGGATGTGTTTGGCAGAGCCACACCATTCTCACCAGTGGCCACTGTCATTAACTAAGTACGAAGTATGTTCATACCATCAGCATAATTAATGGCTATGACATGCATATACCATCAGCATAATTAATGGCTATGACATGCATATTGTGCAGGATGATGGTACACTGGAGGGAGAACAGGCACGGATGTCGACCTATATCTATATGCACCAAGAGCAGACAAAAAGCACAGGAACAGAATTATACGGGTTGAAAAACCAACTTTGCTAAACCAGTTCTGACAATGTGTTTTCATGGAACCTCGTAACACAGTGTCCACCTTGAGTGACATTCATCAGGTTGACAAAACCAAATTCTTGAATGACCTTCTAAATGCTGTTTGGCTTCTCCCCAACTTCTCCTACTCTGTCTTCTTTTTAGGAGGAGTCCATCCTAGACTCCCTTTTTAGGTCTCGCCTAGCGACGCAGCGAAGCTGCTCGCTAAGCGAGATATATTGTCGTCGACTTAGTTTGGAAGGGGGACAGGAGATGTGCACTTTCCCAGACAGCCGATATGCACGCTCACGGCGTGTCTATCAGCTTGGTCCGGGACAGCACATGGGCACGCGCACGGCATCTCTTTAACTCGTGTGCTTCACAGCTGTGCCCGGCGCCGGACAGCAGACGTGCACACGCACGGCGTCTCTTTGACTCGTGTGCTTCACAGCTGTGCCCGGCGCCGGACAGCAGACGTGCACACGCACGGCGTCTCTTTGACTCGTGTGCTTCACAGCTGTGCCCGGCGCCGGACAGCAGACGTGCACACGACGGCGTCTCACGGGCTTCAGAGCCGCAATGTCGAGAGCTTGTTAATAATTGTGAGCATACTTTAACTAATTGCTGCAATTGGAAGGTGAAGTCGTGCCTGGTGCACCTTGCAGCTGCCTTAGTCACATTTCATGGTTTCTTCTGCTTCGCATTATGAGCCCCCCACCCTCCGAGCACAAACGCAGCGTTTTCCTTCATCAGACGCCAACGCTTCCTCCCGGCTGGAGACCGAGCGATGCCTCTGTCAGTGCCATTTGTGCATGTCCCCATTGACTCCCCTTTCTTTCTCAATGTTCCTTTCACTTCCCACTGGCCCTCTCCGTGTTGCTTTCATATTCATCCCCCAACCAACCCCATGTTGCTGCTGTGCAGCGGACGCAGGACCGGTTTCAGGTAAGTGCAAATGGATAGTATTAAACAATGTTTCTTATACTGGTTACCGTTTTCAGGAAGTGACAGCCTGGATTTATTTTCTGTAAATCGCCCATTCGCCTACAAGCATAATCCACAAAGCCAAAGGATTTCTGAGCTATGGAAAACATGCACAGATACCTTTTAAGCACCCATTCTAATCCTTTCACACTTATTTTTTTCTATTGGTTTTTCACACAACCCCTTTCTTCTCCAATTACGTTTCGAGGGAGCTGCAGCCTATCAGTCTTCATTTCCTACATTGTCCAGTGTGCATGCGTGTGTGTGTTTTGTGGTGGAAGCAATGCATGATTGGAGGTGGTCCGTCGCAGCTCCGCTCTGGCATATGGCTTTCAATAAGGGGAATTCCTGCCCTGTGCACCGCTTGCACTGTTTTTTTTTCATAATCGCGTTACATTTTATTATTCAACATAGGCATTAAACAGAACATCAGTAGTACATGTGGAGTTGCAACTTATTGGCGATACAATGTGGCCATTAATAGGATCGGATCGACTGCATAAAGTGAATTCAGGTGTTTGTATAGAAGCCGATAAACTTTAAATTACGCCCTCCCTCCCTTCGTCGACTTGCTTCGGAAGGGAGACAGGAGATGTGCACGCGCAGGCCGGACTGGAAATGTGAACACGCACGTCCAGGCACGCGATGTGCACATCTCCTGTCCCCCTTCCGTCCTCTCCAGCCGCATTGCACGCACTCCCCAGCTGTCCTTGCACCCCTCCAGTGTCAGTCAGCCATGCGCCTGCCACCCCCACCTTACCGTCGTTCCGCCATGCTTCACGCGATGCCCTGCAGCGTGTCCCTAGAGCTCACAGGGTGATCGGTGTACCTCGCAGCCAATGCGGTCGCCGTCACGCTGGTCTTTGCTGGCGATCTCCAGACAGCAAATGTGCACGCTACGGCGCGTTCTGATGTGCACTTGCCCGGACAGCTGATGTGCACGCTCACGGCGTGTCTGTGTTCTATGGAGACATTTGCGTGCCGACTCTCCAAGATGGCAGCTTGTTTTAAACTTTGCAGACTGCATGCTTGAACTAAATCTGAGCACACAGGACGCTTCCCACCACCGCAGAGGGACACGATGCTACCTTACAGCGTCTGCTTGTTCCTCTTGTAACGTATCATTTGCTACCTCTTTTTGTATTTTGTTTGTTTTTGTTATTTGCACAATTGTCACTTTTTCCTCATGTAATGTAACGCTTGCTTTTGTTTTATGCTCACTTGTAACGTTACTGTTCCTATTGTGAAGCGCTCTGACACCTTCGGGTAAAGTCCGCGCTATATAAAAACGCATAAAATAAATAAATAAAATATGCCTTTCCTGCGGAGCGCGAGTTTCCAGACGACGCCCCTCTGCCTCCTTCCTGAACAGTGAAGGTGGAGCCAGCAGCTGTAAACTAAGCTGGTCTTAGCTTTCACTTTCTCTGGAATAGAAACTTAACTCGATCGGTGGAACATAGAGACCGGGAGACGACGAGGGTGGACACGGGAGCACCGGAGGAACAGCAGACAAAGTAAACGCATCGCCGTACAACAGAGTCAGGTAGGAATGGAGAGAAAGCTGCCCGGGGGTCAGCACTGGACACCCGCAGGAGCAGAGTCGATGTCAGCGTGTCGTCTGTCAGGTTTCACAATTACCAAAACAAACGACGTACGATTTACCAGTCTCTGGAATCTAAGTTTTTCAGTTTTCCAGATTCAAATTCTTAATTTAGTAGTAGTGGAAACAGAACTGAAGCAGATTTTACTCACTCATCCACCTTACCTGCGCAAGGGAATCCAAGAAAGTCCCTACAGCACGGGGAGGGGTGGGGGAGTGGTACAGGGTGGCCTAGTACAAACAACCAGGCAGTGCACCTCCGAAGCGCATGGGCATTGGCGCCAGGAAGCTCCGTATCATATTTGGCACCTTCATATCCGCTAAATCATCAAGTGCGCTCAAAAACACGGAATACCTCCGCCGTAGTGTTTTGCTTAAAAAACTAGCGCCTGGACACTCATCGGAGCATCTGCGCGCTCTACAAATCCCATTAATCAACATCAAATCTGAAAACCTTTGCTTCAAATTCCTCTCTTTTATTAATGTCATCTGTGGGAAATGCGTGTGACGTGATCTGTCACTCACTTGTAAACTATGCCTCTGGCCAGTGAACAAAACACTGGCGTACAGGGAAGCACGGATGGGCACGGAAGACAGAGTGACGGATAGCTTCTGAGAAGCAGGGGAAAGCACAGGACACAGTGCTCTAACGTAATGTTTTCTTCCTTTTCCCTGGTAAATACCATATTTTATGTTTCCAAGGGCAAAGTTCTCTACACAGTGTCTT
The DNA here is from genome assembly GCA_963921515.1 of Calotriton arnoldi. Taxonomy (NCBI): domain Eukaryota; kingdom Metazoa; phylum Chordata; class Amphibia; order Caudata; family Salamandridae; genus Calotriton; species Calotriton arnoldi. The sequence goes on along the minus strand of CAWUFW010000411.1, from coordinate 209,545 downwards.
ACTAACTGTCTTCAGTATTGCCTATTCATAGCACCAACATCGTAAGAAGCTGCAGGGGAGCTCATCCTGAGGGACCAGGCAATGAGGTACAGACACCCACTAAGGGCACAGTGGAGTACAGAGGGGGTATGCAGTCTCCTCTGTGCAGTGTACATCCTGCCCTCTGCAGCAAACACCCATGAGCCCTTGGGGCACTGCTGCCAGAGCCCCTCGGCCTATTGATAGCTTTTATCCACCTAGTCTGTGTCTGTCCTAACCTGTACAATCTTCGATCAATATTATTAAACAAGCATTTGCAATGCAATAGGTCTCGCATTTGCAAGAGTTTGAGCTATTGGCATTGTAATAACAATGCTTTTTATTTGTGTTTTGAAAACCTGAAAGTGGTGCGTAAAAACACCCACTTTGTACTTATGGTCTTTGCTTACGAGAAGCAAGGCTGACATTAAAAAAGGCGCTGTTATCTCCAGCCTTGCTTTTCGTAAACAAGGACTATAAGTACAAAGTGCGTGTTTACCCACCACTTGCAGTTCAGTGGTGTTTACACCCATATGCACACGTACAACAAACAAGCTTTTTTCATTTTCTATTTTGACAATGCTGCAGCATAAGCAAAAACATTGCCAGAGTGAATAGGTTGAAAAGGCAAGACCTATTGGCTTCGCCAATACTTACTTTCTTTTCCTGTTCCTCCCTCCTTCTTTATCTAAAGGTGTGAGCACCATTAACTCTTCCCTTCCTGTTCCTCCCTTTTTACCACTTCTTAATTTTTTCATGTTGGGTCAGTATTTTTTGTCTATTGAGCCACAAAGAAGGCCAAGTTCTAACGACATGTTGCTCTCTTTGTGCCAACCCCTGAAGTCCTGTGGCTACCAATTTCCATCATGGCAAGCTTAGTGTAAAATGTTTGAAGTTCACGTGAGTCACAGTGGTACGTCTAGTGATGGAAAAATCAAAGAAAAGAGCTTAGGTTTCTAAACCCAAAGGCCTTCCTTTGGTACAGGTACATTAAGACTCGTCAGATGGCCAACATGCTGCGCTCTGCTAGATGAGACTCTCTTCCCTAGCCTCCTGACCATTTTGTCTATGGTTGCGACCCCATTGCTTATTCTGCTTATTCGTGAATGTAAGGTCACCATTCCATCAGGGTGTAGCACCATGCTAAAATTGCATTATGCATGCCAATGGGCCTATGCCAATGGAAAGATGGGAATATTTTATGTTTTGAAGAATTGAGCTGCCAGTTGCAAGATTGCAGACAACTTCTCTGGTTGCTTGACAGTAGCATTAAGACTACAGGAGTAAGGGCCAGATGTTTCTGATCTGCTTTGCTGTCGTAAATGCTGCAATTTCCAAAACAGCAGCTTTTACAACTGCAAAATAGTTTTTCTCTATGTACTAATCCCATTTTAGGAGCCGGCAAACTTTTACCGGCTCTTAAAATTGGATTGCCAGTTGATAACAAATTGGAATTTGGAAGGGCGTGTCCTTCCAAATTGCAAATCAGTATGTGATGTATCAATATTTTGCAACTGTAATCTGGTTTCAAAACATTGAAAAATGTCCGACTCCCGTGTTGTTGAGGTAATCCATTTGCAAAAGGGAAGCGGTCTCGACCCCTTGCCCTCTATGAGTGTAAACATTTTTTGTAGTGGAGTAGCTAATAGTTCAGGGGACCACTCTCAAACAAACATTTTCAAAAAAGTAAACATTTTTTTTAAACGCAGCCCCCGTTTGCTTTAATGAAAATAGGCGGCATAGGCTAGCTGGCCACCATCCCTGTGATGGTCACCAATCAGAGTGAGTTGCAATTTGGAACCTACCTCATTAACGTTCATGAGGTAGGTCGGATTGCGACCAACTCCGAATGGGAATTTTGCAAAACGACCTATTAGTACATAGGACAATTTACAAAATTAGATTGAACTCGCAAAAACTTAGGGGGAGAGTTACTAATATTTTGCGCCGTGGTTGCGTCACAAAAGTGACGCAAATCGGCGCAAAATCTTTTTTTTTCCAATTTACTTTCTAGTGCTAAACTTGTTTAGCGCTGGAAATAACGGAAAAGTAACGCGAAGCAGCGCATATCACTGCTTTCTGCATTACTTTGTGCCATGGGGGCGTACCAAAGGTGGAGCATGGGCATTCCCATGCAACCACCCAAGGTTTCTCACGCTAAACCCAATTTACTAAGTGTAGTAGATTGGGTTTAGCGTGAGAAAACTGTGCCCTTTTCAAGTAGGCTCCTTCCTTTTCTGACTTTGCATGTGTGCTGCACTACACATACACAGAGGGAAAAGATTTGAAGTGAGTCTCAGCATAGTATTTTGTACTGGAAGGGTACCCTTCCAGTACAAAACCTATGCTAGACTCATGAAGACCCCCTTGCACCATAGCGCAAAAGTTTCTCCGTGGCGCACGGCAGCTGATTTCAGCGCCGGCGCTAGTGACAGGGGAGGAGAATGCCATATTTCAGTAAATAGGGCGCTCTCTTCCTAGTGCGCTACGTGAAAAGTAGGTAAATCTCCCCCATAGTGTGCATTTGCTGCTGCTTTTTACAAATCCAATCTTGTACATCTGCCCTTCGACTGCTTAATTTCTATGCGTATTTAGTTATTCCGTGTCCAATAAGTGTGTTGTGTTATTTTTCATATTTCATGACTGTCCTGTAGAATGGGTCAGAAAAACTCCTTCATTCAGCTTTGGAGCGGATGTAACGTAGCATTAATTAACACGTTATAATTTAACAATTCTCAAGAAAATGATAATTGATAAAATGACCCGTAGGTAAAGGGCAAGTTAATTGCCTCCTTGAGTTAATTTGAGACAGCACATTTCGCCTTTTTCCTTCATTGACAGGCAAGGATTTTGCGTGGTATTGTGTGCCTTCCTTGCAACTCACAACCACAACTACAACCAAAGAGCGCCACCTCAGCAAAACAACAAAATAAGAAACAGAATATCACAGCACACCTAAAAACACAGCAAAAGGTCAACTGGACACAGCAAGAAAACACACCAACACATCAGCACAATAGCACTAGAACTCAAACAGACACACCAACCCAGCAACATAAAAGCACAACACATCAGCGTCCCAGCAAACAATACACCAACACAATGACATAAACAGAACGAAAGATCAGCACAAGGTAAGAAAACAACACCACAAAAAACATGATGCAACACAACACAGTATGGAAAGAACAAAATAACTCAACTGAACAACAAAATAACCCAACATCAAGACACAACTGCCCAATAGAACATCATAAGAGTTAACAAAGCCTCAACACATCAACTAAACCCCACAACAAAGAAGCAATCAACCACAAAGCAGTAACTTAATACAGCACACCAACACAACACAATAATACAACAGCATTGAACGCAGCATACTACACCAACAAAGCACAACAGAGTAACAATGCAAGAACTCAACACTATAATAACCCAGCAACATAACACAAATATCACAATACTTCAACAGAGTAGTGTCAGATGTTTCAGCAGGGCCCGGGGCAACTTGCTTCTAAGAATAGAACAAAAGTGTCCTCCAGCTAAAAGAGAAAACACAGCATCTGACACTATCTAGAGGTATTGCTTTAACTGAATTTTTAATAATAGACAGGCAAGCTTACTTTAAAGTCTAAACATTTTTGCAGCAGGTTTGAAGGGCTTCATGAAGCGTGGGCCCTGGGGCATGTTGTTACTTCTGCCCTCTGCTTGTGATGGCCCTGTTTCAATACAACAAGAAAATACATCAGCACCACAATACTCAGCCACAACAACCAACCAGCACAATGTCATACCACACAACAACACAACTAAATAAAACATTAGCAGCACTATACAATATAAGAAAACAGTATATCAGATGTAACACAATAGGAAAGCACAACATAATTTCAACACACAATAATACAACACAACATAACACAAAAATATAACACACACCAACAGAACAAACCAACCTCACGACATCAACTAGACACAGCAAAACACCACAGTGCAAAACACAACAAAACTTAAGGTAACATACCAGCACAATGTACCAGTGCAGATGCACAGAACACAACGCACAAGAACACAACACAATAAAATACCATAACAACTCAAAACAAGATTACACCAATACACCAACAAAATGCCAACATAACACAACAAGGAATCACATCAATACAAGATAATTATCAGACCCAGATCAGATACAACATGGCAGGCAGGGGCTACAGGATCCCAACTAGTCCTGGGTGAAATGTAATTTGCAGTGGCATAATTCACTAAATTCCAGGAATTTCACAATACGCTTATTATGCAAAATTCCTGAAATTACGCCATTACGCCTCTTCGTATAATTATGCGCCACACATGGTAAAAGTTTACAGCAAATGTCCCAATTCACTGTAAAAATTTACCACGAGGACACAGGAACCACAGAATGTGAGTGGCTGTTGTTCAGGGTGCTGTTGTTAAATGCATCCTTGCATCAAAAATTGACGCAAGTGTGCATTTTGCGCTAAAATATAGTGTAAAATGACAGATGCATAATTTTGCCTTAGTTTCATGTAATTACACAAAAGCAAATAATGCGAATTTCACTCACTCCTAGCCGCAACCATGGTGGTTGGGGTTGCTTGCCATTGTTTCGTCCTACTATGGCTCTGCAAACTGGGCCAAGTAAACCTTTCTGCAATTGTCCTTTACAGTAGTGAGTGCAAGCAGTCAAAGGCTTATCAAGGAGATAGTGTTGTGGGGAGCTCAGAACCCTGCAATCAACCTACAACCACAATAATTCATTGTCCAGCAGTACTTTTCTTAAGTAAAGAGAAGTTCTTTAATGTCACAGCAAAACAAAACACTATGGCCACATTTTCAAAACTGTCACACAATGCAGAGCAACACCCAAATTTGCTGCGCTGTGCATCATTGCATGACAGGGAGAGAGCAGGAAAGCACCATGGTGCACATGCATCAAAGTTGGTTTTTTGCGAATCCTTATTAGAGAATTTTAAGGAATCGCTAATAAGGAATCACAAAATCCAATCCATGAAAATATTCGCAATAAAATAGAGAATCGGTAATATTCGCAATCGCAAATAGCGCTTACATAGTACCGAATCGCTATTAAAGAAATCGCTATCTGCGATATCGCTATTAGCGAAATCGCAACTAGCGAATTCGCAACTAGCGAAATCGCAAATTGCGCGTCGCATTTGATGCATTTTGATGACATCACAATCAGGAAGTGATGCATCCCATGCTGATTTCAGTGCACTGAGAGAGTCAGAGGAGGAGGCAGAGTGCAGGAGCACAGCTGAAGGTACATATTTGTGCCTTGCAAATACTGTTCTGTGGCAAAAAGATGGAATCAGGAGCACCGGGGAAGAAAGCAGCTACAACAAAAAGAAAAATCAAATTTAGTGAGAAGGAGATAGAAATCCTCATTGGGGAGGTTGTGAGGAGCCATGATAAGGTGTTTGGCAAACTATCGCTCCAGGTCCCTGAGTCAGAGAAGAGAAAAATCTGGCTCAGGATACATTCCAAAGTTAACGCAGTGGGGGTCACCCACCGCAAAACCGACGATCTTAAAAAAAGGTGGTATGACCTGCGCAGCCGTGCCAAGAAGAGGATTGTGGAGAGGCTCAAGGAGGCAAAGAAGACTGGAGGGGGACCTGCAACACTGCCTGGAATCACACCCCCGGAGGACCTAGTTGAGTCCACACTCTAGCCTGAAGCTGTAGTCGGAGTGACGCGGTTGGACACCTCAGCAGCGGCCAGTACTTCACAAGGTAAGATGCATGCAAATGTCCATATAAAGCAGAATATAAATTGTGAAACATCATGTCAGTTCAGCTCTAGTGTTCAGAATCAAACTCCAGTCCACATTTTACTTGCAACACCCAAATGCATTATGGGAGTAACAGGCAGGGAAGGCAAGTTGGTAGGCAATTACAACTAGGGAGTAAAACACGTGAACACTGTGTGTCAGATAGTCATTTAATGAAACAAAAAAATGCTGAATGTGACACTACATTCATGTAAGAATTACAAAAAAATGCACTGTTTAACATCACAGATGCAGCAGCAGAGGTGTCGGAGGAAAGTGAAGGCGGAGACACACAGGAGACTCCGGCTGAGGCAGATGTGGAAACACCTGTTGCCCCACAATCCACAGACCCTGCACCCACTAGACGCAGGTCCCCAGTCCCACCACTTCCGGTCTTGGAACTTGAGGAAGAGAGCGATCATGATCCCCAGACATCCCAGCCTGGAGGAACAGCCACGACTAGAGCCCAGTCACAGGTCCAGCGCAGCACTAACCAGACCCGGAGGCGCAGGTCAAGGGCACAGATGACATCACAAGAGGACGACAGTTCAAATCTCTGGGGTGCGCTGGAGAGCCAAATGTTGAGGGTGCAGCGCCTGCAGGCAAAAAACATGAGATTGATGCAGGCACAACTTAGCAAAATGGCAAGCAACATGGCAGAAATGAGAGACTGTGTCAAAGAGCTGACTACAGCAGTGGTGGAAGGTAATAGGCAGTCCAATGAGGCCATGCAGGAGCTATGCAGGGTGATGCAGGAGGACCAGGTGTCCCAAAGAAAAAGGCATCGCCAATTATTTGTGCGCCTAGATGGCTACACGAGATCCAACAACCGCCAGAGCAACAACACAGCTCTGCTGTCCCGTCGGTCTGTGGCCATGCAGGTCGAAATGAGCCATTGTTGTGGGGATGTGGCCAGGGCACTGGTCCAGGTCACAAATGCTGTAGAGCAAATACAGACTGCTACTGCTGGGGGCAGCAATGCAACGGGGGGAGGGGGGAGTGAGGAGGCATCCAGCCTCAGTAGTCTGTTGGTGCCAGTGACAACATGCAGGAGGCGCACCACTAGGAGTACCACACCTTCCGAAGCCTCTATGAGGGACGTGAATGAGGCCACCGAAAGGCGTTTGGGAGTGCGTGGCCGTAGAAAATAGTGTTGCCTTGGCAGACTAACTCCTATATGGTGATGTAACCATTGACAATGCTATAGTAGTGACTGACATACAAGTCTGATGTTGATGTGTTGTTGTTTTATGTTGTTTACACTCACTGTGCTATTTAGCACCTGGTATGTGTGCATTAACACAACCACATTGCTACATGAAAATACATGCTGTCAGTTCAAACATGCTGTGTCGTGTCTCCTCATTACTCACCTAAAAAAGAATGTTGTGTAATTTCTGCGCGTCTCCTTCTCCCTTCTGCTAAGCTTGCCCCAGCTGCTGCTCGTAGTGGTTGCCCTGGCTGGTTGTCTTCCTCAGGCTCGCTGTCTGGCTGTTCCAGGGGTATGCCTCTCCTAGTAGCGATGTTGTGCAACATGGAACATGTGGCCACAATTCTGCAGCAGGTGTCTAGTCGGTACTGCAACGCCCGGCCAGTCTTGTGGAGGCAGCGAAACCTACTTTTCAGCTGCCCAAAGGTGCGCTCTATGACGTTTCGTGTTGCAATGTGCGCTGCATTATATCGCTGCTCACTTGGGGTAGTTGGGTTGCGGTATGGTGTCAGGATGTAGTTGCGCACGGCGTATGCGCTGTCACCTACAGGGTAGTAAGCAAACCGTTAGTAACAGATATGCATTTCCATTAGGCCATAGTGTCAGAGGAAATGTAACATATGTTTACCAAGCAGATGTCCTTCTCCAAATTCACCCCCAAGGAGACGAGTTTGTATGCCACTGTGCCTAAATATGTACGAGTCATGTGTGCTGCCAGGGTATTGTGCCACAATGTCAGTGATGATATTTTTTGCATTGCAGACTACTTGGATGTTCAGTGAATGATAGGATTTGCGGTTCCTAAAGATGTACTCATTCACTGATGGTGGACAAATGGCAACATGAGTCCCATCTATGCAACCTATTACATGGGGAAACCGGGCTACCTGATAGAAGTCTAGTTTAGTCTTAAGCAAATCTTGTGGGGTTGCGGGGAAGCTAATGTTTTGGTGTATCCTTGTCAACATGGCCTGAAGGAATGCATTAAAGAAACGTGACAGGGAACTTTGTGACACCCCTCCAGCTACTACACCCTGGAAGCTGCCTGACGCTAGTAGGTGCAGGGAACATAGGACCTGCACATGAGTGGGAATGGCATATTTCCTGTGAGTCTGGCGCTGCAGTAGGGGGTCCAATTCTGCAATCAGATCAAGGATCATGGCAGCATTTAGCCTGTACTTGTCATAGATCTCCTCTTCAGTCTGCCCCAACAATGTGATTCGCACTCTAAAAATGCGCTCCTGTAATCTCCTTCTTCTCTGTGCTGCTGCTCGTAGCCTCATCCTCCTCGCCATGACGTAGAGCGCTGCCATAGTGAAACATTCTGAGTCCTCCTGGGCCTGTTTAAATGCTTTGCTGATGTGCTGCACCTGCTGAGATTGTTTTCACCTGTTTACCACCTGCCTGTAAAAATTGGTAACTAGCGATTGCAAAATAGCGAGTTTTATGGGAATCGCTATTTGTGATTTTTTGTGCATAGCTTTGCAAATCTTTATTTGCGATTCGCAATTGAGGATTCACTATTTCAGGACCCGCAAATTTGCGAGTCCTTATTTTTGCGAATTCTATGCAATTTCGCTATTTGGTGTTGGTGCATTGCGAAGGCCTATTTTGCAATCGCAAACTGTCTTTTTTTGCGATTCGCAATGTTTGCGATCGCAAAATAGCTTGATGCATTTGCCAGCATATCTACTAAGATATGACACTATCCTCCTCTCGCCCTAACGCTAGAGCACAATTAGGCTGCTGAGTGCCATGCACACACCTTTGCTCCCTATTGCAAAAGTGTCTACTTGAGTCTAGCGTAGGTTTGGTAATGGAAGGATACCCTTCTAGTAAAAAATACTATGCCTAGACTAACTTTAAAACTTTACCCATATTGGATGTGTGCTGTACAGTGCAGCACGCATGCAAAGTGGGAAAAGTTAGGAGAAATAAAAGCATTGCTTCTTTTTAGCAACTGCTTTCAAGTGCCATTATCTTTAGGTGCCAAACACTGTCTAATATTATAAGCAGATAGGGCTTTACGTCAAAAGCCATTGCTGGTTGCCCACAAACACCTTTGTACCACCCATGGAATGCCCCTTGTCACAGAATACAGTGAAGCAGCACTAAAAAACAAATTTTGCGCAAGTGACGCAAAACCCAGGGCGAACAGTTTGCAAATTGACCCCTTTACACGTTAATGGGACTCAGTACTGGGTTTCGTAATCCTGAATGTGTTCCCGCTAAGCTCCCCATCACATCTACTGCCACCTTCCCCAGTCCTGTGGGGTTCGCCCAGGTCTGGAATATCTTAAGAGGATAGCAAAAGCACAGGTGAGAGTTTATTGCCATCTTCCCTCCTGTTAATAAAATGATTCATGTCTACAAATGGTATGTAGATTTCCAGTCATGATGTGGGATATGTTACACTCTCATCAGTAGTGCTGGAAGTAGGGGTGCGGCAGGTGCTGCAGCACCCTCAGGTGAACTGGAGATATTTTAGCTGGATAATGGTGTTATGTTCCCGGCTTAGGCCCATGTAGCAAAGCTGCTCATTTCTTACATTTCCCTCTTTTTCACAATAACATTTCTGCCGTGAACCTGTGCACATATTTGCATGCACAATAATGTTGGAGTAGTTTCTCTGATACATCCAGCTTCGCACAACATTATCAGGATGCCTCCAACATCATGTACATGGCCTCTTTATGCACTATGTCCAAATGTTGTTGCTACATATCCATACGATCGATAACGTACATCGTAAGGCTGCTTTCTATTATAAATAATGAGCATCCTGATAGATTAGCGGAGGAGGCACTTCAACTGACACAGAGCGTCCCTGCATGCTGAGACTTCACCACGCAGCGGTCTGACATCTCCGTTAGGGGTGTCCAGTTTGTGACAAAGACGAGGTCCTTCATTCTCTCCTTCCAGGTAAGGGGTTTGGATCGTCCCTTGGGGAGATTCTTGGCTCTACACCTATACACACTCTTGGTACACTTAGAGTAGGGTTTGCATACTAGGAGTATGCCTGATTGCTGCCTTGTTAATATGCTGCATATATACTCTGTTTTAGCACCATGGTAGAGCTGTACCTACTATTTACTCTTTTGGTGCTTGTAATCACTTTCATCTGCTTCTGTCTACTGATTTTCGCAGCACATGTATTCTATATATGAATAACGTTGGTTCAAAATATATATTAAAAATGTCCCACTGTGTATTCTGTATATTTCTCTGAGTACAAATAAGCACGAGTGACTGAGCGAAAGGTTCTGATCTGTTTCCACGATCCCTGAGGGTTCTGGGTTGTCATGTTCAGTGGTTGCCAGAAACCATTCTTTCCCTGGTAAGGTTAGGGGGGCTTACGGTGGCACTGCGAACTAGCTGGTCTCTAGGCCAACATATCCTGAGGGGGTGCTTGGAATCAGTCTAGGCACCTCACCCAAAGTTTATGTTGTCCAACAAACGCGCAGGCCCTACAGATTAGTGGGAACTACACAACATGGCGCCACCAACGTTGGTTGGGCTCATATTTAACAGTCTATCTGAGTAGTTCAGTTGTGCTTTTCTCAGAGACTCCTACTCACCTCCAAACCGGAGACGTCTGTGGTGGGAAGGAAAAAAATCCGCCTCAGCTGAGTAGGTATACCCTATGTATTGGCTATAGGTTATTCAAGACTGTAGGATACAAATGTTCCAACGTTGTGCTAACACTATCTCCTTAAATTTATTTAATAAATTACCTTTTTCTTTTACAATGACGAACAAACTGAGGACATTAAAGAACAAGAAGTTAGATTAAATATTACAGAAAATTGCAGACATGTAGTTACTCTGAAATTATTACATTATGGCCTCCAGGCAATGGGTGGTGATGTTACCTTCGTGGTTGAGGCACACGAAGCATTCAGAACAGAGTTATTCTACTCTTGGGTTAAATTCCCGCCTGCTGATGCTCACACAAAATTGTTTCACACTTACATTGAAGATGAAACACCAGAGGAATATTTTCCATATGTGGACATAGAAATTCCGTTAACTTACCAAGAAAAAATAAATTGCTTTAAAGGCGCCTCCCCCATACCGTAGAAAATGTGAGACTTGGTCTGCTCAGTAAAGAAGGAGCGACTTGGCCGGTCCTAGCTGCTTATACACCAAATCCTTATCTTGATGATTTAGATGCAGCAGAAATAACAGCATTATACAAACATCTAGTAAAAAGTTACAGAAACCTCACACAGTACATTATGCAGACACTAACAGTTAACCCTGCACGGACTGCTCAGGCTGCACAACCACAATTGGCTGCTACGGGTATCAGCCCTCAAATGCTGAATGCCATTATGGGAAAGCTTCCCACCAGTCGGGAGCAAATTCCATTCTGGATAGCACAGAAAACAAGCCAGCTTGAAGTGGTTTTTCCCCATAAGGGGCCGAAGGACAAACACAGGATATTAACAATATGCTTGCCAATGCGGATGGCACCCTCAGTGGAAGATTGTGCCACTTGGGGTACAGTCATCGCAACAGTCTACACTAGAACTCATGGTACCCCATCAATAGCAGTTTTACCTGAGGTACTGAAACAAGTACAGAATGAGTATGGGGCAGGACCTGCCCTGGACTTAGGGATGAAACTGATTGGCAATTTTGCCGCAGTATCAACAATTATGTTAAGTAACATAAAGGGGGAAGAAGCAGCATTGGCTATACACCTACGCCTGAGGGAATTCACTCTTGCACAGCAGGAGCGAGAATTGCCTAAAATTATTGAAGATAATTTGGGAGCCAGACCTGAGAAACCACAGGTTAAGAGTAATTCTGAAAAGGATAGCTATAAGCAAGCACCTGATTCTTCCAAGAAGAAATGGGACAATAAACAAAAAAATAATAAACAAAATAAGACACAATCACGGGGTCGGTCTCCTTAGCAGGAATCCACTGACAAAAAAATATAATTTAAGAAATCGTGATATTAGAAAATCGGACAAGTATCAGGATACTGATACACGTTCTTCTTGTTCCTTTCAGGATTCATCCGATACACGTCTGGAGAGAGGTGGACGGTCAGAATGCAGATCAGAAGAGCGCCTGAAGCCGAAAAGGGAAACACATCGCACTTCAGATTACATCCTTAAAGAGGACAAACAAAAGACTCAAAAACCTCAATTCAAAAAGAAGAAGGTAGCCCAGACTACTGAGGACTCTGCTTCTGAACGGGGAGTGGACAGTGACGATGCTGGATAGCACTGCAGAAGTCACAATAGCTCACCGGAACCTGATGGATTATCTGATGGTAGTAGCACTGAATGAGCATATCATGGTGGAAACACCGGATACAAGGGTAAGTGTCCCACATCGTTCATACAAAATAACCCTCCAAATGGAGGGGGACATACCCAGAAACATTAAGGTTCTCTTTTGGAAGAACCTGAAATATGGTTACGACATTCTTTTGGCTGAAAAGAATTGGCCACCTGAGTTTTTAATGGAATGCCCACTGGGAGAAACGGTCATTTTACCTGCTTTCTCTGACCTCGTTTCAGAATCAGTTAAATATTCATATGCGCAGAAGTGGGCATTAGTGCTAGCACCTGCACTTTACCGCAATCCTGTTGGTATGGGATGATGAGTCACCTCATCACAAAATCCTATTAAAATCAACTCCTCAACCCCAGAGACAGTACCCAATAAAACATGAAGCTAAAAAACAAGTTAGGGAAATCCTAGAACAACTTGAGTACCAGGGCGTAATAGAAAATTGCACTTCGTCCATGAATAATCCCTTGTTTCCCGTAATGAAATCAGACAATTCATACCGCCTAGTCTTAGACTACAGACATTTGAACACTTCCACATGCACATTTGCAGCACAAAATGTTCATAGTGCCGCACTAATAAATAACATTGTGCGGAAGAAATACAAAACAAAACTAGATATCTCAAATGGATTTGCTGCCAGCATATAGCGCCTGGAAGCAGATATTTGACCGCATTTTCAGCACTAGGTTCACAGCCTCAATTTTGTTGTTTACCAGCCAGGGTAACAGAGTTACTTCAAAATTTTAATGAGGAGGCATTGTCCTATGTAGATGACATCTATCTGACGGATGTTGAATTGATGGAACACTTGGCTAGAGTGAACCACATAATACTTTGGTTCGCTCATCTGGGTTTCAAATTTAATTCCAAAAATCAAAAATTGCCCACCTCAATGTCCTGTTTTTAGGATATGAGTTATCAAGTGAAGGCAAAACCCTAGCAGCACATTTTTTAGAAACATACGCACTGCTCCAACCTCCAACGACTCTGAAGAGACTACAATCCATTTTAGGATTTCTAAATTTTGGCAGAACGTGCATTTTGGATTACGCAGAATGAGTAAAACTGTTCTACGATTTAATCAGACCTGATTTTTCAATCAGCCATTGGACACAGGAACACACAAACATTTTACATTCCGTACAAGCTGATATGATAGCTTTCAAACATTTGCACACATGTGTAAACACAACCCACCTGGTGATCCAAGTAGTCGCTGGACCCACCGGGTACACCAATATCACTTTCAATGAAGGTGATAAAGACCCATTGCATAGAAATCACATTTGTACACAAACATTCAAATGCGTTTTGCACCCACTGAGAAAATTCTCACAGTGGTACAGATTGCTGTAGTGAGAGAGGGAGCGCTGGTTCAGGGTAAGCGCATAATTGTCATTACCCCAGTACCATCCTTAGAGGCTGTTACTAAAGTAAGCGTTCCAAATGCCAAAGCATTTTATCCACATTGGATTAAATCGGCTAACTCTCTCACTGTGACAGATGTAGACTACAGATTCGATTCTACATCACAAACACAAGCATTCCTGCAGTACGAACATGAATATCCTCTGCTAAATTAAATATTGCCTCTAGATCGAAATGAATACATCATTTATACCGATGGATCTGCTCAACCTGCTGTAGGGACACAACACCAATATTCCACGGCATGCGCAATCGTAAAGGGGCGCATGCATGGCGGAAAGTTCCGTCCTGGAAAAAGACACACACAGTCCTTAGGGGACTGTACAGTGCAGCTGGCAGAACTCAAAGCACCTATAATGGCACTACAAAGTACGAATCCTGAATTCCTTAAGTGTGCGATTCATACTATTGTGTTTAGTCCTATAATGAATATCTTCACTATTGGGCCAAAATAGATTTCGAGATTCCAGGGGTTGCACAATCAAGCGCAAGATGCTTTGGGAACAGGTGGTGAAGCTGAAAGAATGTTTGCCACGGGCTCATGTTATTCACACATTGAGTCATCAGCGTGATGGCGTTCACATTGAAGGGAATTCCATGGCCGATGAGGCCGCTAAGTCAACAGTCCGCACTGCTACTGTTGCTGCAATCACTTGTTCAAGTATGAGAATAGGCAGAGACATCATGGTGGCCGTCAATGCTGCTCGTAACGACACCCACCTGCTGAAAGGTTTTCCACTCAAGTACTCCTACAAGTTAGATGCACAAAATATTCTGTATGCTCAGATTCCAGGAGTGGGGGATAGAGTAATACCAAACACTGATCGTAGATTGGGTTTAATACTAGCTGCACATGAGGGTCTGGGGTCAGCACACACAGGAGTCACTGCTACAGTTTTCCATACTGAAGCATCGCTATTGGTGGCCTGGTCTTACAAAACAGACCAAAGACTTTGTCCTCAAATGTGACATCTGCCAGCAGATGAAGGACTCAACCATAGCACGTCCACCTCAGACGCCCCTATTGATCTCAGACAATCCTCTAGCAGTTGTTTATTTGGATCACTGTGACCCCTTACACTCAGACGGGGCTTACAAGTACATCTTGATGGAAGTGGATTCATGCTCCAGATTCCTGTGGGTTTGGCCACAGCGCTCGGCTGGCGCTCGAACTGTTATAAAGGATTTGTGAGTCTTCATTGGGATACACGCAATTGGCATACTACATTCTGACTAGGGTCCGGCATTTAGCTCTCTGGCTTACAAAGAAGCCATGGGAAGTTTGGGTGTGGCCTTGCAGTACTCCTCCCCCGACCATCCTGAGGGAAATTCGGTAGTTGAGAGGAAAAACCATGTTCTAAAGCAGTCCTTAACAGCAAGGGCATTAGGCTCAGGTGGTGTTTGGGTCAATCACCTATATGGGATCCAGAGGGCACTCAATAACATGCCAAGAAAATCCCTGGAGGGGTTGTAATCCCTGCAAACTCCTGTTTGGTGTGAGAATGTGAATGCCAGACTGTTAGGTCCTGTATACCTTTAAATGCATCCTTGTGTATCTTTAAATGCTAGCACATGCCAGAATGACCATGGTTCTATACTGGAATGGTGGCATGTGGAAAGGTCAGAAGACAGTTGTACTTTGCTGTTGCTCTGGCCGGTCATTTACCTTGGAGATCTCTTGCATCCAATAAAGAAGATCCAACTTACCTCACGGTGTATCCACTTCCTTTCACTGGCGACGACTGGATTTGGACCGGCAGAGTGCATATTTCCTTCCTGTGGAGACTTTTGCTGCGATCCAGTTCGTGAGTTTGCCCTCGTTGCTCTCATCTGTCTTTGTAACGTGCGCAATGTGCGCAACACGTACACGCTCAACCAAGGTTTCTGCGCGTCCTCTGCAACCTGCGTTACTCAGCAACCTGCAGCACGTCTCCAGAGCGTCCTTCGTCGCTTAGCAACTCCACGCGCAGCCTCGCGCACGCCAAGAAGAGTTGTTGATGGCAACCCTTCACTGAAGCCTGGGCAGTTTCCCATCACGCAGCCCAGCGCATTCCCTTCGAAGAGTCCCGAGTTGCCACGCAACGGATTGGAGCCTCCTACCGGGGATCAAATACAGGCATCATGGATCTGTACAAACATTACCGTTTCCTACATGCAGTCCGCTGTTGGCGCATCACGGTGATGCGCACACCTTTCCATAATTGACTATTGCAATTGCTTTCCTGCTTCACGCATTTCGACTTGGTGGTTTTCTTTCGCTATCAGCTGATTGCACATCACGGTGATGTGCACACCTATCTCTACATAACATTTGCATTCTCTGTGCTTCTTGCGTTCAAGTGCATCGGTTACGTACACACCATTCCTTATCAAACTATTTTTTTTTTAAAGTTTTAAATTTTGGCAGAACGTGCATTTTGGATTACGCAGAATGAGTAAAACTGTTCTACGATTTAATCAGCCCTGATTTTTCAATCAGCCATTGGACACAGGAACACACAAACATTTTACATTCCATACAAGCTGATATGATAGCTTTCAAACATTTGCACACATGTGTAAACACAACCCACCTCGTGATCCAAGTAGTTGCTGGACCCACCGGGTACACCAATATCACTTTCAATGAAGGTGATACAGACCCATTGCATAGAAATCACATTTGTACACAAACGCTCAAATGCATTTTGCACCCACTGAGAAAATTCTCACAGTGGTACAGATTGCTGTAGTGAGAGAGGGAGCGCTGGTTCAGGGTAAGTGCATAATTGTCGTTACCCCAGTACCATCCTTAGAGGCTGTTACTAAAGTAAGCGTTCCAAATGCCAAAGCATTTTATCCACATTGGATTAAATCGGCTAACCCTCTCACTGTGACAGATGTAGACTACAGATTCGATTCTACATCACAAACACAAGCATTCCTGCAGTACGAACATGAATATCCTCTGCTAAATTAAATATTGCCTCTAGATCGAAATGAATACATCATTTATACCGATGGATCTGCTCAACCTGCTGTAGGGACACAACACCAATATTCCACGGCATGCGCAATCGTAAAGGGGCGCATGCATGGCGGAAAGTTCCGTCCTGGAAAAAGACACACACAGTCCTTAGGGGACTGTACAGTGCAGCTGGCAGAACTCAAAGCACCTATAATGGTACGAATCCTGAATTCCTTAAGTGTGCGATTCATACTATTGTGTTTAGTCCTATAATGAATATCTTCACTATTGGGCCAAAATAGATTTCGAGATTCCAAGGGTTGCACAATCAAGCACAAGATGCTTTGGGAACAGGTGGCGAAGCTAAAAGAATGTTTGCCACGGGCTCATGTTATTCACACATTGAGTCATCAGCGTGATGGCGTTCACATTGAAGGGAATTCCATGGCCGATGAGGCCGCTAAGGCAACAGTCCGCACTGCTACTGTTGCTGCAATCGCTTGTTCAAGTATGAGAATAGGCAGAGACATCATGGTGGCCGTCAATGCTGCTCGTAACGACACCCACCTGCTGAAAGGTTTTCCACTCAAGTACTCCTACAAGTTAGATGCACAAAATATTCTGTATGCTCAGATTCCAGGAGTGGGGGATAGAGTAATACCAAACACTGATCGTAGATTGGGTTTAATACTAGCTGCACATGAGGGTCTGGGGTCAGCACACACAGGAGTCACTGCTACAGTTTTCCTTACTGAAGCATCGCTATTGGTGGCCTGGTCTTACAAAACAGACCAAAGACTTTGTCCTCACATGTGACATCTGCCAGCAGATGAAGGGCTCAACCATAGCACGTCCACCTCAGACGCCCCTATTGATCTCAGACAAGCCTCTAGCAGTTGTTTATTTGGATCACTGTGGCCCCTTACACTCAGACAGGGCTTACAAGTACATCTTGGTGGTAGTGGATTCATGCTCCAGATTCCTGTGGGTTTGGCCACAGCGCTCGGCTGGCGCTCGAACTGTTATAAAGGATTTGTGAGTCTTCATTGGGATACACGCAATTGGCATACTACATTCTGACTAGGGTCCGGCATTTAGCTCTCTGGCTTACAAAGAAGCCATGGGAAGTTTGGGTGTGGCCTTGCAGTACTCCTCTCCCTACCATCCTGAGGGAAATTTGGTAGTTGAGAGGAAAAACCATGTTCTAAAGCAGTCCTTAACAGCAAGGGCATTAGGCTCAGGTGGTGGTTGGGTCAATCACCTATATGGGATCCAGAGGCCACTCAATAACATGCCAAGAAAATCCCTGGAGGGGTTGTAATCCCTGCAAACTCCTGTTTGGTGTGAGAATGTGAATGCCAGACTGTTAGGTCCTGTATACCTTTAAATGCATTCTTGTGTATCTTTAAATGCTAGCACATGCCAGAATGACCATGGTTCTATACTGGAATGGTGGCATGTGGAATGGTCAGAAGACAGTTGTACTTTGCTGTTGCTCTGGCCGGTCGTTTACCTTGGAGATCTCTTGCATCCAATAAAGAAGATCCAACTTACCTCACGGTGTATCCACTTCCTTTCACTGGCGACGACTGGATTTGGACCCTGGACCGGCAGAGTGCATATTTCCTTCCTGTGGAGACTTTTGCTGCGATCCTGTTCGTGGTTTGCCTTGCTGACGGCCACCGCATTCCCACGTGCGCAGCTGGAGCCCTTTTCGTGTACTAGTTGAATTTGGACTCCGGTAGGATTCACTTTTCTACCCTTTTTCGTGCTTTTCCAAGTTTTGACTGTTTTCCATGCTGGCTCGTGCCTTCCTCGAGCTACGGAGCGTGAGTTTGTCCTCGTTGCTCTCATCTGTCTCTGTGACGTGCGCAACGTGCGCAACACGTAGACGCTCAACCAAGGTTTCTGCGCGTCCTCTGCAACCTGCGTTACTCGGCAACCTGCAGTACGTCTCCAGAGCGTCCTTCGTCGCTTAGCAATTCCACTCGCAGCCTCGCGCACGCCAAGAAGAGTTGTTGTTGGCAACACCTCACTGAAGCCTGGGCAGTTTCCCATCACGCAGCCCGGCGCATTCCCTTCAAAGAGTCCCGAGTTGCCTCGCAACGGATTGGAGCCGCCTACCGGGGATCAAATACAGGCATCACGGATCTGTACAAGCATTACCGTTTCCTACATGCAGTCCGCTGTTGGCGCATCACGGTGATGCGCACACCTTTCCATAATTGACTATTGCAATTGCTTTCCTGCTTCACGCATTTCGACTTGGTGGTTTTCTTTCGCTATCAGCTGATTGCACATCACGGTGATGTGCACACCTATCTCTACATAACATTTGCATTCTCTGTGCTTCTTGTGTTCAAGTGCATCGGTTACGTGCACACCATTCCTTATCAAACTATTTTTTTTCAAGCCTTACTGATTACTGTTGCTGCATATTTTAGTCTACTAATTAGTTAAAATGCAACAGTCTGTACTTCTCCGTCCCCCTTTCTCTCCACTCCAGGAAATCCTCCTGTGGAATGGGAACTGTGGCTAGAAGGTTTTGAGGCTTATCTAGAGGCCATTGAAGCAGAAGTTTTTACGCAAAAGAAAAAATTAGCTTTATTGCGTCACTCTTTGGGTATAGAAGGGAGGAAAGTTTTGAAACATCTACCTCCTTCTGTAGTCATGGGTGAAGGTGATGCCATTGATGAATATGCTTCAGCCATAAAAATGTTAGATTCCAGGTTTAAAAAGAAGCACAACATCATTATGGAAAGACATAGGTTTTATATGAGAAAACAATTACCAGGTGAGCCTGTTGATGCTTTTGTAAGTGATTTAAGAGTTTTAGCCTCCACTTGTGATTACAAAACTTTTCATGATGAAATGTTGCGGGACCAGTTGGTTGAAAAAACCAACAGTAAAAAAATTCAAGAGAAATTGTTAACAACGCATGACTTAACTTTAGATAAGGCCTTGGAAATGGCTAAAAATATGGAATCCACAGCGATGTACATGGACCAGATGGCTTTGGAGACCAAGGTCCATGCCCTTGCTGTTGACAAGGTTTCGAGTAAGAAAGAAATTAAGTATGACAAACAACGTAGACCTTTGGAGTGTTACAGGTGCGGTAGCAGGAATCACCTAGGTAATGCTCCTTTTTGTCCTGCTTTAGATAAATATTGTGCCAAATGCAGAAAGAAAGGCCATTTTTCAAAGGTTTGCAAATCTAGACCTTCTAATTCTAACATCAAATCTTCAACTACAAAAGTTCTTTCAATTGATACCAAATCTGAGGTAGATTTTAATTCTGACAGTGAAGATGGTAATGAAATCATGATGATATCTACTGAGGAACCTCTGGTTAAAGAATCTCCGAACGTTTCTCTTCCTCATGATTCCAGTCATATAGTTAATGGTCCACAAGTACTTAAACTCCAACCGGCCATCGTAAAGCGACCTTACTGTCTAATTGGGGTAAACAATAATTACATTTCCATGATGGCTGATTCCGGCTCTTTTTTCACTTTAATAGGTCCTGAGGAGTGGAGTAAGTTAACTAATATTTCTTTGAGGAAATCCCTAGTGAAACCGGTGGCTTATGGGGGCAAGCCCGTTCAGGTTTTGGGAGAATTCGATTGCTCTTTAACTTTCAAAGAGCATTCTGCCACTGTCTATGTTGCAGAAGATGGTTCTTCACTTCTTGGGTGGTTGGAACAAAAAAATTTAGGTATCATTTTGGATCCCAACAGTCCCGAACAGGTTCTTCTTAAGGATGATTTTAAACCTGTTTTCAATGTGGGCACACATGATTGGAAAGCATCTTTTCCACATGTTTTTAGTGAAGATCTTGGTAAAATTAAAGGTTTTTCCCATCAGATCGTCCTCAAGCATGGAGCTCAACAAGTAGCACACAAGCCCAGACGAGTACCTTTAGCCATGAAGAAAGAATTATCCCAAGAGCTCGAATCCCTTTGCAGCCAAGGCATCATTGAGCCCATAGAAAGCTCAGAATGGCTTTCCCCCGTGGTTTTGGCCAGAAAACATAATGGGGCTCTCAGAATGTGTATAGATTTGAGAGACCTAAATGACAGGATATGGGTGGACAGACATCCTCTCCCCAACATCACAGAAATGTTGAGTTTCCTTAAGGATGCAAAGGTTTTTACTACTTTAGATATGTCATCCTTGTATCACCAGATTACACTCAAGAAAGATTGTCGCCGTCTCACGTCCTTTGTCACTCCGTCTGGTGCCTATAGATTCAAAAGGATGCCTTTTGGTCTGGCGTCAGCTTCGGCTGTATTTCAAAGAGTAATGGAGTCTATGTTTTCTAATGTGCCTAATGTCAAATGTTTTCAAGATGATATATTGGTGTATGGTAAGAATTTGGAATCTCATGACAAGACTTTAGCTATAGTGTTATCAATCCTAACAGACCGAGGTGCAACTTTGAAAGCAGAGAAATGTAAATTTGCTGTTGAAGAGGTGAACTACCTGGGGTACAAATTATCTGCCAAAGGAATTGAGCCTAAGGAAGATTTGGTCACTGCCATAAAAGGTTTTCCCACTCCACAGAATAAAGACCAACTTCGATCCTTTTTTGGCATGTTAGAGTTTTTTGCCAGGTTTATCCCCAATTGCAGTAGCAAAATGCACAACACGAGATCACTTATGAAAAAAAACCAACATTATCTATGGTCATCTGATTTAGAGAAGGAATTCCAGTCCATAAAGTTAGAATTAAGTAATGCCATTCCTTTACACCTTTCGACACACGTGACCGATCCATCGTGGTCACCGATGCCAGTCAGTATGGTTTGGGTGCTGTCCTTCTTCAACAAAGAGAGGGGAGGGAGGAGGTAGTGGCTTTTGCCTCGCGTGCCTTAAAAGGTGCCGAGTCCACTTACTCAGTTGTGGAGCGTGAAGCTTTAGCTTGTTGGTGGGGTGTGGATTACTTTAGACAATACCTATGGGGTTCTGAGTTCACCATTCGCATGGACCACAAACCTTTAGTTAATTTGTTTACTACTAAAGGAGCCAGTAATGCCACCCCCGTATTGCCAAGTGGCATTACAGATTGATGGAATTTCATTTTCATTTAGAGTACATTCCTGGTATTAAGAACATTTTTGCAGACTGTTTGTCCAGACTCCCTGTTTTGAATGAACAATCAGGTGAACAAGGGGAAGAAGAATTTTGTATTGTGGCCTCTTTAATAGATTCTAGTTTTAACTGTATTTCAGAGGAAGAATGGATGCTTGCCGTCCAGCAGGATGAATTAATACAGGAAGTAGTTAGCATGTTAGGTAAGGGATGGAGGCCAAAGGATGAGAATGTAAGTTCATTTAAACACGTTTTTCCTGAATTGAACATGCAGTCCGGTATTCTGAAGAGAATAGATTTATTGGTAGTACCTGTTTCTTTGCAGAACAAGGTTTTGATGCTCGCCCATGAAGGCTACATAGGGATGAGAGCCATGAAGAGAAGACTTAGAGAAGTGTTCTGGTGGCCTGGAATGGTTCGTTCTGTTGAACATTTTGTAAGAGACTGTATTTCATGCGCTGTCAGCGATAAGTCTCAAATCACCTTTCCCAGTCCCATCGAAGCTATTCCGGTTCCTGACAAACCATGGGTCAAGTTAGCCTTAGACATCATTGGGCCCATGTTTGTATTGGATGAACGGAGCAGGTATGGTTTGGTGTTGGTGGACTATGGTTCCAGGTGGCCTGAGGTGAAATTTGTGAAGTCTGCAACCACCGAAGAAGTAATGAATTTCCTCCAGTCTTTGTTTTTGAGGGAAGGTGCCCCTATTGAACTTGTCACTGATAATGGAGTGCAGTTCACGTCTAAGGAATTTTAAGAGTTTTTATGTCATTGGGGTGTCAAGCACATCACTACTTCTTTGTACCACCCCCGCAGCAATGGTTTGGTGGAGCGCTGCAACAGGGTCATAAAAGATAGTATTCAATTGTCTTTGACCAATGGTTTGAACTGGAAGAAGAAACTGGCGAATTTTCTTTGGGCTTTACATATGACACCCAATGCTGTCACTAAAGTATCTCCATTTGCATTATTAAAGGGTAGGTCAGCTTCCACCAAATTGGTTAGACCTTGGATGCGTGATTTGAGTGCTTCTAATGCAAATCCTGAGTTGGTGAAAGAAAATTGTGTCAAGGCTCAGAGCAAGTACGTTACCAATGAACCTGTTAAAGGAAGAAAACAAGTGGTTTTCAGAGAAGGGGATTGGGTCAAGGTGAGACTTCCTGGTATCGTTGCCAAAGGTCATTCCAAGTTTTCTTGTCCTATGCAAATCATTTCACTGAGAAATAGATCCGTCAAACTAAGTGATGGTAAATGGTGGAATATGGAAAGGTTATCCAAACAAAGATTTGCAGGTGACCCCAGCATGGATTCTACTTCTTGAAGCGTGCCCTGTCCTATCGTTCATGGTGAACCTAGTTCTAATGTTCCTGCAAGGGAACGTAATCCACCTTTTTGGTTCAAGGATTATGTTAAATCTTGATGAATTTTTAGTGCCTTTCTTTAGCTTTTGCTTAATGTTTTATGGGTTTTTTTTTTCTTCTTTTTATTTTCGCTTCAATTGCTCATATTGTTGTATTGCTTAACCTTCCTTTTCTTCTGTATTAAGGGAAGAGATGTGTTAGGTCCTGTATACCTTTAAATGCATTCTTGTTTATCTTTAAATGCTAGCACATGCCAGCATGACCATGGTTCTATACTGGAATGGTGGCATGTGGAATGGTCAGAAGACAGTTGTACTTTGCTGTCGCTCTGGCCGGTCGTTTACCTTGGAGATCTCTTGCATCCAATAAAGAAGATCCAACTTACCTCACGGTGTATCCACTTCCTTTCACAGACCTCAACAATGTCAGCACCGTGGCGGCGGAAACACCAGTTGACATCAATGAACGTTTGGCTGTTTTACAGGAACTCAATGAATTTCGGGACGCACAAAGCGACATCCAAGTAAAACGCACCACATCTGGAGAAGTGAAGGTAGTACCGGGAAGACCAGTGTGGGTTTAAAAGATTGGGGACCTAGTCAGAGAGAAAACTGTGGACAAGAAAGAAGTTTGGCCATCGTATAGAGCGCCTGTACCTGTCCTGCCTGGTCTTACAAAAACAGACCAAAGACTTTGTCCTCAAATGTGACATCTGCCAGCAGATGAAGGGCTCAACCATAGCACGTCTACCTCAGATGCCCCTATTGATCTCAGACAATCATCTAGCAGTTGTTTGTTTGGATCACTGTGGCCCCTTACACTCAGACGGGGCTTACAAGTACATCTTGGTGGTAGTGGATTCATGCTCCAGATTCCTGTGGGTTTGGCCACAGTGCTCGGCTGGCGCTCGAACTGTTTTAAAGGATTTGTGAGTCTTCATTGGGAAACACGCAATTGGCATACTTCATTGTGACTAGGGTCTGGCATTTAGCTCTCTGGCTTACAAAGAAGTCATGGGAAATTTGGGTGTGGCCTTGCAGTACTCCTCTCCCTACCATCCTGAGGGAAATTCGGTAGTTGAGAGGAAAAACCATGTTCTAAAGCAGTCCTTAACAGCAAGGGCATTAGGCTCAGGTGGTGGTTGGGTCAATCACCTATATGGGGTCCAGAGGGCACTCAATAACATGCCAAGAAAATCCCTGGGGGGGTCATAATCCCTGCAAACTCCTTTTTGGTGTGAGAATGTGAATGCCAGACCTCAACAATGTCAGCACCGTGGCGGCGAAAACACCAGTTGACATCAATGAACGTTTGGCTGTTTTACAGGAACTCAATGAATTTCGGGACGCACAAAGCAACATCCAAGTAAAACGCACCACCACTGGAGAAGTGAAGGTAGTACCGGCAAGACCAGTGTGGGTCCAAAAGATTGGGGACCTAGTCAGAGAGAAAATTGTGGACAAGAAAGAATTTTGGCCATCTTATAGAGCGCCTGTGACTGTCCTGGCTGTCGAAGGTACTAGAACTGTACTTTTTCTGCCCCTTGCCGGTCGCAGAGACAAAAGATTTGTCTGCATTGATCTGATCAAACCAGACTATGTGGCCGATTCTAAACAGTAGGCTGCATGGGCTCCTAGGTAGCTGCCGCACTCCTCTCACTTCCATTCAGGACGTTCAGCTGGAAGCTTTAATAACCACAGAAGATTCCCCTCTGTAAAGAGAAACTGTAAACAACAATGAAGTGATACTTCTTCCTGTTGAAACAACTACAACTGTACAGTCAACAAGTACAGAAATCTCAATTAAAAAAATGGATGACGTCTATGTAAATATGCCACAGATCGAGTCATCTCCCAGTTCCACAAAACCTGTTGAGCTGCCAAAAATAGACTGGACGGTGTCTGACTACTTAATGCATTATGACGACTTCTCATCGGATTCAAGTGAACTTGAGCTGCACCACTGCCTCTCTCTTTCAGACTATGAGTGTATACTCTCTATCTTTGGCTGAAAAAGACATACTTTGTTGCTCCTTGGATACACTGCTGGATTACAATTGGATTACTTTTTCTGGCCCTATGGATTGGTTTGGTAACTGTCTTTTTTCTACTTTTGAACGGACACTATCTCCAAAGAAGCTCTGCAGTACAACTTGTGAACTTGGTTCTGAAACCACATGCATCATCGCACCATGAACTAAGGGACCTGTCCCTGGTGAACATTACAGCAGGTCCAGTTCCAGAAGGACTAGTATGGAATTGGGTATCGTATGATGTATATGGTCCTACTGAACTCTTACAAATATCGTATTTGTTTAAAATTTGCTTAAATGATATCTTCACCACAAGTACTTTCTCTGATGATTGGGGCATTGAAACTGTGCACAATTAGCTTGCAGATCTAGAGCAATCAGCTGCATTTTCAAATGATGAATTGTATGATGGTACTTCTAATTTTGGCGACATGTTCTGTTATCAATATTATGGTCACAATTTCTTACACAAAGCAAGTATCATTTGCACAAAAGTTTGCTTATTTTTCTGGTTTTGATACATCAGACCCAGCCTCTTATTATTATAGGCTTGCACCTGTGAAGAAAAATATGCTAACAAACACCAAGCTGATATACTCTGCTTCCTTTACTTCCCAACTGCCTGTACAGGGTTTCGACTTTTGGAAAGACACCATAGACACAAAATCTGTCTTGGGGACAAAAGATTGGCAGGTTCAGGGAACGGAGGCCTTATTTAGAGTATGCCTCATACCACATTAAAAAAAATCCTGAATAGAACAGTGCAACAAACTTCCTGTATTGGAATAGCCAAAATGAAGGATTAGAACACGCCTTGCATTCCAGTGTTCTCAGGTTTTAAGAACTTGCAGCACTTTACACACTACAGTGAGGATACATTAGACACCATGATACGTAATGGTTCTTTTAATTCATCAGACCCCAATTGCAAGGGATGGGTGATTTGGCCTTTGGACACAAATGGGTGTCAATCTAGGTTCCTGGACAACATCGAAGGGTTTAGGATCAATAGGCCTGATCAGCGATATGTACAAACAGAACACTCTGGGGTGTTGACATCATATAGTGTTGGGAAGTTGTGCCTTGATTAGCTAAAAACCTCAACACTCTCTCGGGTTAAGCAACACTTGTCCCTTCTTTCCGATGACATGGATCTCAGGGATTTTCTATTTGGTCCCCGGAACCCACGTCAAAAGCACTTCTTGTACGAATATACAATGAGCTGTGGAAATTTTCTCAACAGGAAGCTGCTGAGAGATTATGCAAAATCGGCAGGGTTAAATTAGAAACGTCTTTGGCTGTGGTTGACAACGGTATGACGACATTATCATCTAGAATTTATTCACTGGGCAACATAGTGTCTTCTTCATTATACAGCAAGACATGTCTATTTTACAGCATGTCAACAGAAACACAAGAGGGAGTGAAGAGGTAAAATCAAGTGGTGGATTCGTCCTCCTCAAGCACGTCTTTAAAGTAAACAAAGTGAATCCACCCTGCACAGGATGAAAATGAAGGTATCTTTCCAGACCCTACGTTGTGTGTCTCTCCTAGTGTTTGGGGAAGCACACAGCTTTGTCAAAATAACCCTCACCCACCAAAAGGACCCTTGGTGGCATGCTTCTTCATCGGGTTCTTCCCGCCCCGCTGCGGGACGGGGCGTGCTGGGACCTACGAAGACGCTGGAGCACTGATAAGTGAACACTATGTGAAAATGCAGAAAGTGAGAGTGGAAGGGACAGATGTGCAATAGTGGTGTTGTTTAAAAAATACCTGGCTATGTGGAAAAATAAACTTTACTGTTCCTTCTAGCTGGTATTATTAAAAATGGGGAAACAGAGGTTCTACGCTACAATGGGCAAACACCTCCTTTGTCGACATGTTTCGAAGTCATCCCCTTGACTTCTCCTCAGGACCTAAACAGATCCCTATACCACTCTAATTCCTAAATGAAAACGTGATCTGCTAGTCGCAGAACAGTGTGCATATAAATTATGGCATGCACTCAATACTATACCCGAATTGGGTTGCTTCTTTCAACCTATAAAAATGGTCTGGAAGAGAAAAGACTTCATTAGGTTGCACTGCATGGGTAAAGTCTATCAAACACAACACCCCTGTGGTAGTACTCTGTAAGAGAAGTGATATATTTTATTGACAGTAGTGATTTCTTTTTCTCTATATTTATCTCATTATGACCGTGTTTTGGTGTTGT
This sequence comes from Calotriton arnoldi, assembly GCA_963921515.1. NCBI lineage: Eukaryota > Metazoa > Chordata > Amphibia > Caudata > Salamandridae > Calotriton > Calotriton arnoldi. The sequence goes on along the minus strand of CAWUFW010000411.1, from coordinate 182,118 downwards.
GCTGCCCATAAACAATCAACAAATGACATTACTTGACATAACGACATGTAACATAAAGCGCACTCTCTATTGTTGATCAAATGTCCCAAGATCAGGTCACATCAAAACGGGACCATGGCTATCTGTATTTAGCGTGATGTATATAGTTGTCTTAGTAAATGATATATAGCAAAAAGGCACATACATTATTGATACCTTACTCATGCCCCATGAGCCTTTATACGGGAGGGGAGGAGCGCCTATAGTCACACACTGTTAAAGGAAAGAAAATGAGATAAAAAACCAGTGAGAAAATATGCGAAACAATGCTCGTTGCCTAGGGGGGTCTACCGGCTAGGCCGTACTCACGTTGTGAAGGTCACTCACTCGCCCAAAATACAGCCTCGCCGCGGCTCCGTTGCACGGGCAGTCGGCGTCTGAGGGCTGCTTATGAGTAGAGTGACTTCCTGGTTTTGCGCGCGTGAAAGGTGAAACGCGTGTTGGAAACTAGAACGTTCACCTCCCCAAAATGGCCGCCGCGAGTAGGACCATTGGTACGTGGAATTTGGTCCACTTCCTGGTTTAGTGTTAGCATTGCAGGACCCTATGTGTTTCAATTCATAACAAGAGATGCATGATTGGGCACCATGAAATGAGGAGGAGAAACACCTCCTGCCTCAATACTAGTGTGCACTGGTATCTAAGGCTGATTTAGTCGCTGCCTGCTCGTAATGCAAGGAATTGACGCTTAGTGTCTATGTCAACAAAACAGGCACAATTAGTTTGTGGAGTTGGTCTGTTTCTTGTTGTAGTATTTAAGTTGCAGGACCATACCTTACTCATTCAAATGCATAACCAGAGATGCCCCTTTGGTGAATGAGCATCGTAAATGAAGAACATCCTCATACTGGCTCAATGTTTATGTGCAGCGGTGTGTGAAAGACTTAATGTACTCACTGCCTGTTCGTGGTGTACGCAAGTGATGCTCAATGTGCATGCTAAAAAATACGGTTTACTAGTGGTGCTTGTAAAAGAAGCTCAATGTCTGTGCTATAAACAAGCACGGTCTAAATTCCGCATCTTGTAAAAGAGCGCCTTCACGTATATATCAGGTGAAAAAACTGCTCCTATTTCAGTAAAAAATGTTCCCCCTACTGTTCAAAAGTTAGCGTGCCAACTTTGAATGCTGAGACATCAAATGTATTACTGTAGTGCCCCTAGTTGAGGTTTTTCGAAAAACTTTATTGTTCAGAATTTGTATTTGCTACTGCTGTGCCCTTAATAAATTCAGTGTGTGATTTAGGTCACTCCTCATTAGTAGAGTAAGTGGTGCCACATAGTGTTCTGTACATAACTATGAATCGTGGGTGTTGAAAGGCCTTATTTAAGTTGTCCCCACGGTATATCATCATTCAGACCTGTAGTGTGTGTGTCCAGACGGAACACCCAGCGTTGTTCTTTTTCAAAAAGTACGGCGTCATTGTTCACTTGTTCAATGACAGTCCACTTCAACGAAACCTAGTCCCTTCTCCAAGACACTTGTCTGTGCTGGGGCAAGCATCTGCTCACTCAGGTTCGCAACTAGGTTGGCCTTTTGCTGGTTGATGTCGTGTGGGTGAATTTCAGATAGTGGGAGGCCACCTTAGTGGTGGCTTTTTTGCAACGTACATTGCTTCTGTGTTCTACTATGCGCGTCTTGACTTGTCGCGTCGTCATCCCGATGTACTCCATTGCGCACGGACATGTTCTACGCTACAATGGGCAAACACCTCCTTTGTCGACATGTTTCGAAGTCATCCCCTTGACTTCTCCTCAGGACCTAAACAGATCCCTATACCACTCTAATTCCTAAATGAAAACGTGATCTGCTAGTCGCAGAACAGTGTGCATATAAATTATGGCATGCACTCAATACTATACCCGAATTGGGTTGCTTCTTTCAACCTATAAAAATGGTCTGGAAGAGAAAAGACTTCATTAGGTTGCACTGCATGGGTAAAGTCTATCAAACACAACACCCCTGTGGTAGTACTCTGTAAGAGAAGTGATATATTTTATTGACAGTAGTGATTTCTTTTTCTCTATATTTATCTCATTATGACCGTGTTTTGGTGTTGTGCTGCCCATAAACAATCAACAAATGACATTACTTGACATAACGACATGTAACATAAAGCGCACTCTCTATTGTTGATCAAATGTCCCAAGATCAGGTCACATCAAAACGGGACCATGGCTATCTGTATTTAGCGTGATGTATATAGTTGTCTTAGTAAATGATATATAGCAAAAAGGCACATACATTATTGATACCTTACTCATGCCCCATGAGCCTTTATACGGGAGGGGAGGAGCGCCTATAGTCACACACTGTTAAAGGAAAGAAAATGAGATAAAAAAACCAGTGAGAAAATATGCGAAACAATGCTCGTTGCCTAGGGGGGTCTACCGGCTAGGCCGTACTCACGTTGTGAAGGTCACTCACTCGCCCAAAATACAGCCTCGCCGCGGCTCCGTTGCACGGGCAGTCGGCGTCTGAGGGCTGCTTATGAGTAGAGTGACTTCCTGGTTTTGCGCGCGTGAAAGGTGAAACGCGTGTTGGAAACTAGAACGTTCACCTCCCCAAAATCTGCCGGTTTGATAGTTATTCCTTTGTCGGCCGATAGTTGTCTGAAGGCTTCTTTCTCTTCCCTTGTTGTATTATGGAAAACTTGGTTGGTAGGAGGGTTGATGTTCTCTATCTCTCTCATCACCGCTTTTTCGAAGGTAAGTAGTTCGATGGGGAGTAAGGTGTCAGGTGGGGTAAAGGTTGATTTTGTCCTTAAGCCTGTGTCACCCTCACTTCCAGTAGGTTGTTCTTTGTCGCAGAAATAAACTCTAAGTCTGAGTTTCCTCATGAATGCCTTCATTTCTTTACACAATTTAAATCTGTCTAGGTTTTCGGTCGGTACGAAACCTAGTCCCTTCTCCAAGACACTTGTCTGTGCTGGGGCAAGCATCTGCTCACTCAGGTTCGCAACTAGGTTGGCCTTTTGCTGGTTGATGTCGTGTGGGTGAATTTCAGATAGTGGGAGGCCACCTTAGTGGTGGCTTTTTTGCAACGTACATTGCTTCTGTGTTCTACTATGCGCGTCTTGACTTGTCGCGTCGTCATCCCGATGTACTCCATTGCGCACGGACATGTGATCATATATACAACGTTTTTACTGTTGCAATTGCTGAAATGGCGTTGTTCCCACTCTGAACCATTTTTAAACCTGATATTTCTGCTCTTCTTTGTTAGGTGGCATATGCTGCAACTCCCGCAGGGGTGATGTCCTGTCACAGGTGGTAACAGGGTATTCGTCACTATGGGCATTGTAGTGTTTCTTGGTCTTGTGTGGACAACCATGTCACATAGGCTCTTCCCTCTTTTGTGAGAAAACATTGGTTTCGGAATGTTCAATCCCCCACAGTTAAGCAGTCGCCAATTTTTGTTGACAATTTTCGTGACTAGGTTTGAACCTGTGTTGAAAGTGGTGATGCATATAGGTCTTTCTTCTGGTGGCTTTTGTATTCTGGGTTCGAGTAACGCATCTTGATTGTTGTTTCTTGCCCGTTTGAGGGCATTTGCCACGATTTTTGGTGGATACTTCTGTATTTCCAAATTTTTCTGTAGGTCCTTTGCTTGTGACTTGAAATCACTCAGTTCTGTACAGTTCCGTCTCAGGCGGAGGAATTGTCCATATGGGAGGTTGTCACGCAGGTGTCGCGGATGGAAGCTGTCGTATAGTAGGAGACAGTTCCTGGAAGTTTTTTTAAAATGTGTGGTAGTCTTCAGTACGCCATCTTCCGGGTAAATGTTGAGGTCCAGAAATACCAGTTCTTTCCTTGAGATGGTACTAGTGAATTTCAGGTAGTTGTTTTGGCAATTCAGCCAGGTGATGAACCTGGTAGCGGTTGTCTCATCCCCCTCCCATACAACCAGCACATCATCTATGTACCGTTTCCATTTCTTGATTTGTGACAGGAAGGGGTTGTCACTGTGTAGGATCTTATGGGTTTCTAGGTGGTGAACGTACAGACCTGCTACACTTGGAGCAAAAGTACTGTCCATACTGGTCCCATGCGTTTGAAGGTACAGTGTATCCTTGTATGCGAATAAATTCTCCCTCAGTGCCAGTTGACAGCACTGCATTACAATGTTGCGGGGTGTTTGGTATTCCCAGTCTACACTGAACAGGACGTCTTCAATGATGGTAAGAGTCTCTTCATGGGGAAGGCTGGTGTAGAGGCTTTCTACATCAAGTCCCATCAGTAATTCTTTGGTGGGGTCGAACTCTACTTCCTGTAGTAGCAGTAGGACGTCTTTGGTGTCCTTTAGGTATGTGTCAGTCTTCTGTACTAGTGGGCGAAGAAAAGCATCCGTAAATTTGGACAGAGGTTCCAAAATAGATCCTATGCCTGATACTATCGGGCTGCCCAGTGGTTTTTCTAGATTCTTGTGGATCTTGGGGATTGTGTAGAAATAGGGGATCCTTGGAGTTTTGTTGGTCAGAAAATCCCCTTCCTTTTTGGAGATCCAATCATGACTTAGGGCTTCTTCTATCATATAGGCGATCTGAATTCTAAGTGATACGGTTGGGTCTTGTGGTAATACTGCATAGTTTCTATGGTCCTGTAGGAGGCGTTGGCATTCCTGATCATATGCTTCTGTAGTCTGAATCACAATTGCTCCTCCTTTATCTGCCGGTTTGATAGTTATTCCTTTGTCGGCCGATAGTTGTCTGAAGGCTTCTTTCTCTTCCCTTGTTGTATTATGGAAAACTTGGTTGGTAGGAGGGTTGATGTTCTCTATCTCTCTCATCACCGCTTTTTCGAAGGTAAGTAGTTCGATGGGGAGTAAGGTGTCAGGTGGGATAAAGGTTGATTTTGTCCTTAAGCCTGTGTCACCCTCACTTCCAGTAGGTTGTTCTTTGTCGCAGAAATAAACTCTAAGTCTGAGTTTCCTCATGAATGCCTTCATTTCTTTACACAATTTAAATCTGTCTAGGTTTTCGGTCGGTACGAAACCTAGTCCCTTCTCCAAGACACTTGTCTGTGCTGGGGCACGCATCTGCTCACTCAGGTTCGCAACTAGGTTGGCCTTTTGCTGGTTGATGGTGGGTTGTTCAGGGCGCCTGTCATGCTCCTGGTCAAGACTCCTGCTGCGTCGTCTTCTCTCGTTGACCAATGTACATGGTTCCCGCTCCGATTTCTCCCCCTGCGTGGGCCAGGGCGTGGCCCTAAAAAAGGAGGTTGTTCATAGTAGGTATAGTCCTGCTGGGGTATATTCCAATGATGGTAAGGTCCTGGCATTGCTGTTCTGCGACTAGCAGATCATGTTTTCATTTAGGAATTAGAGTGGTATAGGGATCTGTTTAGGTCCTGAGGAGAAGTCAAGGGGATGACTTCGAAACATGTCGCCAAAGGAGGTGTTTGCCCATTGTAGCGTAGAACCTTTGTTTCCCCATTTATAATAATACCAGCTAGAAGGAACATTAAAGTTTATTTTTCCACATAGCCAGGTATTTTTTAAACAACACCACTATTGCACATCTGACCCTTCCACTCTCACTTTTTGCATTTTCACATAGTGTTCACTTATCAGTGCTCCCACGTCTTCGTAGGTCGCAGCACGCCCCGTCCCGCAGCGGGGCAGGAAGAACCCGATGATGAAGCATGCCACCAAGGGTCCTTTTGGTGGGTGAGGGTTATTTTAACAAAGCTGTGTGCTTCCCCAAACACTAGGAGAGACACACAACGTAGGGTCTGGAAAGATACCTTCCTTTTCATCCTGTGCAAGGTGGATTAACTTAGCTTGTTTTACAGCATGGACAGTCACAATTACTGTCCATTGTAGTACTGAGCTGGACGTTGTAAACACTATGTTCTGGCCATGGCGTTACATCAATAGTACGAGTCTGTTTTTTGCATACGATCTAACGGAAAGACAGAAAGTAATGACACGCACAGATGCGAAATATACCATGTTGCACATTGAAAAGTTAGACCAATTACCTTTCACCGTGACTGAGACACCATCCACAGACCGGATAATCCATGGTTAAATCACCCTACCGGTTACAACTTTTCAATTCCAATATTGTCTCCAGCAGGTACGCAGATACGAAGCGCTAGGGGAAGGTTATGTGCATGAATACTGGGAGTTACCCTTCAGGTTTAGGAATGGGGCTACAGAAGTTTTCCTTCCTTAGTGGTTCCCACTGTGAGGATGCTCTAAGTGGGTACCTAATTTGCAAGGACATTTCTCTTCATGGGGCATGCAATGCTTCTGTTGCGAACTTGTCCTGATATCTGAAGGGTTCCTCAACTGCCGTGATTCATCCGGTCTTCTAGCTGCTCTCGAATGGGAGCTATTTGATGCTGAATGATCAAGGTTGCTATGGAATGGAACTGGGCATCATGTAACTGGTGACGGTTAATTCCGTAGCCACTTGTTGCACACAAGTACTGTTTCCACCTGCCCGCACAGTTAGGGAGGCAACGCTATGGCCTTCGATAAATGTTTCCAACATACACTTTGATTCTCTGAGCAAACTAAAAGCCATGCTTTTTCAAAAGGTTGTGGCCTCAACTTAAGCCAGAAAAACGTTTGATCTCCAGGTTGCAAGGTCCTTGTCTGAGATACAGACACTACTCCACACTAACTTCCCGCTGCATTTTGGGGAGCTAGTTCACCGTATCTTCAATATGTCTGAAGGAAATAGTGCACTTTTTTAAATGTATTGGCTCTGGACTGGTTAGCACCTTTCAGACGATTTTTGGAGTTATACCATCTTTCATACACTCCGTATTGGGAAGCATTTTTGGATGGCTCCCGCTTGTCCTGCTACTTGTGGCGGGAATCCTAATTTTAATTTTTCTGCTCTGCAATGGACATCACAGTTCAACCCAGAATGGAGACAGCACTGCTTGTGCTGCAATGCCATGAGCGCATAGTACACTGCTTCCGCACACCTCGGCTTCGAGAACTAAATGAGCACTGGTTCTTGTCCCTTAGGCCTGTTTGGCTTCACTGCGTACAACCTGTATTCCACTGTCTGCTTTGCAGTCACAAATGCATTTTAGATCTATGCCTAGGATCACAATCGGTTGCGCCACTGGACATTGAAGTACTGATGGACCCCTTAAAGGCTCATGGGTATTGTTGTCCCCAGCCTATTCCCTTGCTGATGAATGCATTCTTCGAGCCACCCTAGGTTGCTTTAGCTCCTAGTGAAATGGACACCGGCTCAATGATACACTTACAGGATGCAATCCTTCCCTTAGCGGCTGCTGTGGGAACTGGATGGAATCACCTTTGCTCCATAAACTTGCTTCGAGGTGCGCCTCTGGGGCCGTTGTCTGCAGTTGTGGGCAACAGCAATGTTGCGTCTACCACTCAGAACACATAAACAATTGGCTTTTTCCATGTGGAAACAATTTGGTCTGTTTTTTAAACAAAATGAATCAAAACTGCTTTTTGCTTTTTCTAGGCACCATGGCTTTCTGAGTGCTTAAAACTTCAAATAGTATAATGACGTTGAGGCTTTTATATGAATATTTTAAAGGGAAGCTTGCTTTTAGATGATTGTAAGATTCGTTTTTTTTTTCATAACAAATTTTATTTATTTTTAAAGGTACAAAATGGGCAGTGCCCGACACATATATTACAAAGAACAAGCAATATTGAGAGTACCATGTTTTTAAATTCCAAAACAATTTGGCCTGTGAAACATCAGGCCAATCAACTGATAGGTCGCACCGAACTCCACTGATTGCCTGCAACCACGTATAATGAAGTATATGTCTATCCGCACTGAATGTTACCTGTCTATGGCATACTGATGTGTCACACATGTTGCTAGAGACTTTATGGAGGGTCGGGGTGTGGCAGTGGGGGTAAATCAATACCTCGATATGACGCCCAGCCAGACCAAATCTTTCTGTGTTTCTGCGGGCAGCCCCGAGCTTGGAAGACTACAATCTCGGCACCCATACATCTATCCATAGCTTTTTTCCATCCCCCCAAACTCGGCGGATGGGTCACCTTCCACTTCTGGGCTTTGTCCCTTTTGGCCAGTGTTAGGCCCAGGAACAACAGATGTTGTTTGTAGCGGTTTCCGCCAATCTCTTCGGTACTGTGAAGCAACAGCAATCTGGGATCATGTGGAATGGTCCAGGTCAGGACATGCCCTAAGCAGGACTCAACTTTCCGCTAATATGTTTGTAGCGCCTCGCAGCTCCAAACCGTATGTAAAAATGTGCCTTTGGCATCTACGCAGCGGAGGCATTGGGGGGATTGAATAACACCCATTTTCCACAGGCGGGATCGAGTATATTATGCGTGATGTAGATATTTAAATTGGATAAGGCGGTATCGCGAAGAAACTGCCGCATTTCGGGGACTAGCCAGGGCCTCGGTCCAATCATCATCAGTCATGGTCGGTAGATCAGTCTCCTAGGCAGCTCTAGTCTTATGTAGTGTATTTCGTGTGTGGGTGGTCAAGGTCTGATAAATTTGTCTGATCTTGTGTGCCTCTAGGTCTCCCATTAATAGACGGCCTTCTAGGGGATGGAACTCTGGCAATTCCTCTAGTTGACAGATTTGGGGGTTTAGGGCGTGTTGCAATTGTAAATATCTGTAGAACTGTGATTTATGTAGCTGAAACTCCGTTTGTAGTTGTTGAAAGGATTTAAGGGTGCAAACTTGCATAATGTCGCCTAATGTGGAAATTCCAAGGAGGTCCCATTTGTGAAAGCCCACCAATGCAGAAACAGAGGGCCTGATTCACAGAACTAACTTACGTCAAAATCCTAAACTTACAACAATTTTGGTATTCACAGAATCAACTTACACATTTGGGTATTCACAGAATGAACTTACACATTTGGGTATTCACAGAATGAACTTACAACAATTTTGGTATTCACAGAATGAACTTACACATTTGGGTATTCACAGAATGAATTTACAACAATTTTGGTATTCACAGAATGAACTTACACATTTGGGTATTCACAGAATGAACTTACAACAATTTTGGTATTCACAGAATTAACTTACTCATTTTGGTATTCACAGAAGGCACTTACTCATCAATGAGTAAGTGCCTTCTGTGAATACCAAAATGTGTAAGTTACACAAAATGTGTAAGTTACACAAAATGTGTAAGTTACACAAAATGAGTAAGTTACACAAAATGTGTAAGTGTCTTCTGTGAATACCAACATGAGTAAGTTCATTCTGTGAATACCAAAATGGTAGTAAGTTTAGGATTTTGTCGTAAGTTAGTTCTGTGAATCGGGCCCAGAGTGTATACATGTGCCCTGCCATAGTGGGGTCGTTTGTGTCAACCGTCCCATCCAGCCCATGGTTTTCACCGAATGTTGCCATAGTTGTATAACTGTTTTGCTGGCCGTGGGGAGGGTATCAAGACTTATTTGACTATAGAGGAATTTCTGCAAGGGAACGCCCTCCATTGCCAGCCGTTCCACAGCATAGGCTGGGTCCGATTGTGAGCTATACCACCACTCATTAATGATTAAGAGATGAAATGCGGCGTAGTATGCATATATATCCGCCGCTGCGATGCCTCCGCAGTAGGTCGACTGTGTACATGTGTTTAGTGCCACACGAATTGCCCCACCTTGCCATAGGAACTTATTAAGGAGTTCATTCAGTTGAGTGAACCATGAGCGAGGGATGTTATATAGAAAGTTCTGTAGCCAAAATAATACGCGGGGCAGAGAAACCATTTTAAAGATGGCTGATCGACCGTATAGTGATAGGGGTAACTGTAACCAAATTGTGGTTTTCTCCCGAACCGCTGGGAGCAGTTGGGTGATATTATGTGTCGACAAAATCGTAGGGCATGATGAAAGAAATACCCCCAAGTACTTAAACCACTCAATGACATGGGATAACTGCGCAGCCCAAGTCTGGCGTCTCTGGTCGCCAAACACCGGGTAGAGCACAGATTTGGAGGGGTTGGCGCCTAAACCAGAGGTTTCTCCAAACACTCACAAGATCTGAATGATACGGGGTCCAGAGGACCAAGGGTCTGTCATGAAAAAGAGCACATCGTCGGCATATAGTGCGATTCTGTCAGAGCATCTTGGGCTACAGTCTCTGGGGAAGTACATAGCCCTCTGCATCGCACAGTGCCGGAACGGGGATAGGGGCCGTCTTGGCCTGGCATAGCCGATACAGCATTTTGCTAGACTTGTTGCCCCACTGATAAATCCTGTGTTGTGTTGCCAACCAGGTCTCCTGCGCCTCGTTGGTAAGGAGTTCGTGTATTTGTTGCTGGACTTGGAGGAGGTTACATCGCAATCTCGGGGCGGTCCCTGTTACTACTTGCCTCTCAAGAGATCGCTGATGATCTTCCAGATCTAGTATTTGTGCGAGGCGTTTACATTTTTTGCCTGTCCGGAAGCTTATATCAACGCCTCGGATTGTAGGTTTAAGAGCCTCCCATAAGATGATTTTGGAAGGGGCTGTGTCGGTGTTTGTCGAGATATAGTCAGTGATGGCCTGCTGAAGGACTTCCTGATAGTTGGGATCTTTAAGGTGCCAAGGAGACATACGCTATCGATAGAGGGGCCGTTGAGATTTTAGGCGTAACTTAAGCTGAACCGGTGAATGGTCGGACAACCCCCTGGGAAGGATAGAAACGTGAGATACCCTATGCGTGTAACTATGGGGAAGGAAAATATAGTCGAGTAGTGATAGCGTGTCATGTACTGCCGAGATATATGTGTAGCCACCCTCGGAGGGGTGATGGGCGCGCCACGCATCTGACCACCCCAGTGTAGCAGCCAGGAGATTGAGTTTGGACTTGCTGGTGTAGGATTCCTGTCTTGTACAGCGCCAGCGATCCCGAGGTGTCATGACGTCATTGCAATTGCCACCCAGTATTACTAGGCCCTCAGGAAGCTCCCCCCACACCTGTGAAACCTTGTCTGTGAATGTTTGTCCCAGTGGGGGAGGGGTGTAAATGCTGCCAATAGTTAACTGCTCACCCAACAGTGTACCAGCAACGATAGTGTATCGACTTCCGGGGTCTAACCAGTGTTTGGAAATGGTATATGGAACGTGGCGGTGCACCAGGACCGCTGTGCCTCGGGAGCCCCGCGTGAACCCAGAATGATATATTGTGGTATATCGAAATCTGTTAAGGCATGGGGTTTTATTCCCAAGAAGATGGGTCTCCTGTAGTAGGAGAACGTCAGCTTCACAGCATTTAGCTAGTCTAAGTACTCCACCCTCTTGATCTTATTAAGTAACCCCCTGACATTCCAGGATACTATGTTTAGCTCCCCTAGCTGAGGGTTAAGGGTATGTAGTGCCATCTGTCGTCAATACATCCCATTGCCACGGTGTGATTGTGACGGAGTGTGTTCTCAGTGTGCGTTCGGTGTCTGTAACCTTATTAACATAATATAACAAAACTTCCCCACCCCTATACTTCCATGAACAAGGAGTACCTGTCGCGGCGGAGAAATCATCGGGGCCCTAACAGGGGAAGCCCGGGAAACTCCACCAATCATACCCTAACATCCCAAAACTGTTGAACATAACAATAACAGTCTAGGGGCGTAGCAGTTCCATGAGTAGCCCTGAGCCAGTTCAATTGACCCAGCAATTCTGCATTCAGAGGCGAAGGTGGTATCATCTATCAAGACCTCAGGATCGTTTGACTGTATTGGTTAACGAACATTATGCCACTTCATCTTGGGCCTGAGACCGCCAGTTGGATAGGGATCTATGTCGCCTCTTGGAGTTGCCTCTGTTCTGTCTGCTTCTTTGTGATCCTTGAGAGGAGTCCGATTCCACCGTGAGTGGGGTATGCGGCCTGAGATGCATTGTTTCATCTGCCCAGGAGAAGACAGCCTCTTGGGAGTAAAAGAAATATGATTTTGAGTTGTATATCACTCGCATCCGTGCAGGATAAAGCAGCATGTAAGAAATGTTGAGTTCACGGAGCCTGCGCTTAGCAGCAATGAAGGACTGACGCTGTTGCTGCACGAGTCTGGTGTTGTCCGGAAATACCATTATTGGTTGTGAGTCAAAGAGCAGGCGATCTTTGTGAGTTCTTGCAAATTGGAGTATTGCGTCCCAATCAGCATAGTTTAAAAGCTTAGCTATCACTGGTCGCAGCCGTTCACCGGGTGGGGGCTTTTTCATCAGCACCCGATGAGCTCTTTCCACCACGAATCAGGAAGACAGGGATTCTCCCGGCATCAGAGATTTCAGCCATTTTGTAAAGAACTTGTTCATAGAGGAGCCCTCGCAACCTTCCGGGAAGCCAACCAGGCGAACTTTGTTTCGCCGCGAACAGCCCTCTGCATCTTCAACCCTAGACGCTAACTCCTGCGCCACAACCATGAGCTTATTCACTTTTTTTTGGGAGGGAGGCCACTGTATTTTCTACGATGGAAACACGGGTTTCAGCTTCTGTGATGCGGTCTACTGCCTTTTGGAGGTCTTGGTGCAGGAATGATACTTCAGACCCCACAACGCCAATCTTCGCCTCCAGGGCATCCCTCGACTGGGTGATCGCCGCCAACAGCGTCGCTTTATCGGGAGTCGGACCACCGGCCGCCTCTCCTCCCGAGCCACCGGGGGCAGTAGTAAAGTGACCCACGGTACACTTCTTGAAGCCAGCACCTGCCTGTTTATCTTTGCCCATGGTGGTTAAAAGGGCACAAGGGGAAGGAAGGCAGCAAGATATCATATTGCGAGTGAGCTCCCCTTCCAGTAGCGTAGCGTCCGCACCTTCACTGGCCTCTACTACAGAACAACAGAGCTTATAGACATGGGTGGATGTGCCCCCAGAGCGCCACGTGGGACCCCCCTAGAGCGGAGTCCCAGGCCGGGCCTCACGGAATCCAGCCCCTGGACCGCAAGCTGCACCAAGCCTAGCTTGGCCGCTCCTGCAGCCCCAGGAAGCCGGCCAAGTGGGCCCTCTAAAGGAACCCGACTCGCCGGACCCCCGGCCTGCTCGCCGCCCCAGTGGGTCTATTTCTACGGAATCTGGGGCATCAACTGTTACAAGATATGGCCCAATAGCTGAGGGCAGTTCTCCCCGGAAGAGCCAAGTGACCGTCCTGGGTATTTATCGGTTCCGTTGTGCGATTCCTCTCACCGGCGCCTTCACCAGGTGCCCAGCAGACGACGTTTATACCATTGGCACCGATTTGGGTACTGCGAGGGGACTGCCAGGCACTTATAAGCCGGTATCCTATGCGGCGACCGCCGCCTCCGAGCGTGCCCCCTCTGGCCCGCGAGGAGGCAGAAGTCTTACTCTTGTCGTGGCTGTTGGCACTGTCCATGTAGCACCAGAGGGCCCCACCTTCAAGCAATGCCCCCTGAACTCACATGCACCCGGGGCTCCAATTATCTAGGCGCGGGGCCCACCGGGTCTTCAGAGGGAGCTCCACGATTGTCTAGCACCACTATGGGTCACAGGCGGTATTCACGGCCCCCGGGACGCACAGTTTGGGTCTTCCCCTTTCAGTATGGGGCCTTGCTGTCTTCTCTTCTGTGTGCCTCGCTGCAATGAAGCCTCCAGGGGCGGCCCAATGCGGCTCTCCGCCAGCCCTCCGGTCGGCCCCTGCCAGGTTTGGCTTAGCGATCCCCAAACATGGCCATCTTTGTCACCTCCCAGGGGCTCGCGGGGTAGTGTGAGCTGGATTTGAAGCCCGCAGGGCTCCTCAGCACAGGCCTGGGTCCACGGATGCCACAGGCCCCACGCCTAACCAGCGTACTGATCATCGGAGGCCGCAGGCGGTCACCGGGCGACGGGGCCGCATCCTCTCCCATAGAAGCCATTGCAGAGCCCCTTCACCTTAGACCGCACTCTCGATTAGTCGTCTTCTCTGCCGCGGCTTCTGTGGTTCGGCTCCTAACACGTCGAGCTCACCGACTATGGCAGCGCGGGCCGGGCCAAATCTGCGTCACCGTATGCCCGTTCTATAAATTTGTCGGGTGTTATTTTTGGATTTCAGTGCAGTACGGTCCACTCTGCACAATCGTCAGTACAGGATTATGTGCTGGGGTCCGGATTTAATGCGGATGACGGCAAATAATGGCTCGGGCGGTTGGAGCTCCCTTAGGACGCGTCTGCCATGTTGGCATACCAAGCCACGCCCCCAAGAGTAGTTTTTTAACGTTCTTTAATTTTGTTTCATTATAGCCTGTGGGCTTTTTAGATAGCTTTTATATATCGACCCTTAGTATGATGAGTGGGTGTTATGTTCCCGGGTTAGGCCCATGTAGTGAAGCTGCTCCTTTCTTACATCCTCTACTTCACAATAACATTTCTGCCGTGAACCTTTGCACATATTTGCATGCACGACAATGTTGGATTAGTTTCTCTGAAACTACTTTGTTTACATATCTAGCTTCGCACAACATTATCACGATGCCTCGAACATCATGTACAAGGCCTCTTTATGCACTATGTACAAATATCGTTCTATCTTTATCCACGGGGCACAGAGCTATCTACATATCCATAACATCACTAATCTACAGCGTACATCCTAAGGCTGCTTTCTATCATAAATAATGAACATCCCGATAGATTAGCAGAGGAGGCACTTCAGCTGACACTGAAGGTTCCTGCATGCTGAGACTTCACCAAGCAGCGATCTGACATCTCTGTGAGTGGTATCCAGTTTGTGACCAAGACGGGGTCCTTCATTCTCTCCCGCCAGGTAATGGGGTTGAATCGTCCCTTAGGGAGATTCTTGGCTCTATACCTACACACACACTCTAGGTACACTTAGGGGCATATTCACAAGGAGCTACACCCGAATTAACGGCACTTTATCGCAGCCAAAGTCGTGATAAATTTACCCCCCCATTCACAAGCCGGTGTTAACAGCCCACAGCACCAGTTTACTCGCGCTAGCAGCCGCAAAAAACATCGCCACAGAGGACCCTCGCAAATATCGCTAATGAGATGCAGAGTAGGCGTTCCCGTGACTAAAGCCGAGACAACAGCACACCTCAACATTCACAACGACCAGCCACATCCGCGATAAAAACACAAAACATACGATAAGGCGCGTTAGCACCAGGAAATCTACACCAGCTCTGACCTGGTGTAAACTCAGACGGCAGCGAGCACCACAAAAGGGAGCACAGCCCAGGGCCACATCCGAAGGGCAACAGATGCCATGGAGCCACACATCATGCGGCCCGGACACCCAAGAGGGCCACAACACCCACCGCCACCACCCCAGGACCACCCCTCCCTGGCACCCCCCCGACCAAAGACATGCCACATCAGCCACACCTAAACATGTACAAAATATTCCGCCTGATGCCGCACAATCACAACTGGTGACATGGATGTGTCGTCACAGAAATGACCAGCACACATTCACTTTCGAAGCAACAAATGAAACTTTATTAAAATGAACAACGAAATGAAATGAAGACACATGGCCGCTCCCCTCCGGACAATACGTAGGTCACAGCCTGTAAGACAAAAAACATGATGAGAAGGTGTGTCCTGCGCACATCAGAGGACAGAGAGAGAGCGAAGGAGAGAGAGAGGAAGAGAGGGAGAGAGAGAGAGAGAGAAGAGGAGAGAGAGAGGAAGAGAGAGGGAGAGAGAGAGAGGAAGAGAGGGAGAGAGAGAGAGGAAGAGAGGGAGAGAGAGAGAGAGAGAAGAGGAGAGAGAGAGAGAGAAGAGGAGAGAGAGAGGAAGAGAGGGAGGGAGAGAGAGAGGAAGAGAGGGAGAGAGGGAGAGAGAGAGAGTGACGCCCCTGCGCACCCAGGCCACACTGCTCACCTGCTGCCACCAGTGTGTCTCCAACCACGTGCCGGTATGTAGGGCAGTTCACCAGGTCACACATCTGATTCAGAGCCGTCAGCTGAAACAGAGCCCAGATACATGACTGGCACAGTACACACACTTGCACAAGACAACATCGCCTGCCCGCCCATGCACACCCAGGCAGAGGCACCCCAACCCCTCCCGCCGCCCATCGGAGCATGCCCGCCCATGCACACCCAGGCCTCAATGCTCACCTTACGCCACCGGCGGGTAGACAGGAGGTCCCACCACGTGCCGCTGCAAGCAACAAGCCCGGGGCCCGCGGACATGGCACCCTCCACATCATGCAGCCCCGCTCCGCAGGCCACCAGGTCTCACGTTTGGTGCTGGGTCTTGATTACTCCATGGCAGAGGACATACCAGTGCACGCGACATCATCGCAGGCTGCACACCCGCTCAGCCCAATGGGTGCCACCAACTCTGGCATCCCGGAAGCGACGCCACGGGGCGGTAGGCCCGCGCTGCCCGCTGGCTCTGGCCTACACAGCGGTCCAGCAGGGCACACAAAACCTGAGCTGTCCGGACCGCCGGGACGGGGCATCATCGCAGGCTGCACACCCGCTCAGCAGCTCAAGGTGCCACTGACACAGTGCACCCAAAGTCACCGTCCCGTGGCGGGGTGCCTGTGCCATCCGCAAGGCCTCTGGTGCCACTAACCCTGTGCAACCCCAGTCTGGGGTTGGCCCGTGCCATACTCCAGGCCTCCCGTGCCGTACTCCAGGCCTCAGATACCACTAACCCTGTGCAACCCCAGTCTGCGCCACGTGATGGTAGGCCCGTGCCGTACTCCAGGCCTCGGATGCCACTAACCCTGTGCGCAGCAACTCATGGGCCCTATATGAGTGCGAACCATGGGGCGTCCGTCATCCAGTCACCACCGGAAGAGGGGAATGTGACGTCGTCGGACCCTTATGTTGGCGGAGTCACATGGCCTGTGACGCCTGTGCCGGATGGGTGTGGCGTGTGTGAAAACCTGCCCTCAGGGAGTGGCTGTGACATGCTGATGACTAGACCAGTGACCCGCACACCACCAGCGAGTACGGCTGCGACAGGTAGCAATGAGGGCCCCCCTCGGTGCGTAAGCGGAGTGGACTGGCCTGCTGTATGCCGGACCAGCGCAGGGCCTGCAACAATGACTCGTGGGCTCTGGGCGTCGTCCAGTCCATGTCCGGACAAGGAAGTGACTGATGCGTGTGTCCCTGCTGCAGTGTTCACGGAACTCGCTACACAAGATGCAATGTCGCACCCCCTTCCTGGCATCCCACAGGATGAACATCATTGACGCAAGGGAAGGCACTGTCCCCACATTCATTCACACATCCACACAGGAATGACGTAAGACATCACACAGCTGTGCGTCACTGGATGTTTATTTGCACATCCAGTGCAGTCATGCAGCTGGAGCGGTACAGGGCAATGCCGAGCACACCACACAATATGGGCCCGTGGAGGGCCAGCCAGTGTCCATCCCGGGATGACCTGTAGTGCGGAAGAGGAAGGGTACAGTCCGCAGTCTGTCCGCCGTGTCATTGGTCGTCAAATAGCATGTGGCAGTCCATGTCGCTGTCCAAGGTGAGTGCCTCGGAGTGTATCGGGGGTCAGTGGTAGGTCTTGAGGCCATGTGCGGCACCAAGCAGAAACAGGCAAGGTGGCGGTAATGGATGCTAGTGCCTGGTCCTCCTGACCACAGTCCCATCCACGTCCTCGTCCCCGGGTGTGTGCCCTGCCCCACCTGTGGGTGTTGCAGTGCCGGCTGCGGCACTGTGTGCCACTGACTCATCAGGGGCCGGAGGAGGATTGTCGGCCGCACTGTGTGGCAGTGACATATCAGGTGCCGGAGTGGATACGCCTGCCGCACTAGGAGGCACTGACACACCAGGGGGCGGAGATGTGGATGGTGTGGGGGCAGCAGCATTCATCATCGCCACGCCTTGTGGCAGCAATGCCATGACGAGGACATGCAGGGCACAGTAGATCCCAGCTACATTTCGCTGATGTGCAGCGGCGGCTGCCATCCTTTCCGCCTCCATCCACACCATGTCCTCCATGAGCCTCCGCATGTGTGCCAGCTCAAGGCTGGCATCGCTGGGGCCACTGTGAGTGGACAGGTATTCTTCCCTCCGCGTCATGACTCCAGAGATGTCAGTCAGGGCTCGCTGGAGACCATGGGGTGGACATAGACACCCAAGGATGGCGTCCAGTTTGTTAGCCATGAGCTCGAACCCCACCCGGACCTGCTCGGCCGTCTCCCTCTGGCCCTCCAGCACACGGCGTTGGAAGGCCATTTGTTGTTCCTGGGGGTCTTGGGAGGGTGCCTGGTCTGTGGGTGCCTCCTGCTGGGTGGTTTGGGTGGTGGGTGTGGTCTCATGGATGTAGCTGGGCTGCCTTGATCCTGGAGGTGAGTTGCGGAGGTGGTCAATGAGGTCTTGGATGGTTTGGATGTCGATGCTGGTGTTGTCCTCCTCCTCCTCGTCATCAGTGAAGAGTGACTGTGACTGCTCTGCAGGAGGTGTTGAAGATGCCCCTGCGATGTGAAGGGGAGATGGTGTATTACAATGTGTCCACATGTATGTAGCCGCATGGTACAGGTTGACATTCAGACAGCATGGCATTGTACATTGTGACAGTCTGTGGGTCTGGGCGAGGACCCAGAGTGATTGTGGGTGTGCACTGTGCCCTGCTTGCTTGTGCATGTGTGCCATTGTGGCCATCTCCCCCTGTCCCCCCAGTACCTGGTGGTCACTCACCCTGTTGCGGTTGTGTTGTGTCCTGTCGAGCAGTGTCCGGTCCCCCGACTCCGGCCACAGTCTCCACACTGATGACTGTCGACACCAGCTCCTCCATGTCATCCAGCTCCAGCTGTGGCGCTGGGCCCCCACCTCCGGTCTGCGTTGCTGCCTTCAGGTTGGCGGAGAGTTTATCCTTGGTCTTCCGCTTGATGTCATTCCATCGCCTCTTGACCTCGTCCATTGTCCGCTTGTGCTCTCCGACGGCATTCACCTTGTCGACGATGTCCCGCCATATTCCATTTTTGGTGCCCAATGACACGTTGGAGGTGACGAAGAGTTGTTGATGGTGGTCCATCACCTCCATGACTATGATCCTGTTCGCCTGCGGACTGAACTTGCTCTTCTTGTCCTTGCCCTTCCCTGTCCCCGAGGTCCCAGGCTGGTCGTCCGGGGTGCTTGTGGGGTTGCGCTCGTCTTCTGCGCCTGCTCCGGCTGCCTCCATGGTTGGTCAGTTTGTGTGTGGGTTTTTTTTCCTGCTTTTATGGAGGTTTCTGACGCCTGCCAGGTGTGTGTTGCAGGCCTGGCGCTGCTTGTCGCTGGTTTCCTCATCGCGCTTTGGCCCATCGCGTGTTTTTTGGTGTTGTGGTTTGTGTTTTTATCTCCATCGTGGTGGTTGTATCGCGGACTTTGTCCGCGGTTTCGGCAGGCTATCGCATGGTACCGCCTTGTTGTGAACTCCACGTTGACACGGGATTATTTTCCTGTGATGGGCTGCGTTATTGAAAGTTGCGTTACGCTACTCTTGCGGTAGTTATCACACGTTCTTGTGAATATACCCCTTAGAGTAAGGTTTGCATTGTAGGAGTACGCCTGATTACTGCCTTGTTTATATGCCTTCATATATACTCTGTTTTAGCACCATGGTAGAGCTGTACCGACTATTTAATCTTTTGGTGCTTGTAATCACTTTCATCTGCTTCTGTCTACTGATTATTGCAGCACATGTATTCTATACAAGAATAAACTTGGTTCAATAAATATATTGAAAACGGCCCACTGTGTATTTTGTATATTTCTCTGAGTACAAATAAGAACGAGTGACTGAGAAAAAGGTTCTGATCTGTTACCACGATCCCTCAGGGGTTAAGGTTGTCATGTTCAGTGGTTGCCAGAAACCATTCGCTCCCTGGTAAGGTTAGGGGCACGTATGGTGGCACTGTGAGCTAGCTGGTCTCTAGGCCAGCATATCCTGCAGGGGTGCTCCGAATCAGTCTAGGCACCTCACCCAAAGTTTATGTTTTCCAACAACAGCACAGGTCCTACGGGTTAGTGGGAATTACACGACAATGAGCAATTATAAAACCGTTTGAACTGTTTTACCTTGCTGTTGCGTAACCTGAGAGTCTGGCCCAGGTCTACAAGGGTTCACTTCTCTACCCGCGGATGCAGGGACTGAGTTCAGTGCACCATTTCAAGAGCAGGGAAGTCCAGGTTACTGTAGCCCCACACAACCCACAGACCATACCTGGTGGTGTGGTGTCCATGCTTTCTGGGTTACTAGCAGTCCCTTAAAAGGTTCAGTGACGCAGTGGTAAATAAAACCCAATTTCATTCTTTAGAATGGCACAGTCAACCATTGCACTAAGGAAAAACATTATGGGGCATATTTATTAGGATGGTGGAGCAGGGCAAGGCAGCAAGTTACCTTACTGCGCTGTGCTGCCCTGCGTCACAGGGAAAGGGCAGGAATGCACCATATTTATCCAATACGGTGCATTCCTGTCCTTTCCACCTGCTCTGGTGCCATTTCGGCAGTCTAGCGCCAACACAGGCACCCTTACAACATGCCTGCTTTTACAGACAGGATTGTTTTTCTGCATGAAGGGGTATCTTCCTTCACAAATACAATCCAGAGAGACGTTTTCCTCTTTCTATGTGTGCTGCAGAATATGGCACACAAGAGGAAAAACTAGGATAAATAAACATATTTCTCCTCGTTATGCCTCACCTGGGGAGTGTGTATGATTTTGATGCATTTCCAGGTATGCAAGTACTTATAAATCTGGGAAAGCTTAAAAAACCATGGCAGTTCCGTTGGAACATCCACTGGAACGTTCATGGAACACCTCCCTAGTGCAGAGTAAGGCAAAGCAGCAATTTGCACTGCATTGCCTTATTCCATATCTATGAAGCCATTCAAAGCCACACAAAGTGGCTTTCTGTGCCTCATAAATATGGTTTGGTGGTTTGCACCACCATTGCATCACAAAAAGTGACGCATCGGCAGCGCAAGGGGCTCATAAATATGCCCATTAATATATATATATATATATATATAATCTACTGGCGGTCGCCAGTAGATAGTTATAGTTAGGACCTATTTTCCATAGGAAATCCGCAACATTCTATTTGAAATAACGTTGGCGCCGGTTGACGAATCTTCGCGAAAGCTTCCAACTTGTTGGGGCGCTCCAGTCCGCTCCTATCCTGAAAGTCTCGGGGTGATTCGTCAAGCGGGGGCCGAGAAAAAAGGGGGGTCCCAAAACGCGTTTTCCCCATTCATTTTTCCATAGGAACCGTTCATCGCGGCTACAGCCCGAACTGCTGAACGGAATTACACCAAATTTGGCAAAGAGGTAGCCCTTGGTTCAGTGTCGTGCCTTTTGCTTAAATGGTGTAAATCCGTTCAGTAGTTCCTGAGAAAATCAAAAGTAAAGTCACATATATATCTATGGCCGAGTAGGGTCCGCGTACCCTCCCGATCATGAGCTGCATGCTAATTGGCTGTCAAGTGGCTGTCAACACTCCAAATCAGGAAGTGTGGGCAGCCATTTTGTCCCTCGGTAGAACCGAGGGACAGAAACAAGTGCGCAAAGCGCAAAAAGGGGGCAGGGTAGAAACACCCTGACCCCCTAGGTCTGCTCAGGGGGTCCCACAAGGACCCCATGGGCAGAAAAAAGCATATATTTTTTTTTTTTTAAATCGGCGGGATGCGCTTAGGGTGCGCAGATCCCGCCGAGAAAAAAAAAAGAGTACAAGTGCGCAAAATGCACAAAGGGGGCAGGGTAGAAACACCCTGACCCTCTAGGTCTGCTCAGGGGGTCCCACAAGGACCCCCTGGGCAGAAAAAAGCATTTTTAAAAAAAAAAATCGGCGGGATGCGCTTAGGGTGCGCGGATCCCGCCGAAAAAAAAAAAAAAATCGAAGCGCGGTCTCCCGCGCTCCGATGCAATTTTGCCCCCGGGTGGCCCAAGTCCCGGGGGCATGCGGGGGGTGGGTTTATATTTTATGTGGGGGGCCTCTAAGGCCCCCCAAGCCCCGGGGACCGCCACCCCCCGGGGCTTTAAAAAAATAATGGTGCGGGAGGGCTCTCGGCCCTCCCGCAGCCCCGGGGACCGCCACCCCCCGGGGCTTCTTTTAAAAAAAAAAAAAAAATTACCTGTGTGGGGGGGCTCGAGCCCCCCCACACGCCCCGGGGACCGCCACCTCCCCGGGGCACTAAATATTTCAATATGGGGGTCCGTTACGGACCCCCGAGCCCCGGGGACCACCACCTCCCCGGGGCTTTGCCAATGGAGGGAGGGGGGCCGCGCGGCCCCCCTCCTGGAGCCCTTGATGGCCCTGGGGACCGCCACCCCCCAGGGCCGGCTCCTGCAGTGTCCCGGGGTGCCTACCCCCGGGACACTGTAGTTTGCTATGACAGGACGGGAGCCTCGCGGCTCCCGCCCTGCCATAGCAAACTGCTTTGGTTTTTGGAAGAGAGAGCAGGAAACCTGCTCTCTCTTCCAAAAACCAAAGCACATTGCTTTTCCACATGGGGAGCTGCATGTCAGCAGCTCCCCATGTGGAAAAGCAATGCCGGCTCCCGAAGGACGCGGGGAGCCGGCGGGACCGTGGGGGGATTGGGGACCCCCCCACGGTCCCCAACGAGTGGCCAGGCCCCAGGGGATGGGGTCCCCGGGGCCAAAAGTGGCCGAGGGAAGGGGGGCCACGCAGCTCCCCCCCATACAAAAAATAAATAAATAAAAAAAAAAAAAAGACTGGCATCGTGCCGGAGGCCCCGCCCCTTCCCTGCAGCAGTCCTGGCGCGTTTTAAGAAGGGGAAGTAATTCCCCTTGAATACTGGGGGTCCCTGGGGGCCAACTAGCCCACCAGGAATCTCCAGTATGCGCCAGGGGGCTGCGTTGCAGAGAGGTGTACAGAGGCCACGCCCCTTTTTACACCTCTCTGCAACGCAGCTCTGTGGCGCTTTTTGGAGGTACATGGTGGGCTAGTTGGACTCCAGGGACCCTCAGGATTCAAGGGGACTTAATCCCCCAACTTAAAACGCGCCACGGGGCGCGTTTGCACAGTGGTGAAGGGAGGGCGGGGCTTCAGGTGACATGTGTGCAAACAGGCCCCGTGGCGGGTTTTAAGATGGGGAATTAAATCCCCTTCAATCCTGAGGGTCCCTGGGGCCAACTAGCCCACCAGGTACCTCCAGTAAGCGCCACGGAGCTGCGTTGCAGAGTGTTGTAAAAGGGGCGTGGCCTCTGAACACCTCTCTGCAACGCAGCTCTCTGGCGCATACTGGAGGTATCTGGTGGGCTAGTTGGCCCCTAGGGACCCTCGGGATTGAGGAGGAATTAATTCTCCAACTTAAAAGGCGCCACAGGGCGTGTTTGCAGACATGTCACCTCAGGCCCCACCCCCTTCCTTCACCATTGTGCAAATATTCATCTAAAATCAGCCGAACTACGAATTCCGATTTACTCACCTGTTATCAGGAGAGACCTCAGTGCTGCATCTTTGAGCCCAGTACTGATCCTGAAAAGTAATTTTAACCGTACTTACCAGTAACTTGAATTTCCTTCCATAGGATATCATTGCCTGCTTTTTGCTGAAAAAGTTTCTAAGTGTCGATTTTTGAAACTTACAAATATTCCTCTAAAATCAGCAGAACTACGAATACCGATTTACTCACCTGTTATCAGGAGAGACCTCAGTGCTGCATCTTTGAGCCCAGTACTGATCTTGAAAAGTAATTCTAACCGTACTTACCAGTAACTTGAATTTCCTTCCATAGGCTAACATTGAATGGTTTCACTTGGAAATTCTTCTAAGTGTGGAGTTTTGGAACTTTATAATATTCTTCTAAAATCAGCTGAACTACGAATTCCAATTTACTCACCTGTTATCAGGAGAGACCTCAGTGCTGCATCTTTGAGCCCAGTACAGATCCTGAAAAGTAATTCTAACCGTACTTACCAGTAACTTGATTTTCCTTCCATAGGCTAACATTGACTGGTTTCACTTGGAAATTCTTCTAAGTGTGGAGTTTTGGAACTTTATAATATTCCTCTAAAATCTGCCGAACTACGAATTCCGATTTACTCACCTGTTATCAGGAGAGACCACAGTGCTGCATCTTTGAGCCCAGTACTGATCCTGAAAAGTAATTTTAACCGTACTTACCAGTAACTTGAATTTCCTTCCATAGGAATCCATTGTCTGGTTTTCAGCAAAAAAGTTTTAAAGTGTTGATTTTCACAAACTACAAATATTCCTTAAAAATCGCCTGTATGACTTAAACGCATTCTTTCAACTGTTTACAGGAGATGCACCAGTGCTGGATCCAGGATCCACCACTGAGTAAGAAAAAGTAACGATAACACTACTTACCTGCTAAGTGAATTTCCTCCTATAGGATAACATTGGTGATTCTATGTGAAAAAGTTTCCAAGTGTCAACTTTTAAAATACAATAAAATTCCTTAAAAATCACTACTGTAACCAAAACGCTTTTACTCAACTGTTTACAGGAGATGTCCCAGGACTGAATCTAGGATCCAGTCCTGTGGTTAGAAAAGTAATCCATAAAGTAACTAATTGCATTTAACTTGAAATTCACATTGAGCTCAATGTTGCATTGTGTTTTAAATTGTGTTGCCCATTGCAACAACTGTAACTACTGTACTTAAAAGTCTATTGCCTATTTGCAAAGTATTTAAACTAAAGTAATTCATTCTGAGAAAGTATATTTTGTAATGTAATGTATAATGTAATTACAATGTATTTAAAAAATAAAATATCTAAAAATAAATACTTAAAAAAATGTAGTAAATCAGTATCAAAAAAATAAATATAACAATTAATACATTTAAAAATTGTCATTTACAAAACCTTTGAAATTCACTGAAAAAAACCATAGGTTTCAGACATGTTATAGTTAGGAATTAGCATTTAAAAACCTTTGAAATTCACTGAAAAAACCATAGGTTTCAGGCACGTTATAGTTAGAAATTAGCATTTAAAAAACCTTACAAATTCACTGAAAAAACCATAGGTTTTAGGGACAGTTATAGTTAGTTGGACATTGCACTCGTACAAAACCCGTGAAATTCCCCGTTATAGTTAGTTCAGGTAACTATAACTCGCGCCCCCGCAATGCACTGCTGATGACGTCACATATTACATCACTCATGACATGGTCAGTGATATCACTGATGACATCACTGATGACATCTCAAATGACATCACTGATGATATCACTGATGACATCATCCATGTGATAATTTGATGCATCTTCTCACACCCTAATATAACTTTTGATACACCCACTGTAAATTACAGACTGCCATTGTCAAAACCATAGACACTCCAACACCAATTACTATATACACACTCACTGATTCTTAGGTCTACACACACACATCTACTCACTCACCCGTACAGTCACTCATACTTATAGTCACTCAGTACAGGACTATTATATGCACTCATACACCTATATAAACACTCACACACCGCCACGCATCCATAGAGGTACTCACACACCTAGTCAGTCATGCAAAAAATTAAGCACACACCCATTTACTCACCTATACAGTTATACACACACCAGCTCACTTACTCATACAAATACTAGCACATTCTTACGCTCTTATACAATCTCTGATACAAGCACACACTCATCCATACAGTCACTCTCACAATCACACACTCTCGCTTATAGCTATTTATATACTCCAACACACATATATACTGCCTTTCACATATGTAGTTACTCACACATGTACCACTGGGACATACATTCACTCACTAACACACTCTTACACACACTTACCCACCCATACAGTCTATCACAGATGCACTCTTGAAACCATCCACCCAGTGAATCACCCACTCACACATCTATGCACAGAGTCGCACACACCCCACCCACACAAACACTCAGGCACCCAAACAGATACTCAGACAACCAATCAATAACTCATATAGACACTCATGTAGCTATTCACAAACCCATGCAGCCACTTACACAGCAACAGACAGACGGATACAGACATTCACCCAGTTTAGTCACTAACCCATGCATTCAGTAAGATACGTTTAATCACTCACTTATAGAGTTAGTCACGCACCTACTAAATCATCCATTCAGACACTTATACACCCACTCATTCTTCAATACGCCTTTCCCTATATATATTAAACATATTTAAACTTTACAGAAACACACAGTCACTGGATGATGTCATCAGTGATGTCATTTGAGATGTCATCAGTGATGTCATCAGTGATGTCACTGACCATGTCATGAGTGATGTAATATGTGACGTCATCAGCAGTGCATTGCGGGGGCGCGAGTTATAGTTACCTGAACTAACTATAATGGGGGAATTTCACGGGTTTTGTACGAGTGCAATGTCCAACTAACTATAACTGTCCCTAAAACCTATGGTTTTTTCAGTGAATTTGTAAGGTTTTTTAAATGCTAATTTCTAACTATAACGTGCCTGAAACCTATGGTTTTTTCAGTGAATATATACATATATATATATAAATATTTTTTTTAAGTGTTTTATTTCAACAGTCTCATCCTGTTGCTTAGTACACAAATTATAAATAACCCAAAATATAATTAAACAGCACTCAAGCATGTTGCTAGCAATGAAAAATAAAATGACCAGTTCTAATATAATTGGAATGTTCTTAGCGGCCTACCACCCGAAAGCTATTTCCAAGTCATACACTGTGAGTATGGAATAGTTAACTTTTATCTAGAGTTTTTTGGAGCCCAGCACACTGCATACCTGTTCACAGCTGCTCAGCTATGTTTTCAGACTTCAGCCAGAAAAGAGTGGTCCGTTGGAAGGAAAACACACAATCAACAGGGCTCATCTCCTCTTATGACTGTATCAACTCTTGGTTTATAAGTGGATGCAACGCCAGTCTGGCAGGACCAGTGTTTAATTTTAACAGGTGGTTTCCGGTGCTCAGCACTGACACTTAATCATCAACACCGGCGCTATAGTTTCATGAGCACCAGTTAAGGACACACTCATTTTTGGTAGGCGCAGGTAGATTAAGTGATTTACCCTGAATCACAGGATGTTGAGCCGATGCCGAGACTCAAACCTGGTTTCTCAGCTCCAAAGTCGGCCGCTCTGGCCATTATGCCACATCCTCTCCCCACTCCCTGGTTAGTAGTTGGCTCTGATTTAAGTGGCACTACAGGAGAAATGGGCTGGTGGAAGCTGCCTCCTGACTAGAGCCCCGGTACTTATTTTTTTACAAATTAACCTCTGGGCACGACCTCTCATGATAACCACGTGCAAAGGCCTCTTGAATTCAGTATTCAATCCAAGGATTTATATAAACGGTTGACCTCTTACTTTTAGCCTACATTGGGGAACTTTCCAATAATATGAGATATAACCGGTCTAAACCAGCATGATTAAAATATGTCAACTTGGGCTACCGGTTAGCTTTGCATATCTACTGTCAAACTTTGAAACGTAGATATCGTGTATCTTGTAGCAGACTTGTGTAACCTGATGTTATTGAAAAGTCATTGTTTAGATGAAATTACACTTTCACAAACCTGCAAAAGATAATGACATGCTGAATGTGGAGCAAAGGTTGCCAGGTTAGCCGGGTCTGGTGGCGCAGTGGACTAATGCATCCACTGTAGGGGGCCTGTGCTCGACCTCATGGTCACAGGTTCTAATCCTGGCGGGTCCTCTCAGCCTTTCATCCATCTGAGGTCGATAAAATGAGTACCATTGAGTTGGGTAACAATATACATCTGTTATTCAGCGCCTTGAGACCCTTGGGTGATACGTGCGCTTTACAAATACACATGTTATGTTATGTTAATGTGCTCAAAATGGGGTCTGACTTTGGGAGTTTACAATATCCCTGGCTTGTATGTCAGAGTAAGATGTAATTGAATACCCATAGTTAATTGTCAGAAAAATACACTCCTGCTTTATATGAATAAACTACATAAATAAAGTAAAACCCATGCTCTTAAAATAAGGAACTGTAAAACTACACCTCTAAAGCAAGTAAAATCAGCATAAAGGAATATATGATAAGGCTGTGTGTCAATAAAACAGCATAAAATAATACATTAAGCTTTACATGAATACTTTTCTTTCAAACCTTGACTGTTTCAAGCAGAAGGTCTGAAAGCCATTGTATTGCATTAAAAGACATTGTCATAATGGTATGTTTTGACAATTAAGTAGACCAGGCATAATATTGAAATAGGCCAAATGGAAAAAGGAGAAAAAGACTGAAGATAGCTCTCTTTCAAGGGGATTCAGGACACAGTCTGTTTCACTGAAGATTAAGTTCTGTCCATTTACTCGGTCATATTGTAGGACAACCAATTCTAGTTGTCAATTGAAGGTGCTTCCTTAGCAGCAGGATTACAGGTAGCATATGAATGATCAATGAGATAAACTGGCAGCGCAGGCATGGCGCAGTCTGCTTGTGAAGCTGATGGACAGGAGCACTGAAACAGATTTTGTGTTTCCAGAGCATTAAAAGATGGTGAGAGTGCCTCGATCGGTGGCTCGAGTGTCATCAGAGGTGCAAGCCAATCATCAAGAAGCTCTTCAAAGGGCAAAGGAGGCCCATCATAACAAGCATTTCGCAGTTTAGGTAGGTGCATTGCTCAACAATACTTATCGTGCGGCTGCAGCAGTTGCAGGAGCATTTCCATGTCCAGGAAAGCTATTGGGGGCTCCTCCAGATATAGTTCCAATATTATTTCAAATATGCTGTTTGTACACCAAAAGGCTGGTCTTACTGGTAGAGCCACCATTTTGTGTAATGACAAGATCCAGCAAAGTTCAAAAGGCCAATTATGTGCCAGATAGTGCACCAGGGTTTCTCAGCACTTTTGCTCAGTGGGATAAGGTGTACTTCATGTTGTCTAGGAGTTTGGTTAGCCTTGTTTGATTAGGAGAAAAATGACAATTCCACAGTAGAATATTAGAGGGATGGTGGGAAATCCCACAAAAAAGAATTGAAAAGAGGGAGTGAGAAAACTAAGTAATCAGTCCAAATAATGTTTAATCAAATCACCAGAGCAGATCTGATGTTCTTACAAAACAATGGACAATACCAGTTGTATTAGAAGCTTTGGGGGAGATTTGCTAAGATTTTACACTGTGTTTGCGTAAAAAATGTGACACAAATTGGTGCAAAATCTTTTTTTCCAATTTACTTTCCAGCGTGAAACTTTTTTAGCGCTGGAAATAATGTGAAAGTAACGCAAAGCAGTGCCAAGGAGGCATACCATGGGTGGAGCATGGGCATTCCCATTCAACCACCCAGGGTTTCTGACGCTAAACCCCATTTACTAAATAAAGTAGACAGGGTTTAGCGTCAGAAAGCAGCACCCTTTTGAAGTTGGTGCAAGGAAGGAGAAATGCTTTCATTTCTCCTTCCTTTTCTGACTTTGTGGGTGTGCTGCATTATACAGCACACATACATAGAGGGAAAAGGGTTAAAGTGAGTCTATGCATAGTAGTTTGTACTGGAAGGGTATCTTTCCAGTACAAAACCTATGCTAGACTCACGGAGACACCCTTGCACCCTTGCACCATGGCGCAAACATGTCTCTGCGGCGCACAGTTGCTGATTTCAGCACCGGCGCTAGGGAAACGGGAGGAGAGTGCCATATTTTTGTAAATATGGCGCTCTATTCCTCTCTCTTTTTCACCCAGCTCAGCGCAACATTTGTGGCTGCTGCACTGCGCTGCGTAAGTAAATATTAAATCTGCCCCTTTGAATATTGTGTGCACAAAGTCTGCAAAATGAGTGAGGTATTGTGTTTAGAACAGTCTCTCTATCTCCGAAGCAGTTCTGTCTGTTTGCAAGTCTTAGGTTTCAGCCACAGAAGTTAATGTTAACGCAACCTCCTCCTTTTGTAGAAAAACTGCAACAAGTTTACTAGTTTTGTCAAAGCGCATGTCCTTTGTATCAACTCTAGGCCAAGGCACACCTTTGATCCCATGTTTAGGTGGGGAGACAAGGTCATACCACAACACTGTATTGTTTTAGACACTTATATACACATCAGTGGGGGGGGGGTCATTATCAAATAGCTACAAATTATTTAACCCATACACCTTCATTCTTTTTGCTTTAACTTTTATTGAAAAACAATTTTCTTTCAAAATACTTTTTTTCTTGTTATATCAGTACATTTCATCCAAAATTTCTTTACAGTGATAACTTTTTAATCACTTTTAAAACAAAGTACAAGTCCTCTGCATAGTTCTTGATACTCTGATATAGTCAGAGCCTGTATCAGATGACTCCCCGCCGATGTGTGTGTGTGTGTGTATATATATATATATATATATATTTGTAAAATATCTGTTTAATGTGTTACTGGTATAGTAGGTAGTAGCCTAGCACAGGGCCGTTCACATCTGTAACCCGTAATATAATCAAACTACTTGTTTTAGAAACTGTATTCACATACTGTTGACTGGGTTCCAGCCCATAACAGTTGGTGTTGGTTAACATTAAATATGAATCATTATTTAAAAGTGTGTGATGTATTGGGATAGATGAAACATGAGTTACTGATAAGGCACAGCTTAACCCTGGCTTCAAAGGGTTATACATCTGTGCAAAGAAAAATGAATGACCTAAAGGATTTCTGCATCTGGAAATACTAATAAACACAGGGTCATCTTCATTTAAGCACATTTGGAAAATGGGAAAATTCCACAAATGACATAAATGTGTATTATGCATTTTCTTATGCCAACGTAATAATTTAAATTTCTGGCACTCATAAAAGTGGAACGTTGTATTCGGAAGGGAAATGGATCCATGTATAAGCCATATAACAGGTACATTTTCACTAACAAAACATGGGGTTCCTTCCATTTGTTCAATACTCAACAAAGTGTAGGTGGATTATTTCGTAGCCATTGTCTTCTGTTTTTCAATTGCTATGTTGTAGGGCTCAAAAATGGCCTTTTCATTTAGCAGTTGCAAATGACATGCTCAAAGAGTTTGTATAGCCCAATTGAATTGAATTATGGCTCTTAACTGAGCCTGGCCATGATATAAAAGACTTAAGTCTGCTTTGAGGAGACCTATACTGAGGATAATTCTATGAATACATTCTTTTAAAGTCTATAACTTTAAAAACTGCTTGCGTAATTTCTATATTCCTCTGTCAAATTCTTTCAGTAGCTTCTCTATGTGTTCCATTCAATATAGATGTCATATATTCCTGTTGCTATGAATCATTTAGTTGTAGTGGGGCGTGGTCCCAGGAGGAAATCAGAAAAATCCAGATTTCCTTTAATTAGGGACAAATGCTGTTTCACAACTGGTAGACTGGAATGCACTAATAAACACTATGGGGGATATTCTCAAGAACGTGCGATAATCATCGCCAAAATAGGTTAACGCAATTTTTCATATCGCCGTCTATCGCGGGAAAATAACGCCGTGTTAACGTCTTATTCTCAACACGGCGGTAACATGCGATAGTTTCCCGATAACGCGTCAAATGTCCGCGATAAAATTACCGGGACGGTGATAAAAATCTAAAGCCGAACGTGAAAAAAGTGGCGATGGGCCCAACCGCGATAAAAAAATCAGAGATAAGCTGCGCCAGGCCTGCAATTCACACACGTCAGGCGGGAAAAATCACTATATAAGCAGAAAACAAAACCACAAACAAAACCAAAACAACTGCAAAGCACAATGGAGGTAGCCGGAGCAAGTACAGAGGACAACCAGAACCCCACAAGCCCCACGGAGGACCAGCCTGGGACCTCGGAGTCAGGGAAGGGCAAGGAGAAGAAGAAGAAGAAGAGGAAGACGCGGTTCAGTCCGCAGGAAAACAGGATCCTGATAACGGAGGTGATAGAACACCATCAACAACTGTTCGTCACCTCCATTGTGTCATTGGCAACAAAAAATGGAATATGGCAGTCCATCGTGGACAAGGTGAATGCAGTCGGAGTGCTGAGGAGGACAATGGAAGAGCTCAAGAGGCACTGGAATGATGTGAAGCGCAAAACCAAGCAGAAACTCGGCAACAACCAGAAGGCAGCAATGCAGACTGGAGGTGGGAGTCCAGCGCCACAGGAGGAGCTGGAGGAAATGGTGTCCACAGTCATCAGTGTGGAGACGGTGGCAGGAGTTGGGGGACCGGACACTGCTCAACATGACCTGACACAACAGCAACAGGGTGAGTAACGACCAGGGACTGGGGGGAGGAGGGGAGATGGGCACAATGTCACACATGCACAATTAAGTATAGCACAGTGCACACCCACAATGACTCTGGATCATGTCCCTGATCCCCTTGGCACACTGCAGCACACCTAGAAACAGCAAGTAGGCCACCGTCGACTATGTGCCCAGAGGGGGCCCTTCCCACACATCACCAATCTCACAACCAACCCATGCGCCAAACCCAGCAAAGCGGCGTGTCTGTGAGCCACACTGACAATGCAAGTGACACTGCATGACGAATAGCATGGCTGCAGTCAATATATCATGACATGTTGTACGCCCGACACTGAGGTGGCTGAGTGTGGACCACATCCGTAAAGGAGCAGATCACACTCTGACACATCCACGTGCACAAACAACCCCTGACGTCAACAACACATCTGCGGACAAACCATGCCCCAGAGTCCCAACTCCCACCAAGAGCCCAATTTACCCAAGTATGCAACATCTCAGCACTGTATAAGCACAGAAGTCAAAGGCACACCGCCTGAAAGGGATAAGGGGCAGCAAAATCAGAGCTGCAGGGGCGACTCTCCCAAAATGCAGCACACACACATAACATTCAGAGCACATCAACATTGACAACAATGTGGTACAAACTGCAACACGTTCACAACAGAACAGAGGACACAACTGGTGCCGCTTGTGTGTAGAAACTGGCCAATCACATTTGGCATAGCAGGGAAATGTGAGATGATAATGTACAAGTACAAACACACATCCGTGATGTTGTCGAAATGTCCACTGTCCCTCATCAAATAGGCAGCTCCTCCCAAACAGTCACAATGTACATTGTCATGCAGTCTGTATGTAAACTTGTACAATGCGTCAACATACATGTGAACACAATGTTAAACTACATCTCCCCTTCACATTGCAGAGGGAGAATCAACACCTCCCGAAGAGCAGACCGAACATCTCTTCACTGATGACAAAGAGGACCTCCACACCTTCGACACCGACGCCCTCCAAGAGCTCATGGACAGCTTCGGCACCTCACCTCCAGGAGCAGGGCAGCCCAGCTGCATCGAGGAGACCTCACCCCCTGCACAGACCACACAGCAGGAAGCACCCACCACCACGGCTCTCTCCCAGGACCCCCACGAACAACACATGGCCTTCCAACGCCGTGTGTTAGGGTGCCAGGAGAAGATGGCTGATCAGGTGCGGGTGGGGTTCGACCTCATGGCAGCCAAACTAGATGCCATACGTGGGTGTCTAAGTCCCATCAGGGACCACTTACAGTCCCTAACGGACACCCACATTCCGCTCCATGCTCTCCAACGATCCATTGCTGACATCAGACTGCTCGGACTATCACGGACTGCTTCTCGGCTGCAGCAAAATGGCAGCCTCCTCTGGGATGCGGGACCGGAGTTGATGGTGCCCCCCGGAGGAGTGGAGAGCGCAAATCGCCTGAACATACCGGCGGAACGAGCGACTGAGACCCGATGACAGCGGGCATCGCAGAAAAACTTGCGTGAGTAATTTGACCGCCTCGAGCCCGGGAGAAAGTGGCTGCTCTACCCCCCCCCCATGGCACTACAATATCCCCCTACCACAGCAGGCTAGAAGAATTACTCTTTAGTGGCCACAACAAGGAGCCTGACTGCTAGAAGGGTACCTGCTGGAAACGGGGGCACGACAGAGGTTTTGGAGGGCCAGGAGGGAGCTGCCTGACCCTGTGCCTGACTTTAAGATGGCGCCGGATGTTCTCCAATACAGTGCACTATGAGAGCCTTGTCTACCCGGGTACTCCACTTACACCTGCGCGATCTGATGTAGAAGCACACCTATCAGCCAAGAGGGACAACCAGAAGGAAAGGGAACAACTGCGTCCGGAGGCCCCGCACAGCTGACACATAACATGGCACCCGCCCTGCGGAAGACACACAACCCACATCATATGTGGATCCCAGCGCTTGGCTCACTCAACTACAAGACACTGCTGTTTGAGTGGCTGATTTCTTCTCCACGGCTCTCTTTATGAGGGTAGTGCCTGTCCCCAAAATTGCGCCTGTGACTTTGTTCTTAGCACTCTCAATTCAGAGTTATGGCCTTGTAACACCAAGATGGCTGCCACAGTGGTCGCTACCACGTTGTGCCACTACTCTGGGACAAAAACCGGACATCGACCAGAACTCGAACCTATCCCCCACCCGGCGTACCCATCAGGACATAGAATATGTGAAATCACCTCCGACCGTGGAGACCTAGCTATTTGGCCGATGCCCGGTGGAGCTACCTGTTAGCTAAAGAGGAGATGGGTTGTGGACTTCCCCCTCGGCCGTCACCTACCCAGCCGGACTTTGGATGGACTTTCCTTCGTCTCTCCGTCGTCCCTCCACCCAACCCCTTTACCCTACCCCCCTACCCTTCTACGCTCCATCTATCTCGTCTTCTATACTCTTTGAATGTTTTTCAGTTGAGACCTAGCTATTTGGCCAATGCCCGGTGGAGCTACCTGATAGCTATAGAGGAGATGGGCTGTGGTCTTCCCCCCCGGCCGTCACCTACCCAGCCGGACTTTGGGCAGACTTTCCTTCGTCTCTCCGTCGTATCTCCCTCCTGCCCCTTTACCCTACCCCCTTACCCGTCTACGCTCCATTTATCTCGTCTTCTATGCTCTTTAAATGTTTTACTAGTAACTGATGTAACTTGTAACTGATGTAATTTTGTAACATTGTGGAACCTCATGTAAAGTGCTCTGATACCTCCGGGTCTAGCCAGCGCTATATAAAACTCATCAAATAAAATAAATAAATAAAATAAAATCGCTGGAGTCCTGACTCTGAGACAAGGACAACTGTCTAGTCAGAGTGGCTCCAGTGATGTCAGCCGGGAGTTGGGACACATGCGGAGGATCATGGAGAACAGGGAGCGGATGCAGGCGGAAAGAATGGCTGCCACGGCTGCACACCAGCGAGATGTAGCTGGGATCTTCCATGCCCTGCAGATCCTCATCATGGCATTGCTGCCACAAGGCCTGGCGCCGATGAATGCTGCTGCTGCTTCTACATCCACACCTCCACACCCTGATGTGTCAGTGACACACAGTGCTGCAGACAATCCACCTCCGGCCACTGATGTGTCACTGCCACACAGTGATGCAGACAAAACAACACCATCCACATGTGAGGCACATGAAACATCAGAGGACGAAGATGCGGGTTATTCTGCCTTAGTGGTAAGAAGGAAGCGGTAGCATTCATCTCCGCCATATGGCCTGTTTCTGCTTGGTTCTGCCCTCTGCATCATCACCTTCCATTGTCCCCCGATACACTCTGCGGCACTCACCTTGGACCTCGACATGGACTGCCATATTCTGTTTGGTTACCAATGACACAGCAATCAGACTGCGGACTGAACTCTTCCTCTTCCGATGAACTTGTCATTCCCTAAAGGACTCTGGCTGGCCCTCCACGGGGCAACAATGTAAAGTGGGGTTTGCATGGCCCTGTACTGCTCCAGCTTCAACACTCCACTGAATGTGAATAAAACATTCAAATTCACACAGATGTGTCATGTCTATGATCATTCAAGTATGAAAGTATGGATGAATGTAGGCTCAGTGATTCCCCTTATGTCCATGTTGCTCATGTTGTGGGACTTGAGTCACAGGGTGCAACATTGCCGATTGCGGTCCGGGTGGCGCCGACATTACAACAGAGACACACGCATTAGTTACTTTCTTGTCCAGCCCAGAACTGAACCACGCCCAGAGTCCCGGGCTCATTGTTCACACCCCTACGCTGGACTGGCATACGCCAGCCCAGCCCACTCCGCTTACGCTTACAGGGGACGACGACAAAGCTACATGTCCCAGGTCTTCCCTGTAGTGATCTGCTGATCACTGGTCTAGTTGTAAGCATGCCACAGCCACTCCCTGAGGGCTGGTTTACACCCACACCACACCCATCCAGCACAGGCGTCACATGACATGTGACCCTGCCAATAAAAGGGGCGTACCACATCACATTCCCCACTGCCGGAGGTGACATGATGGCGTCCGCACCACGAGACTCAATCATAAAGGGTCCATGACTTGTGGCACACTGGGTTAGTGGCACCTGATGCACTGCGGCCGGCACGTGCCTACCGCCACGGGACAGTGACTTGCGGTGCACAGAGTTGGTGGCACCCGATGCACTGCGGCCGGCACGGGCCTACCGCCACGGGACGATGACTTGCAGTGCACTGAGGTAGGGGCACCCGATGCACTGCGGCCGGCACGGGCCTACCGCCATGGGACGATGACTTGCGGTGCACAGAGTTGGTGGCACCCATGCACTGCGGCCGGCATGGGCCTACCGCCACGGGACGATGACTTGCGGTGCACTGAGGTAGGGGCACCCGATGCACTGCGGCCGGCACGGGCCTACCGCCACGGGACGATGACTTGCGGTGCACAGAGTTGGTGGCACCCGATGCACTGTGGCCGGCACGGGCCTACCACCACGGGACGGTGACTTGCGGTGCACTGAGGTAGGGGCACCTGAAGAGCTGAGCGGGTGTGCAGCCTGCGATGATGCGTAGACCTCGATACGCCGTCCTGCCAATCAAGATTCGATTTGAATTGAGAGCCCTGCTGGACCGCAGTGTACGCCAAAGGCAGCAGTCAGCACACACATGACTCCGTGGTGCGGTGCCACAGGGTGCGCTGGGGGCCTGTGGCGCCGAATCCAGCGATCGGCTGAGGAGGTTGCACTGGCCCGTGGTGGGCCCTCTTGGAGACACGCCGGTGGCGGCAGGTGAGCATTGAGGCCTGGGAGCGCAGGGGCGACCAGTCATCGCTGGGCGGCGGACCGGTCTGGGGACCAGGGCTGGGGAGCAGCAGGTGCACAGGATCGCGCAGGCACCACCGGTCACGGCGGCGGCCTCATGGCTGGGTGGGGGCGCCGCCCTAGCAGACACGACCCTGCATGCGATGACGAGATGTGCGTGGGTTAGCTTGGGACGTAGCCACCTCGTCTCCAGTGTAAATCTGGCCGTTGAAGGTGGCCGGCCACGTGTGTGTAGGCCTATGGACAGGATATGGCGGACACAGAGACACACGCAGTAGTTACTTTGGTGGCCATCCCGGAACTGAACCACGCCCAGAGCCCCGGGCTATTTATTCACGACATACGCCGGCCAAGGCCACTCCGCTCACGCTTACAGGGGGGGACGACAAAGCTACATGTCCAAGGTCTTCCACACTGCCTGAGGTAACCTGTTTGCGTCCACTGTCCACAACACTACAAACACCAGCAGTATATGTCCACATGGACATGTCTGTGCTCTGCATACTGAAGTCTGTCCAGCACATCACCGCCACACTTGGCATTGTGTACATTCTTATTGATGGGTCACTTGCCTCCTTCGCACATACTTGGTTCCCACCTCTCCCCACATTCCGCAATTCTGTGGCAGAGGTGCCATGCCGTGGATGGTTTGTCTACATGTCTACCACAGTTACTTGTGTTGTCGTGTCTGGTAGTTGGGCATGTTGATTGGCATGTTGTATGTGATTTTGTAACATGTGCATTCCCACAGTTGTGAGTTGTATGATTGTGGAGTTTAGGTGTGTGGTGTGTTCAGTTGGTACTTACCAACGAGCAGTGCATTTCCATAAGTGCCATCCTCAAAGCGCTGGTTGGTGATGGACTTGCGGAAGATGTAGGAATCATGCACACTGCCTGGGAAGTTTGTGACGACATTCGTGAACAGGCCCCGGTGGTCCACTTTTGCCTGCACATTGATGGAATGCGTGTGGTTTCTGTTGCGGTTATTGTGTGCAGTGTCGGCAGGGGGCACAAGTAGTACATGTGTGCAGTCAATTGACCCCAACACGTGCGGAAAGCCAGCTATGGCGTAGTTCCCTTGCTTGGTCTCCAGCTGTTCCTGCGCAGTGTGGGGGAAGTGAAGGTGCAGGGGTATCAAGCTGATACAAACTGTGATGCATACAGGTATGATAAATCCTGCATAATAACACCGTAACAGAAGTTCGTGTGGTCGTAACCTTCCTTTTCTTTCCTACGAAGTCTACGACCACACGAACTTCTGTTAGTCTTTTTATGCAGGATTTATCATACCTGTTGGCATTCCGGTTTGTCCAAGTGCAATACACTGTACCAGATTACGTTTGTGACTATACGGACGCTTGACCATTGTCACCATTTATCCAACAGGTTTCTGAATACTGACTTTCGGAATATAGAATTGTATTGGGGAGTTCCCGCAGCATATGCAGTTAATTGAATCCACACGTTGCCCTGATGAAGTTCCCCGTTGGGAATGGAACGCGTTGGCTGAGCTTTTCGTATTGTTGATTTCTGTATTTGTAATGAAGAACTGTTTTTACACTACTGTTGACTACTGGACTTCATGACCTGGCGCACCCCCATTTCAGTAACTACAATCTTGGATCTGGAGCACAGAGGCGTCAAGCAACGGCTGGCATTGGGGTTGGTTGCGCAGGAACACTACGAATTGGAACTAGCGTGTGGTGCGGATACAGGGGCCCGCCGTTGCTTTTGTGGACATGCATCCAAGACAGGTGTGAGGAACTTTGATAGGGCTGGCTGTGAGACTCCTCCGACTCTGGCAGTTGTTGGTTGGAAGGTACCAGAGGCCAACAGGTGCAGCACAGCCAGCAGCTTTGTCTGCGGAGGGATGTTGGTTCTCCGCTGTGTTGGTACCATCAGCCTGTGGGCAATGTTGGTCAGGATGCGGAGGATGGTTGTCCTTTTGAGCCTGTAGTGGGCAATGGCATCCTCTGGCGTTGAGTGTCTGAGGCTGGTGCATTTTAGGAACATCCGCTGTCTTCTTCTGCGCTGCCTAGGTGGTAGTCCTGGGGGGGTGACCTGGGGGGGGGGGTCCTGGGGGTGGTGGCGGTGGGTGTTGTGGCCCTCTTGGGTCTCCAAGCTGCATGATCATTGGCTCCATGGCATCTGTTGGTCTTCAGATGTGGCTCTGGGCTGGGCTCACTTTCAATCAATCAATCAATCACAGAATTTGTAGAGCGCACTACCTACCCGCGAGGGTCTCAAGGCGCTGGGGAGAGGAAAGGGGGGGGTGATGCTGCTTCTGGTCGAACAGCCAGGTCTTGAGTAGCCTCCTGAAGGTCAGCAGGTCTTGGGTCTGTCGTAGGCTTAGTGGAAGGGTGTTCCAGGTCTTGGCGGCGAGGTGTGAGAAGGATCTGCCGCCGGTGGTTGTTCTTTGAATGCGAGGGACGGTGGCGAGGGAGAGGTCGGCGGAGCGGAGCTGGCGGTTGGGGACGTAGAAGAAGAGTCGTCTGTTGAGGTAGGCTGGGCCAGTCTTGTGGAGTGCCTTGTGTGCGTGGATGAGGAGTTTGAAGGAGATCCTCCTGTCGACGGGGAGCCAGTGCAGGTTCCTCAGGTGGGGGGTGATGTGGCTGTGGCGTGGTATGTCGAGGATCAGGCGTGCGGAGGCGTTTTGTATGCGTTGCAGTCGCTTGATGAGCTTGGCCGGGGCTCCCGCGTAGAGGGCGTTCCCATAGTCAAGTCTGCTACTGACGAGGGCCTGGGTGACTGTCCTTCTTGTGTCTGTCGGGATCCACCTGTAGATCTTGCGAAGCATGCGGAGGGTGTTGAAGCAGGAGGAGGAGACTGCGTTGACTTGCTTGGCCATGGAGAGCGTTGAGTCGAGGATGACTCCCAGGTTGCGTGCGTGGTCGGTGGGTATCGGGGCTGCTCCCAGCGTCGTTGGCCACCAGGAGTCGTCCTATGCTGAGGGGTTGGAGCCGAGGATGAGGACCTCTGTCTTGTCCGTGTTCAGCTTTAGTCGGCTGATCTTCATCCAATTGGCGACCGCCTTCATTCCTTCATGGAGATTGGATTTGGCGGCGAGGGGGTCCTTGGTGAGGGAGAGGATCGGTTGAGTGTCATCAGCGTAGGAGATAATGTTGAGGTCGTGCTGTCTGGCGATGCGTGCGAGCGGGGCCATGTAGATGTTGAACAGTGTTGGGCTGAGGGAAGATCCCTGGGGTACGCCGCAGATGATCTCGGAGGCTTCGGATCGGAAAGGTGGGAGGCGGACTCTCTGGGCTCTGCCGTCGAGGAAGGAGGTGGTCCATTCCAGGGCCTTGTCTCGGATCCCTGCGTCGTGGAGGCGTGCGCGTAGAGTGCGGTGGCAGACAGTGTTGAAGGCGGCGGAGAGGTCCAGCAGAATGAGGGCTGCGGTCTCACCGTTGTCCAGCAGGGTCCTGATGTCGTCGGTGGCGGCGATGAGGGCAGTCTCAGTGCTGTGGTTGCTGCGGAACCCCGATTGGGATGGGTCCAGGATGCTGTTTTCTTTGAGGTTTCGGGTTAGCTGTTTGTTGACGATCTTCTCGATGACCTTGGCTGGGAACGGAAGCAGGGAGATGGGCTGGAAGTTCTTGAGGTCTCTTGGGTCCGCCTTGGGTTTTTTGAGTAGGGCGTTGATCTCTGCGTGTTTCCAGCTCTCTGGGAAGGTCGCGGTCTCGAAGGAGAGATTGATAACGTTGCACAGGTGGGGTGCGATGGAGCTGCTGGCTTTGTTGAAGATGTGGTGCGGGAAAGGGTCTGACGGGGAGCCGGAGTGTATTGTGCCCATGGTCTTGATGGTGTCATCGATGTTCACGCTGGCCCAGGCTGGCAAGGGGTCATGGTCGATGGTGTGCGGCGGGTCTGGTGTATCTATCTTAGTGGGGGCTGTCTGGGTGTTGAAGCTGTTGTGGATGTCGGCGATCTTGCGGTGGAAGAAGGTGGCGAGGGAATCGCACAGGGCTTGCGACGGCGGGATGTCGTTGGTGTTGGAGCTGGGGTTGGAAAGTTCCTTCACGATGTTGAACAGCTCCTTGCTGTTGTGTGCGTTGTTGTCGAGGTGCGTTGTTTCTACTGCAGGTTGTCGTCCTGCTTAACACCAGTAATAGGCAGGTGTTAAATCCCTGCTGCTAACGCGCCTTATCGCCTGTTTTTGGATCGCTTCGCCGATCTGGCTGGTCATTGAGAATATCGCTAAGTGGTGTTTTTGTGTGTTTTTGCACGGGAACGCCTACTCTGCATATCATTAGCGTTAGTTGTCGCTCTCATCCGTGGCGATATTTTTTGCGGCAGCTATCGCTGGAAAACTGGCGATATCAGCAGTTTGCACCAGCTTGTGAATAGGGCGATAAATCTATCGCCACTTTTGCGGCGCTAAAGAGCCGATAAATCGGCGATAAGTCCTTGAGAATATGCCCCTATATGTAGTAATGATTACAGGTATGTGTTAGATCGGGATCAGGGCGATTCTTTTTTGGACCAGGAGTGTTGAAAAGAAAACGATGCATGCAAGTTTTAGAATTAAGGTGCTGCTCGAATAGGAGTTTAACTTAAATAAATGGAAAGACAAGAGGCGTTTGGAACAAGTTGGTTTAATTAAACGCAGCAACCGGGAGTGTATCAACAGAGGCACATCTGAAGACAGTCTCAGAGTACAGAAGTTTTGGCCACATATATATATATTTATGGGTACAATAAAACACTTTGATATTCTTTAAAAAGATTCATAGTCATAAATAACAAGAAAAACCATCTTATAAGGGTGACACAGATGGCTCTGGACCTTGGGGAGAGCTAGTGTGGACCAGTGTGGGTGTGTCCAGATGTCCGGTGCGGTGAGCGCATGATCACCCCGTGCAGTGTGCATGTCGTGTCCTAAGTGTTCCCAACTTCATGTGGCAGCTAACTGTGTGGTATTTTGGGAACGCTCATCTTTAGCCAAACATGTTTTTTGGGGCCAATCTCCTCGGTCTTGTTTGTGGTGTAACTACCTATCTGTGGGATCGATCAGGGTTTTCCCTGGGTGAGTGTTTGTCTTTGGGCTAAGTGTAACCCCTCCCGTGAACTGTCAATCGGTAGGCTTGGGTTTGGGTCACAGGGCTGTCTGACCACGTAGTTCTGACTTGGGGTTGATGGGGAGGTCATCTCGGATGAATCCGACAGCAATGATGGCGGTTTTCAATATCATATTTACCGATATTCTCATTATTATACTTACAGTTGTTACATCGTACATCAACATTGCATTCACTGATATTAACGTCATTATGCGGGCATAAGTTACAGTGTGCATCGACATTGGATTTACTGATATTGACATCACTGTGCATGCTTAGGTTACAGCAAACATAACATTTACTGCTATTGACATCTTTGTGCATGCACAGATTACAGCGTACATCGATATTGCATTTATTGGTACTGCTGCTGCTATGCCTGTATACATCAGGGTGTACATTGCTCTGGTATTTATCAATCTCAACAAACGGACCATACGGCTAAGACTTCAGGGGAGAATTATGAAGGGTTATAGGTTCCATTTTGGATCATATTATTTAATCTAGAGTCTGAAATGCTTATTTTCAGTCACTGATTTGTGAACAGTGTCAAATCAACCTTTGGTATAGAGGGTTTTTAAATGTGTTTCATAGTTCCAAATCCCAGACAAGTAGTCTGCTGGATTATTTAATTTTTGTATATAATTGTACAGTATATAGGGAATAGTGTGCGGGGGACATTGTGACGCGAAAGGATTGATGAGGGAAAATGCATACAGAAAACCCATGTACCATGCTGAGATAGCAGATGATCTTGTGACACTTGTGTTTTCCATTTTTAGGTCGAGCCTCGAGTAGCGCGCAAGCGCTGCTAGGCGAAGACTTTATGTAAGGGGGTTTGAAAAGCTGACCAGACGCTCGTGCGTCGTGGCCTTTTCGGGCGGTTACGCGCGCCACAGACATGTGTTTCCCATTATCGTGCCCAGACGCGGGCGCGATAATTGGAAACACATGCCGGCAAAGGCCATGACGCACGAGCGTCTGGTCAGCTGAGCAGGCTGCCGCGCTCGCTCGCCCCCGCTCCTCCATTGTTGTCCTTGTTTAAAGTTAGTTTTAAACAGAGCAACTGCACGTATTTGTAGTGGCACGATTAGTAAAGTAAAAATGAGTGCAAATGTACAAGGTAAATATCTGATTGTTTTTTTGAGGGGTCGGGAGGGGGAGAGTTTTATATAGCGCGCAGCGAACATGACCCGAAGGTATTGAAGCGCTTACATGAGCACCAGCTGCGTTACAGATTGACACGTTCATTTTGTTAGGCAGGGGGAGATTAGGTGATTTGCCCAGAATCACAGGATGCCGAGCGTCCCTGCCGTGTAAGATTACAGTTTCATGACGTTTCTCACCCAGCAGACAGTTAATATCAAATTCTTATGACATTAAACACGGTACTTTTGTTGTATTTATTGAAAAACAGCTTTTTTCAAATGTACCAACCAAATGTACGCCCTCTTCGGTTTAACAGGTTCTCACTGTGAGCCACATATTAAGTCAACGGCGCGTTAATATGTGGAAAATATACCTGAGATTTGTAATTGGTGGAACAACTTTTCGTGTTCGCTTCACGTTTGCATTTATGACAATATCTAGCTGATTGTTGTTTCTGTCTAGCGCTCAGAAAACCTGGAGACCGCTTTTGAGCACTAATAAAACAAACACAAACTTCTGAGACATTATATCCACATCAGAAATAAGTGCATATGCTTCTACAGTGATCGTTGGTGTTAGTTCCACGAGTCTCACCTATAAGTAATAACGTGATCATGGCCCCTAGGGCTCCAGTGGAGATGCCGCTGATAACAAAAAAAGACGGTGCTCCCCAGCTCCTTACAAAACGCAGTAACCTCAAGGCGCTTTACAGGTTTGCGTTAAGGCACTTTACTACTCTGCATTCCCAGGATAAACTGATTTTTGTCAGACTCGCCTTCGGGGTCTGATCTCACAATGGGCACCTCGGCAAATCCAAACAGCCCCAGACACACGACGCAGCCACAGGCGTGCTTTTGATGTCCGAGGCTGCTCACACCAGCGGAGGAGACTTCTGCAAACACACTTAGCACATGAAAGGGTGTTTGGTGCAGTCACACTGCCCAGTGCCAGGGCGGGCAGGGCCGCTAGAAGCACCTTTTGTTTCCCTGGTAATCAGATTGTAAGTCTGTTGTTGTGACAACTGCTTTACATTCTCGGCTCTAATCTTTGCTGAGTGGCTCAGACAGG
The DNA here is from genome assembly GCA_963921515.1 of Calotriton arnoldi. Taxonomy (NCBI): domain Eukaryota; kingdom Metazoa; phylum Chordata; class Amphibia; order Caudata; family Salamandridae; genus Calotriton; species Calotriton arnoldi. Next base: position 137,927 of record CAWUFW010000411.1, on the reverse strand, counting down.
GGGCAGGTGATGTCTCAATGACCACAACTACTGACTGCAGGGCGATGTCAGCATGGCTGGGGGAAGTCAGTAGGATTTCTTATAGCGCTTCCTGTCCCACTTCTGCACGCTGTGTGGAACAGGTGTCACTATATCCCAATTTAATGGTATTCCGTTTGCCGAAGGATGAACGACTGAGGTGGCCTTTCATGGATTCTTGGACTCGTGGACTACTCTTCACCTCCTGCGTCAGCAGCGAGCGTGCTTCTGGGAATCAGTGAATGTTCTGCTCAGAGATCACTGCACCCGGGCCTGGCCCTGCTGAGGGTTGCACGGTTCCCGACTGCCTCCCTGCGTTAGTAGTGCCTTTATTACTGGCCCGTTAGTGGTACGTGCCGCAGCAGGTGATGAGTTAATGGCCTGGGCTCACGGCTCATGCAGTTAGCCTCACTCAGGGATGTGCTGGGGTGACTGACCCACTACTGCCATTACACTGGATGCTGTACATTTCCTGAAAATACAGCTAATATGGTAAAAGTGCTGTCCCAATTTGTGATGTTTGAGGCCAACAAAGACCCTCTTAGAGAAGGGGGTTGGCGGTGATAAAGCATTCAGGGGCCCATTGGCTAAAAAGCAATTATTACAATCAGGAGAGTTGGGTTAGAGTCACAGCTTCCCCCACTTGAGGTCCAAAGAGTGTGCTCCTGGGGCAATCACCCTTTATCTCCCTGTGCCTCCACGGAAATCATGCCTGGCCAAACTGCACAGCGCCTAGAGGTGATCCAGTTTGCACTGTGCAGGAAAAATATGTTTATTTTTACAACAAAATGTATGCAGAGCTGAGATTTATCAGGGTTGACCTGAGGTGTTTCTGGTAGAGTTGACGATAATTTAATAAATGGAACCACCTTTGGGCTGGATGGTGGTGACTGTGAGGTAAAATGTGACCTGTGACCTGTTCTGCCATGTAGCTAAAATGTGGTGACGGGAGAGAAGTCAGTCTCAGCAGCAAGAGCGTATTCATGGCTTCCCCTCTCTGGCGCAATACATGTTATTTCTGTACCTGCACAATGTGCAAAATAAGCAGAGCAACCCTATATGCAACACATGCAGGCAATATAATATTGCTCGCTGTGTAAATTGTTTACCAAAATTGCCAATAATGGAGATGTATATTCCAGCAATGCCCATGACAACATATACATTTTGAAGCACAATAAATCTAGGACTTCAGAAACACTGATAGAGCAGTGGTGACAACAGTGGGACTGTGCCGTGTGACGAAACTCATCCACGCACTAAAGATTTCATGCATTCTGCCTTATAGCACCCCCCCTCACAAAAAGCTGTAGTAGTCTATTGATACCAATGTAAAAAGAAAGTAAATTGATTCTCAGACTGTGAGCTTTTCACAATGGACTCAATATTGACAAGAATAAACATATTTTCTCAAATAATTCAATTAATGACATCACCGTGAACTGTAGGTGACATTACACCTGTAAATAAGCATTGGCATAGCCAATAGGTCTCGCTTTTGGCACCTTATAAGTATTTAGTTATGCAGCACAATATCCTTGGTGCAACAACATCAACTGTTGCATGGCTAAACACTTATATAAAGTCCCAAAAGCGAGACCTATTGGCTATGCCAATGCTTGTTAATAGATGCAACTATCTGCCAAAGTGCTGATTTGAGGTTGTGCCGACCCCAAACGAGCCTGGGGGTCGTTTCAAGGCCCTGGGAGAATGATTGATTGTTACTAGTGAGAGCAAGAGTTAGGAGGATCCTGGGTTAGCAAAAACACTGATAACATAATGAGAACCACTGATGTGAGAAAGGAACATGATGCTGTGTAAGCCAGCCTTTAGTGTATAAAAAGGAGTGGTGCAGAAGCCTCAGTGAAGCTCACGGATGGACTCATGCAGATCTGCTGTTGCGCCCACACCCGCTGCCCCTGCTGCACCGTTCCTATAGAGGCAGAGATAGAGAGAGATCAGAGCGGGCATCCCGTTGCTACTAAGTTAAGTACCAGGGGTTGAAAGGCCATATTCTCCTGCGCTATCCTGATTTATATAATTACTTTTATGCTTTCGATTTACTCCATTGTGAGTGATTTCAGCCTGCTTCTTTCTTGCGCTACTATTGTGCTAGCATTGCATTATGAATATAAATGCAACCATTCTGCTACTGTATAAACATCATTGCAAGATATGTGTTTGTGCTAGTGTTTTATTAATGCCATATTGCATCCACTACTGGTGTGTTGCTCCTTACTGAGTGCCTTTATTGATTTGTCCCTGCTTGATATTGCTTGGGTTGGTTGCCTGTAGCCAGTCCAACACAATAGTACATGCTTCTTTACCTTGAACTTGACAATATTTGGTTCCCCAAATACTTTTCTTATCAATATATGTTTTTTCCAATACTCATATCCCTGTATTTCCATATTCTGATTGAACTCCTCTGGATAAATAAGCTTGTTGGATTGTAATTAAGTTTTTACGGCATTGTTCTGGGTGTTGTCAGGAACAGAAAGCTAAAATATGGGACCTATCCTCACTTTGAAACAAGGGGAATGTCTTAAAAATATTAGGATGACTACTAGGGGACGAAGCCCCACAATGCTCCCACTGTGTATAATTCTATATCCCTCGGGGATAACTAGTTTGATGTATTTGATAGGGTACATAATGATGAAAACAATACATTTCCTGTAGTTAAATAAATTCAAATAAGGATTTTCATTATCAAGAGTTGTATATGTCTGTAAAGCAGACATCGTTTGTTTTTCTGTCTCAGTGTCTCAGTCGTCTGAAATAGAACCAGGAATAATCACATCATTCATTGAAACATTCAAAACATATGGCAATTGGAATATTTCAGTTGGTCCTATAATTTGATGAGGAACCCTTTCCCAAAACATGCGCCCAGGTGTAGGATAAGCTGTTTGCAGCGCAAAGGTCTCTTCAAGCTCTGTGGGAGGAAAGATGTGGTTGTAATTCTCGAAGCATGGGTTGTGGTGCTGTTCTTTCAGGAACGTATTGTCCATTCAGTAATAGCAGAACAACAGTCAACCTCATAAGCCACATGGTTAAATGAAACACTCCTGTAGCAATCCAAACATAGGACCATGGTGGTATTACATCTCTGTCATGAAACCAATGGTGAAGAAGAAAAAAGTGATGGCAGTTTTAGAGTTCTTAAAGTTAATTTAATTACAGCGTGATGTCAGAATTGTCATTATCCAGTCAACTCTAGTCAGATGTGTATTTAAGTCATTGTCTGTCAGGTAATGTCACTGATGTAAGATAGTTCCTTGGGATCTAGTTGTAAGATCTTCATAATGCATGTTGAGAATACTACTGGTCCTAATAAATTGGATGCTTCCTGTATATCATTCATAATTTGTAGCACATATTATATGAGTTTTCTGTATAAAGAGACTGTATAATTTAAGACTCCTACTACAGAAGCAATTAGTAGGTTCTCAGGATGTCAGAAAAGGGGAATATCCAGCTAATACAGGCCATGTAGCCCCTTCATTACTCTAAGGGCCTGCTCTAACATTCATATGTGTGTGCGTGGTAGCTCACCAGCAAACCAATTCTGGTGTTCTTGGTAAGTCAAAGGGATTTCCAGATACTGGTATGCCCTACAGTATGCAACGCTACTGCTGATTTTATGCATGAAGCTGCCCTAAGGCAGCATCTATGGCCTCAAACTTCACCCATGAGTAAAATATTTCAAAGACATGTGCAGCTATTACAAATATAACTGTCCCCCGCCCCCGCTGCATTGGAGACTTCTCTATTCTTGGGTGTAAATGCCTCTCAGTAATTTACTCCTATCATGGCAGAAGCCGCCATTTCAGTGAACCAGATTCAATAAAGCATGAGATTCAAAACAAAGTAAACCACAGATGAAGAATAACCTTATGTGAGTCAAGCTTCACTAACCTACAGTAAATAGGTGCTCCCTTATTTCGTCTGTAGGAGATAACCATTATTACTGTAGCCCCACACAACTCACTGAGCATATCTGCTGGTGTGGGTTCCGTGTTCTCTGGGTTACTAACAGTCTCTTAAAGGTTCAGGGATGCTGTAGTAATTCACCCCCAAATTCCTTCTTCATAGTAGTGCACTCAAGCATTGCACTAAGGTAAAACAATATATGTATTTAAAAGTGTTTTAATTCAACAGTCTCATCTTGTTGCTTATAATATGAAAATAACCGCACAGCATATAATTAAAAAAGCACTCAATCATGTTGCTTGCAGCGAAGATAAAATGAACAGTTCTAACATAATTAGAATGTCCATAGCAACTTACCACCCTAAAGCTATTTCTATGTGCTCTTCTATGAGAGCATGGAATAGCTAACTTGCCTCTAGAGTTTCTTTGAGCCCAACGCACTGCATACCTCTTCACAGCAGATCAGTTGTGGTTATCAGACTCCAGCCAGGAGAGTGTTCCCCGGAAGGAAAACACATAGTCAGCTGCTCTAAGCTCCTCTCATCACTGTATTGACTCTTGGCACAAGAGTGGATAGTACGGCAGTCTGACAGGACCTCTCATGATAACCTGGTGCGAAGGCCTCTTGAATTCAATGCTTAATCCAAGGATTTATATGTAGGGTTGACCACTGATTTCTAGCGTACATTGGGGAACTTTCTAATAATTCGATATATAACCTGTCTAAACCAGCACAATGAGAATACATCAATTTAGACTATGGGAGTCATTCTGATGGCAGTCGGAACCACTGGCGTAGCGAGTTTTTGGGGCGGCGGCGGCTAAAATCATCGCCAGCACCCCCCCCCGCTCTTCAGCACGCGGCGGCGGCAAAAGGCAGTGACCGCCACGGGCGGCAGAGTGCCTAGCTACGCCACTGGTCGGAACGCATCCAATGGCTCATCGGCTGCGGTCTGACCGCCATCTGCTGCTGCGGTCCGACCGACGCATTACAATGCGTGCGGTCGGAGGCAGCAGGGAGAGGGACAGTTCGACGCTTTCCGATTGGCTCCAGGAGCCCGTCGGACCGTCGGAGGGTCAGTAATCCCTGCAATAGGGGTGGTGCCTTCAAAGGCACCGCAGTAGGGATTACAACGCCCCTTTCTAAATTTTTATGCTATATATTTAGTCAGGGGCTGAATCCTACAGCCCCACCAGATAATTTTTTCTCTTGCCCCTTCTCGAGTGTAAACCACTTTGGTTCTCTTGGGTTTTTGTAAGAATTTTAAGAAAAGCTTGCACACACCTCAAATTGGCAATTTGCAAAAATACATAAGTGATAGCACATGTTCAAGCTTGCACACACCTCAAATTGGCAATTTGCAAAAATACATAAGTGATAGCACATGTTCAGGGGCAGGTGTCTTCTCTTGGGGTAGGGTTGTGCCACTCGTCTACAGACCCACTCCTGCATTCACAGGAACCAATCCCAGCCAGAGGTAAGCCCTAGTGGATACTCTGCCTGCCAAATGCTTTGTTTGCCTATGGCTCTGTTATGTGATGTGCTGCCCAGTTGGCACTGGTCTCTCTGCCATTGTATTTGTGATCAGCATTACTCCAGCTGTTGCTTGATGTTTCAGAATGAAACAGCGTGGCTGTTGCACTAACATTTTTCTGTAGTTCATTCATGTCTCTAACTGAGCACACTATATAGGTGATGAAATTTTAAATGCTTTATGAGTCTTGGGGCCTACTATCTCAGGGCACGGTTGGCTGGTGTGAGGCACTTGATGAATTCTCAAGATCACTTCAGACTGTGATAAGTTGAGAAGAACAGTGAAGACCTGTCCTTTAGGTTTGTAAAACTAAAAGGTGGACATCCAGTAGTTGTTTTTGTGAATCATCAGCATTCAATCACTACTTTAATTGAGAATGCGGTCACTATAAATTATCAGACACAATGATAGCACATGTTATTCTTATATTCGGACAAATGCGTGTCCAACTCCACTGCTGTAAGTTGTAACCCAAGTTTGTGACACAAGGGTGAAGTAGTACCGCGCTGGAAGGGTAATAATTGTATGCGACACTAACTTGTTCAGTAACATAGGTATTTTTTAAAAACCCTAATGATTTTAGAGATCGGAAGGCACTGGCTGACACCCCGGCTAAGAAAATATGTTCCAGCATCACCGACTCTCGTGGGTGTTGTGAAAAGGTATGATAAGGCCTTCCTTCGCAAGCAATTCATTTTTGATTGCCTGTTTTATCGTGTTTAACAAGCTTCTTAAAATGGCCGCGACTTGACACTAGAAACAGCAAAATAAACGCCCGCCCTTTCATTGAAAGGTGTGATGAGCTCGGGACACCGGCACTCCGGTATATCAAGCGTCCTCGTCAGCCGCACGTAGACTAAAAATACAGACAGCTGTTAATCCTGAGGAGTGCTGAAAATGACGTTGGGCACGCGGTCAAGGCCTGCGTGCTTCAGCGTGCCCTCGTGTGCTATCCTTCCATCTACCTGGCAGCGGTGCCACTGGCACGCGCTGGCAGCAGGTGCAAAGAGGACAGGAATGCCCCGGCTGGCCGGAAAGGCGCGCCCCACGGCGATCATGCCACACATAACCGACGCTCCAGCCTCCATTAACGTTGACTCAGGAATCCTTCAATAGGCCCTGTCAGGGGCTGCGGGACTCCGAAAAGGAACAAACATTGGCAAAGGCAATAGTTTTTGCCAGTGTGACATCTTTTTTTAGACATATTGCGCAACAGGTCGGGCTACTGTGCAACAACTAAAAAAAAACTCTGGAGGATATGTACAATGAAGAGGCGGAGCGTGTCGTTAGCCTCCTGGGCTTAACGACACGCTGCGCCACTTCGGAAACGCAAGGCTGCACCATATTTACAAGAATGTGGTGCAGCCTTGCATTTCCCCCTGCGATGGCGCTAAGTTTAACTTAGCGCCAACGCAGGCACTCTTGCACCAGAGTGCAAGGGTGTCTGTGTGCAGGGGAGGATTGGTTATGTGTAGGAAGGTGTCCCTTCCTGCGCATAAACAATCCTAAAATACCATTTTGTAACTTTCATGTGTGCTGCTTCATGCAGCACACATAAAAGTTACAAAATGTCATTTTTTAAAAGGTTTGTTTATGTACAGGAAGGGACACCTTCCTGTATATAAACAAACCATGGCATTTTGCTTTTTCCATGTGTGCTGCACAAAGCAGCACACATAGAAAAAGCAAAAACGAGGAGAAATAATGCATTTCTCCTCGTTTGCTCAACTTAAGACCAGGATTTTCCTGGTCTTAATTTTGGCGCTGCCTCCTATGTACGCCACCCTTGTACATAGGGGGCAGCGTCAAATACAATGGGTGTTGCGGTGGAACGCCCACCGCAACACCCACTGCACGCCCCTTTCACGCTAACCATAGCGTGAAAGGGGGCCTTATGTACAAGGCAGCGTTAAGCCACGTTAAGTGGCTTAACGCTGCCTTGTACATAAGGCAAGGCTCCTATCGCCATGGGAACGTCACAAAAAGTGACTTTCCCGTGGTGATAGGGGCTTGTACATATGCCCCTCTATGACGCCACCAGCGTTGACTGCGTAATAGCGCTTTTTTTTCCTTTTAGCCATGTTGCAAGGCAGTCAGCGGTGCGGGGTAACATGTCTAAAGAAAAACATTGAGAAAGCCAATAGATGTTGCATAGACGGAACCTATTGGCTTTGCTAATGCTTGTTGATACTGGTTCCGCTGCGGTAGCATGAGTTCTCCATGCTGCATGCTCTGCCCCATTTGTTGTTCCCCTCTCCAATCTAGTAGGTCAGACTTCTGTGTGTTTGATATTTAGGTGTTCAGTTATGTTTGAATGGTTTCTTTGCCATTCGTCCAACACAGGCAGTGGGACGAGGGCGGAGGAAGGAAATAAAGAAAGTAGGTCAGCGGGATGAGAGCAGGAGGGTGGAAAATAAAGCAAACACGGACAGCGGGAGGATGGTGGGGGCGAAGCAACATGAGGGAGAGGGACTGCAGAAGCATGCATGCTTAAGGCCACATTTATCAATATTTCATGCAATGCAATGGAGCAAGACAACTTGCTGCACTGCATGAAATAAAGAGGGCAGTACTGTGCCCTATGTACCAATATATGGAAAATTCCTGCTCTCTGTCTGCGCTGGTGCATAATCTGATGCCTACCGCCAACGCAGACACCCTTGCGCCATGGTGCAAGGGTGCCTGCATTGCAGGCAGGATTGTTTTTGTGCAGGAAGGCATACCTGCCAGCACAAAAACAATCACTAGAGCCCTATTCCTCTTTCTAAGCATGCTGAGGAATGCAGCTAACTTAGAAAGAGGAAACAACGGGAACAAATAAAGATATTTCTCCTTGTTGCGCCTCCCCTAGGAAGGCATAGCATTTTGACAAATTCTCAGGTTTACCAGTCAAAATCCATGGATGGATGCGTGAGAACATCTACCCTTCACCCATGGAACGTCTTCCCAGGCAGAGCAACGCATGGCAGTGACTTGTGCTGCCTTGCGTTACTCCAGATTCAAATCTGATTTAAGGATTGCGTTGTCTTTGTGACAACATGAAGGCGCAAGGGCAAAGCAATCCAATGATAAATCTGGCCCTAAGAGTTTATGTAAAAAGTAAAAAAAGAGTACCTGTGGCTAGTGGAAGGGCACTGGCTGCAGACAGGAATCTGTACCCGGTCCATGCTCCATGTCAGGTCATACACAAAGACCGAGGAGGAAACCAAGGCAAGGAGGAGACTCTGACCAATAAGAAGCATAGAAAGGAAAGTGAAGTCGGAGCAATCCAATGGTAAGTAATATGTTAGGGACAGGCTCTAAGTCTGTTTTATTTTTCTCTGTTTACAAGAGATTTCACAAGCACAGCACAAGCTCTGTGCATGAGAAGCCTAAAAAGGAGAATGGATCTGGATTCCTAATGCATGACATGTCCCCTCCTGGCCACCGTCTTTATCAATGTCTAAAGCCAATAGCAACGCTCGTCATAGCGACATGACTTAATTATAGCACAAAGCTTGCATGATTAGTACTAAGGAACTGATTTTCAAAAATATATGGAAAGCTAGGATTCAGAGACTTAAACCTACAATATTTGGGGATTACAGCACATGTAGAGATTCACAAATACCTTCTGATTTACCTTGGAAATTTACACAAGTTGTAGTTTTCAATGCACTTGCCGTCTTCTTCCTTATACCTGCTCTCAAAAATAGTGAAAATGTGCTTATGCACATGTAAAGTTTTATTTTATTTCTCCACATGGAATTTTATTTTCCTTATTCATACATATTTCTCCACATGGAAAATATTTTTCCTTATTCATACATATTTTTTTTTAAAAACATTGCAGAGACAAATGCACAGTCCCATCTATTGTTCTATGTGCAGAAATGTTTGACGAGTTTTTTCACACCTCACTTGCCTACTTGCTCCAACCTTTTGTGGCGATAAAGTTAGGGTCCAACATGGGTATGAAAACCCATTGATGAGGTGTGTCAGTTCTGATAAAATGACGACTTGATGGGTTTCACTACTTTTGATGTCAACCCCTGCCCCTCTCCAGGAACATGCATGTCCTCACACCTACCCTAAAGTTAGCACTGCGCAAAACATAATTTTTATCGTATTTGCAAGAGTAGTAAGTTGCATCTGCAGTTTTAAATATCCATTTTTGCTGGATCTGTAAGTCAGGGTAGGACTTGTTTGACTGTAGGTGGCATAATTAAACAAGCATTTGCAATGCAATAGGTCTCGCATTATTAAAGTTTGAGCTATTGGTGTTGCATTTGCAAGAGTTTGAGCTATTGCCATTGTAAACGACAATGCCTTTTATTTATGTGTTTCGAAAAGCTGTATGCGGTGCATAAACACGTCCTTTGTACTTATAGTCCTTGCTTACGTAAAAGGAAGGCTGGCAGTAAAAGAGGCATAGTTCCTGCCAGCGTTGCTTCTCGTAAGCAACGACTGCAAGTACAAAGTGCCTGTTTACGCACCGCTTGCATGTTTTTAAAATACAGAAATAAAAGGCATTGGTATTTACAATGCCAATAGCTCAAACTCTCGCAAATGCGACACCTATTGCATAGCAAATGCTCATTTTCTTATTGCGTAGTAGAACCACTCTTTGTGGAAAACAACAATTATGCCATGCAAGATAGTCTTACAGGCATTCACAGATATACAAACCTACAATAAGTTTCCTATATTGAGGTTTTGGAATGTTCCGTTTTTTTAAAGCACAATAAAGATGGGGGCTGTTGGTGGGGGTTGAGAGGTAACTCCCACCTTTAACTTGTGAGGGCCTGATCCTGGTGAGGTAGCCTGTCTGCTTTGTTTCACTGTTCTACCAAGGTTTTAGGAACTGTAAGATTCCTATCAACAACAGCAAGTGATGGATGATCTGTGGCTCAAAACCTAATCCCAAGTAGTAATTGTAATAATTCATTATTATTATTTAGACCGGACTAAATATTGATAATGAATCATTACAATTATTACTTGGGATTCCGCTTTGGTTTGCCCACAGATGAGTGCAAACATCCTTTTGTGTGAATATTAATCCAAAATGAGGGATGAATGCTAGCCACTAAAAAACAAAAGTGTCTGTCCATCCCATATTTCTCCTTGCTATTTTTCCAGATGTGGTCTGGATGAGATGCCCACAGATTTGCCCGAGCAGCCGGGAGTGCACATCTGTTTGGTGGGAAGGGATAGCAAAAGCTGGTGAGGGCGAGGAAGGAAGTAGGGGGAAAAGTAAAAGTAAAAAGGATAGAGAAGGTTGGGAAGGGATAGCAAAAGATGGTGAGGGGGAAGGAAGGAAGTAGGGGGCAAGGCAAGAGTAAAAAGGATAGAGAAAGTTGGGAAGGGATAGCAAAGGATGGTGAGGAGGAGGAAGGAAGTAGGGAGCAAGGCAAGAGTAAAAAGGATAGAGAAATTTGGGAAGGGATAGCAAAACATGGTGAGGGGGAGGAAGGAAGTAGGGGGCAAGGCAAGAGTAAAAAGATAAAGAAAGTTAGGAAGGGATAGCAAAAGATGGTGAGGAAGGAAGTAGGGGGCAAGGCAAGAGTAAAAAGGATAGAGAAAGTTGGGAAGGATAGCGAAAGATGGTGAAGGGGTGAATACAGAAAGAGGAGGAGCATGGTCGCGACAGAAGGAAGGAAGGGCGACTTGGATGCTACCAAGTACAAAAGGGCGTGTGTCTAATTCTGGCCTAATGTCATTGGTGATGAAGTAGTGCCGCCTTCCTGGCCCCCCTAGGGACACTGTCTACAGCCTTTTGTGGTGAATGGCCACAGATATACATGTGCATGCACGAATACCCACAATATGTCAAGGTATGACACCATTAGGCCAGGGACACTTTTGGGAAATAGCCACAAATGTCAAGAAAGGCCATTATATGACAATGATGGGCACCATTATGCCATTTATGGCCACTGCGATAGCATAAAGGGGATGCTGCTTATGCCAAGACATCATAATGTTCTTATCATGGAACATCCCTCTTGCGTAAGTGCACATTGAAGACAAATACCCTTCAAAAACATCTGTTTACTCAGACACGTGTGCACACAGTCACACTCACACATGCTCCCATATGCAGCACAAAGGTTTTTGACCCTCCTCCTCTGAACACTTTACCTTATTACTGACTGAACACCAAATTAGGCACTGTGGTACAGCCAAGTGGAAACAGGCATGATTAGCTTCCACTTGTACCGCCTAAGTGGGTGCTTACTCTGCTAACAGCTGAAACTAACAGGCAGTATCAGTCAATAAGCAAAGGGGATCTGCAGCAGGTCTTTGCATCTCTGAGTTGGTGTGGTACTTCGCCATCATTCACCTTAAAGTTCTCTGCCTCATTCTCTAGCAGAGTGGACTAAGGTGAAGACAAGGCCAGGAAGAGTGCTACGGCCAACAAGGAGGCAACAAGTCCAACAGAAATAAAAGAATAACAAAGTTCTAACCAATTTCATACTAACGTTTGTTAGATTCTAATCATAAAACATTTGAAGAAGAACAAAGGCGATTGTGAGAAAAATTGAGGTATTATAATCCCCTAATGTGTAGGGTTACAAGTGTGTTAAACATTAAAAAAAATGTTTAATGGGGAGAAAAGTCCCACCCCTATTGTGGAGTAATTTACATATTAAAAGACCAAAAACATCTAGCCAAAAACAGTCTTTTCCCTAAGGGGTACACTATAGGGTCTCGGTGCCAAGATAATTCACATCAGTCAGCATAGCTGGAGCACAGTTAATTTAGTAGATGCATGGCGATACTCTTTGGTGATGATGAAGACTTTCAAGTCTGTATGCTGGCAGCCTGGCAGTTCAGCCTAGCGCTGGGACAATTGATTTAATGGGTCCCCACACATCTCTTTCACTTCCCCAGATCACATCGATACACCAGGAGAAGGCAACCAAACTCGTGGCAGTCTTCTCTGTCCCACTTTGGTCTTCACACCTATCAAGCCACACTCCAGGTACTTGGGACTTCCACAGCTAGCAAGCATGGAAAGTAGCAGACTGAGTACTGCACTGGTCCCAGTGGTATGTTTGAGAGAGAGTTTCTTCAAACCAGGTAGTCATGGTCAGTCCCACAGACGACAAAAGAGGCAGCATCCTTCCTCTTCTTGTGTCACAAAATGCCCATATGCGCCTTAACATGTGCGGTCATTATACAATTAGGAAATTTATTAGTATGCTAGAACAAAAACACAATTTGCATCAAGAGCAATCAGTATAGTGTAAACCATAGAGAGGTGAGCTCCTTTTGTGTGGTTCAGCACCACAATAACTCAGAAGGCACACTAAATAACTTAAAACATATTTCTACACTTGACAATGCAAGATCAGAGGCAGTACACTTCCTAGATTTTAAAAAGTGTCCTTAGCCTCACACGTCACAGTCGTCAGAAAGCTCAAGGACTTCGACTGTGATGTGAGCACTATGTGGAAACAAACAACATCTCATATTCTAAACACGTTACCTCTGTGCGGTTTTGACTATTCATTTCACTACAAGTTCTGAACAGCAACTGAATTGTAAAACACCATCTAAAAGTAACAAAAAGTTTAAAATGGAACATTTATGGTAAGGATAGCATACTTACTGATGCAATCGTTAATGTGGTAGGCGCAACTTCATCCTTATGTCCAAGTATCCTTTGCAACTACAACATAACAAAAAAAAGGAAAAAACGCAAGTTACATTTGCAGACAATGTTAGTGATTTTACACGTTTCCCCCCGATCCGGTCTTATGCATAAAGTGAGGGATGTGGAGGCGCTGAAATACCGAGAAATAAATTTGTAAAAAAGTACAGCTTAACAGACAGTTAATGGAAGCTCTCAAGAGCCATTCTATAAAATGTCCGACTCACCCTATATTAAGATAAGCTGCATCCTCGCCCATCTCCTCTGCTCTTTCCAACTTCTAAAGTGAATCAGAAGGTGTAGGTGCACTATACACTATGACACATCCTTCACGTGTTCTATTTTGGATGGAAGCTACCAGTTTTTTTAGCTGTGTACTGCAATATTTAGGTCATGAATAGGATGGCCAGAGCTTTAAGTGGGATGAAAAAACTAGGGGATCTCTCATAGGGGCGTGGCCTATGTAATTAAGGACGGGGCTTAAAAACATAGCACGCTAAAAATCTGTGCTTAGCATAGTGTGCCGCCCGACTGGTATTTTGCTGCTTCTGTCATTGCATCCAGATGATATATAAAACAACAAGTAACATTACACTTACAACAAGCCAGGACTATTGGCTTTGTCAATGGTTGTTAGTTACGTAAGCTAAATTAGCAACAACTATGGCTTCGTTGTATATTATATTGAAAATGCTTCAGTTCTGAAATGATACTGTGAAAGAACTATAACGAGTCTTTGAAGTTACCTCAAAGGCAGTGAAGGGTGGTACTGCTGCAGAGTTGAGCTTTTTTTTTCTCACACCGAGGGCAAAAATGGAGAGCCCGATAGGGACTCGTCTCAGCACCTGCTTTAAAGAACTGCCGTTCCTGAACACCGGCAGGACCCGGCCCACTTAAAGCCCTGAGGATGACATCCTTATCTTTCGAGACGGCAAAACTGACATCTAGGATTTTCCTTCATCTAACATGTGCCTTAAAAAAAAAACTTTATTCCCAAGTAGATGTTCGTGCTCACTCTTCCACACATCAATGGCAAATTCTCAAGGCACATCATGCTCCCTTTAACCTTCTATTCTGAAGTGGGGTCTGACCCAGAAATAGAGGGCACCAGGAAATGCAACGTAATGTATTTACAAAAATATGCATTTCAAAATATAAAAGCTCTATGAAAGAAAAAACGCTAAATATAAAAGCCCAAAATCACAAACCTATCATTGTGCTTAGGTCTGACTAGTAAATCACAAAGTAAGTTTTGCATTCAGCGGACTTTATGCATTGACCTAGATTGAAGAATGTTGATGTTTCCTGGGACGTGTCAGGGATGTGGTCACGAAAATGCAGTTTCAAATAAAAATTAATTCCCGCACATTCATAAATTTCTTGGTATACACAAAATTTTGCAGCCATCGCCCCCATACTTATCTGCACTTCCGAAGTTGCAGGTGAAAGATCCAAGTTCAACTAAGGAAGTACGTGTAGGGTAAGGGCACACATATTCTCTGTTTTACAAGGGAATGAGGGGAGGGATGACATTTTTTATATATAACATTGCCCATGAAAAGAAAAATAACAGATATTTAAAAATATATATTTAATTTGTAATCCTATGCTTGTAGTTTCTCAGCAAAATGGACAATGCGCACAGGTAGGGCTAAGAAAAACTAGAGTCAGGCAGAAATGTATGTGAAATATACATGGTTAACTGCGTACGTTGTGACACTAAGAAGGAATTTAAGTGCATGCCTGTGAGTTCTCTCGGTACACCTAAGCATCCAGAGATTAACAAAATCTTTGAGATTATGGTCCAGAAACTTAAACATAGTAACGTTTCACAAGAAGATCAAAAACGGTAACCTGCATATTCCAATAAGTAGAACTAGATAAATAACAAAATGGTGTTGGCTAGCCTCCTCCCGATATCATAAGAGTTGTAACTAAGCACTTTGGAAATCATTACCAGGACAGGAGGTGTGCACAAGAAAACATTCATTTAAATGAATACTGACATTTTCTGTAAGTCTACATAGGGAAATATTATAAAGACATTAGCAAAGGATATTCAACTTCGACGACCCATGAACACAAATCTTTCTCTGTGTTTAGTTAACTGAGCAGGGCACTCGAAGCTTTGAAGACACCACCATGAGAAAAGAGTTCAGAAACAACACACATATATGGAAAGGTACATTAACCAGAGAAAAGCTAAGGTTAAAGGTAGCAAACCGTTTGTTTCTCTATGTTAGGTAGAGTTCGCAATACACTAACCAGTGGTGCGCGCGCACCACAGAGGAGCGGGGGGAGGGAGCGCGGCAGCGGCAGCAGACGAACGCGCGCTGCTGCGCGTTCTGGCCACCGTCGGGAATGGGCGCGGCAAAGGCGGGACATGCGCCCGCCTTTGACCAATCGCGTGCCGTCCCCATAAAAAAAACGGATGCACCAGCCAATGTGGGCTTCTGAAAACAAAACTACACGCACGAGCGTGTAGGTCGTTTTCAGAAGCCCTTTCTAGAGGTCTCGCGCTGCGCGAGCAGTGCTGCGCACTGCAACGCTATGCGCGAGACCTAAAAACACCTGCATATAAGGGATTGAGAGTTACACCCTCCCTGCTGCACTTTTGGGTAGTTCAAACCAGTGCTTAATTTGTAAAATATTAAGGGGCATATTTACAAGCCCCTTGCGCCACTTTTGCGCCGCCGTTGTGTCACTTCTGTGACGCAGCGGCGGCGTAAAGCCAGCGCCATGCTGCGGGGTATTTCCAACATGACGCATCTAGGGAGATGCGTCACGTTGTAAAGCCCTGCGCCACATGAAACCTGCGTCAGGTTTCATGTGGGCGTTCTGGCGCAAGGGGGGGCGTTCCGGCGCAGGAACGCCTCGGAAAAGTGGCTGAGTGAAATCTACAAGATTTCACTCAGTCACTTTTCCGACCCCGCTGTGTCAAAACCTTGCGCCTGCTTGAAGCAGGCGTAAGGCTTGACGCACCATGTTAGACATGGGCATGGTTGGCACAGTGCTGGAGTTGCGTCGCGCCCGCGACACAACTCCAGCACTGCGCTAACGTTACGGCAGCAGATGCGACACGCATCTGCATTTCCTTGCGCCATGATGCGCCGCATTGTAAATGCGGCGCATCCGTGGTGGCGCAAGGATTGAGATGCGTGTCGCACGTTTCCTGGCGCATCCCTGCTGATTTGCAGGGATGCGCCAGGAAACGTAAATATGCCCCTGTGTGCTAGGGCTCTGACCAGGAGGCCACTGCAGCTTGCACCACCCATTGCCCCTGTCATCACACAAAACAACTACTAACCATCTCTCTTGCATGTAATGCGACAGTTCATAATATTCCAGGTCCCCAAAGCTAAAGGAATGGCTGGGGAGGCAGGTATTAGCAATTTTAATGTATATTGTATTCCTAAACAACCGCTGTTCTGCTCATCTCTAAATTAGATGAGCAGCGCCACCATGTGGTAGACTGTTTTAAGTATGGTGTTGACAATTAGGTGCCGGTGCCGAGCACCGGAACCCAATTAAGTGCCGGTGCTGAGCACCAGAAAGCACCGGCTCAAATTAAGCACTGGTTCAAACATTCCACTTCTGTGTCGCTCTAGCGCTGAAAGACCCTTATGTCCACCTGACAATCTTCTCATTTTAACGTCCAGTCATGCTTTGTGAGCCCAATTCACAAACTGCATTTTTTTTTCAAAGTTATTTTTCTTTAATTTTTTTCATTCACAAAAAGGTTATGAGCGTAGTACATCTGCTAAACAAAAATTCCTCACATCTAGATCGTCCTTAGAGTCATTATAGATCCTCAAAAACAATGCAGATTTTGTGGCAGAAATTAGTAACAGATACTGTGGCTGATAATGACATTGAAAAGTCATTTTTTGTCTCGAAAGAAACAAATGTTAAACCACGTACGTTTTGGTAAGCAAAGGGAGGTTCATAAAGGGAGAAAGCTATGCATTCTTCTGCCATGCCCCCTCCCGACTGAGACGGCACATTCATACCTTATGTATGCCAGTAAACCCGATTCAGGCGGGAGGCTCCCGATCTTCTAAGCCAGATGGCTTTACTTTGGCTGTTTTCCGGCTGAAATTGCCTCTGCTTCAGTAGAAGTCAATGGGGAATTCATTCTCCTGATTATTATTTTTTTTTTTAAATCTTCCACTTTCCTCTTCTTAAATGTTGGCATGTTAACGATATACAGTTTCACCTGTAATAGGATCTATAGTTCGATGTATTCTAAATGTATGGAAAGTCCTGTTGGTACCCTGTGACATAAGTAGTGTCCATACCAGTAATGGCCACATTGACCATTCAAAGTGGTCAGGAACGCTTCAGGAGCACTTGCATGTCACAAACATGTCAATTATCCATCTAACAGAGGAGCCAATATCTTGTTAAAGGTGTCCATGGAATCTTCTTCTTTATGGCTATACGGCAGAGTGCCGCTAACCATTCAGCCTGTGTAGGGATAATTGTGGATTTCCAGTGGATAATATATAGATTGTTGTGATTGTAAGTGAGGTTCCTTCCATCTCCTCTATGAGGAGGGAACATGAACTACGTCAGGTATATCATGTAATAATGCCTCTTGCATGGAGGGTTGGAAGGGATTAGAAGACTATGGGGTCGATTCAGGGCTCCGAATCGGATTTGGCTTTGCCTAAACCGATCCGGAGCCCTTGTTTCCGACCGAATCGTTCACAGTTCCGAACGACCAAGTACGATGCTTGGAAATCCTTAGCACTGACCGAATCGGTTCCGGAAGGCATTCGGAGAGATAGAGCCTTCCGGAGCCGGTTCTTACAGCTCTATGGACTAGGTTTTCCGAGCAAGCAAGTACGATGAACGATTCGGACAGCCCTTCCGATTCGGTTTGCCCGGCCTGAAAAGGCTGCTGGAATCGGTCTTTGGGGGCCCATAGCTGGCCCCCCTTCACCCAGGGCCCTCCGAATCGGGCCTGTGGGGGTACCCATGGGTCCCCTCTTCCCAAACATGCACAGTGTGGCGGGCACAAACGGGTGCCCATCACAGGGTGCACAATTATCCCCAACCACCCCGTTTGTCAATGCGAGTTTGTGCTCGCGTTCGGAACACAGGCTCCCATTGAAGCCAATGGGAGCCCGACCGAATTGTATCCGGATGCATTCAAATGCATCGTACTCATTCGGTCGGACTCTCCCAATCCGAGTTGGCAGGAAAGCATTCTGGACCGAGTCGTTCAGTATGCTTTCCGAACGAGATTGGAATCGGGCTCTATGTGTTGTTAAAGTACCCCATACATCTGCCCAGTAGTTGAAGATCAGCGGCATGTCCACAGAATATGACACAGCGTTCCCGCTTCATGGATCCACAGCCAGCACTGAGAAGTGTGGTTCAGAATTGAATGTAGGAGCTGTGATGGTGTCTAGTGCAAGTTGTGTAATATTTTATACTATGTAAAGTTCAGCTTTGATTCTCTCATACCTTTATCATGTGTATCTATCAGTTCCGCCCATTCCTCTTCGGTGTATTCTTTGGAGAGGATGAACTGCCATTTTGGTCGTAGTAGCTGTAGCGTGGATGTAGAGTATAGCTCTGTGTTTAACATTGTACAGTCCTTTCACTACTCCTTAATGCCTACCCTATAGTGGGGGCAACCATCATTTCCATCACTCGTACCCAACCCCAAATCCATAGGTTAGTGATTTCCATTTGTGAAAGTTCAGATTTTTGTTTGAAAAATAAAAGGAGATAGATTGTCAGAGATCATGTCAGTTAGTACAGTATTCAGAAGAATACCTAAAAATTTTAAGTTGTGGTGGATCCATCTAATGTGGAAGTGGTCAATCACTGCTCTGGCGGTATGAGGAGACACAGGGAGATCCCTGTATTTACTCCAATCAATCTTGTAATATGAGAAGGCTGAAAAGGAGTCTAAAAGGGACAATAAGGAAGGTAAAGAAAATGTAGGTTTGGTTACTGTATGCATTATGTCATCTGCATAGATCAATGCCTTCACTTGTCCTGTAGATGTCTCTATCCCTGAAATGGAATGTGTTTGTGACAGGAATTTCAAGTGGCTCTGTTCCAGGAAAAAGGAAAGGGGGGGGCAGTCCTCTCTTGTCCATCTCAAAATTGGGAATCATTTTGACTAAATCCACCACATATTACTTGTGCCGAGGGGTTTTAAAGGTAGCGAACCTTAGAGATGAAATTATCACCTGAGTTAAATCTTCCAAGTGTTCTATAAATATAGCCCCACTTCACTCGATCAAAGGCTTTCTCTGCATTGAGGGAGAGAGCATTAGTAAGGTCCAGAGAATCCTTTGTGTTCCATAGTATATGGGAAAGAGTGCGAAGGTGATGTGTGGAGTCCCTGCAAGGGACAAATCCCACTTATGAGTCATGGACCAATGTGGGAATTACTTTACGCAACCTATTTGCAATTATTTTAGCTATGGTTTTCATGTCAGCGTTAATTGATGAGATTGGGCGGTAGTAAGCACAGCACAAGTGGTCTCCGTTTGGTTTGGGGATAATGCTTATGATTCCTTTGTTAGAAAAGGAATGTAAAGTGTTAGCATTTTCCACCTATTGAAAGGCTCATGTAGTAATTTAAACATATGGGGGCTTCCAGTTATGTAGATTTCACTAGGATAGCCATCTTCTGCAGGTGACTTATTTATTATTGGAGTGTTTCTTATCTCTTCAGGAGAGATCTACCCATCTAACAATGCCTTCCCAGCGTCCGATAGTTTAGGTAGTGGGTATTTGTCAAAGGGGCCTTCCTCAGCCATCAAGATCTCGGCACCCCAATTGGAATAGTAGAGCCTTCCTAAGAATTTTTCAAAAGTGTTAACATGGTCTTGTGGATGAGTGTAAAGTCTGTCATGTTCATCTCTTAGTGAATGTACTGTCATGTATGAGCCTCTCTGATTCAATGGTGAAGCTTGCAGGTGACCCTCAATATCACAATTTATTTACTTATGTATTGCATAATCTGCTTTATCAGTAAAGAGGGAGTTCAAAGCTAGTTTTGCCTTTTCCAGGTTGCGTAAAACCTTCCAGTGTCAGATGTTTATTGTATTGTTGAGTAAGTGCCTTATTGGAGCGTTCAACTTCCAACTTTTCATTTTGACCCTATTTCATATGATGAGAGAAAACCAATGGATTAGGATGCGGCCCGAGCAATTGCCAGTGCTGAGATTAATTCAAGCATTCCACCCATTAACTTGTTGTTTTTGCATTTGACGCCCTAAGTGTACTAGGTATCCTGAGAAGTGGTTCCTGTCAAACACAAGGAGATGATGGACGGAGTGTTGAAACTTTTCAGACACTCATCCCCAGTCACAGATCTGGGTTGAATCCATCATCGTTCTTTAGCTCACTTCGCCACCCCAGTTCAGACCCAGCCATATGCAAATCAGTCATGACTCTGTTCCTTATGGGAACAATCCAGCCCGAACAGCTAAGCCAGGTCTTCCCTGGACCGGAAACACGCATCCTCAGACCGGTTTCGGTGTAACACCCCTCATCAGCCAGGCTAGCTTGAATCCAGTGGTAAATAGAGCAAGGTACCCAGGCCTGGGCATACCCTGCCAACTTAGGGCGAACAAAGCAAACACAAGGAGATGATGGACGGAGTGCTGAAACTTTTCAGACACTCACCCCCAGTCACAGATCTGGGTTGAATCCATCATCTTTCTTTAGCTCACTTCGCCACCCCAGTTTGCGAAGTTGGCGAAGTGGTTCCTCGACTCACTGTGCCACTGGAACCAAGCCGTACCTGGCTGAAGAGCCCTAATAAGGGAGAAACCGGTCCTGGGTTGCTTGTGATGGGTTCAGGAAAGACCTGTCCTGGCAGTTTGTCCTGGACTGTTCCCAGGAGAAGCAGGATCAAGACTAATTTGCATATGGCTGGGTTCAAACTGAGGTGGCATGGAGGGCAAAAAACAATGGATCCCAGTGATTGTCAGTGGCTTAGATTAATTCAAGATGCAAAAATATAAGGGAGAAACCCTAATGCTAAGAAAAGGGACGGGTTTGTCAAGCGCAAAAACAAAGAAATCCCTTTTTAACTAGAATGATTGTAACCGTGATGGATATACAAGTAAATATTATAACCTTCTTCAGATGCGGATCATGTTGTATAGGTACTTAACATACATATAAGCAAGCAATAACATCTATAATTAATGCAAAGGGGGGGGCCTGGCCGTACGCCGATGGAGCAGGGCCCTAGAACCGGAGCTCCAGCGGGTGATCCCCCATTTCAGCCCATCCTGCCCGCTCATGGGGAGCACGATCGCTTCATTGCCCACCCTCTGACCCCCACAGGGCAAGAGAACCGGTGGAAACGGACGGCGGGGAAGATCAGGCGTGTCCTCGCTGAAAAATCACCCCGGATGGGAGAGCTGCACGGCTCAACAAGATGGCGCCCGCGACCTGAGACAACCCTCCGGGGACTGCTCAGAAGCCTACGGACCTGTGCAGCGGAGCCAGACGTGGGCCCGGGACGACGGAGAACAGGGCTGGTGTGGACTAACTAGTCCCAGAGCCGCAGGGCAAACCTGGCTGAAGAGATCGGCAGTGCGAAGGGAGAGCAGCGGCACGGCAAGATGGCGCCCGCAGCCCGAGACCCACAGCGCTAGCGGAGGCCAAGAGCGAGCACGGGAGGATGAGGAGCCGGACCGTCGCCTGAACGGAGCGCCGAGTGGAGCTGCGGGAATTGCGGTGTAGGGCATCCACGGCGGAGGGACGGGAGTACTTGCCCACGCTCACAGAGAGCGCCTTGGACCGCGTACCTCTGCCAACGCGGACCGTAACAGCGCCGGAGAGTGCCCGCACCTGGCCGCGGACGCGGCACTATGTACCGGTGAGTGGAGTCTGCACGGGGCAGTGTGTGGTGCCCCTAGAGACTGGGAATCGGCTGCCTGCATCCCGCCTTGCTTTTCCTCAGGAGCCGTGGCGAGGGAGCACCTTGCCAGTGACCGACACTGTAGGACCCCGGGATCTATCTGCGGGAGGGGAACTGCGGACCTGGGACACCCAGAGCTACTGCCCAGACCGCCTTACTAAGGCCTGGCTTAATCACCAGCAACATCGGCCTTGTCGGGATCGCCGCTACTGGCGCTGGAGGGAGATCCCTTGCTGAAACCACGAGAGCGCCCCCGCCTGTGAGGGTTTATCCCGGCTGCTGCAGACACGTGCAGGGGTGACCCAGAACGTATCTATCTGCGGAGCTGACACCAGTGCCCGGCTGGGTCCAACAGGGGCAACCTGGGGTACTCCCGGCAGTGAGGGGGGCACCCTAGCCGGTACTGCTACCAGGGCGACCCTCCCTGGGGCCTGCGCCGCTGACGGTTTGTCTCTTCGGGGCACGGTGGATATCGGAGCACAGTCAGCGACAGGAGGGACAGTAGCGGGGACCACAGACCGCGGCTGAGACTAACTGGCGGCCGCATCGATACCCATCGCCCCGAAGTGTGCACGGCCAGAGAAGGACAGGAGGAGTGAGGGCCCTCATCGGGGGACTACACTCACCATGGGGCGCGTTAATAAACGGCAGGAGGCGGAGCACCAGGACCCAACAGGAGAGGACACAGGAGGGGCACGACCGCGCACGGGGTCCCACAGCGAAAAGTCGACGGCCCAAGATGAACCATCCCTACATGACATCCTACAGGCCATAGAGGCGTCGAGGACAGCGGTAGAATCTAGAATCGACACGCTCCGAGGAGATCTGGGCCTACTGCGGGCAGACCACAGGAAGCTGGCGGACCGCGTCACATCAGTGGAAGGGGACGTTGACGACCTGAAACCACAAGTGTCCGAGTCTACCTGCAAGCTCACAGACATTGAGAAACGAGTCCAAGTGTTAGAACTGCTCGCCGAGGACGCTGAAAATAGGGCGCGACGGAACAAAATTAGAGTCACTGGGCTGCCAGAAAAAATCGAAGGGAACAATATGGTGGCCTACCTCGAGAACTGGATTCACACAGAAGTAGCTGAGGAGGGGCTCTCGCCATACTTCGCCCTTGAGAGGGCACACAGAGTTCCTGCACGGACACTCCCACCTGGGAGGCCTCCGAGACCGGTGGTGGCTCGCCTCCTCTTCTACAAGGACAGAGATCATGTGCTGAGTCAAGCGCGACTCAAAGGCCAACTAAAAATTGAAAATAGCATCGTACGGATTTTCCCAGACTTCTCCAGAGATGTACAGCGACAGCGAGCCTCATTTACCGCGGCCAAACAGAAACTGCACCAAATGGGGGTGTTGTACTCAATGGTGTTCCCCGCCAAACTTCGGATCACACATGCAGAGACGACCAAATTCTTTACCACACCTCAGGATGTCTGGGACTGGATCGAGGGGTTGGGGCCACGCGACCAAAGGCAAGAAAGCAGAGACCAACCGAAGGGGACTCACCCGCGATCTCCTGGAAGGGGGGAAAACCCAAAGGCCACCCAAACCCCGGAAGAGGCTCTTCGAGACAGGGAGAGGGCGGTGGCAGCAATAGCGTCCCTGAGTGCAGCGGGCCCCCAGGGGGCCTCCTCTCTGTCGCGGGAGGAGCAGAGGGACTCAGACTCGGACGCCAGCTCGAGCACGGTGGGTGAGACCAGCCAGACAATGCCGGAGGTGACTCCCAGGACGGCAGACGACCTGATCTAACTGAGGCCTGACACGCAAGTACATGCTGGACATCGGGGTCGGGGGGGGGGGGAATGGGCACAAGGACTAGAGACTGGATCAAAAGCCTGAGGATCTCAGAATGAGCACTTTTCAAGCTAACCATTGGAAGGGGGGGACCCGGTGGGGCGGAGGGGAAGGTTTTCCTCCCAGCGAACTTTAGTCTAGCCACCACCCCAAAGTTGGGCGTTAGCCGGTTTGTTTGCCAGTGTGCAGTTTGGATGGGAGAGAGTTGCTCACTTGTCCTGGGGAAGGGGAGTTGGGGGAGTTCTATTGTTTTAAGTTGGGGGCACTGCTGTCTATCCATACGCCGGGTTACGGGTCACTGCGCGGAGGCTCTCACCATAAGAAATTGGGCGCCGGGTGTCGGGAGGGGCCGAGGAGGCCAGACAGAGGTGGAAAGGCTGATTTGTAATGCCCAATCAGAGAGAATATAATCTCCTCCCCTGGAATGTCCGGGGGATGCACTCTATGCACAAATGATACAAAATCTTCTCACAACTGAATAGGCATGGGGTTCACATAGCAATGCTACAGGAAACGCACACATTAGCATCCGAGGGGGCGGCACTGCACCGCAGATGGAGAGGCCAGGCATACTATACCACGTACTCGGCATTTGCCAGAGGGGTCTTGATCTGGATCAGAGCGGGCGTCCCCTTTCAACACACCAGCCACAAAGTAGACCCAGAGGGCCGGTATGTGGTGGTCACTGGGCGCCTAGACGGGCAGGACGTCACACTGATCAATATCTACGGACCAAGGAACATTCTTTGAGCAATTATCAGGATCACTGGCACCACACATGACGGGGTCAATTGTCATGGGGGAGATTTTAACTGTATAGCAGATCTGGCCCTGGACCGTTCCCACCCACCTCTCCGAGACGCCCCAGTACACAGGATAGCTAAGACGTTCAGGGAATGGCAGTCTCATTGGGGGTTGGTGGACACGTGGTGACGCGCGCACCCACTAGATAGGGAGTACTCTCACCTTTCCCATGTACATGACTTACACGTCCGCCTGGACACCTTTCTATGCTCCCCGGACATGCACATCCGACTCCACAGTGCAGAATACCTCACCCGAACGGTGTCGGATCACAATCCTTTATTAGTTCGACTACAATGGGGACTCAAGTGGCAGCCCATCCCCACCTGGCGCCTCAAGCCGGAGGCACTAGAAGACCAGGTGTTCCACCATGAGATTAAAGAGCAAATCATCACATACTTTACAGACAATGCACAATCCACAGACTCCAGGGTGACAGAATGGGAGGCCTTTAAGGCAGTGATTAGGGCGCTTTGCATGGCGTTGTCCATAGGGGTACGACGTACACTACTGACAGACGTAGAACGGGCAGACCGAGTATTGAGGGAGGTGGAACGCCGACACCCGAACAATCCAGAACTCCGTCGGGAGCTACTCGAGGCAAAGGAGGAGGTGGCCATGCAGGAGGAGAGACTGAGGTGCTTTGACTATCGGGCACACATGGACAGAACTCATGCTGAGAGAGACAGGGCGGGTAGACTGCTGGCGTGGCTCGCTAATCCCACCCGCAGGGAGAATACGATTTTAGAATTGACTGATCCGGATGGGCGACATCTGTACCGGCAGGACGACATTAACCACAGGTTCCGCAGTTACTATGAGAGACTTTATAAGAGCTCCGGGCCCCGAGGGGAGGGGGAAATTGAGGAATACCTGGCAGACCTCCCGATACACGCCCTAACGGACGAGGACGCAGAGCTCCTAGGAGCTGAAATCTCAGAACGCGAAATTCGGGTAGCTATTAAGGCACTGGCGAGAGGGAAAACACCGGGCACGGATGGGCTCCTCAAGGAGTTCTATGCGGCATACGCGGAAGAACTGTCCCCCAGGTTGGCGGAGATGTATGCAGAGGCGAGGGAGAAGGGTCACTTGCCAGGCACCACTAGGGAGGCGGTGGTAATACCGTTGTTGAAGCCGGACAAGTCCCCCTTGGAGTGCGCAGCATACAGGCCATTGTCGATGCTCAACCTCGATTTTAAAATCCTGAGCAGGATACTGGCGACGTGACTGCTCCCCCACATGATACCTCTGGTGCAACAAGACCAGGCAGGCTTTATCCCTCGCCGGAATACAACCCTAAATATTCGTCGACTACTGTCCATCATCGAACTGGGAGTGACAGCGGAACAGGGAGGGGCGGTGTTCGCCATCGATATGGAAAAGGCATTCGATAGCCTTGAATGGGGGTTCTTGTATGCAGTGTTGAACAAAATGGGCCTTGGGCTGGGGTTTGTACGCTGGGTGCAGTTACTATACACCGATCCGGTGGCGAGGGTCCGCACGGGACGCACAATATCAGAACAATACCGGGTGGAGAGGGGGACGCGCCAGGGGTGTCCCCTCTCCCCACTGCTGTTCACCCTGGCTGTGGAGCCATTAGCCTGCATAGCGCGATCTGGAGGGGCATACCGGGGGATCCAGGTGGGTGAGCAGTGGCACCAAATAGCATTGTATGCGGATGACCTCCTTCTATTCCTAAACGATGCGGAGGACGAACTGCCGGGAGCAAAGGCTATGATGGAACGCTTTGGCTCCTTGTCGGGTCTGCGAGTGAACTGGCTGAAGTCCAGATTATTCCCATTGATGAGGGATGCGAGGCCCCCCCTGAACTTGGGTGATCTGCGGTGGGAGCCCCGCTGCTTCCGCTATCTGGGAGTACACATCTTCCACTCTATGGAGGATGTGAAGGAAGGCAACGTAGGGAGGGCACTACGCTCGCTTAAAGACACTATGGCTTTCTGGGGGGGGCTTCCCCTCTCGGTGATGGGCCGCATCTCACTACTTAAAATGGTGGCTCTTCCCCGACTGCTTTACTTCTTTGTAACACTCCCGGTGTGGATATCAGCGGCGTGGTTCTGGGAGTTGGACTCCTGCCTGTCGGCTTTCATATGGGGGACAGGAGGCAGACGGGTAGCCCTCAATACTTTAAAACGGCCCAGGTTGGGAGGTGGCCTAGCGGTGCCCAACATGGAGGCCTACTATTTAGCAGGACAACTACATAGGCTCACACAGTGGGTGGCAGGAAGCGGGGAACCGGACAGGGGGGTGCCGCCTTTTACCCCGGACAAGGCTGGGGTGTTACGCACTCTACTCAGGACTGCCAGGCCTCAACAGAACTGCAGCAATGAACATAGAGTGATAAATCGCTGCTGGGGCAGATGCCTGCAGAAAACCAGAACAAAACACCCATATTCGCCAGAGATGGCGATGTCGCTGTTGGAAGCCCTACCCCATGGAGGACAGTGGCGGGGTATAGACGATTGGGTACAGGCAGGAGCGACGAAAGTGGGGGATCTCTTCCGGGACGGGGAGCTTCTCTCCTTCGAGGACTTTAGCGTCGACTGGGACATACCACAGGGGCATTTCCTACTATATGGGGCGGTCACGGGGGCCATGAGATGACACTGGGGAACAGGGACGACGGAACCACCGCGACACGCCACCTGCGAATACATAAGCCTGGCGGGGGGCACTATCAAGGCCGTAGCGTGCCTCTACAGAGCTATAGGGCGAGACTCCATACAACCGCTGAACAGACTAAGACATAAATAGGGAGACGACATTGACAGGCTACTGGACGACAAGGACTGGGACAATATTTTAGAACGGACCACCAAAGTATCCCGGAACGCCCGGTTTTGCCTGATAAGTTTCTATACACTCCACCAAGCATATCTAACCCCAGAACGTATCAACCGCTATTTTGATGGCGCAGGTGCTAGATGCCCGAGGTGTGATGCGCAGGGGGCGACTTTTACTCATATGATGTGGAGCTGCACCTCCTTAACGCAATACTGTTACAGCGAGGGTAACGGAGAGGGTGGTCCCCTGCACACCTGCTCACGTATTACTCAACGTGTCCCCACACACTGCCAAAACCAAGACCACAGATAGGTTTCAGGACCTGGCATTTATCCTCGCGAAACGGGAAATAACTAGTAGCTGGAAGAAACCGGAGAGCCCCAATGTGCGCAGATGGAAACAAGAGCTGGTGAAATGGGCTGGATGCGAGGGCAGGGTCCTGCTTAGGAATGCACGGCGAGGAGTGGGCAAGCCGGAACGAGCTCAGGCGTGGGAGGGGCTGATGGCGGACTTAACAAGAGATGACGGGGCATCGGAAGCTTCAACCCCAGAGAGACCCCCACACATAGAGAACCCCCAGGGACCAGGTTAGGACGGAACAACACAGTAGATCCAGAGGGATGGGAACATTGCATTGACACACACAGGAGAGGATGGAGATGCGATGGAGGGCCCGGCGCAGCACCATTACACACATCTCGAGCGCAGGAGAGACTACTAACTGAGCCCAATAGCGGTAGTCGGGAGACAGCAGTGCGGGGTGGGAGGGTGAGGGGGGAGGCCTAGTTATTTGTTGTGGAGGGGAGGGAGGGAGGGAGGGGGGAACTTTCTCGTATACATGCCGAACCGATACCAGATCGCATGTATGACCGATACAGTCAAAACGTGTGAGGATGGGACCAGGTAGGGGCTGCAAAATGATGCATTCACCTGATTGTGCTTTTTTTTGTACATTGACACTGCGAAAAGTGGTTACGCTGTATGACATGTAAAAGGCAATAAAATTTGTTTAAAAAAAAAAAAAACATCTATAATTAATGCAAAGAATTGAGAGAAAATAATCAGTGTTGAGGTAGTTGAGATTTTATAACAGTGATTCCAAACAAACAATTCCTTAAAGGACAATAAACAATAATGTGCTTCGATTCCAATTATTTTATTAAAACACTATTGGTTGTAAACCAGACATTTAAAACCCAACGATTAAAAACATTTATCACAGTGATTTCATTACCAATTACCAATTACATTTCTTTACCTTTATCTGTAATATTGTATCTAAAGGTAAATTACAAATACTGTTGACGTGGCGTTTCGGTGAGATTTTAGTAGTTCCTCGCCTTCTTCAGGACAAACAAATTTTATTTCAGTTTCTCTGGATAACAAAAACACATAATGGCATCACATTAAAACATATTCCATTTAATATATCAAACATTTGAAGCACATTGAACTAAAATTAGCAACTTAATAGAAATAACCTCCACATATTTGTAAATCACGTATATTAACCTGATTATGTATGCACTGTGACTTTTGCTTTATGACCTCCCAATCATTAGTACAAGCAATGTTTTTGTGCGTATATAACATGATCCTTGGTGACTCGTATTTATTTATCTATCCATTTGAAGAGGATAGAACAACCTTATAGGCAAAAGAACATGAAAAAAGAGCCTTACCAAATAAAGTTATATTGAGACCCTTCAACAAGTCGTCTCTTGGCTCCACGTCCAAATGGAAGGGTCCTATTTCCCTTCAGTGGTATACTGCTGATAAAATTCTATCAAAAGATAGAGGACTGTTTAGACTATGCATAAACACTAGTCTTCTATTTATGAAAAAACTATTTTAAGAATACACCCACCTACGTGGTCATCTGTGAACTTTACGTGACCCGCACTTCAACGTCTTAAAAGCACTAATCCCAAATTCCAATTGAATATTGTCACTCACAATATCTTTGGTAGAGCATTTGAAATCTACAAGGCAAGGGCACAATTTTAACAGTTGCCCTAACATGCTGTACCTTCTAGTCTCTTTTATAACGGTTACTCACCAATAATAAAAGAACCTCAAACAGGCGGTTTGTCTATGGTCGTAATGCCTGTCAGAGGATGGCTGTGTAATCTTTCGACCTTGGTCCATCCTATATTAAATGGGAATACGTACAATTATAAATATAAACAATCTGTATCACTTTCTATAGATATTTAGCAAATAACCAAACTTCTTACCTGGCAATCCCCTCGGTATTGCCAAACTGCCACTATGCTTTTTCAATATTGCTGTGTGGCTTTGTTGCAGGTAACCAAATACACTGGTCATTAACTTCTGATCTATGAAAGATAGAGTTTTTCTTAGTTGTGTAAGTCTGGAACTAACAATGTTTATGTTATTTTAGGTCCCAGCTACTATCTTAATTTATCCTTTAGTTTAAATAATTTTGTATATTAAAACTTCAGGTTTACTCTGGATATCTAGTCTACGCTTATTTTAGACAGATCACCTCGAATACTACGGGGCATATTTACGTTCCCTGGCGCATCCCTGCATATCAGCAGGGATGCGCCAGGGAAAATGCGTCACGCAAGTTTACCCTTGCGCCACGTCCGATGCGCCGCATTTACAATGCGGCGCATCGTGACGCAAGGATAAGCAGATGCGTGATGCATCTGCCGGCGGAAGGTTGGCGCAGTGCTGAAGTTGTGTCGCAAGCGCGACGCAACTCCAGCACTGTTCCAACCTTCCCTATCCCTAACATGGTGCATCAATTCTTACGCCTGCTTGAAGCAGGCGTAAGGATTTGACGCACCAGCGTCGGAAAAGTGACTGCGTGAAATCTTGTAGATTTCACTACGTCACTTTTCCGAGGCGTTCCTGCGCCGGAACGCCCCCCCCCTGCGCCGGTACGCCCACATGAAACCTGACGCAGGTTTCATGTGGCGCAGGGGTTTACTACGTGACGCATCTCCCTAGATGCGTCACGTTGTAAATATAGCGCAACGCGGCGCATGGTTTACGTCGCCGCTGCGTCACATGCGTGACGCAATGGCGGCGCAAAAGTGGCGCAAGGGGCTTGTAAATATGCCCCTACATGTTTAAATTTTATGGTATCTAAACTGTTTGAATCAATCCCTCCCTCTGTTCTTTGAAAAAAAGGGGGGCAGAAAGCAGATAAACCGATTACTTGCTTTAATGCTTAGTTACTACTCGTTTTAGACAAATCACCTCAGCTGCTAACTGTTAAACTCGGTGATATCTAAAGATTATTTTAAGTCTGTCCCTCCCTGTGTTATTTAAACAAGGGGGACAAAGAGCAAGTAAACCAGTACCTTGCTGTGAAACACAGCGCATTCAAGACTACATACTCTACAATTACTACTTCTTACATGCCCAAGACATCTGCTTACCGTGTCCACGCTCTGCTGGTTGTGCGTTACGTGCCTACGTTCTCCAATTGTGTTGAACACACCTCCTAGATTCTACTTCCTTTTATAGCAGGAAATACAAAACAGGTGTGCGTCGCAGGTGTGATTGCTAAATGTTTGTTTTA
The DNA here is from genome assembly GCA_963921515.1 of Calotriton arnoldi. Taxonomy (NCBI): domain Eukaryota; kingdom Metazoa; phylum Chordata; class Amphibia; order Caudata; family Salamandridae; genus Calotriton; species Calotriton arnoldi. Next base: position 106,932 of record CAWUFW010000411.1, on the reverse strand, counting down.
CTGCTATAACTGGTTCGGCCATCTTAGAGTGGTCTAAGTAACCACTACCTGAATTTAATTACATGGCTATCGTATATAACGTGGTCACTACTCAGTCTATTTATGATTATCTTACACTGATCTACTTTAAGACCTATTTCCCTTTTTTTCTTTTTATATATAAAGCAGGATGCACACAATGAAGTTAACAATTACTTCATGTTTGTCGAACTGTTGTGTAAAAAATTCAGGAATTTTGGTTCGGCCATCTTGAAGTGGTCTACGACCCCACTAACTTGACCTGATATTCAGGATGTAACAGGTTCGGCCATCTTGGGATGGTCTAGGTAACCACTGCCTAAGTTTAATTACTTAGCTATCGTGTATAGCGTGGAAACCATTCAGTCTATTTGCAAATATCTTACACTGATCTGCTTTAAAACACGATGAAGTTAACAATTACTTCATGTTTGTCGAACTGTTGTGTAAAAAGTTCAGGAATTTTGATTCGGCCATCTTGAAGTGGTCTACGACCCTATTAACTTGACCTGATATTCAGAATGTAACAGGTTCGGCCATCTTGGGATGGTCTAGGTAACCACTGTCTAAGTTAAATTACGTGGCTATCGTGTATAGCGTGGAAACCATTCAGTCTATTTGCAAATATCTTACACTGATCTGCTTTAAAACCTAATTCTCTTTTTGGCAGGATGCGCATGAAAAGGTTGGCAATTACTTTACAAACCGCCATGTAAAAAGTTAAAGAATTGGTTTGGCCATCTTGAAGTTGTCTACGAGACCAACAATTTAACCTGATCTAATATCATAACTAACTAAGGAGTAAGGATTAAAGCTGACTTAATGTAGTCTGATGTCTCAAGTCAAAATGATTTTTGACTGAAGACCACTGATACTGCGGGAAATCCTATTCATATTAAATGGCATGATGATGTCTAAACCGGATTGCAATGGGATTGCATCTTTACAACAACATCTCTAACCTGTCCATTATAGAGATTTAAAAAAAAACTAGTAAAGTTGTAAGGAAAATTGTCACTAGACGAACTTAGGGATTAATTCAAGCATTCCATTCATCATCTTGTTGTTCTTGCACTTGACGCCCTAAGTGAGCCAAACATGCCCAGACTTGGGTCTCGGGTTCACTGTGCCACTGGAACCAAACTGTACCTGGCTTAAGAGACGTAATAAGGATGGAACCGGTCCTGGGTTGATTGTGTTCTGGTTCAGGGAGGACCTGGCCCGGCAGTTCGGGCTTGGCTGTATTTTTAAAATTGACCACACAGAGCAAAGAAGGTGCTGTATACATATCATGCCTGCAACTGAATCTCCATCCAGCTGCACTCTTGAACCACCATCTGCTCGTACTGCCACCTTGCTCCGCATAAACACTTGAACGCTAGCACTACCAAAACCCAACCCAACAATCTATTCATTGTGAGTGATACATGTGCTGCCTGAATCCAAGTGTTTGATTCTGCTACCCCCGGAAAGTGAAAGTCTTAAAAGGAGGAGCTTGGCATTTGAATGAGCTTGCAGTAGTACTTAGTTTCTGCGTTTCTATGGATACTGGCAATACTTGTTAGAAGATGGAGTGACTACCAGCTCTTGAGCTGTGCAGGCCATAAGGAATTCTTATTTAACACAGATCTTTTAGACAAGAGGATCTGTGTCTAAGCTGTAATGTATAGTTGTTACTTCTGCAAAATAGAAGCTGTCTTTTTAGGTCTCACATAGACACATTATCTGTTGGATACCTTGTCATTAATCTTTCAAAAAAGCACAAGAATTACTGAGAGCACAGACTTTGGGTCAGCCCATCCAGTCATGTGTTTTTCATGGTTTGCCATTGCCTGGACTGATTGTGCATTATGGCCATGGCATTTTGTGGATGGTTGCATTGTCCCATTTGGGTCCCTGTTCGGTTTTAGTTTTGGTGGGGTTGAAGCTGTCCTTTTGTCAGTGTGTGTTTTTGATTTCATGACAATATTTAATTGCTGGGCTATATCTTTATTTTAGGAAGTGCATTTGCTTTATGATAGACCAAGGTATCCACAGTACTAATTACTAATTAGTCATGCAATTTGATTTGGTTTACTTTGCTGCTAAGAAAACGTGTTGATTTTTTTATGTTCAGAAAGTAAATGGTGTGCAGATAGACCTTCTTAAAGATGCAACGAAAATACTGGTCCTTTGTTAAAAGTATCTACTATGAAATATTTTGCTGTTTATGCTTTTTAAGTTGTCTGCGTACAATGCAGATTTCATCTTCTCACTCCTTTTCATAAGACTCACTTTAGAGAGTGTAGCTTAACTCTGCTAATGTAGTCTGTTCAGTATAAGGGCCCTACTGCTAGCTTCCATCTGTTGTAGCCCAACATATTTTTCAACATAGGATTTTTCTTTCCAGGACAGCGGCAAGCAACACACAAATTTGCCTGTTACCAAACACTTCCCCTAACAAAAACCCTGACATATAAACTTTGACAGTGCCTTTTCAAATGATTGATTTTACTCATATAATCAATTAGCCCTTTTGCTTTCCAAGACTGTATTTCATGTCTACAGGTGGATATCATGTGTTGATATCAAGGCCAGGGATACACAGGGGGCAATTCAGAAAGACATTTATTCATACATGAAGAAGTACTACAGGAGTACTGCATAGCACATTTACAAATATGATTGTGATTTGGCCCTGAAATGTCCCACTCTCCATTAATAAAAGTGGAAAGATGATCCAGTCCTTTCAATTTCAACTAACTGTATATGAATATTCACTGAATGTTCCCCTTTTAGATGCTTTGGTTCAAATTAAACATAAAGAGTTAGGGATATTAATGCAAAATGAGGGCCAAAATAGCTACCAGCACCTTGTGGGCAATCCACAAAGGCATTTAAGAGTAACTACAAATAATATTTCACCCCATCAGAGACGTACTAGAAAACCATGTTTGTAAATTAATCTACAAGGTTCTGTACAACTATTTGCACTATACATATAGTTGCATAAATGGTATGTTGTATTGCTTTGTTATAAAAGCAATACAATTATTATAAAAGAGTAACTGCAGGGGTACTACTACAAGTATTCTTAATTATCCATTGGCCACATGGTCCTGGTAATTATTCTGCTCCTCCTTTGTGCCTTAGCTACCTCAGTTATTTCCTTTTAATTGTAATCATTAGTATTCCACCTAAATATTAATGCTAAATATCGTCTGATCATAATATCTTGACTACAGGAACATCGTGGACAACATATTGAAGGTAAGTAGATCTTTTTTTTACTTTTTAACAATAATATCTAAGTTTGAAATGTTGTTTACTATAATATTGCTTATATTATGTTGTTTTGTGTTTTTATTTTATTATTTATGTTTTTGTGAAATGTATTGTTTTTATAGTAAATATATGTGTAACTTTTTATGTGTGTTGTTGCATTTATTGGGGGAGTGGTTAGGTAGGCTTTTTTTTACAATTATATATAAATTCATTATAAATGAATAATGTGTTAAATCCTAAATATTTTGTAACTGTTATATATTTGTTTACATGTCTAATAACATTTCTAATTATGTAATGTATTTAAATTTGAATTTGTGGGCTTTATTCATTTTAATTTACTACATTGTATCTTTATTTTTTAGAAATATATTTAATTAATTGTTTACAGGAATTTGGTTGAGTAGTGTACATTAATTATTGTTAACTGTTTGAAATTTGAAAAATGTACTGCTTGACAGTGCTATATTTTTATTTAAATTTTACAATTATTTACTTTCATAGGTTTATTAGTGGATTGGATGGGTGGTCTTTAAGTACACATATATATTAATTAATATTTATTGATTTATCTATAAAATATCTTAATTTTTAAATGAACATTTTTATTTAACCCTTTATTTTTGTAACTTCTTGAAGTGTGTGATTATACGATTATTTTCTATAAACTTATTTATTAAATTATTGTTATTGTAGGGTATATCGGGGAGTAATTGGATTGTGTCTTCTACAAGAAATTATTGCATCAGTTAGATGAGTAAAATTTCACAATTGTAAAAAAAAATTGTTTTGAATTTTTTTTTTCATTATCATGGATTTTTGGGATTTATGTTTTAATGTGATGGTTTGAGGGATATTATTTGTTTAAAAATGGTCATTTAATTGAATACCTTTTGTTAAAAATGCTGGCATGTTAATTTTGCACTTATATTTTAATATTTACTTTACATTTTTCGTTTCTTTTACTTGTAATTTAGTTTAAAAAATATATATTTCTTGAAGGCTTCAGATCATTTAAAATATGTACTCACATTATTTGAGTGCATTGAATCTTACCCCGCCAGTTCCTGCTCTTTTCCCAATGTTTGCTAGATTGGAGTTAGAATAAAAAATCTGACCTACCCAATTTATGCACTTTCCTGAATGTTAGTTAAACTTGAGTTAGAATACTAAAGTTAGAATAGTAAATCTGCCCTCCCCCCACTCTACAATGTTTGCACTTTCACCAATGCTAGGTTAGTGTATTCGAATTCTGTTACATATTTCCAAAAACTATTTATACTGTAAGCCTGGGCGTAGTTCGCGAAGTAGCGCTACGCGAAGCTACGCAAAGTGCAGTTCGCACTACGCGAGCTACACGTAGCACTACGCAAACTGCGAAGTGCGCTGTTCGTGATGATTGCACAGTGCCGGATGCTTGTCCGCACTGTGCAATCATTGAAAACGGCATCTTGCACAGTGCGAGCTGTCTTTTACTGCCGCTCGAGTAGATTTTTACTCGAGCGGCAGCTTTCTCAACGCGGACTGGTAGTTTCTCATCGCGAGCGGTCGCGAGCATACGCGACCACTCGCAATGAGAAACCTGACCTCCCGCGTTGAGAATCTCGCCGGGAGGTTTATTTTCCACGCTCGCGATCGGCAACTTGATGTTGCTGATCGCGAACGAGAAAAAGTCTCGCCAGGATGTCATTTTGCTTGCTCGCGGTCGCCAACTTGACGTTGAGGACCGCGAGCAAGCAAATAGTCCGCTTACGCTACGCGTGTTTGCACTGTGCTACGTGCAATTCGCTTTGTGCGAAGTAGCGCAAACTTCGCAAACTACGCGAGCGTAGCGTACTGCTTTGCCCAGGGTTAATTTATAGTTGTTTAATACTAATTCTCAATTTATGAAACACACCTTTAGACCCTGCTGCTTCTTTTGCCTTAACCTGCTGGGGTGGGGCTACAATTCCTGCAGGCTCTGTTTCCACCAGGAGGAGAGGGCCAGCGCTCAGCACTACAAATGTGCTCTCAATTCACCACAGCGCTGGACTCGCCTTCAGACTCTGCTGCTGCTTTTGTCCTAACCTGCTGGGGGGGACTATGTCCCCCAGCAGGCTCTGTTTCCACCAATAGGAGGGGGCCGCCGCTCAGCGATACAAAAGCGCTCTCTATTCACCGCAGCGCGGGACACACACGGGACGTGCCAGGGTGTGGGCCCGGGCCAAGACCGGGCCTAGACTGGGCCCGTCTTTGCCCGGCATCGCCTGAAGGAGGCTGGGCCACCCCTTTTGTGTTTGTCACACAATGTACTGTGCATGATATTAGCCTCACTATCTTCTCCTACTTATCTACTTCACTGTGTCTAGTGCTTGTCTGATCTGTTGGTCAATTGCTGCGTGCGTAACCTGGGGAAATGGAGGATCACTCATATGAAGTCAACGTTGTGCACTACCCTAGGCGGGTTTTTACATTGAGCTGTGGGGGGCATCAATAGGGAAATTTAACTTGCAGAGTGACGCCTGTCTCTGTCATCCTCACCGGACTTTGAGCCTGAACCTCTTTGTGTCCCTCCTAAGCCTGACACATCTATCTCTTCCGTCAAATTACTCTTGATACTCTCACTAGTGCGGTGAATCTGGATCTGGCAGAGACTAGTGCAGGATGACTACTCTGCGAGGCTTCAAACCCCCTATTAGCCCAGCCAACATAGGAAATGCTAAAAGCCTAAGGGGCAAGAGGAAAAAAGTGGAGAGGGGGGCTAAATTAAAACGTCTCTGCCCTGGACCTTCAGCACCCTTGCCTAGGCTAGCCCAGGTTTCCAACTTTGCCACCAGCTAACTAGCAATGCAAGGAATGACATCCCCCAAGTGGCTGAGGAACTATGCAGGAAAATTGTGTCCTCACTCACATGCACATTGGAACCAATCCTCGCAAAGGTGGGAAATGTGTTGCTCAAGATGAGGGATGCTTTATTGGTGCTACATCACAGAAAGCAACATTCCTCCAGCCCCTCTGGCAGAATTTCTAGATCTGCTCCATTTTTGCAGCCTCCCACTCCAGAAACTTTGGCTACTACCCCCTGGGTAGAATGCCTGGCCTCACCCAGGGTGTATCCGTCTCTGTGACTGGGACGGGCCTACAGGATCTTCAGATAGCTTGCAAAGAGGCATATACTCAACGTTGCGGGTTTAGTGGGCTTGGAAATGCTGAAGCCAAGCACACCTTGCCACCTTTGTCATCTAGGGCTCTGCCACTTCAACTCCCGCCAAAGGCAACCCTCTTTGTAATTATTCTGAAAAATGTCCCCCCGTTGGCCCGCAATACATGAGAAGACTATGATCAGCTGCTCAATAAAGTAGTGCACTGGGCCAACAACAGACTTCGATGGCCTTTGTTGCTGCATAACCAGATCAACCTTGTCCGCAGAGTCCTGTAGGTAGGTCACACCCCTAAACCTGATGACACTGACTGTAGTGTGATCAACTTTAAGAACGGGGGTGGCCAAGGTTATTCTGACTAAGCTGATGTCTGCTGGGTTGTCCTCGGCGTCCATTGAGGCACTCCCACCTTTATACTTTTATCAACCACAGGCTAATCTGTCTTACCTGCTTCTGCCCAGGTCCTGCATCCCAACGTTTAATAGATTCACCCCCATATCACAGCTGGACTAAACAGATTGACTCATTGAGACTACATACCCTTCTGTTTCAGCCTCCTCGAAGGGTGCGAATGGGGCTCCAGAGATCTGATCCAGATTCGATAATCACACCAGTTGTCAATTCCTAGCCCTGTCTTGAAAAGCAGCAGTTCCTCATCATCATTGATAGCCTCATGGAACGTGGCAGGCTTGGCAGGTAAATGAGGTTGCCCTGACTGGCAAAATTTGTTGATCGTTATGCTGCCATTTGCAAGAGACATGGCTCACTGACTGTGTTTTTATGGCTGGTTATGCCACATATTTTATGCCAGCCGTCCCTAGCACCATGGATAGGGCCAAGGGCAGCCTTATTACTTTCCTCTCATTGCCATTCCCTGCTCAGGTCCTATGGTCAAGCTATTCCTCTGTATACTACCATCTTATTTTGTTGCAGTGTGCCAAAACCTTAATGTTACTCATTAATGCTTATAATAATGTTTTTGACACTTCCAAGGCGGATTAGGCTTGTGTGGTGCTCATGGACATTGACAAGTGTGTCAGAAACATCAAGGGGAGCTATGTGGTGGTATTTCTGGGGGATTTCAATCTGCGTCTATGTCAGCACTCTGTAGCCAGTGTTTGTGGGCTGACAGATGACGCTGGGGATCCCATCTCCCACTTTGCCCACTGTCCACTCGTGGGCGAATTTAATATTCTGTTGGAAAAATATCATTTGATCTTTTCCCGTGATTCCTTAACCTTGACTCCAGTTGCCATGCCTACCTTTGTTGGGAGGGATACCACCCAACAAAGTTTTGTTGGGACTTTATCCTCTTCACAAACAATGAAGGATTGGGTGTTGGGTTACCATCTTGCTGACTCATCTCTTGGTAATCATAGGTTACTGGCTCTCTCTATTAATGTCTCTCTCTTTCCCAAGCTGTCTGTCATGAGGAAAACTTACACTATATCATTTTCAAAGAATAGAGGTGTGATCAGGAGCAGGTCCAAGGTAGACGCAGATTCCTTTCTACACAACCTGGTAACTTCTTCATTCCTGGATTTCCTGAGGTGCTCAGTTGATGGCTACAAACAGGGACGGGGGCTGGAGCTTCTTAATAGCTTTTTTTTCTCTTTTTTACAGAGTTTTATATAGCACGAACTTGACCTGAAGGTATTGGGTATCAGAGCGCTTTACATAGCACCAGTTGCGTTACATGAGGACACATTCATTTTTTTTTGTTAGGCACGGGGCGATTTAGTGATTTGCCCAGAATCACAGGATGTTCAGCGTCATTGCCGAGACTCGAACCCGGTTCCCCAGATTCGAGGTCGACCGCCCTAGCCGTTAGGCCAACTCCTTTCCCCTTTGATAGGATTTTTAGCCTAGCCCACGATCTGCTTCTTGCCCCAATTAAACTGGGTGACAGAAAGTTTGTTAAGTGGTTTGATGCGGAGTGCACTATGGCCCATTATCACATTACTGAAGGCCCTTACACAGTCTCCAAGAGACCAGGAACTGGTGCATGCTCACAGAGCTCTAAAGAATAAAAGCCCTTAGAGTTAGGAAGAAAGCCACCAGTGAGGAATCTTACTCTTCTCTATTACAGGCTAGTAATCTTAGAGGTTGTAAAGCCTTCTGGCTGGTCGTAAACCGCAGCTATTTTGACAATACCAAGGACACAGGTCTGGATACTGTGATTCCTCCGGAGATTTAGGTCTACAATTTTTGGGATCTTTATGCTGGCCCTGATGCCGAGGATAACTCTGCCCGAGGGGAAGGTTCTCCTCTGCCTTCTGGGTCATTGGCTTCAGCCCATCTCGTTCCAGAGGTTATGCTGAGCGAGGTCCTGCAGACGGTAACCAGCTGCCCAGTGGGAAGAGTTCCTGGCTCAGATGGGATCCCCTTGGACATCTTTAAGTCCAACATCTCACTATGGGCTCTGCTTTTGACGAATGTCCTTAATGTTGTCTTAGCTGAAGCCCCTCCCCCCCAAGACCAGGTCTCAATTCAACAGCTAAATTAATGGGGCAGATTCTCGTGGAAAGTTTGCAGTCTTGGGCCAGCAAACATAATGTCGCTCTGAACTTCAGTTCGCCTTTCGTCCCAGTCTAGGAACAGTCGAACAGTCATTCAATCTGCACTTCCTAATTAGCAAATACACTGTAGCCAAGAGGGGCCAGCCCTACCTTGAATTTATGGACTTGAGCTCTGCTTTTGATTCAGTTAATAGGGCCAAATTGTGGAGCATTATGACCGATATGGGGGTGGATCAGTATATCATCAGCTTCCTTAGAGAACTTCATAATGAAGTCACTGCTAGTGTGAGGTATGGCCTGGGGGAAGAGGGAGGGGGGACAACACCCGCCTTTAATCTTACAAGTGGAGTGAACCAGGGATGTGTACTGGCTCCGTTTCTTTTTTCACTATATGTTAATGGTTTGTAGGAGGATCTTGTAGCCCTCAGGACTGATTGCTCCTGCGTTGGGGATCGCAGTGTCCCAACCCTAATCTATGCTAACGATACTGTCCTCATAGCTAGGACTGCTATTGGGCTGCAGCGCTTGCTGGACCGCTTTTGTAAGTTTATGGAAGGTCTGGATTTAAAAGTAAACCAGGCCAAGACACATGTTATGGTCTTTGGTGTCAATAAAAATAAAAATGCTGCTTTCACAGTCAATAGCATTAAAGTCAGCTCTGTTCCCACGTTTTCCTGCATAGGAATTTTATTTGACAAACATCTTTCGTGGGGCCCATTAAAAACCTGTAGAGCAGCTGCCATTTCTAAGGCTGTGGGGGCGGTCTTTAGCTTCACTAAAAGATGAGTGAACAAGCCCGTCAGGGAACTCATGGATATCTATAGAGCCAGGTGCTGTGCTATAACTTCTTATGGTGCTGGGGTTTGGGGCATTAGTGATCAAGTGGACCTGGAAAGATTTGAGAATGCTTTAATCAAAAGGCTTCTTACTGTGCCCAAGAGTTAGGGTACCTCAATGACTTTACCAAAATGCAACCCCTCCTCTTGTGGCTCAGGATATGGACTAAGAGCCAAACTTCTTTTAATCGGGCAGTGATCACAGATTGTCTGAAACTTGATTGATGCCTAAACATCCTGTGGTTCAGATACATTTATAACATCTGTCTCAGCCTGGGCCAGGAAGATGTTTTTACCTCCCTCAGTAGCCTAAAAGCAAGTTCCTTAAGCTCTCTGAAAAATGAGTTTTTAGCCAGTTGTCTGGATCTCAGAGTGCACAGGGAGGCAGATAAGCCAACTGTTGAAGCTTATATGGGTGTTTGCACAAATGATGGGACTGAACCATATTTATTCTGGGTATATAGCCAGCATCACAGATTTCTGCTGGTCAGATTCATATTAAATACTGTGCACTTTCTGGCTGCTTTCCCTTGCCAGGGCTCATGTTTGATTACGCTAAATTGCACACCTAATGTTCCCTACTAAGTATAGCGTAAGCGATCGATCTTTTATTTACCTACTAAAAGTGGTTGAGGGGAGGAAACGACTCAGACAGATATCAGCAAAGTCGTCATGCCTGAAAAGACCACCAACTCCAAAGTGCAGTTTGAATATTTATTATAAGGCCAAAAACAATTGGATGTAAATACATCTCAATAGCAAAGTATAGAGGTACAGAAAAATTAATACAGAGCCAAGTTTACGAATATAAGTAATTCGGCCCAAAAGACAGATAATTATAAATTCCAAAATCACAACGCAACACCGAATAGATGCGATATTCAGTTCTCGGCTCATTGAAAGAAATCAAAATCTTTCCCTACACTGCTCTACATGAGGGCCCTTCCTGTCTCTCTTCCCAACGGTGTCAGCACGTGTTGACTTCCTAAGAAGTACTCACGTCAAATGGGTTGTTTTAGCTTATGGCTATGGAGCTTGCTCTAAGATGCTCCTTCTCCTCCGAAAGCTAGCAGAAGTCTGGTCTCGCTGTCCCTGCGCATCATACAAAAGATGGGATTCAACCCACAATACGTCATTCTTCTTAAAACTTTCCATTGCACCTCTATGCAGTAGCTTTTTTTCATGACACAAATTTAATTAGTGATATCTTCTTTCCAGTGGCCTTGGCTTTCAGACAGACCAGATACGCAAGGCATCCTCCCTTCTCGCTTCCCAGCCATCTTCAAAGACATTCCGGGTCTCTCCTTAACTCTGAAAATAACGATGTGTATTCTTTCACCTGCAGTAGGATGAGAACATTCTACTTTCGAACACAACAATATTTAATTATTTATTTCTCAAGAGCAAGGAGAATCGAAACTTATGACTTTGGGCCTATAATTCAGGCAACTTAAACTAACCACAATTACGGTGTATAGAAATAATATCGTCCTGCACATTATGCATGAAGGAATCGTAATACATACAAAGTTCTACTTAAATGCGTTCACTAGTTTTCAACTTCAAATGATTCAAATAAATGTTTCTTAATAGTCGTAAAACACTGCAAACAATACGAATACATGAGAGTGCGTTTAAACCATGAGTATAGTGCACTCATACAAAATCGAGTGCTATCAGCGCTCTATCAGTTCCCCCCTCTTATGACTAGTGTCATAACACCATCTTTCTATTCTTCTGTAGTTTTTCTCCTTGTAGAAGAGACCGACCTAAACAGAAGCTGTAGCTTGCCGTCCCTGTCTGAATCGTTCTAACCCCTTAAGGTGCTGGTAATGACTGTCCTGCAGTCGTTCAAGTTGGAGCTCTCGCCTTCTCGAAACAGTCTCCTGATGTCGTGCCCTTTGCCATTTGTAAGCCTTAATGGCTCCTAGTAGGACAATTATACAAATGTCAGCTATTATAATAGGCTTCAAGATATATCCCATTATTCCTTGTCCCAAACTTCCAAACCAACTGCCTATCTTGCCAAATCCTTTCCCCACTTGTTCCCAGAGTCCTTCAGCAGCCATCTCACGTAACTCTTGGTGTATATCTGAAATATTGTTGATATATTTCCTTATATCCCGACTGTTGTCAGGAATATAAGTAAAGCACTGTTGAACTTTCAATAATTTGCAGACTCCTCCGGCTTTTGCTAGCAGCACATCTAGGGCAAGACGGTTTTGCAAAACCATAGCCCTTATCGAAACCACCTCCCCATCTACAAGTAATAAAATCTGAGCTGTATTTATTGAGAGCTTATCCACTAATGTTGCCAGCTTTCTGATTTTCAAATCATTCAGAATCACACCCATACTCGGTATCATAGCCCCAAATATGTCTCCAATCACTTCTCCTGCACTCACACCACGTTTTCCTCTGTGAAGTCTTTTTCTTTCTAGGGGCCATAAATCATTCACATGAAAAATCTTGGGAAATACCACAGCCAAATAACAAGTGCCAAACCAATTTTTGGGCAACTTCACATAGGCATTCTTTCCACACACAAAATACACATTGGGCACTATTGTTATTTTGTCCAATAATGCTTTTCTAATTGATTCTTCGATCAAGAAGACGTGCTCACAATCACTTTCACCCACAAATATCTTATCGTAGTATGTGGTAGGGTGTCTAATACAGAACTTCCCCTTCTGCTGGAAATCTAATGCTATGGGTCCAAAACTCCCCTTTGCTTTATGATCTAATTCTTTTTTAGTCCATGGGGTAACCTTGTGCTTTGGATCTGGTCTAAATAGAGTCTGTCTATGCCGATCTTCTATCTGATCTATAAATTTCTTTTCAATGTCAGTTAACATACAGGTTAAATTATGTCTATGGGCATAGGACGTATCTAAAGTAATGGTAGACACGAAATACTTTGACATTCGCTCTACTTCCTTATAATAATCATATTTATTCATGTATTTAAGAACTGGGACTTCCGAGAGTACCACATCATAATTTGAGAAATAGTACTCGAAGTGTGCCTTGCTATAAAACATGCTCAACAACACACTACATGTAATGCCATAGGTCAAATGCAAATGATGGTATTGAATGACTTCTTCTACTAAGGCTGGTAATTGCATACACACATAGCAATCCTTCGCTTCCATGGTATCCACATAGTCATACAATAATCGAGCATACGCATTCAAAGTGAAATCACCCTTTGACAAATCAACATATAATCTACGACTGGTTTCCTTAATCATTTCTAGATCCTTTGCGGATGCATCCTCATCTATCTCAGAGATTGGTGTAGTGAGTGTTGCCTGTACCCTATTCTGTCCGACATCCTGAGATCCAACTAGAGATGCAACGATCACCACAGTTATAACAATAAGCACCACTACAATGAGGGTGCCAATGATGCACTTCTGTTTGCGTGTTGATTTTTCGGACACCATGGTTTCTACTGATCCGTTCCGAAGCACAAAAAGGGAAAACACACTCTCTTTCTGTTTTCTTTGTTTTAACAATGTCTTTCTCACTTCTCTCCTCCCATGCAATTAATGTCAAAGTTCCTTCGATTGATACTAAACCTATTGAAGAGATTTAGTCAACCCTATTCCTCACTCCATCATCTACTAGAAAGTTAGCACAGTCCCGGGCACACGTGGTAAGGGTATAACGATAGTGTGACCGTATTGTTCGAATAACAGTTGTAGGGGTCGACACCTGTTAGAGTTGAAAAGTTATTTAATGAAAAACAACTGAATTAACACTAAACAACCAGCCGACACGTGTTTCGTCACTCAGAGTAATCCGGTGACTCTTCAGGGCTGTGTAGCATGAGTGAGGATAGAAAAAGCAGAACCCGTAAGACCGGTGATAATTCCAACCCGGCTCGGGGGTGTACGCAAAGAACTAATAAAAGGAGGAGACGGTGCTCCACGTAGAGACCGGGCACGGGGTGCGTGCCACGGGAGTAGTCGTGAAGCCTGTGGGCGGTGAGGGCAGTGATGCCAAGGAGAAGTAATCAGCGGAATGTAGCAGGCGGGAGTACTGGGACGAAGGTAGAAGTATCAGAACAATCCAAGTAATCAAGTCCAGAAACGGTGGGAGGACAGGGTTCTAACGCCAGCTATCCCTCGGCACAAGCTGCTTCCGGTTTCGTCGGAGCTACCCTACAGGCTTATCCGCCTCCTGGCACGCTTCATACCCATGGAGCGCCGTTATTCTCCTCCTTGCTCCATTACTTCCGCCGCCACCTGGCGTTAGAACCCTGTCCTCCCACAGTTTCTGGACTTGATTACTTGGATTGTTCTGATACTTCTACCTTCGTCCCAGTACTCCCGCCTGCTACATTCCGCTGATTACTTCTCCTTGGCATCACTGCCCTCACCGCCCACAGGCTTCACGACTACTCCCGTGGCACGCACCCCGTGCCCGGTCTCTACGTGGAGCACCGTCTCCTCCTTTTATTAGTTCTTTGCGTACACCCCGAGCCGGGTTGGAATTATCACCGGTCTTACGGGTTCTGCTTTTTCTATCCTCACTCATGCTACACAGCCCTGAAGAGTCACCGGATTACTCTGAGTGACGAAACACGTGTCGGCTGGTTGTTTAGTGTTAATTCAGTTGTTTTTCATTAAATAACTTTTCAACTCTAACAGGTGTCGACCCCTACAACTGTTATTCGAACAATACGGTCACACTATCGTTATACCCTTACCACGTGTGCCCGGGACTGTGCTTATTTTCCCAGTGTGGGTCCTGTGACTCACACACCTCCGGGGGTTATTGGGTAAATCCCCCGACCTGGCAGCACCGTACCTACTCTAGTTCACATTTACACCACGCATACTAGTCTGAGCGCCACACTTCCTGACTACGCCAAAAACCCTAGCTCTAGTCTTCAATCTACTAGAAAGTTCCTAATTTGAAATCTTCTTAAACTGGGGTCTAAGTTATCTTCTTTCTAAGGCCTAATGCTTTCTTTGGTTATAATTCAAGCTTCATCGTTAATGATATTTGATCCAAGTATTTCGAGGACAAGTTGCAGAATCTCCGCACGAATTTCTCCTAATTCTTGCGCGGTGAGCTGTCGGCCAAATGAAGGGAAGACAACCTGATTGAGGATCAGGTAACGCAATCCACTCAGCCTTGGAGGATTTGGAACTTGCAGAGTTAGTGTTCCAAACGCTTCTACGCCTGGGACCAGCAACTGTATTTCAATCGAGAGGGTGTCCCCTCCGTAGCTCACCGTACCAGCTCCCAACCTCCCGGACTTCGCTGGGCTCTGCATCTGCAGCCAGGTACGTCCAGTCAGGAGATGCGTATCTTCGAGACGCTATTCTTTCTCTTCTGGAGCGTCTCAGACCATCCGGTCTTTCTTCAGCGTCACTTTGATCTGATTCAGATGTTTCAGGAATCGGAGCGAGATTTTTCTTGGATGCAAGCCTTATATTCAGCCTTTCTTTTCTTGCTGGCCACTTTTCCGCTCTGGCATCTGCTCTCCTCTCTTCCTCTTGATCTGATCCTTCTGCAATAGACCGCTCACCTTGATCTGGTGCAAAGTTCACATCTGCAATATCATCTATTTCAGGATCTGGGCTCAATTCAGTAGCACTCAGCTCTCGTCTCTCGTGCTCACTTGGCTGTTCCGTTTCATCCGAAACTCTTACAGCTGGGCCTGTGCCTTCGTTGTTGTCTATGGCAGGTCCACACACGCTTCTCGGAACCAGGGGACTCTCTTCCTCCCCAGGCGCTTGAACTCGGCGAGTGTGGGAAGCGTGTATCCAGTTCGCCAATCCTCCACACTTCACAGCGGTACTTGTGACCAATATCACCTGATATGGTCCTCGCCAGCGAGCATCAAGACAACTCTTCCTCACGTGCTTGCGAACTAGTACCCAATCACCTGGATTAAGATCATGCAGCAGGTCTCTCGAGGTGGATGCAGTCGCAGCCTCGACCTGGTGGGATACAGAACTAACCACATCAGCCAGTCCCTTACAATAATCCAACACTAAATCATCAGTGATGTTTATCAATGCTGTAGCTGGCACCGTAGGCAAACGCATAGCTCTTCCGGTCAAAATTTCGTGGGGAGAAAGCCCTGTTCTCCTATCAGGGGTGCTACGCAGACTCATGAGCACCAGATGCAGCGCATCTGGCCATTTCAATGAAGTTGACGAACACACCTTTGCCCCTCTTGACTTCATGGTGCCATTAACCTGCTCTACAAGACCTGAAGCGTCCGGCCTGTAGCTACAATGCAGTCTCTGATCAATGTTCAAAGCAGAGCACAACAATTTCATGATTTCACTGTGAAAATGAGTTCCTCTATCTGTCTCCACTGATGTCGGAAATCCATATCTCGGGATCAATTCTCTTAACAACAACTTGGCTACTGTGACACTGTCACATCGTCTAGTTGGATATGCTTCCACCCAACGCGAAAAGATACACACCACCACCAAAACGTATCTCAACCTATTGCACCTCGGCATCTCGATAAAATCCAATTGTATCCTATTGAAGGGACCTCCAGATCTTCCAATGTGACTCATTGCAACCACAGTTCTCTTTCCAACATTCATTTGTTGACAAGTAACACACCTGTGACATACCGCTTCAGCCCACACACGAAAGCGTGGATTAAACCACGTCTGCCTAAACACTCGCACCATAGCATCTCTTCCCAGATGAACTGCTCCGTGGATTTGCCTTGCCATTGGGCTCAGTAGACAATTGGGTAATACTGCTCTCTCATCTGTGGACACCCAAATGCCATCGTCTCTTTTTGTGCAACCTGTTCTGACCCATGAAGCAGCTTCCTCTTCTGGGACTTCATCCTGCAACTGCTTCACCTCATCCCAAGTATCGGCTATAGCTAACATCATGCTGAGCTCGGTCTCTTCTGTGCTCTCGCCTATATATTCTCCATTGAAAATACAAGCATGTTCAGCGCAAAATTCGTGCTACTTCATCTGCATAATTGTTGCCCTTAGTGACAAAGTCTTCTCCTTTTCCATGAGCTGCACATTTAACGACTGCTATCTCTTTGGGCTTCTGCAAAGCTTCCAATAGTTGGCGCACATACTCGCCGTTACGTATAGGTGACCCTGAGGACGTTAGAAACCCCCTCTGTGACCATAACTGCCCAAAGTCATGAACTACACCAAATCCGTATTGACTGTCTGTATACACAGTCACTCGAATATCAGCTGCAATGATACAGGCATGTGTCAAAGCAACAATTTCGGCCACCTGAGCAGAGAATACTCTATTTAAACAGGCAGCTTCCACTACTCCCATGATGGTGCACACAGCAAACGCTGCTCTCAAATACCCTTCTTTGTCTCTTAAACATGAACCATCAACAAAAAGGATCAAATCAGATTGGGGCAAAGGTTCATCGACAATGTCAGGTCTGGGTTTGGTAGATAGGTCAGTAACATCTAGGCAGTCATGCTCTTCACAATCCTCATCTCCTTCCTCTTCCGGAACAGGTAACAATGTAGCAGGGTTCAGGGTGGTACAACGTCTCAAGGTAACATTTTCAGCGGCCAAGATAACCTGCTCATACTTGGTAAGTCTGTTGTTGGTCAGATACTGTGTTTTCGTTCTTGTCATCAACAATTCTACTGAATGGGGCACATAAACAATGAGCGGATAACCCATCACTATGCTTTCACATCTTTCAATGCTGACACCGGTTGCAGCAATGGATTTCAGACATCCGGGCAACGCAGAAGCTACAGGATCTAATGTAGCTGAGAAGTAAGCTACTGGTCTACGGGCACCCCCATGTGTCTGTACAAGGACTGCTAACGCACATCCCTCCTTTTCACAGCAAAAGAGCAAAAACGCTTTGTTATAATCCGGCATTCCGAGAGCCGGAGCACGACAGATACTTTCCATCAGCTCACGGAAGGCTTTCAAGCATTCGTCATCCCATGGTACCGGATCACTAACATCCTTTCGAGTCAGTTTCAACAGAGGCTTTGCTTGCAAGGAAAAATTTGGGATCCACTGTCGTCAATAGCCGACCATTCCCAAAAACATGCGGATTTCTTTTTGCGTTTTCGGAGTTCCCATTTGCAGAATCGTCTCTATGCGATCTGGTGACACCCTTCGTTTTCCTTTCTCAATCCGGTGACCTAGGTACTGAACTTCAGACAAACAATACTGCAATTTGTTTGGAGACACTTTGTGTCCATTCTCTGCCAAATGATTCAGCAACGCCACAGTGTCAATCCTGCAAGCATCCTCAGTCTCTGAGGCGACCAAAAGGTCGTCTATATATTGCACTAAGACTGAGTTTTGGGTCATCACCAGTCCTTCAAGATTTGTTTTCAGACTTTGACTAAAAATGGAGGGGCTTTCTGTATACCCCTGAGGAATTCTTTCCCCAGGGGTATACGATCGTCCATCCTAAACGCAATTAAAAACTGACTTTCTTCATGCAATGGTATGGAGAAAAATGCATGACACAAATCTATCACTGTAAACCATTCTGCTTTGCATGGTATCTGGAATAGAATAATAGCTGGATTCGGTACCACAGGACAACATGGGATCACAATTTCATTAACCCGACGCAGATCCTGCACTATTCTGTACTTGCCACTTGGCTTCTGCAGTCCCATGATAGGTGAGTTGCAGGGACTTCCTCTTATCTCCTTAAGAATACCTTGGGCAATCACAGTCTCAATCACAGGTCTTATTCCGGCCACAGTTTCTGGAGTCAATTTATATTGTGGCGTTCATGGGAATTCAGCATTGGGTTTGACCTGTATCTTAACTGGCTCAACCCCTCTCATCAGACCTACATCCTCGCCCATAAAATCCCACACTTTCGGATCAACTGAGTCTCTCAAGTCATGTGGCAATTCTGCTATTGTGAGCACCACAAACATTTAGGCACACAGACTCATGTTAGCCATTTTAAAATCAGCATCGTCATCATATGTTTGCAATTCCACACCTCTCGGAGTGCACGATATAGTACAATTGAGCTTGCACAGAAGGTCTCGTCCCAAAAGACAGACCGGACTTGAATTGCACACTACAAATTGGTGTTTATCCCGAAATGGCCCTATTCTCACGGGTAATTCGTTTGTCAATGGATTGGTCCTTTTCTGATTACTAACCCCCACTACTTGAATCGATTGTCCCGAAAGAGTTAAATTTGGGACTACTTCAGTTCTCACCGTGGAGCGAACAGCTCCAGTGTCTAATAAGAAGGTAACAGGATATCCATTCACATCTGCATCTACAAACGGCCCACTCTGATCTACTTCTAGAATCGCATCTAAGGTGCATTCCTCGTGCACCCCCCTCTGACACTCTTGTAAATCTTGATTTTGATCAAATCTATCTTGTATTTCAAAATAAGGCATCTGATGGTATAACTGATTATGCATGGGTATCCTAGGAGGTTGAGGTACTTGCCCTTGCGGCTCATATCCTCCTCCATGCATAGACCTGGGTCTTGTCACAGTATTGACAGTCTCGGACAGCTGTCCCTCTCCTTCCATCTGTATCTGATTTGCTGGATTCAATCTACACTCGCGCTTATATTGCCCGATTTTGTGACAATAGTGGCAGGCAGTGACCCTTTTCTGTTGGGCCACCCATTCACTTGGACCTGGATCCATTCCTCTTCCTCTACCCTGACCAGGTTGGGTCACCATCTGTTGTCCCATTCCTCTTCCACCTCCTCTACCTATCGCTCCTCCAATCCCTTGCGTCATATCAGCGTTTCTCAACTGCACCAACATCAACTTGTCCTTCAATTTCTTCTGTGTCGACTCCACTTGATCACTGCAATATTTAGCATAACGCAGAATCTCGTCCACCGACTTATTCTGCCAACATATCAAGTGATGCTGTATCATCAAACTAATATCAGATTTCAGTCCCAACACAAACTTCGAGACAAATTGTCCCATATCTTTCTGTTCAATTGTATCCAATTCACTATGCTGCTTAAAAGCGAACAACAATCTTTCGTAATAATCATGTACTGATTCCTTAGGGTCTTGAGTGGTGCGATCAATCTTCAACCAATCAACAATCTGAGGAGCTACCTTCGATTGCAACCATGTAATCACTTGCTCGTATTTTCTCATTACATCAGGTGAAGGACCATGAGTCAATGAATCTCTAGGTGGCTCTGCAGTAGGCCACTCAATGGCAATCTTACATGCCGCCCACAAATCCGCCGGCACTACTATATCAAACAAGGTGTTTAAATCAATCCACAATACTTTCGAAATCTTTACAAACCGATCTATTTGCTTGTACTACTCAGCAGGTTTTTCACTCAGCCGAGGAAAATCATTCGTAAATGCTGCTAAATAACCCCTGCTCCATGGCACGTGTACATACCCTCCATTCTGTACCTCCCTGAGGGGGAAATTTCCTGCAGCTCCCGTCCCTCCACCCGGAGGCGGAGTATTTCCTAGTCCAGTCTTGAAGCTTTTCTATTTGGCCCATCTTTCTTTCCATCTGTCTAATTCTTTCCATGTCCGCATCCCTATCACTAGTTCTCTAATTTGTGCTTTTAATCCAATCGTTCGCTTCTCTTCCAAATCCTTATCTGTGTAATTTAATCTGCAAGAACCCTGTATCATCATGGTCTTTGACAAATCAACCTCATACCTTTGTGCCAAAAGCAACAATGCATCATAAGCTCGTTTGGCCTTTCTTGTCATGTCCTTTGCTACGAACAGTAGTTCGCTCGAGTCATACGTCTCAATTCTGTTCAGAGGTAGATTACCTTCAATCACCTCGTCTAGTTCTGCCTTTAATCGTACCACATCTAGCATTGGCGCTTTTATTGCACTTTTTAACACTTTCTGAATTTCCTCGTTTCTTGTATCTTCCCTGTCACAGCTTTGGGTTCTCTTAGGAACTGCACCCTCTTCTATCTTCGAAGCTGGGCGTCTATCTCTTTCCCAGCTTCGACTTCTCCAATGGTCACCTGCACAAATAACTTGTGGCCCAAACAGTACTCTAGGCGCTTCTTGTCTCTTGCTTGTCTCTTCCCTCGGCATCATTGACTCTCTCACTGGTTGAACCCACATTCGAAGGTCAGACCTAGAATTCGCTAGAGCTCCTGTCCGTCCTCATTCTGACCCACTATCCATTCTTGATGGATCAGCTGTAGCTGGCAGTGGAGTACTAGATTCCACTGGCATCCGACTTAAACCTGTCCCACTCATTGCAAGGCTCCCTCCAGACATTGTCTCTTCCCCTTCACTTATTTGCTGTTGACTGTCATCGGTTCTTTCTCTAGGATTATATATCGGAACCACCGGCCCTATTGTGACTGGTACCGACAAAGCATCTGGTAACTGCATGTTTCCTGCAGGTTGTACTGGCTCAGGGTTTGGATACCTCATTCCTCCAGACCCTCCCGGAATGTGTACCATTGTAATATTGCCTCTTACTCCTGCCGATTGTTCCTCTGAACCCAGTTGTCCCACACCTAAAAGCTCTTCTGATGGGCGCAACCTCTCTGTCTCTGATCTAGAGTCGCACGGTGGAGGACGTTCCGCTAGCAATCTATCGAGGAAGCTGTCATCTGTATCACTGTCCTCCTCTGTCGTCTTTTTCCCTTCAGCCCCCTCTTCTAACATACGAAATGGGTACAAGCGTTCTCCCTCTATGGTGTCTACTCTCCATCTTTTCGACTGGGCATCCCATCTAGCATCCTGATATGCCTTCATTGCTTTCCTCATCCTTCCTTGTGAAGCCTCTCTCCTTTTTGATAGGGCAGCTCTCATCCATGCATCTAATGCCTCAAATTGTGTGGGTCTAGGGGGAGGTTTCAGTGCATTCATCACCCCCTCAGCTGGGTCAGCACTTCCATACGAAAAGACCCATAACGAGGAAAGCCAATTCACCCTCTTTCTCTGTAATTTTATGCCAATTCTGAAGCCACACTATAGTATGAAGTCCTACATTCGTTGCCATGTAATGTGCCGGTGTGTCTTCTGGCGGAGCTTCTTCTCCTACCCGAGTCACTACCCCTGTGTCGCCTCTACACAAATCTCGCAATACCCTAAAGCATCTCATTGTAAAATCGATCAATTGCAAGCCCAAAATACGCTATTCCACTGCAAACGAACTTCCACCAACCTATCACGGCGCGGCGCACCCTGACGTCACTTCTCACTCCTTGCAGCGGCTCACCCACTACAATTTCACTGCAAACTCGCTTACACACATTCGTACCACAAGTAACTGTATATCCAAAAGTTATTAAACCAAGTAACTGTTCCTACACAATTACAATAACTTACAGTCACATAAAACAAGTAATTGTCTGTCACTAAAGATCGATAGAACACTCTCACAAGAACATTCAGCCGTTGTGAACCCCGACCTGCGTTGGTCACTCAATCGCCATAGTCCAGCCCCGGTACCCGAGGCTTTCTACCGCGACCTATTCCTCATTCACACAAAGTTCCCTAACACAAGTGGATCGTCGATAGCGCTTCACAACACCCACATTTGATCACACAATTACAATACAAAACTATCCCGGGATCTTGGACTTCTCTTGAGTCCGCTCACCAAAACTTCCTGCTCCGCACGTGTCTGGACCAGTAAACCAAAAACCACATTCACTCAACATACATCCCAACTCCGCAAGACATCACACACTTACTCTTCACCACAATTCCTTTCATACTCATGCCACCGCTGTTTCCGCCGCACCATCAACGTCCGCCGGTCTCCGCCGTCTTCCACTCCACTTCAGGGCTCTTCGACCTTCAACCCTACCCCTGATTACTCCCCTCACCTTAGAGATAAACCACTTTAGAGGTAAACCATCCTCTGCTGCCATTTGATTACGCTAAATTGCACACCTAATGTTCCCTACTAAGTATAGCATAAGCGATCGATCTTTTATTTACCTACTAAAAGTGGTTGAGGGGAGGAAACAACTCAGACAGATATCAGCAAAGTCGTCATGCCTGAAAAGACCACCAACTCCAAAGTGCAGTTTGAATATTTATCATAAGGCCAAAAACAATTGGATGTAAATACATCTCAATAGCAAAGTATAGAGGTACAGAAAAATTTATACAGAGCCAAGTTTACGAATATAAGTAATTCGGCCAAAAAGACAGATGATTATAAATTCCAAAATCACAACGCAACACAGAATAGATGCGATATTCAGTTCTCGGCTCATTGAAAGAAATCAAAATCTTTCCCTACACTGCTCTACGTGAGGGCCCTTCCTGTCTCTCTTCTATCTTTCCCCAACGGTGTCAGCACGTGTTGACTTCCTAAGAAGTACTCACGTCAAAAGGGTCGTTTTAGCTTATGGCTATGGAGCTTGCTCTAAGATGCTCCTTCTCCTCCGAAAGCTAGCAGAAGTCTGGTCTCACTGTCCCTGCGCATCATACAAAAGATGGGATTCAACCCACAATACGTCATTCTTCTTAAAACTTTCCATTGCACCTCTATGCAGTAGCTTTTTTTTCCATGACACAAATTTAATTAGTGATATTTTCTTTCCAGTGGCCTTGGCTTTTAGACAGACCAGATACGCAAGGCATCCTCCCTTCTCGCTTCCCAGCCATCTTCAAAGACATTCCGGGTCTCTCCTTAACTCTGAAAATAATGATGTGTATTCTTTCACCTGCAGTAGGATGAGAACATTCTACTTTCGAACACAACAACATTTAATTATTTATTTCTCAAGAGCAAGGAGAATCGAAACTTATGACTTTGGGCCTATAATTCAGGCAACTTAAACTAACCACAATTACGGTGTATAGAAATAATATCGTCCTGCACATTATGCATGAAGGAATCGTAATACATACAAAGTTCTACTTAAATGCGTTCACTAGTTTTCAACATCAAATGATTCAAATAAATGTTTCTTAATAGTCGTAAAACACTGCAAACAATACGAATACATGAGAGTGCGTTTAAACCATGAGTATAGTGCACTCATACAAAATAGAGTGCTATCAGCCCTCTATCATGTTTTACAAATCTACCCATCTGTCCCTGTAATGACCATTCTGGGCCTAATTTACGAGCCCTTGCATCACATTTACGCCTCAGTTTCGTCACTTTTTGTGACGCTGCAGCGGCCTAAATAATGCGCCACGTTGTGCCACATTTACGAAGTGACGCATCTAGGCAGATGCGTCACTTCGTAAACCCCTGCGCTACATTATACCTGAGTCAGGTATAATGTATGCAGGCTTGGCGTTCCCCGGCATCAAAGCCTCGTATAAGTGGCGCATTGAAATCAATAAGATTTCAGTGTGCCACGTCTAGGACGCCATTGTGTCAAAACCTTACGCCTGCCTCAGTGCAGGCATAAGGGTGATGCAGGCCCTTTCACATGGGGCTTGCCCCATGTGAAAGGACACATTGCTGGAGGTGCGTTGGTTTTCAGACACACCCCCAGCAATGCTCCACTTTTGCGCATACAGATACGTCATTAATACTGACTTATCTGTAACTCCTTACGACATGATGCGCCGTACTGTAAATACGGCGCATCCTTGGTGTCACAAGGAGAGCGCACTGAGAAGTGTTGCATCGCTGCTTTCTTGCAGTGATGCGACACTTCTCATAAATGAGGCCCTATGTTTTTTTTGCAGGTTTTACTCAGCCCTGAGAAAGCGGCATCTTTTATCACTTCTAAAACAGGTTATGGTACTGCAGGACCACTCTTGCTTATTTGCAAACACTGCCTACTGTAAAAATCTGTTTTTCAATTGCTTATTACATTCACTATGCTATTAAGCAGAGGGCCAGCGTAGTCATGCAATGATTCCTTTTATGTAAAATTTTTGACTTCTAGTTTTTTTAAATTGATCTTTTTGTAAGATTTTATGGATTTTATGATGTTAGAATGACGAAAACTTAATGTAAATGAGCCTATTGAGTGATTATTGTATGCATTGCATTTCTATATTTACTTTTATGATCTTCTGAGAACGAATAAAGTTATTATGACTGACTGTTTAGCTATAATTGGTTGTATTGTGTTTTATTATTTAAAAAACTTAATATTAGATTTCCAATAAAGAAATTGAATGATAAATTAATTGTAATGTGTGATCTAATGCTCTTATATTAATTTATAATATCATTATAAAATTATGTGTTTTTAAGAATCATTTTTTGAAGTTAATCAATTAATGTTAGATTTTTTAATAGATTACAAACAAAAACACTTTGGGCTGATTACGATGCCGGACGGACCAACTTCCGCTGTCCTGTCGGAGTCGGTCGGACCGCTGTGGCCACGTCGGAAGCAGCCGCGCTGACCGACGTATTACGATGCACGTGAATGCACTGAAATCCGGCCGCTGCAGTCCCTCCAACTTAACAATCCAACCGTGAGGGTTCGGAAAAGCCCATCAGAACTAATTGAGAGCGAAACAGTGGTCGAACCACCCGTCCAATTACGATTCGCATTTTCGACAAGGCCTCTGAGGTGATCCAACCACAGCTGGCGGAAAAGAAGGCACATAAGGGCGAAGATTACCTCCACACAGATGCACACTTCCTGTGTCAACATGAATCCTGCATTACAAAACATGCGCTCCTGTACCTGCTTGATGATGAGGAAAATCTACAACTTTGTGGACACAACCACTGGTAAGTGACATACAGCTCCCTCCACTGAGATCCCATAGCAAATCGATGGCCAACCTCAAAAAGCTGGACCCCACCTGTGTTTTTTTTTTGGAGTTGTGTGACTAGCATATGTCCCAGTCATTACGCAGGGACACCTTGACAATATATTCATGTAGTGAAGATGCACATGAGGGTGCTTCAGGCCTGTCACTGGACTGGGTCGTGACGGTGCCTCGCACCGGTAACATGAAAAAGTTTGTGGTCAGACGGATATCCATCGGGCTCTCCATTCTAGCCATCACCATCTGAATTCACAACTACACAACTGACATCAGCAGCAGTACCACCCTGCAGTATGTGTAATGTCACTCCCAAGAGACTCGTCATAACACACTCACTGTCTTATTAGCTCTGAACATAAACACTTCCAAAATACACAGCAAAGCCATATGTGTTGTTCCTATGCAACTCACAACCCATCAAAAAGCTAAGAGTCCTGGAATGGCCCATGTGCGAGGTCACTTGTATCAGATATCCTGTACCAATGACAGAAGCTTACAAATGCATGTCAGGTGGCACCCTAAGATAAGTACAGATGCACATCAAAAGTGTCATAAGACATGGTCACAATCACAGACCCCCCCAGGTAGAATCTTTAGAACACTTTAAAATGTCCCTGGGTATGTCCCTCGTCAGTCCCGGTAGGTCACCAAAGCTGATGCTCATAATGTCCTCCACTTACCTTACATATGTTACACACACTGAAGGTGTGAAAAACATACAAATATGCACCAATAAAATACCATATATAGCCACAGAAGGGAGAACAAACATACTGATAACAGTCCATCCCCACTGTTGACAGGTTAGAACTGCAGCATCACCAAAAGTAAATGGAAGTAAGTCAGAGCAGGGTCTTCAACAACTAATGCAACTAACACCCATTGGGGAAAGGCAACTCTCCTTGTCACCTGTCGATGCAAAGTAATTTGTAGTCTTACCGTTGGTTGGTTTCATTCGGGTGGGGTGGGGATGGGCTAGGCTGGCCAAAGCTGGGCGAGGAGTGGTGGACACTCTCTAGGTGTGCATGATGGTTCAGCCAGCCGTCATGGGTCGGCCAAACAGTCATGTGCACTTAGCATGTTCTCTACCGGGCTGTAATGTACAGCCTGGGTGGAGAACATGCACAGGCTCCCAGTCCCTGTCTGAGCACCGAAGTAGGGCACTCAAACCAATCCACAACGCTGCTGTTCTACTGGTGAAAGCAGAGTTGTGATTGGCTAGGGGAATCTGGGAGCCCGGGTGCCTCCTGCTGCCGGGAGCCAGAAGAGAAGAGGATGGAGGAGAGGCAGCGGCCGGTCGTACGCTGGTAAGTTTTTTTTTCTTTTTCATTCCTCCCCTCTCCCCCCACCCCTGTTCAGTAGCAGCTGGCACTGATGATAGTGCTGGGTAAGCATGCTGGGGAGAGTTGGGTAAGCATGCAAGGGAGAGCTGGCTAAGCATGCAAGGGAGAGCTGGCTAAGCATGCAAGGGAGATCTGGCTAAGCATGCATGGGAGTGTTGGCTAAGCATGCATGGGAGAGTTGGGCAAGCAAGCATGGGAGAATTAGGCACAGCTGCTCCTCTTGGTGAAATAAATCTACGCGCAAGGAAGTATTCATAAAAGGAGCCATTCCAAAAACACCACCTCCCCATGTATCTCTATGGCATAGTCTTGAAATAGTTAACATTCGCTGCTCTGAAATGTCTGGCTTTTCTCCCAGGTTAGCACTTCTGGTAATGGGCGTTGCCCATCACTGCGGTTTACTGAGCCAGCCACATCTGCAGAGGTCGTTGAATCTTTTTCTGCTCCCTCTTAAGAACACACGACAGTTTTCAGTATGTCTATGAAGTCATTTCATAGGCTAATCCTATTTCAAAAGCAAGAAAAATTAACATTTTCAATATTCACTTTAACCTAGATGTTCTTTAAAATTATTTAAAATCAACAGAGCGCTTTACATAATTCTTCTAAATACAGAATGGAACAGGATGCTTAGAGATGCCCTCCTGGTCTCTGTTTCACGAGGATAGAAGTCTCTCATACTGCTCTCTAGTCTGACTCTATCCTGGCTCCCAGATGTCCTTACAGCCTTGAACCTGCTTAGTAATATAACCACTGCAAATCTGCAGTGGCTTCAAACCTATGCTGTTACATGCCTAGAATTAATAAGTAAAGAATTCTGAACCCGGGAGTTCTCATGCATATACTGTGGGCCTTATTTATGAAGGCCTGCGTCACAATTATGCTGCCGTTGCGTCACTTATTGTGACGCTGCGGCGGTGTAAATAATGCGCCATGTTGCCCCATATTTACGAAGTGACGCATCTAGGCTGATGCGTCACTTCGTAAACCCCTGTGCTACATTATACCTGCGTCAGGTATAATGTATGCAGAGTGGGCGTTCCCCCACAAGAAAGGGTCGTAGGAGTGGCGCAGTGAAATCTATGAGATTCCAGTGCGCCACTTCTAGGACGACAATGTGTCAAAACCTTACGCTTGCCTCAGGGCAGGCGTAAGCGTGACGCAGGCCCTTTCACATGGGGTTTGCCCCATGTGAAAGGACACATTGCTGGAGTTGCGTCTGTTTTCAGGCACACCCCAGCAATGCGCCACTTTTGCGCATACAGATACGTCAGGAATACTGAGGTATCTGTAACTCCTTGCGACATGATGCGCCGTACTTTAAATACGGCACATCTATGGTGCCGCAAAGAGGGCGCACTAAGTGTCGCATTGCTGCTTTGTCGCAGCGATGCAACACTTCTCATAAATGAGGCCCTTTTGCATGGGTGTTTGGACCAACCAAATGGGTGCAAAATGTCCATTTTGAACCGATTTGTCCATGCAAATGTTGTCTGTTCGAGTAGAAAAAAAAAAGTGCAAAATGTGCACCAGTGCAGACTGAGTAATCCAGAAAGCAGCCGACGTCACTCATCTTAGAGGGGATACAAGTTATTTTTTAAGTTTTTGCAGACTGCACAAAGGTCCCTCGAAAACATCAGAACTGAACTCAAGGGGGTTTTTCACTTTCCTACGTCCATATGAAAATTGGGACTTTTGTGACAATTATAGTTACAGATATCCCTATTTACCTCCAATGGACAGGTTCTGCTTGGGATATACTTTGCAGAACATAGGCCCTTTTTACAAGTGGCCTCATCTGGAATCTCATATTTCCAGCAAAATTGGTATTATGAGTGAGCGTATTGTCGCACCCGATATTCCCGAATGTGGTTAACCCACGTTTTAAATTGGGGTAAATACTCAAGGTCATTGCTAGAGGAATTTGTCCTCAATAATAAAAATAATTACTGGTATACACGTTGAAACTGTGAATTACATATGATTTTCCCCTTGGCACAGGGGCGTAGAGGTGATCGCCATACCCCTGATATCTGTAGTACTGCGCATGGTGTTAGCGCCTTTAATGTTCGGGCCGCTGGTAACAAGAGCCTTAGCGGTTTCAAGCTCACGAATTGTGCCTAGAAGACCTGTGCAAAGGGTAAACTTGCATACACATTCCAGATTGTCTATCTTCGAGCATAGTGAAAATGATCTTGCTATGTGCAGAAAAAGTTTGCGCAGGCAGAGAAAATCCAGAAAACTGTTAACTTTGCCAAAGATGAAAATCATGAACATTTCATAACTTCACTGTCTGGGAAAAACGCTGGTGTGCCCCTAGTCGTCTTGTTTCTTGATATGTCACTGGTTTCTTTACCTCATTATGCCTTGGCCTTTTTAATCGCTAGATGTATTCGACCCTGTACAGTGCTCTGCTGCCTTGTGTCTGGGAGTGCGCTATAGAAATACAATATACATTCATAAAAAAAAGGTTTGGACTTACCAAAGGAGATGCAGTGCTGCTTGGCGTGATAACATCTCAGAGCTATGTTGCACACATCATATTTTCCTGTTTAGCGCCATATTTACTATGCAAAACCATGCAATGACATAGGAGCACCAAGAAGGTGATGCAGCTGACCCCCGGAATTGTACAAAACGTTAGCACACCACACTAATATTTAAAATGAGGCACAAAACAGCTAAAACACCCAAAATATTCTGCAGGCATAGCAAGCCAGGAGAGGGAGGAGCTTAACAGACCAGGAGGGAAGAAACTCAGCAGCAGTGGTGGCTGATCCCTTTTAAAAGTAGTGGGGTGATCAGGCGGGCACTCCAGAATGCTCTTAGATGTAACCCCAAAGCACTCAATTGTAGTCCGTTATAAACAGTGTTTATAACGGGCCACGATTAAGAGCTCTGGGGTTGACACTTAAGGCAGTGTGAGTTACTCACACTGCCTGGCACTGTGTGAAAATAAATTAAACATTACAATAAATTAAAAGAAAATAAACATACTTACCGAATCCAATCCTCTCCGGTCTCGCAGTTCGGCAGCGAGGGGTCTCTGAGCCAATTCCCCTAACCAATCCAGATGCTGCTCTCATGCTGGTAACCAACATGAGAGCAGTGTCGGGATTGGCTGCAATGGGCTGGCTCAGTGCTCCTACAGGCACTGGAGGCCTGTGCCTGCTGTCCACCCAGCTGTCTAAGACAGCTCAGGTGGAGAAGTTTAAAGTGTGCATGTCAGGCTGGTCGTCGCAAGACTGCCTGCCAAAGTGACATGCGCACTTTAATCTTTAGGTATGCACCATTCCTCTTCCCCTGCTGCCAGTCAGCAGTGCAGGCCTTGCCCCAACACTTGGCTTGGGCTGGTCGGCTGCACTGAATAATAAAATGGTAATAAAACCATTTTATTACTGTTTTATTTTTCATTTTTGTTTCACTGGCAGCAGGGAGGGTGACACTCCTGCGCCCTAGTGAACTAACCGCCGCCGCTCAGCAGGGAAGTACTCAGTAGAGTATCATGAAGAGGAAGCTGAGATTCACCTAGGAGGAGGTTGAGATTTTGATCACTGAGAGGACAGAACATAAGAGCTATCGCTTTGTCACATCTAACCACCCACAAGCGAAGAAAGCCGCTTTGTGGAAGCTCATTCTTGATAAGGTCATTGTGTTGGGACCTATATGCAGGACTGTGAAAGAATGTAAGAAGGTTTGGAATGATTAGAAACACAGAATGGTTCATCAGAAGATCATGCTAGAGAGTGGAACACTGCGCTCTAATTACTTTGAGAATTGGACTATGCTTAACTAACATATACAATTAGATACAAACCTGAGCAGATAAATGAACTCGAGCACGTAAATACAAACATGAGAATATGGGAACTTTGAGAAGTGAAATTGACTTATGAAATGAAAGGTTATTGAATGTTTGGCCCTAAAAAAGTGATACAATATCACAAAATTTGTGCTGGCCAATATTATGGAAGAAATATTGATTGCCATAGTAAAGGAATCTAGCATGTGATATTTGTTGCCTCTTTTACGATTTGGAATTGTTGTTTAAAGGTACACATGATGGGGAAAGTCGATATACACAGAGGGTGCAGAATGCTTGTGGGCTATTTGGTATTTGCCTTATTGGACTTACATCCTTGATAAGGTCAGTACAGCAGCACCATCATGCAGGACTGTGGAGGAATGTAAGAAGAGGTGGTGTGATTATAAACATAGCACAAAGCAGAAGCTGGCACAGAACTTGTGGGCTTCTATGGCAATATGTGGTGGTTCATACAACCAGCAGGAACTGACACCCGTAGAGGAGCAGACGGCAAGAATGATTAGCCCTGAGATGGTGGAATTAATAGCACAGAGACCGGCAATCTGAAGGGCACCAGCACACTTCAGGACAAGCAAATTGGCAAACATAAGCATGTATCCAACTAACTCAAGTCTCAAGGTATAGGTACGGGGAATATCAAATCACTCACACACACACCATGTTGAAAGAGAAACGGAGTAGAAAGCTAGGAGAATCTGTTGAAAGGGTAAGATTCATAACCACTTTCAATTGAGAACATAGGGAGATAGCAAGAATTTTTAAAAGACATTGGAATAGTTGAAAATGACAAGGACATCAATCAGTATATTGGTGACTATCCATTGATCACTTAGCATAAAACAAAAACTTTATAGGCAATGTTAAGTCCACGTGACACCATAAAATATGACAACTAGGAAAAACAGAAAATGTGGCTGCCAAATGAACCAGAAGGGTGTTACAGATGTCAAAATTGTATTTGCTGTAAATATGTTCCAAATGGAATTTAGGATTTCCATGTTTCGAACTCTTCAAAGGAATATAGGATAAATGCATTTATAAATTGAAAAATAAAATTTTGTGTCTATTTATTTCAGTTCAATGCATTTGTGATAAGTTTAACATTGGCTCCACAGTTTGAATGCTGAAAACCAGGTGGCAAGAACATGTAACATCAATTAAAAATAAGGGCAGAAAATCCTTCACTGCAGAACTTTTTTAATGCAGTACATGATATGGCTTTTCTAAAAGACATCACGTTTTGAGTATTTAGCATGTTCTAGGCAACAGAAGAGGGGGAGATAAATCAAGAACTCTCTGCACCAGGGAGGTTTGGAGGGCTGATAAATTAGATGCTATTGAATATGGGCTGAATATTGAAAATTAATTCTGGCAGCTCCTATAATGGAATAATTGGGATTTCAGGTGATTATTTTAGAATATATTTATTTTCCCAAAAATAATGTATAACATTGTGGAAGTATTTTACGATACCGTGGCTTTCAGACTGAGAAAGTATCTTCCAGGGTAGGAGTTGTTAAATCGTGAACATTTTAAGTGGATATTGTTGAGCCTAATGTTGATCTTTTTGGACTTGAGCATTAGTGTTTAAAGGTGTAATTTTTTGTGGGCAGTAGTATAACCATAAAATACATTGTTACTCTTTGTTAGCAGAAATCCATTTGACCAAATAGGGAAATGGTTAATATATAGACAAGTACTTCGAATTGATTGAAGAGGGAGTTCAATTCCCCCCAAAAGTTCTTTTTAAAGTATTAGAATTGAATTATGTGAAGTAGAGGAATTTTTTTGTTAGTTGAAATACATATGAGCAAATAGCGAAGTAGTTAATACACAGGAGAGTACTTCGAACTGAATGAACAGGGAGTTTGACTCCCCAATAATCCAGGTAACTTATTGCATGTTTGCTATTTATTTATTTTATTTTATTGTTGAGTATGTAAGTGGTAAGTCTTTGTTAGTAAGTATCATTTAAGGGATCTTTAAATGTTTTTTTTTTTAAGTAGAGGAACTAAAATAAGTGAAGTAGAGGAATTGGAACGGGTGGAGGCTTGAGAAGTGGATTGGATAAAAGAGACTCGGGTTCTCATTGGTGTACTCCAATCTGAAATAGGAAGCAGTGTTTTTATTGGTCAATTCTGAGCTACCTGGTGAGCTTAAGAAACTCAGGTCCCTATTGATGTACTTGTAGTCAAATGAGGAGTCAGTGTTTGCTTTAGTTCGTTCAAGTTCCTATTGGTGTATTTCTAGCCAATTATAAATCAGTGTTTGTATTGGCTCATTTTGAGCTAGTAGACAAGTACATAAAGGGTGTGGTGAAGGTGAAACCCTTACTCATGAGTGGCTGGTGGGACTGCAAACATGTGGTGGAGAATGGGAAGATCAATAGATAAAAGATTAAGACCGGGAGGATTCTGATACACTATACCTCAACCAGTTAGGTTGTTTGCGTTATATAGGTGAAAGGAAAAGAAATGTGGCAAAGTATACTTTCAACTTTTATAATTAAAAATGTGATTGGATCTTTGAATATTGGGATTGAATTATATGTAAAAGGGTTCGCTAAATAAGTAAGTGATTTCTAAAAAGTTTGAGTTTTAGAATTTGTGAATAATTTAGATAAATGTTATCATTTAGTAAATCACAGAACAAAAAACACTGTAGTAAAGGTATTGAGTTCAGATTGTTCTTTTGATTTTGTAGAATGAATTATTAGTTAATGAAGACATATGGAGCATTTAACCTGATTTTGAAATTCAGGATTATGGATTGGTGAATTTTGGATCTTTAAGATAATTGGTAAATATAGCTTTGAAAAAGCATTGGATTCTCCTAGTGCCCCCCCACTCCCTTTTTCTATAAGGAAGAAAATCATAAAGTAATGGAACTTTGGATACTTTTGAGTTATGGCTCTTTGTTTGTTCTCTTCTAATTTAATTTGACAGTACATAGAGTCTTTTACATATTGGGATAGTTTTGGAAGGATTAATGTGATGGTGGAACTAAAAGAGAAGTTTTGAAGTTTTTGGAAGGATATTCCTAATCTATTAGCTCGTGAGGAGATTTTATTAAGGTAAGCAGATCCACTGAGTGGTCAGAAAATATGTTAGCCTCTCAAATCCAGAATTTCGTGAGTTAGATATGGCTCGATTTTGTCGGAAAATTTAATGTTTTATGTTTTGAAGAAACTTGGGCGGTTGACAGTATCCATATTAATGGCTATCAGACGTTTCATACTGCTGCAGTCCCTTTCGTTCCTGGGAGATTCAAAAGGGGGGGCTAAGCATATTTGGGTCTAATAAGGTGAACGTAGATAAGTTAACCCTGTTAATATCTGACAGTTACTATCAAACTGTGACCATGTACATGGATAAACATCATCGCTGTGCACTGGTCAATTTTTACAACAACCCCCCTAAGGATCAAATAGTGGGAGTGTTGAAAAAACTAACCAGAGACCTGACCAAATTACATTGTGGAAATATAAAGGATGTGTTTATTGTCTGAGGTGGTGATTTTAATATTGGTTTGTGCCCGCTAAGCGGAGGGAAAAACTGTGGTTTACTAGTTGAGGATGACAACATATACCCCCATTTCCCCCACACGACGTACGGGGAGCTTTTAAATGAGATTTTATTTTAATTTGATCTAGGATTTGCGAACAATCTTTGTTTTCCCCCAGTCCCCTTCACCCAGATGTTCAATGGGAGAGGCATGAATTCAACAATCGATTACATAATTCTCCCTAATAGACACTCAGCAAAACTTACAAACTTTAGAACTCATGATTTTGCTGTGAGTGATCACTTCCCATTGAGCGTAAGTTTATCCATCTCGAAATACGTGCGAAACACCCAACCCAATGCAGACTACATGGTCCAAAACATAGTGTTGGACAAAATAAATGGTTACTCATTACGATGGTCCCAGATAGAACCTATGGAATTTACAAAGAAAGTTGTGGCAAATTGTCAAAAATCTTTTTTATTATGCCTGGACGAGACAATTCCCCATGATCTTTTTTTAAGAGCTTATGCACAGATCACATCTGAAATAGAAAATGCGTTGATGGTTGAGAATAAAAAAGCACAATCGAATAAGCAAGGATGATTTGATTCAAAATGCACAAAAGCTTATTCAAAACTAAAGCAAGCACTGCACAAACCGATCAGAAATAGCAGCGAAATAAGGGAAACCAGAAAGGAATATAATAAGGCCCTGAAAGCACGTAAACGCGAATTAAAAGATAAGGCAGGGGCAATGCTACACGAAGCAACCCTGAAAAGAGATAGCGCACCGTTTTGGCATGCGGTAAATTCCCCATTCCTCTCAGTTCAAGATTTACCAACCATAGAGATCGTCATAGATGAACGTCAGTGGGTGGAGTATTTTTCTAAGGTGTATAAACAGGAAGCGGATGGAAGCAGTATGGCAATCCCATCAACACAACAGGGAGCTAGCAACCCAGATAAATATCTGATAGATCTATGCTTTACCCTAGACGAGGTAATCTGCGCAATAACTGCAAGTAAGGGAGGGAAGGCTCCCGGTCCAGACGGAGTACCAGTAGACCTTTTTAAAGCAAACATACCTCTATGGGGCCCCATTCAAACACAGGTATTAACAGCATGCTGTTCCAGGGGTTTCATAGAGACATGGTCGGAGTCAATATTGGTCCCTATATTCAAAAAGGGTGATCAACAGAACCCAGCGTGCTATCGCCCAATATCTTTGTTAGATTCCTTGGCTAAGGTGGTGGGTCGGATTGTGCTCAATCGGCTACAAGACTGGGCAGAAGATACGAACATTCTCTCAGACGTACAATTTGGTTTTCGTGAGGGATTGGGCACATTGGAACAAGGATTAAATCTAAATATTTTGTTAGGAAAGTATACGCTGGCCAAACAAGGAAGGCTTTACCTTGCATTCGTAGACCTTACGGCAGCCTTTGACTGCATGGTTCACAACAAGCTATGGAACATTCTAGCTGAGATAGGGGTGGACGCCCCACTTATTCACTTTCTGAGGCAGCTCCATGGGAACGCGAATGCAAGAGTCCGCTACGGAGTAAAGGGCGAATGCACTGCACTGTTCAACGTGGAGAGAGGGGGTTAGACAGGGCTGCGTCCTGGCACCATTCCTATTCACACTCTATACCAATGGTTTAGAACATACAATGGTGGAGAAGGGCCAGGACGTGCCACAAATAAACAATTGCCCCCTACCCGCCCTTTTCTACGCAGACGATGCAGTGTTGATGGCAAGAACACAATTGGGACTCCAAAGGGCACTTACAGTATACACTGAGTACATGGATAACTTGGGATTGAAAGTAAATACGACTAAAACTTTTATTATGAAGTGTGGGAAAGGCAGTGCTAAATGCAGAGATATGTTTATCGGCAAGAGAAAGGTGGAATTCACCAAAACATTTCCCTACTTAGGCATTTTATTCGATCAAAAGGGGACATGGTCTCAAGCAGTAAAAAATAGGAGTCTACTTTCTATGAAATCGACGGCGGCTCTGGGCAATTTTGCTAGGAAAGTGGGAAGAAGGCCACCCGTCGAGCTGCTGCATATTTATCAGGCAAAATGTGTCAGTATGGCAACATACGGGTCTGGGGTTATCGCAATACAAAATCTATACAGCAGGTTGAGAATTGCTTTTTAAAATTTCTCCCGGCGGTCCCAGGCAGTACTTCAAATTATATTTGCCACTCTGAACTAGGGATACAATACATCTCAGACCTAATAAAATGTCAACCTGTCCTTTTGTGGCACAGGATCTGGACTTCTACAAAGACTACCTTAAACCGAGATATTTTAAAAGACATCCTAAGTTGGACCGCGTACTGGAGATACCATGGCTAAAATATATAAAGGATTTTATGAATGATCTCGAACACCCTGAATACTATAATGATCCCGGTACCATAAGTTCTGTCTCCAGAAAGGTTTTTAAAAGACTCTGTATGATGCATCTGGAGGCAAACAGATTTGCGGTTGAGGCAATGAAATCGTCGGTACAGTCCAACCAATTGATCCTGACCACCTATGGGATACAGCCGTATCTTGAACTGACTTTAAGTGGCTATGACAGATTTGTATTAACACGTTTTAGATTTGGTATCTTCCATCATTTGATAAGCTTCCCTGTAATAAATGATTGGGCATCAGCACTGAGTACATGCCCATGCGATGATCTGTCCCAGCAATCAACAATTCATGTGGTTTTATTTTGCAGGTTTTATGAAACCCAAAGAAGGAGATGGATTTTACCAACTTTAAGATTATTGGGTTTGAGACAATGTAGACCAGCATTTTTAGCACTGCAATTTCTAGACAATAAACATTTTATAAAGTCAATTTCATCATTTTTAAAATGTACAGTGAATTGCAGAAAAACTATTTGTATTTGAAATACCTGGCCATAATTGAATTGAAACTGTCGCGACTGCATGAACTGAACCTTGCGTTATTGTGCAAACAGTTTACAAACTTTATCCCAAGACACTTTTTAATTTAAGTTTTATTGACGTGTTTTTAAATGTACGCTTTTATCACAAAAATCGAATAAAGCTTGTTTCGATTGATTGATTTAGATACAGTTTTTTTGGGGTTAGCAGAAATGCATTTGAGCAAATAGCAAAATGGTTAACTACAGGAAATTACTCCGGATTGAATGAATAGGGAGTTTGATTCCCTGTTCATCCAGGTAATTTATTTGAAGAGATTTGATTAAGGCAAGCTGATACACTTGGAGTAGTAAGGGAACATATGAGCACTCTAAACCCAGAATGTAGAGATTCTTTTTATTAATCATAATAAAACAATTTATAAACTGCATGGCTACTTCAACAGAAGTGTCCCAGTGCTGATAAGGTCTAGCTACCAAGGAAAACAGAGACCGAAGAGGAAACCAGGGATTACCTAAAAAGCCATGTTTTAAGGTTTTTACAGAATAAAAGCTGTCTTACATTGTCTGAGGTACAGCGGGAGAGAGTTCCAAAGATTGGATGCTATGAAACTGAAGGAACTGCCCCCAGCACAACCTTTCCGGACTGTGGGGATCTCAGCTAACAAAGTCCCTGAAGACCTCAGGCACCTTGAAGGGAGGTAGGGTTTAATAAAGTGATGACGATAACTGGCACCAGATTTGTTACAAGCCCTACAACAATGGTAGAGAGCTTAAAAGACAGACGCTTCTTAATTGGAAGCCTGTGCAATTTATGCAGAGCAGAGCCCATCGAAGCCCACCTGGGAAGGTTCAACAATAGCTGAGCCGCAGAGTTCTGTACATGTTGGAGTCTCATTAGCTGAGACTAAGAGACTCCCAGATATAAGATATTAAAGCAATCCAGCCATGAGATGATAAAGGCCTGGATTATTGTTTTCCAAGTGGCTTCAGGCAGAAACCCAATGATCTTTTTGAGGGATTTTAACATCCCGAAACACTTGCCTGCTAAGGCAGTGATCTGGCTGTCAAACATAAGGCTTGTGTCAAACAGGATGCCCAGATTTTTAACCTTGGGCATCGGCACCGGAAGGGAGCCAAGTGATGATGGCAACTAGCCGGGAGTTCAGATAGTGGCCTGACTCCCTCCAGAATGAGGACCTCAGTCTGGCCTGCATTTAATTTCAGTATAGAAAACAATGGTCCTAGACTAATTGCTTTAGGAAGGTATTCATTAAGTCAAAATCTATGAACATGATACACATAGAACTCAAGTTACATCATAAGTGTACCCCAGTAGTTTCTCAATTCAATTCAGTATATCCTCAAAAAGACACACAAGCACCATAAATAGCTTCAATAGTGACTGTTTAATCTCACAGTTATTATAACAGATCACTGTAGGGAATTTTTCAAAACAGAAAAGAGGGTTGCTCCAGGGGGAGTGTGGAAAAAGGATTGTGCTCGTGAGGATAGAACAGATGTATAGGGAGGGAAATCAGAGAGCAGTAAAAACAATCAATTACACATAGTAATGTTCTTAGTAAACTGGTCGTGGTTTACAGTAGCACCAGTTTTACAATGGGGCCTGTCTCTCATGGATTCGAAAGTACTTTTCTGGTTCATGATGTTGTACAGAGTATAATCTTCTGTAAAGAGGTAGGGATGGGGTGAAGTAGGGTACAGGACCACTAGGGGAAAGTGTCGACGTTTCGACCCTGTTTTCTATACCGAGCATTACCCAGGTCCATGGACTAGTATGGGTCACCCCATTATTTTGTAATGGTGCATTTAATTTCAGGCAGCTGAGTTCCATCCAGAGGGCCACTTCGGACAGGCAGGTCCTCAAAGACGCTGCGGCTGCATCCGTATTCTGCGACAGGGTGACAATGATCTGAGTGTCATCGGTGTTTGATATGATGTTAAACCCATACCACTCTATGATATCTACCAGGGGGTATATGTAAAGATTGAATAAGGTAGGGCTGAAAGATGAGCCTTGTGGCACGCCCTACTGTAGTGGAAAGACCTCTGATTGAAAAAGTTTCTGCAGGTTCTGAAAAGTACAGCCCTGCAAAAAGGTCGCAAGCCACCGCAGGGCCTTATAACTGACACCGTAGCTCCACAACCGCTCCAAAAGAAGGTTGTGGGACACGGTGTCGAAGGCCGCGCTCAGATCCAGCAGCAATAAGGCTGCCGTTTCACCCCTGTCCAGATTCTGGTACAAAGAATCAGAGGCCAACAGCAGAGCATATTCTGTGCTGTACAGAGTGTGGAAACCCGACTGTGTTCTATGCAGTAGATCCCTTGTCTCAACAAACATTGAGAGTTGGTGGTCAACAAATTTTTCCACCACTTTCGTGTACAAAGGAAGCAATGAAATAGGCTTGAAGTTCTCGGGTTTCGAGGGATCCAGAGAAGGCTTCTTAACAATAGATCCTGACAAAATGGCAATTCTTATAGCTAAATGGTAATTAAGTGAATGCTTATTTGTAATGAAGCCTTTGTTGTTCAATCTTCTGTGCTTTTATGATCTTCAATTTATTTTTAATATTAAGTAAATAAATGTACATGAATTTGAGAACTGTGCTTTATATTTTTGAGATTGTGTGTTTTTTTATTTTATCACTTAATGCAAGTTTCCTAATTATTTGGGAAATATTAATTGTTAACAGCCCTGAAGAAGCGACAATTCACTTTAAGTTACAAAATGAGTTGGCTGTACAAAATCAAAGAAACCAATTATTGCACTTGACATGAATGGAAAGTGACTCTTGAAATTTGAAATTGTTTGGCTGTACTACATCAATAACATTTAAATAAGCAACACTGAATTTTAGAAGTAATGTTACACACGTAAAGATACGAACTTGCAAAATAAAAATGAAGAACTAATGAAATTAATATTGCATTGATATGTTCAAGAAATAAATGTAAATGTTCTTTAATTTAAAAAAGAGTTATGTTTTTCCTTTTTGGACTCCCCACCAATTTGTAACACTTATTGTTACAGTAGTTCATAAACCACTCACACACACTGACTGCAATTGTTGTTGCAGCTGTACAGTGTTGGATACTCCATTTGGAAGTGCAGATTTACATTATTTGATGACTAGCATGATAAACTGCTGTGAAGTGCCTTTTAAAGTATGTAGTAACACTTGTGGCCTTGGGAGCCACGCTCTCCAATGTATTGGTGAAGTATGGGTTACATTATCCAATTGTCTTTTGAAGTATGAGTGAATTTCAGATGGCCTAGAGTGAATTGGCAGTTATGACTTGTGAAAAGTATGCCCTTTCTGTTCCCTGCTCCTTCTGCCTCTGGCCACTTGACTGAAACACTCCCCGCTCTGCTTCTTGTCCATCAAGCTTACACGAGGACCCTGCAGAACTATGTCTCCTGGGATGACATAATTCTGGGCTGGGGTGGTGGAGTGAGCTAAAGAATGATGATGGATTAAACCCAGATCAGTTGACTGGGGGTGAGTGTTTGATTGGCTCAAACGTTCCGTCCATCATCCCCTTTTGTATCGCATAATTCTGGGCACAGCATCAGTTCCTCTGCTCGTGTGTCCTTATGGGAAGCGCAACTGTGTCCTGTATTGTGCTGCCTAGCTAAGGGTACCATGTCATTATGAACACCATTAACTACAAATCCCCTTTTTATCTCCAAGTTAACGCATACTGTGCTCTGTATCAATGAAAAACATTGCAGTAACACAACTAAACAAAATTATTAGACAAGGAAAGGCTGGGATGGCCACAACTCCGTAAATGTGTCTTCGATGAGATGGACTCATGTAATAATCATATGCTTATGTACCAGATTGAGGAAGGATTAGGGAGAGGGAGTCTGTATTCATATTCCATAAACTGCCTGCCATTATTAATCTACAGATCACTTTTTCAATCAATGCTGATTGCCACAACACCCAAGGCAATACCTGTGTTAGGTCCAGTAATTACAGCATCCACTACAAACAGTTTGTGTGTCTAGGGAGGAGATAGGGGACAGTGACCCTTCAAAATGCCTTGTGTCACACTCATGCTTTATGAAATGTGTCGTCACTGCGAGCGCGAAAATTGTATAAAACTCTTCCACAAGTAATGTCACCATAAAACTTACTTAAAAAACCTGCAATTTCCATGCCTTCCTAAGTCGATGAAACTTTTCTACCATATTACAATGGAGCATCACACAAAATAGATATTATTTGCATTTGATATTTAGCCAATAAAGAGAGGTTTGGTGAAGTTTCAAAAGTTTATTTTCTCTTTAAGAGATTAGTCGGTATTTTTGTTCTTTTATTCAGATTAGTCATAATAGATCCAATTACAGAGATTATCGAATATAAGTTCGGTCAGA
The DNA here is from genome assembly GCA_963921515.1 of Calotriton arnoldi. Classification (NCBI taxonomy): domain Eukaryota; kingdom Metazoa; phylum Chordata; class Amphibia; order Caudata; family Salamandridae; genus Calotriton; species Calotriton arnoldi. The sequence goes on along the minus strand of CAWUFW010000411.1, from coordinate 65,480 downwards.
ACAAGCATAGAAAATAACAGTGTGTTCCATTCAAAATTTTAGTCGCAATTCTAATCTAAAGGACTTATCCTATCCTAACGAGAACCCGTAAAGAGTTCCCTTTGGAAAAGAACAGGTAAATTCGGGAGCAAAGTCAGATAACTACGAAAGGCAGGACTCCCCATAAAGGGTAGTTCCGGAGATTCGGCCGAGTTCTCCAAACAGCTGCAGTAGCAACCGTTAAGACAGGTAGAAGGAAACAACCACAGCAGTAGCTATGATTGACATAGGTATAGAAAGTCTCCTCACTTAGAGCAAGGATAATCAAAGAAAATCACTGTTGGCAATAGCTTGGGTAATTTGAGCTAGCACCATAAAGTGCTAAGGGGCATGGCAGGTTACGAGTGCATACAATGCCTTGACTTTCTAGCTAGGAACATGTACTATATAGAAAAGCCACTAAACTTGTTGCAAAAACAGGTGAATATGTCATCAACGTCCAATTCAGTAAGAGCTTCCGATGGTCCGTCGTCTTTGTCCTCGATTCCCACGGTAAATGTCCATGTTGTCATGAAGTCACTCAGATGTGGCTACAGCTATTACAAAAAGATACATCTATGAAGGTTCTCATGAGAACCTTTGTGCAAGCCTACTCTATTAGCTGCTTAGTGTACCATTGTGTAACAATGAGCTGTTCTATGAAATGAAACATTTAAATCTGGTATGTCCTCGTTAGATCACAAAATTTAAGCTACAGCAAGCATTTTCGTTCATTAATATGCATGTTCATATGTGGCAGGGGAAACAATCTAAATACAGTGAAATCATATGGTATGCGGAAAAGAGAAATAACATTTTTAGGAAACAGCACATTTCACAAAGAGGTCAGGTGCTATAGTTCAGTTATAGCGTTAAATCATCTTTTGCGACAAGCAGTTATATTCTTAAAGGGATAGAGGAGAATAAAAAAATAGTGAGGCCTAGCAGTGGAAGAAAGATAGAAATAAGAGCTTTCTGCAGAAATAAGCAGCATTTTCACTTTTGCACGTTTAATGAAGGCACATTTCCCTAACATTTATTTTTATTATGCATTTTTATGTTAACGCTAAGGCACGTTTCTATATTAATAGGTGGTATATTTTTAGTAACATTTTTCACCTTCCTCAATACCCCCATCTGATGAATCATCACATCTCTACGTTTCCCATGTGAATCAATTTCAGAGTGCACTTTCATCGTCAGTGGAGTCTCCTCTTTTTCTTTTTAGACCTCTAAATTTTAATGAGTTTATGTAGTCATCATGCATAATAACCCTCAATCCTAAATCATTAACATACCATTTCCTTTCCAACTTTTCCTTCTTTTTTCGAAGCATGTATTTACAGCCCAAGAATAGTGCATAAACACATATAAGACAAAGCCCCACTATTATTATTGGCATTAATAAAGCTTTTAAAATACTCTTTCCAGCCGTGGAAAACCAGTTGCCAATTGTGGTAATTCCTTTACCAAAATTTGCAAACAAACTTGGTGTTTCCAAATCAAGCATTTCAGGTTCCAAACTTGAAATATTCTTTGCAAAGCTTTCTATTTCCTTACTCTCGTCAGGTATGTATGTGCAAAGTGAGTCAATTTAAGCATTCAGTAGACTCTGCCCTTTTCAGCAAGCAAAATATCTAATGCAAGACAGTCTTGTAAAACCATTGATCATATAGCTATTAGCTCTGTATTTATCACAAGCAAAGCTCCGGATGTGCCAGTTGCCATTTTGTTGACAATTTTCTAATTTTTCACCGTTCACCTACAGGTTGAATGACTGCTCCAAATATGTCTCTGTGAGAAGTTGGCCTGGCATATGCTGTCCACTAGTTATAGTGGGCACCTTGCACCAGTCCAAACAACCTTTATTGATGAAAGGTTTAAAGACAACCTTTATTGAAAGCTATCCTAGTGGTAGCTATGGAGAGCAGCCTTCAGGCTAAGTCTTGAAGGAGTGTTAAGATGTTTGTTTTACCAATTATAATCTCATGAATGACCAAATGAAAGGCGAACCACACCAGGTATATATATAAAATATATGTATTTATTACTAAACACTACCCAATAGTCTCTTTATGAGGCTAGAGGTCAAAGTACACAAGTTACAAGTCAAATAGCACAGTAAATTAGCACAATATACGATTAGCCCTAGGGGCATACCAAACCATATATTAAGAAAGTGGTATAAGAACCACGGCTTAAGTAGACACAAGGCCTAGAGCCTGTAGAATCGCTGGGACCCCAAGGAACCACCCAAGGTAGTGACACAGGGGACCCACGGGGGCTGTGTGCAGTGTGTGAACACAGCCGCGAGCTCCGTTAAAGTCATTGGGAAAGTCGCGGTACGAATTTTAGAGTTTAAGGACACTCAGAAATGGACTAGGACCAAACCCTCTTGGACTTACACAGTTCTAGGGTTAACACCCACGGGAGCACCGGAGTACTCGAGTTACCTCACCCAGGGAAGCCGGGTGCATAGGTGTCGGGTCGCGTCGTCGATTTCAATGGCAGCCTGCAAAGAAGTGCTGCTGCCGGGAAGATGCAAAGTGTCCGAAGAGATCCAAGCCTGGATCGGAGGTGAGAAGAACCTGAAAGCAGAGGGGACAGAGTCTGGGTCACTTGCCAGTGACCAGGGGCACGATAGACGAATGCCCAACGATGTCGTGTGTTTCAGGTGAAGGAGGTGAAGCTTGACTCTTCAGCCACGAGGCCCCGGAGGCATCGACGATGACCAGGAGCTGGATTCGAGCTGTCCCACAAAGGATGTCGAGTGCTGCAGCATTGGTGTCCGGATTGAACACAACAAGCTTTGGCAACAGCAACCCACGCAGAAAGGAGAAAGATGCTTTGGTGCAGACTAGCAAGGTCTGAGGGACTCACCACTCGGTGGGGAGTCAGGGCACATCTGCAGCAAACCAGGAAAACTCAAAGAAAATCAGAGTTGCCTTCACAGGGACCCACCAGTCGACGGACCAGGGATTGCGAAGGAGCCTTGAGCGGAAATGCAAGAAGCGGGCCCACGGAACACTCGTGGAGTGTAGGCTCACAATCTTCGGTGCAAATGGTGCTCGTGGCCTGGGCTACAAGTAACCCAAAGCAGGACTTCAAGAGACGTCGAGAAGTCGATGCACTAGCAAATGTGCACGGTGACCAGGAGTTCCGGTTCCACGCTACTCACGAAGGCTGCGGGTCTCAGCTTTGCTGGGGACTCGAGTCGGCCTCTGAGATGTCTGGAAATCCTCTTCCTGTGTTGCCGATGCTTCGGAGTCCGGCGGGAGCTTCGGAGATGCAGACTGGCAAAATGCTTTGTTGGTGCCTGCCAAGCAGGGGAGTCACTCCTTGACCCCAAGGGAGATTTCTTCAGTCCTCTAGTCTTGAGTAGAGCGTCGAAGTTCCAGGATTCAGCTTCAGAGTTTCATCCAGGGATATCTAAAGTCCCGTTGCCAGTGGTTCCTTACTTATACCTAAGAAAGGGGTTGGACTAACTCTGGGGACCCACCTATGGGAGGGTTTGGAAAGAGGGGTGGCTACACCCATTTCCTTTGTCCAGTTTCGCACCAGAGCAGGGGCTGGCAACCCCTGCAACCGGTTTGAACTGGGGTATGCACGAGGACACCAAATGTGCCCCCAGTGCAGGACTTCAAAGCACTCTTGGAGTGCACCCACCCAGCCCTAATCCACTAAGGCCTTTCTGGGAGGTGGTAACACCTCCCTGGGACAGGAAACCTATTGTCCAGGCCTCCCCTGCCGGAGTTTCAGTCAGCAGCAGGAGGCCAGACTCGTGTCTGTGGCTGCAGCATCCATTTTGTGATGCCAGGCTCTGTAAAGTCTCTACCGGGTATACCGGTGCTCATGTCTCTCCCTCTAGAAGGGAGGGATCATACTCCCACACCAGTTACTGGTGTGGGGGTATGATTCCAAGGTGTTTGACACCAAACACGACATGTTTCCGTGCAGCCAGTCCAAAGTTAGCATTTACCGTTTGGTTATAATGCCCTTAAGAGTATATGGTCAGGCTGCACCACAGACAACCCCGGAGAGGAGATTCCGAAGGCTGTAGAGGGGCTCTGCTCATGCATGGGCACCCTCTCACATAAAACCAAGCACCCTGCCTTCAGGATTGATAAGGCCTGCCATAGGGGTGACTGATAGGTTTCTATGTGCAGTGATAGGTGAGATATAGTGAACCTATATCTCTGTAAGGGGTGCATGCACCACCTCACTCAGGCTGCAGTAGCAGTCCTGTGGTGTCATTTTGGATGGCTTTCCAGGGGTGGCACAATACATGCTTCAGCCCCTGGTAGGCCTCTGGGGTACCTATGCCCTGGGTACATAGTATACCATATACTAGGGACTTATAAGGGCACCCAAGAATCCAATCTGAAGTGTACTTAAGGTACATGGAATCCATTTAGAGAGGAAGCAGCTAGGCTGGGGGTCCTGGATAGCAGCGCCCCAGCCAGACTAAAGTCGAAAAACAGTGATACATCAGCAAAAAGTGGGGGTAACCATAAGAGGCAGATCCTACTCTCCTACAGTCTCCTACTAATCCAGTTCCTGTTTCTGTACTGCGTTTCTGCGGGTGTTAATGTTAGTGCATCTATGCTTTTTACATGATACATTTTTGGAATTAGTATGCCTAAATAGCAGATCCCTTCCTAGTCAGCTGGCAACAAAAAGTAAGCATTCTGTCCTCAAGGATAATAAAACCCTGGAATAACATTCTCGTCTCCCCGCAGGGTTTGCCAAAATCCACAGGTCAATTCTAAAGTGTGTTCACAGCTACTACTCCCTACATGTCTAGTTCTTTTAGGTGTCTGTATTTTATACATGTAAATCTTCCCTTTGTGTTGGCTGTCAAGTCTCAGTTTATGGTAAACCATCCTGTCGCGGCCGGTATGATTCGCGGATGGGGGTGGTGAGGGGGGGCACACGGGGAGTGGGGCGTGCGGTGTGGGGAGGTTTAATTTAAAAAAAATAAAAGTTACATTAACCTACCTTTGCCGGCCTGTCCCGCGTCGTCGGTCTGCGTCGTCCTCTCTACAACAGGAAGCAGCCGCAGGCAGCCTCCCTCCCCTCCCCATAGCCAATACAAATGCTGCAATGGCAGCGCTGTGATTGGCTGGGACGCCGACCTCACAGGCGTCTATGGGGAGGCCATTTTCTCTATGTAGGCTGCATGCAGCCTACATAGAGAAAATGCAGAGTGCGTATGACTGGTTTGGTCGGCCCTGGGGCCGACCAGTCAGCGCCCACAACAGTGGGCAAGCCACTCCTCCCCTACCCTCGAGCAGGACCGCCCACCCACCCGCCCCCAAACAAACCCTGCCTTCTGATTTCTCGCAGTGGAAGAAGCAGAAACATAAAATGGTATTTAAAATACCATTTTATGTTTCTGCTTCTCGCACTGCGAGAAAGCAGTGGGGCGACGCTCCTCGGCCCACATGGAGGAGCCGCCCCTGAAACCATCTTCTTTCTAAATTCATTTTCTTCTTTCCTCCAAGCATTCTCTAGGACATCACTCTTTTTGTCAACAGTATGTGTCATGTTAGTGTATCTTTCTTCTAAAGCCATTATATAAGCCTTTTCAATAGGTCATTAAATCGTCTTTATAAGCCGTTACTATTTCTTTCCTCACAGACCGATAGTTAGTGTATCAGGCTGTATCCATTTCCTTTGCTTATGAGTGTAAATGAATGCTTTCTATTAATGATACACTGGAAAATATTAGATCATTATTAGAATAAAAATGCTCAAAATGTCCTCTCCTATAAACTAATGCTATTAGGATACTGCAAGAAATAGCATAAGATAAAGGTATATGGTATTAGGTAACATTTGACACTGATGTAGGTAAGTGTGCACATATTTAGCAGTCCTTTGTGTTCATGGCATTAGTATATTCCTGTACTAACGTAAAATAGACATTAGTAGAATAGTAATTTTTCTTGTAGCTTACAAAGGAGTAACTAAAAGGGTCTTGCCTAGTATTATGATGGTGCGAATTAGTAATGTTCTTTGCTCTAAGCCCGGACTCCAGCACTAGATAAAATCCTATTAGTGCTATAGGGATCATTATTATTGTTATTACGAAAATTGAACCCTTAATAAATTTACATTTACTTCTAGTACAACACATTCTCTGAGTCAGTTCAAAGCGCTCAGTCCAATAGCTTGTAGCAAGTTTAGTAAACAGCTTTTTTTTCCAGTTAAGCTTCTAACTAGACAATCCTTAACCCTACTCAGTGTTCTTTTAAAATGTTGTCCCTACTTTTCTGTAACTTTTAGCTCAGGCCGAGGTTGGTCTTCTGTAAAATAAAGAACTAAAATAACAAATCTCTAATAGACACAGTTCAAGTCTCTTTCTTCTTATGTTCAGTTTTCGAATTTTTTTCCAATTATTTCTTGTTTGTTCTTGTTTTGTTTCTTTCTTTCAGGGAGGTTCAAATAGTTCAGGGTACACATTGCACATTGCACAAATCTTCCAAAGTGACATTCAAAGCAGTGTTCACAGAGAAGGACCATTCATGTGCTGAATATCTGCGACAGGGCACTTGTGCTCTTTTTGATCTTCTCAGGTTTTGCTGATTCCGGTCTAGGCTATTTTCATCACTAGACTCAGCCTCTTCAGGTATTATTTCTGGTATTCAAGCTATTGAAGAACTTCTCCTTGGATTAGTGTTTTCATAGCTTTGTGGCCACTCTGCTTGTCGATTGACCCTTATTCCAGTGCTGGTTCCTTCGCCTGGATTTTCTTCTCTCAGGACCACATCAGAGGCACTTTCTCCCAGTGATTCAATCTCAGCTTCTCTTTTGTTAGAGATCTCCAAGCCACTCTGTGTTATTTCAGGTACTTGTACTTGATTTTCTGTCAATTAATCTTCACCCCTCTCATCCTCTTGCTACTGAACTGGCAACGGTGCTGCTGGTCTAGGTGGTCTCTTGACTGGTGGTGCAGCCACCAATGCTCTTCACTCAGGATCAAAGACCAAAGGCACTTCTTCTGGATTGCTCACTCTTTTGGTGTGCGAGGCATGAATCCAGTTCGGGATTCCAGCACACTTAACAGCTGTATGTGTAGTGAGGACCACCTGAAAGGGGCCTTTCCATCTGGGTTCAAGGTAAGTCTTGCGAACATGCTTCTTGATCACGACCCAATCACCAAAATGGAGGTTGTGGACCTGTTCTTGATGTGGATCTTTTGTGGCAGCTGAGACCTGATGACAGACAGAACGGACTACGTCAGCCAGTCCTTTACAGTAATCCAAAATAATATCGTCAGTAATATTTAAAAGAGCATTTGCAGGAAGGGCGGGTAATCTCATTGCTCTGCCCATTAAGATCTCGTGGGGGGATAACCCAGTCTTCATGAATACTCATCAGCACCGATGGTAAAGCATATGCCCATTTTAGAGAGGTGGATGCACATACTTTAGCCAATCTAGACTTAATGGTACCGTTCATTTGTTCAACGATACCAGAGGCTTCTGGTCTGTAACTGCAATGTAATCTTTGCTCAATCTGTAAGGCTGTGCAGATAATTTTCATAACCTAGTTGTTGAAGCGTGTTCCTCTATCTGATTAAAGAGAAATCAGCATGCCGAACCTGGGTACCAATTCACACAACAACTTTGGTACAGTAAGTCTGTCGCTTCTTCTAGTTAGGTAGGCTTCAACCCATCTTGAGGAGACACACACGATCACTAGGATATATCTCAGCCCGTTATGGACAGGTATCTCGATAAAATCAATCTTTATCCTGTTGAATGGGCCACCTGATCTCCCTAGGTGTGTTAGAGTGACATGTGTCCGCTTCCCTACGTTTAACTGTTGACAAATTATATACCGATGGCAATCCTCTCCTGCTAGCATTCTGAATCTGGGGTTATACCACTTCTATCTAAAAAGTCTCATCATGGCGTCTCTCCCCAAGTGTGTATCCATGCTAGTATTGTGCCACTGGAAACAACGAGCCATCCGGTAATACCGGTCTCCCATCTGCTGGCATCTGTTGCATTTTTCTCGCAACCTGCCTTTATCCAACCATTCTTTCTGTTTCTGATACATTTTCTTGCACTCGTTTCAGTTCATTCCATGTATCTGTGACTTTCATCAACATTGCAAAAGAACTCTCCTCTTCGGACTCACAAGTGAAACCTCCATTAAATGAACAGGTTAACAGAGCGCAGTACCTGGCTACAGAGTCAGTGTATCAGTTGCCCCAGGCAACGTATTCGCATACTCATTTATGTGCTAAGCACCTTACCACAGTGATCTCCCCTGGCAGCTGCAGAGCATCCAGTAGGTCTTTGACGTGCGTACCGTTCTTTATATATCCTGAGGATGTAAGAAAGCCTCTCTGTGACCACAACTGTCCAAAATTATGGGCTACAACAAACCCATACCAGCTGTCAATAAATATGGTGACTCATTTGAGCAGTTAAACTGCAGGCTCTAGTAAGAGCAATCAGTTCTGCAACTTGGACAGAAAAGGCTTTTTGAAGCAGTGAACCTTCAACCACATAATTTATGGTGAACACAGCATAAGCTGCTCTGAGTGTGCCATCATTGCCTTGCAAGCATGAGCCATTCTGCAAATAACACATGATCAAGCTCTATCACATATTGTCGATTATGTCTTGAGAATGTTAGACGAGAACAAACCCTGCCTGCTTATACTACTTGATCTCTCCTCTGCCTTAGATACCGTAAAACATGATAATATGATTGACCTTATTAAGAAGAATATGGGGCTATCTGGTCTGGTCTAAAATTGGTTTGCCTCATTCCTTTACAATAGAGCACAGAAAATCAAAGTAAATCAAAACCTATCTGACACCACACCAGTCATGTTTGGTGTCCCTCAAGGATCCACGCTTTCTTCCACCCTATTTATTCTGCCCATGGAACCACTTACCAAACTTCTCAAGCTCTCTAACATTCACTACCACATGTACGCCGATGATTCACAACTGTATTTGAAAATGTCCTCACCCGACGACAAACTGCTCAACTGTACCCTACTGAAAACGCAACAATTGCTGACCCGCAATCACCTCAGACTTAACATGCTCAAAACCGAATTCCTCCTGATCGCCCTTCACAATCACTCTGCCCTCGTAGAATAACAGCTCAAACAGCTCACTGCTCTCAACTGTGCCCCACAAGTGATCGATTCCACTAGATCTCTAGGTATAATGCTGGACAAATACCTGAGCATATCAGTTCCTCCACCAGGGGAGCCAACTACCAACTAAATGTACTGAGGAAGATTAAACCTTTCTTGCCCCCGGTTGGCTTTCAGCTAGCAGTCCAATTCCTGGTCATCTCCCATTTAGATAACAGGAGCATTACACTGGCAGGCCTACCCAAAGTAAGGCTGGCCCCTGTATGTGCAACATTGAACACAGCTGCTAGGCTCATCACTGGATTCAGGAGATTCGAACACTTCACCCCAGACCTCAACCATTTAAAATGGCTCCCATTTTAAGCTAGAATCCAGCTGAAGATAGCTTGCATGAGTCATAAGGCCCTTCACTACAGCTCACCAGTCTACCTGGCCAAAAAACGTTAACTATATGGGGATAGTCGCTGTTGGACTTGGACCTTTTTGCAGGGTCATCCCTGAACTTTTTGCCTTCCTCATGTATGGTTTCTGACCTGTTTTTGTTGGTTTTAGGACTCTGGGCACTTTGCCATTGCTGATCAGTGTCAAAGTGCAAGTGCTCCCTGTATAAAGTGTTATGGTAATTGGTTGTCCATTATTGGTATGTTTGCCTTACTCGTAAAGTGCACTATGTGTGCAAGGGCTGGTAATGCAAATGCTACTAGTGGGCCTGCAGCACGAATTGTGCCACCCACACAAGTAGCCTTAAAACGAGATCTCAGGCCTGCCACTGCAATGCCTGCACGCAGTTGATAACTGCCTTGTTGTCCTGACAAGTGCACCCACTTGCCAGGCCTTACCCTTCCCTTTTTATGCACATCAGGCACCCCTATAGTAGGCCCAAGGTACCCCCCCTGGACAGGGTGCAGTGTATGTGAAAGGTAGGACATGTACTGAGGTGTGTACCATGTCCTGACAGTGAAACACTGCCAAATTCGTTTTTCACTGTTGCAAGGCCATCTTGCCCATAGGACAGAATGGGGAATGCTGGGTCCCATGTTTCCAGCATATTTTCCCATAGGCATAAGATGGAGAGATGAAGTTTAGTGTGCCGGAATTCAGAATTTGATAACACATCTTTCTATGAAGATGGTTTTTAAATTGTGGGTTTAGAAACCACACATTTAGAAGTGGCTGGTTTCTTGTCCTAACCATCCTGTGTGTCTCTGCCTGGTTGTGTATTGCCTGTCTGGGTTTGGATGTGACAGGGTCTGGGGAGTGTCCTGACACCAGAGAGGGGTAGGTGAGATAGCACAGACTGGCCTGCATTTGGTGTAGGGGGAGGAGTAGCCCCTTTGATGCGAAGAGGCCTGTGCTGCTGCCACAAAGGAATGGATCCACCTCCTGCAGAGTGTCTGAGGCCCAGACCCCCACTATCAAAGAAAGAAGAGGTGCACTGGCAGGAAGGCACCCAGAACTGGTTTGGACCGGGCTCAGAGCCCCCCTGAACACAAAGACTTCAAAGGCATTTAGGGGTATAAATGTAAGAGCTGAAACCCCTGAACTCAAGACTGCAATCCAGACTGAAAAAGGATTGAAACTACTTCGTGATCAAGAGTAACCTCTGCCAAGGAAGAACAGCTGAAGAGACTGAAGAGAAGGACTGTCCTTGCTGTGTGTTCTGGGGCTGGCCTGCAGTTTGCTGATTTGACTAAGGAGAGGACAAGGGACTTTGCTGTGTGCTGTGTCCCCCTGCTTGAAAGGACTTTGCTGTGTGCTGTGTCCTGAAGTAACTTGTCTCCAAGGGCCCCGAGAGGAGCTGGCTCCCTGTTGTGGAAACTCAGGAACATAAAAGTTTCCAAATGTGTCTCAGCGATGCTGTGTGCGTGTGCTTTTTGCAGCCTGAGACCTTCGTGAGACTTGCCCCATGACTGTGTGCCCCGGAGCAGTCTTGCGCTCTGCTTCGATCGACAGCGTGACCAGAAGTGCTGTGATCGTTATCACCATCGGCCCGGACCGTCGTCCCAAGGGGGAGCCGTGAGGTGAAAGTTTCCAAGTGTGTCTCAGCGACGCTGTGTGCGTGTGCTTTTTGGCAGCCTGAGACCTCCGTGAGACTTGCCCCGTGACTGTGTGCCCCGGAGCAGTCTTGGGCGGTGCTTAGATCGACAGCATGACCAGAAGTGCTGTGATCGTTATCGCCATCGGCCTGGACCGTCGTCCCAAGGGGGAGCCGTGAGGAATCACCGCCGCCGGCCCGAGCCTGCCTTTGCCCAAGATCAACGGAGCTGCGCCGGGAGCCGATCAGCTGTGAGGCCGTCGCCTGGTAGCCCGACTCTCACTGCGAGGAGCAGCCGCTGCCAACCCGAAGCCGCACAGCATGACGCCCAAGCCGCGAGGAGAGAGACTGCACCCCCCCCAGGTAACGCTCAGCGAGCGTGCGTGTGTCGCCGCCTGGTGCGGAGTGCGTGCTACGAGAGACCGCTCTCGGCCTTTCCCATCTTTGCAGCGCAAGCCTCCGCTCAAGTCAGTATCGCGGCCCGTACTCGCCGAGGAGTGGCAGTACCGGGGTCGGATTGTGGAGCTGCACGTTGTTTCCTTCGTAACAGTATTGGGGGCTTATTTTGGCAGCCGCTGACCGCGAGTCAGCCAAGAGTGGCATAGAGACCTTCACAAGCCCCGCGATCGGTGCCGAACTGCATTAGTACTTGCATTACGAACTGCCTTATTACTTGCTTTACGATCCGCATTAGTACTTGCATTACGAACTGCATTACTTGCTTTACGATCCGCATTAGTACTTGCATTACGAACTGCATTATTACGGGCTTCTATGATTCGCATTAGTACTTGCTTTAAGGACTGTCTTATTTCTACATTACGAACTGCATAGCATTGCATTAGGACTGCATTAGATCATCGTGAACTGCTCATTAATACCGCAAGAACCTACAAGTGATTGTTGGACTAATAACCGGCCTAGTGAAATATTACGAATACGCATATGTTGGATTTTTATCGTTTGGTCTCATCGTATTTCTTTTTGTTAAAGATACCGCTATTTTTATAAAACCAGTGTGGTGTCAATTTGTGGTGTTATCACTGTGTTACTGGGAGTGTGGTTGCAAATACTTGACACATTGCCTTGGAGATAAGCCTGGCTGCTCGTGCCAAGCTACCGGGGGGTGAGCAGGGGTTATCTAAGAGGGTGTCCCTCCTTTCCCTGACTAGAAGCAAGGGTCCCTATTTGAACTAAGGTACCTACCTCAGCCAACTAGAGACCCCCAGTTCTAACAGTCGCTCTTTAAGAAGCTCCAACTCCCTCCTACTGAAGCACATAAGTTCAACAAAAATAAGACTTGCAACCGCTCCTTCTCCGGTCTTGCCCCAAAAATATGGAACATGCTTCTTCCAGAATCTAGGACAAACCCCTCCTCTACATTTTTCAAAACAGAAGTAAAAATCTGCTTTTGGATGGACTGCTCCACTAGCTATACTTAATCAACGTGCTGGATCATTTACATGTGGACTCCTTTTGGATCATGGTCCTACCAAGTCACTGTGGTTTACTGTATCTGTTTTTATGTTTGCATTGATCCCTGCGCTGGCCATGGCCAACACATCTGTCAGGGTTGCCCTCAGCGAGGGCTACAGAGAAGAAGCTACACTGACTGAAAAACTGCACTACCTCGACTTGTGCTTGTTTGCACTCTGATGCTGATAAATCGGGACGTCTCCTTGCCTTGATCTTGACTTCTGATACTAAACAACTGCCTATAGCAGTGCATAGAGATCAGATGGGTTCTCTCGTTTACAAACCCGCAGCCAATCGGTTTGGTCCTTTATTAAATTCTACAGCCATCTGTACAGAGCAAATCCCCATCATTCGCCTGAGAGTGCGGTGTTGCCTTGACTCCCTGGAGCTCCTCGAGATAGCGATGGACCTTCACAATGACATAAATGAGCTTATTATTCTTCAGAAGGTGAAAGCAACTATCAAAGACTTGGCAACAGGTAAAACTCCAGGTCTAGACGAAAACCAATAAAATTCTACAAAATCTATATGGGAACCTTGGCCCTCAAATTGTCCAAACTATAGCAGGATGCCCTGGAAGGAGGTAGCCTACCTCTGAGACTGACAGAGGCCTTAATAATTTCTATACTAAAGCCACATAAAGATCCAACCGACCCGGGAATTATAGGCTGATTGCCATGCTTAATGCAAGCTACAAGATATTAAGCAAGGTCTTTGCAAACCGGGTCCACAAAGTCTTTCCTCTCCTGGTCCACCCTGACCAGAACTACTTTGTACCAGGGAGGAGTACCTCTAATTAGGAGATTATATAGGATTCTAGAGTCGGCCTTAACACAGTGGCCACATGCTGCCGGCCTAAATATGGACCTAGAAAAAGCATTTCATATGCTTAACTGGGACTAACTATTTGTGGTGCTTCAAACATTTGGGTTCAGACCGCACCTCATACAATTACTCTGTACTAAGCCTGTGGCCAGCCAGTGGGCGTATATATTTGACCCGATTGTGATCAGTAGAGGTACCAAGCAGTGATGTCTGCTGTCCCCCCTCCTCTTTGCGATCGCTCTCGAACCATTAGCGAATCGACTGACTGGCGGATCGAGACTGGGCATACCTCTCTCGGACTGCGCCCCTGATGTTTCTCTATACGTAGATAATGTTCTTCTCTACCTCAGGGATACCCGTCCAGGCCTTAGCACAGACCCTAGAAGATTTTGGGCCGGCCTCTGGCCTCCTGGTTAACAAAGACAAATCCTGTTAGTCCCTCTCTCCCAGGGTGCCCTTCTCCTAACTGTGAACATTGGCGCTGATTTGATCAAGTGTGAGAATACCTCATTTCACTATTTAGGTATTAACATTTTTCACACTGAAGAAGACCTGCAATAGGGTAATCTAACAAGGGTGGTTAATTCCTTGAGGGGCCAGGTAACTTTCTAAAGGCCCCTTCATCTCTCGGTCATGGAGCGTGTTGCCATTTCCCAGATGGTAATATGCAGAAGCCTCTATACTATTTTACTAATACACCTGTCTATTTTGTTCTGCATCTGTTTCAGGACCTAGATACTCAACTGGGAGCCCTGGTGTTGTCTAGTGGATGTAGCAGAGTGGTTTTAACTAGAATGCTGCTTCCCATCAATCAGAGGTGCCTGGGCGCCCAGTTGCATTGGGTGTCCAGCTGAATTCCGGAGGCTGCCCTCAAAGAGACTGGAGTGACCAACAGACAACTTTGGTAGCTGGTTCCAGGCCTTCCTGGGATTTACATCAATTAATGCTGGTGGCAGTCTGCTGCTTAGCCCACCTCAGATTAGTCACAAGAGGTCCATCCTGTATCCTCCCAGCATACCATTACTGAGCCTTTCAGGTCAACAAACCTTCATAAAAAAGGGGACCTTAACACAATGGGAGGCGGCTGGTTTAGATAAATTAGGTGACCTGTTCCAGGACAGACTCCCCAGCCCTTGCAAGAAAGCAACACTCTATATGAGGGTCAGTTTCTGACTTAAAGTCTAAATACACCATATACTTCACGCTAAGTGGGCGTGTGTAATCTATGTGTAATCTCTCGCAGTGGTGGAAGGATAGCAAAGGTCCACTTGAAGGTACAGCAAAGATAAAATGTATGAGAAACTTCTCTCTAGTGCATTTCATTTCTGCTTTGGGTCAAGTTAAGACAAACAAGCCTCTCATTCTTAGAGTCTCAGTGAATTTGGTATCCGATCTGACTGTTGGGCACAGATTTCCCACCGTCCACAGGCATGTTTCTGTTCAAATGCCTCCAGGTCAGAAAGTAAGAAAAAGTGCAGCATTAATGCACACTAAAAAAAATAGCTCATGTCATCCCTCATTCCATTTCATGACAAGCTGATTCTGGAGGTAAAACAACCCATGGCAAGGAAGGCAAAGTGCTGTAAGGGTATTTCTCCTGGGCAGTAGTAACTCCTGATAATTTTCTAAAATCAGAATGTCCCTGCAAGAATCTTAAGGTGGTTTGAGGTGCTCGATTGTTAACTTTGAGTCCATACGTGTGGAATCTTTGAAATGAACGTCTAACAAGAAGGTATTATTGATATATCTGAATACAGATTATTGCTCTGTCCATATGCTGGTATAACAGCTCAGAAGGGGAAAAAACAGATGATGGTGCATCTGATAGCCACAGCTTTAAATCCTGGAAGAAGCTAGATCAATGGATGGAATTTTTTGTTTAATTTTCACACTTTGATGCAGTAGAGATCGTCCCACAAAGAAAAAAAAAAACATTAACCCTCATTCTAAATAATTCTATGAGTATATTGGTGAAGAGTTCCTCAGGGTTAGGGTCACTAGTATATTATTAAATGAACTTTTTTGTAAACAACTAGGTAGGAAGAGGTCGACAAAAGATTAAAGAGGCAGTCATACAGGGATCAGTCATACACTGCTTGTAAAATGATCAATGAAGGGTTCTCTTTTTGTTTTCTTACCAAAATAATGTATCAGTTTTTCACAGGGAGAGTGTATGCAGAATTTCCCCTGTCCTTTTTGGCACAATGTCTTGCGATGTCTAGGAGGATGTGGATTCTTGGTCAGTACAATGGTATATTACTAGAGCTACTAGATTCCTGGGAAGTGAGTCTTAGTCTTCAGCTTTTTGTTTTTATATGATGTTGTCTCGGTCTACCCGAGACCACCATAGCCATTTATTCTTTTACAGTTCCAGTGAGTTTGTTAAATCACTTTTAAAGTACTCTGAGTCGAATGCCATCAGTCTGTGAATATGTACAGTTGTAGATGGGTACCACTAAAAAGGGTGATGATTTTCAACAAGGGGTTCTGAGTGAAATCAAATAGACAACAAGAGTGAAGGCCACATTGAAAAACATACGTTATACACTTTTTGCCCATCTATAATTTCAAGTTATGTATGGCTCACCCAAAAAACCTGCCTTCAACTACTACACAGGGTGGAGGAGTAATGGGGAGTAGTACATAATGTGGCCTCTCTTTTCTCTCCCAAATCTAACCCCCCCCCCCAAAACTGGGGTATATTTGTGAGCCCCTTGCACCGCTGTAGAGTCACTTTTTGTGACACTCCGGAAGGGAAAACCACATAATCATATTTATGAGGTCACGCAAAGCCCCTCTGCATGGCTTTGAATGGCCTCATAGATATGGAGTAAGGCAAGTCAGCGCAAATCGCTGAGTTGCCTTACTCAGCACTAAGGAGGCGTTCCATGGGTGTTGTGGTGGGTGTTCCTTCACAACACCCATGGATTTTGATGCTTCTCCAGAAGTACAAGACCATGTAAACCTGGGCATGCGCCAAAACCTTACGCCTACCCAGGGGACGCGCAACAAGGAGAAATAACGTTATTTCTTCTCGTTTTTTCCTCTATGTGTGCTGTATTCTGAAGAAGAAAAAGAGGAAAACTCCTCCCAGGATTCTTTTTGTCCAGGAAGGTGCCACTTCCTGGACAAAAACAATCCTGCCGACAACATAGGCTTCCTTGCACCATGGTGCAACAGTGTCTGCATTGGTGCTAGGCTACCGAAACAGCACCAGTGCAGGGGGACAGGAACGCACCGTATTAGATAAATGTGGTGCACCAGCCCTTTCACTTTGGTGTAGGGCAGCGCAGCATGGTGACTTGCTGCATTGCCCTATGCCAAATCCCAGTAAATCTGCCCTCGGTCTCCTGCCACTCACCACCACCACTCGATGTACCTTCCCTCTCCTTCCCAAAGCAATGCGCCGACAGTACTGCACTCATAGGCTCTAAGACAGCCCTGGCGGAGCAGTATGGGAATTTCTTTATGATATAGGAAAGGTGGAAACGGCTTTTGTTTTCCATTGATGCGACGTCATTCCATATAATAACCAGATTTAGAATCTGATATTCACAATAAAGGCTTCCAATGGAAGCCATATATAATAAGTTACATTGTTACTTTTATGTTGTTCTACATTAAATCAAAATTGCTTTAAAAAAAAAGTCAATATAAAAATTAGGCATGAACCGAGCGGTTTTGTTCTCAAGACCTGGATGTTCAACCAGTAGGAACGGGCAGCGGAATCCCACAGCAGGACCCCACAGCGCCTCGAGACCCTCACGGGTGAAGCAGACGCGCTATACAAATCTTGATTGATTCATTTTTCAAATTACCAACTTTCCCAATTCCCACAACCTCCTCGGGGCTCTTAATCTGGTTTAAAGAATGGTACTTCCTGAGATGTTGCATCCCATGATCTTTGCAGATGGCAAGATGCCACGCACAGTCGCAGAAAGGATCACGGCTGAATGCACAACCTAACATGCAGGTGCTTCTAGGCACTTTTAAAATCTCAACCTGCTGAGAAAAAAAAATGAAAACAAATGGGCTTCCCGTTGGAAGAAATTTTGGTTCATGGACTCTCAAACTATCTCACACTGCTCCGTCTGCTCGACAGAACTTGTATAACAAATACTTTCTCTCACAAATATGGACAGGAAAGAAAAAAGAACCTATGGAGTAAAATATATAGTTTACTTAAAAACGTGAAGTGTAGAACTCGTACATGGATAGGATCCGATGATGCAAAACAAATGTAATGCACATGAAGCTAGAGGTGGAGAAAACACATTCTGTCAATAATATACATCTTTTAAATAATTCATCATTTATGTTTTTGAAATACCATTCCCCTTATTAAAATATATGGATGGATGTCCACAACTCTAGTATGAAATGGAAATATTTCTTTACATTTCACTGATAAATATTTCTTGGTAGTCTCTTTTTTGTGCCTGAGATCATTACACTGATTTATATTTCGCCATGGGAACATCACAATGTCACCAGCTCTCGAACACTTTTTCATTTGGAATTGTCATTTCATTTTCAGGCGTCATTGGACACTGCATAAAAACTTTTTTTTTACAGTCTGTAAATAATTTTTGTATCTAAAATAACCACATCTACATGTTTCATATTTGTACCTCAAACATCAAATTTTCACCTTTTAAATATAGATGTTTTTTCACAATAAAGTCATAACAAATATAGAAATACCACAAAACATTTTTGCTGCACACAATAAGATGTACCAAAAAGTTGTCCACGAGGTTAGGGTTCATTTTGCTTGTGTCCATCAGACCCGTGGGTTATGGCAGTAGAGTTCTTTCATCCATTCATCGCAAACATGTCTTATCCTCTGCTCACTTATTGCACCCGCTGATGATTCCTGCCATTTGGCTTGTCTAGAGACAGACACATGGACAGACGTCATTTAGCACAGGGGTGTCCAACAGAAGTCCAGAGAGCAACACCCATGGCATGTTTTTAGGATAGCCGCTGATCATGTAAATCAGTTAAATTTAAATTTGTTTTACATAAATTTACTTAACTTGGATATATCCCGAAAATGTGGCATGGACCGAAGCTGGACACCCCTGATTTAGCACAGGTTCCTGTTCAAGCGTGCAAGTACAGTGATGAATTGCTGTATTTTTTCTTCATTGCGTTAGAAAGTCTTTGTTTCTTTGAACTCTTCATTTCTTCCCACAAAGCCAGGGTCCCACAAACATAGGCATAGCTTCTACCTTGTCATGGGACATTTTACTAGCTTTTAGATTGTCATTTTATTTAGGAAAGAGGCCTATCTCTCCCTACGGACATATTTATTTATGATTTGAAATAGCACCACCAGAGTTTGTTTTGCCACACAATGGGAAATTGCACACCACACAATTTCAAGGCTAACAATAAACACATTGCGGCATACATATATACTGCTATGTGTGACAGGAGAGGTCCATATATCATTTATGGCAGAGAGAATTGCCATTTGTTTTACTTAACATCATTGCACCAGTGCTTAAGAAGTGCCGGTGTTTGCAGGTGGTGGGCACCGGTACTCAGTTAATGAGCAAAAACGTATTTTATGATCTTCAGACTTTGACCAAGAGAAAGAGAGCAAAAGGCAGAGTGGAGAGATTGACAGAAGAAGAGAAAGATAGGAAAACAGTAATGAAAGGAGAAATCAGAGATGGAAAGAAACTGCAAGAGGTAGACAACGAAAAAGGGAGGGCAGGGTGCAGAAAGAAAGGCATGAGATGGAATCAACAGAGGCCAACCTAAGCATTGGGCAATGCCAGCATTTGGCGACGGCCGTATAAGTAAAACTTTGTGTGGGTGCACTTAATAAATTTACAAATTAAGCACTGCATAACACTAAGAGCAATCCTCCTAGTGCCTTAGCACGCACACACACGCACGCGCACACCACACGCACACCACACGCACACACACACACACACACACACACACACTCCCATTGCCTAGGCCTATGGCTCTGTGGTTACCATTTTACTGAAATCTTTGTGTTTGCTAAACATATGGTTCACATCTCCTACTGCTTTCGCACACCAATAACACCACCCATGTCACATCTCCACCTCAGAACGATGGACAATGTTTGTACCTTAATGCATCACAAAGCTTTTACGGCTTTCTTTATACAAAATGGAATACACCATTGTAATACAATTTCACTTCGACACCGTGAAAGGCTTCATTCAGGGAAGCAGAGGAATGTGTGTGGTGTGCACGTACAAAAGGTTTATAACTTAACAACTGTGCACTAAGAACCCGGCACACTATTTTCAAAACGTCGAAAACATCTTAAAAAAAGAATACTCTTATTTATTGAATTCACAAACTTTGGCTTGGCAGCACCCAGACTGTGAAACCACATGACAGGTACTAGTCAGGCGCAGCTTCAAGCAGTTCATTTGAGAATCCCCATTGTCATCAATGTCTCTTTCTCATCGTTTCAATGGCTACCAACAAGCCTTTACTGCATCCAGAGTGCAGCCGCCATCTGTGGTCCACCATATCATCTTTGATGCACTTTCAAAGTCATCTTGTGGCTTAGTCACTTCTCACGCCACACTGTGGCGCCATCTCTTCCTAAGCCCCTTTGTGGCTGCATCACTTTTCAAGTCACCAACTTTCTCTGTCCATCAGCAGGATGGATCTTCTGTGAATACAGCTGCAGAAAGAGGCTCAATGGCTTTCAAATGTTTGCAGAGCACACTGGGACACACTGGAGCACAGTTCACTAAATAAGAACCTCCATCATGTCTCCATCGGAGAAGTCTGACTTGTGCCCCAAATTACTTACTCTGCCTTTGCTCTCCTGCAGCCTTCCAAGGCTGCCGCAGTTCTCTATATAAACAGAAAAAAATGCAAGTGAGTGAGACTGGAGAAAACATTTGTACTGAACACTATATGATCATTAAGAGTTTCCAGGGGTTGTACTAGCTATCACTCCAACTGTATGACCTTAAATTAAGATGTGTTTTTTGCTTCATAATTTGGGGTGGTGGGGGTAGCGGAGCGACTTTTTTGCCACTTAAGAGCTAAACCCCAAAAATGACATCCATCTATGACTTTTGTGTGTTCAATAAAGTACAATAAAATACAAGGACTTCTATAGTTGTGTTTTCAAGCCTGGTGACGTTTTTATGTCAATTATTTCTTTGGGGCACCTAAAAACTTTCAATTGTAGTCATCAGAACTACTCATCCGCCCCGCCTCCCTCTTCCTGCTTCCCTTCTGTAACCCCACAAATGCCGCTAAACTTTCATATTACAGCCCACCACTACTGCAGAACTGATCATTGTACTGACATTCAATGATCTCTCTTGTGCACCGTCTGACTCCTTCAGGCTCCAGATTGTCAAATCCTTAGGTCTCTTACCAAGTGCTCTGTTCTGCTCTAATGTCCTTCATTAGTTTGACCCTGTTTCTCACCTATCAAAACATATTAAATCCCCTACAATCAATCAGGTTTTCTAGCCATCACAGTACTTAAACAGCACTCACCCTTGTGGCTAGTATAATTCCATTCCATAGCAATCTTTCTTCTGTCTTCATATTCTTACAGACATCTCAGCTGCATTTGATACCGTTGATCACCTCACCCTGAATCTACACTTCTCTCTTTTGGTTAATACCAAAAGAGAGAAGTGTAGAAGTGAAGCTGGAAAGAGAAGGTGAATTTCGTATCATATGTATAGAGATGGTACGAGAAACCCGATGAACGAGGAAATAATGCCACCAAGAGATTATTAATATAGAGAGTTAAGAGTAGGAACGTTTGGACTGTGCCCTTTGGGACACCAACTTATAATGGAATTGGTGGTGAAAGAAGTGATAAGCATCGTGAATCATGAGACAGAGTTCGATTGGAAAGATACAAGGAGAGCCCGCAGAGTGCTTTGTCAGTAATACAAAGCACTCTGCAGGCTCTCCTTGTATCTTTCAGATCGAACTGTCTATCTCATGATTCACGATGCTTATCACTTCTTTCACCACCAATTCCATTATAAGTTGGTGTCCCAAAGGGCACAGTCCAAAACTTCCTACTCTTAACTCTATATACAAAATCTCTTGGTGGCATTATTTCCTCATTCATCGGGTTTCTCGTACCATCTCTATACATATGATACGAAATTCATCTTCTCTTTTACAGCTTCAGTCATCTGGTTCTGCATGGCTCTCTGCCAGTAGCGTCCGCTTCCATCTTAAAACAGTGGCTCAAATATTTTGACCCACTTACAGGCACTGTGAGAAACAAGCAAAGCTCCTAGTCATGGTCCGTTTACAGTGTTTATAATGGGCCACAATTGAAAGCTCTGGAGTTGAGGCTGAAGCCAAGGCAGTGTGAGTATCTCACACGGCCTGTAAATGGATATAAAAGCAGTCTTTATTTTAAAATAAAACCACTTACTTACCCACTACCTCGTGTTCGTCTTCAGTCCTGTAGTCTCTCTGAGGCTCCAAGACAGAGAAGAGTCTCAGAGCCACTCCTCCTGACAAATCCTGACACTGCTCTCATGCTGCTGATAATATTACCCAACATGAGAGAAGCACCAGGATTGGTTGGAACGGGCTGCCTCGACACTCCTTCAGGCACTGGGGCCCTGTGCCTGCTCTCCACCCAGCTGTCTAAAACCGCTCAGATTGGAGAGGTTTAAAATGCGTATGTCAAGCTGGCCATCGCTGTGCAGCCGGACAAAGTGACATACGCGATTTTAACTGGAGCAGCAGCCACCAATACTCCCTGCTGCCAACCAGCAGCAATGGCCCCACCCCACCCGGGAACTCGGCTTTGCCTGGCTGCACTGAAAAATTCAAATAATAAAATCTCTTTATTACCATTTTATTCTTCATGCTTTCTTTACTGGCAGGCGGGGGGGGCTCCTACGCCCTAATGGAGGAACCGCTGCTGGTCTCTGCTCTCTTATGGCTTACTCTTCCTCGAAGGAAAAAAACATACGTCCCTGCTAAAACTGTACCACCATCTCTCAGACACCCCTTTGGGAATTCCTTCTACCACTCTCACCCAGACACCATCACCTAGAAACCTTGGCATAGTTTTTAACACTAAGCACATAACATGCACAGCAGCAGCTGATAATCACCAACGGGTGAACATACACAAAATCTGCCCTAACATCCCTCTCTATACCGCTGAAAGATTGATCATTGCACTGTTCTTCACCAAGCTGGACTACTGCAGCAGTTTATTGGGAGGCTTCCCTCAGCATTTATTTTCACCACCAGAACTCTCTTGAGCCTCCTCAGACACAGCCCCACCTCACACTATGGCCACCAGTTTAGCTGGCTAGCTGCCAAAAACAGGGCCCTTCATAAACTATTTGCCCTATTTTTCAAAACAAGGAACCAAATAGCCCTTAAGAAGTGAAATCCTTGTTACACACTTACCATGCCTGCAATCTGAGCTAAGCGAACCATAATAGTATTTGTCACACCTATATCTCTATGTGTGACTTTACGTATGTGCTTTTTATCCTGCTTGGACCTTTCACTGAAACCTTTTGCTATGTGCAGCATTATTTGATGTAATGATTTAGTTAATGTTTTTCAATAAAAGTTATAGGATGAATGAGAGGATTTTAGCTTATGCGGCCCATGGGCCACTTGTAGCCCACTGTTTTCTGCGGATGTATGGAGTGAGCTTCCAGATGACATACACAGAGGAGCAGGTCTGATTCTGTTGTGCTATAAACTTGGGGTTATGGTTACTAGACTGAACCTACTCCACTTAGATAACAAATTATTTTGGGTAATAATACATAATACAAATACCTAATCGTAAAAGTACAAAGAAGACACAGTTCTTTCATTTGTACTAACCTTGTATAAATATTCTTTTAATATTCCCATTATATATATTTTGAGATCTATCACAGAGGCATTCAAGAGTATGTGCAGTAGTAATGCAGGAGCACTACTGCATGCATTCAAAAATGCCTTTGCGAATTGACAAAGACAGCAATTAAGGATTGTTGAGAGAAAAGGCCCAGACAAACCTTCATAAATTATCAGTGGATGATCAGTTTGGTTGCAAGATGTACCTCACGCTAATTCACAAAACGCAGCTCAGGTATATGCTAACACGCTTTCATCTTCTTATAATTCCATTGTGAAATTGCATTCCCAAGGAAAGCAGGGTGGGGTACCATCACTCACAAATGCCCCTGTGATGATCGGTCGGAGCAATCAACCCAGCACATTGCACTTTTTGCAGGTTTTATCTAACTCCGAGGAAATTCCATCTGAAAGCCCTTTTTTTCAGGAAAAGATTATCCACCATCAGGAAGCTTTTAAGCTCTTGTATAACTTAAGTAATGCAACAGATTGATATAGGGTTGCTATGTTCCTTTCCAAAGTGGTTCGAATTAGAGATTCACTGACAAATTTGGGGGATGTATTGAATTAGCCTAAGTGTCTGAGGATCTAACCCTGTGATTCCGAGTAAGTCCCTAACAAAGTATTAAGATGTTTTTTTATAACAATTCTTACTGTTTTGGTATCATTTTGAGCTTTATTCTTTGAATATGTATTATGTAATGGATGCTTTCATGGAATTTTATCTTGTATTGCTGTGATACTTTTATGGTTTGTATTATATGGACCGAATAAAGTTTTTTAACGAATCGGCAAACACTACTTGCTCACTTCTGGTCCAAAGAAAATATACAATAATGTATCAACTGGTATGCTGTGATAACACTGTGATGTGTGCAGAGGATTGTGGAACCTTATATGCAAATTATTTGGCTGATGGTTTAAGTGTAGAGTTTTGAATTTCTAGGTTTCTGGCTAAATATGGCCAGGAAGCTAGTCAGGATGTCAAGAGTACTCCCGGAAAACCATTGAGAATTCCTATTTACACTAATGCAAAGGCATTTATGTGTGGTTAGTTATAAATACTGTATATTTATGTTTGCAAAAATGTCTCGCGACTGGATTTTCACTTTTCATATTTTTTTCCTTTTGTTCTTCACAGAGAAAATACTATTCCTATAGAGAACCTCTTCCCTTACACCCTAACCAATTTAAGAGCTGTTCCTATCCCATTCCCACCCTGGAAACAAATGTACTCCTGCCAAAACCTTGAAATGATACTTTTAACGGTATACTCACCAAGCTTTTCTCCACTGCCTTTGTTGGTGGTGTGCCTCAAAATGGGGCTGCTTGAAGGGGTAGTGGTCAGCCTTCCTCTACCTGGAAAGGATGCACTGTTCGGCCAGAAAAGGTCACTTTTCTTGTCTGTCTGTGTGCTGTTATCTTTGCTGCCTGTTTTCACATGACATGGACTCATAGTAATTGATGAAGTTGCTGGTGGTAAAAAGGAGGAGGGCAGTGACTGTGCTGTCAGTGATGATTGTTCATTAGAGTCCTTTCCCAAAAGCAAACCTAGCGGGATAGAAATAAAGACATATTTTGTACAGCAATTCATATAGTTAGTTATCAAGAGTTAACACAGCAGAATTATGAAGACTCAAAGTATGTTATAAAGTCTTGTGGAGTAATAATACTGAACCTGAGCTGAACATAAGTAAGCCCTGGCTATAAAATGAGGCTCACAGTTACTAAAAGCAAGCCACAAATACAAAATTAGAATTTGTTCAAAGAGTCATTCTGTAAATATTGTGGCCATGTACACAAGTAAAGATGTTGCTTGCTATAAACTATTCAAATGCATATTTGTATAGGAGACTGGGACATGCACTGTCTTGATATGGAAATAAGTAATTATTCTTTCTTTGTCATTGTCTGCAAGATCTTCCTTTGTTGCTCCAAATTTGGCAAATTTCCCAAAAGAGGAGTTTAACAAAAAGTATGCACCAACAAAGCCACCTCAAGTTTCATTCTTTTAAAATGGATGTATCTTGCAAGCACCAACTGCTTCTCAGATTTAATAATATGCAAAAGCGGATGAGTGTAACTTGTTTTCCTTAGATGAACTGTGAGCCACAAGACCTGTTGTGAATCTACCTTTCTTCCAGAATGCACCAGCACACTGCCTCCACCTCAGATTGTTTTCCACATAACAGGCGAGTAGTGAATGTGGAGTGCAGTGTTGAAAACAGAGAGTGCTGTGCATAGTTATAGAAGTAAAGAATGACACAGAAACATCTGTGATCATATTGGGCTTCCGGAGAGGAGGGTAGATGCATTTGACTCTACTGCACTACACACTATGAACAAATGGTTACAGGGGAAGTTACATTTTCAGTTCGTAGTATAAGTGGCTGTAGATACACATGGTCTGCATAGACTATTAAGCAGTCCCTCTCCATACCTGTAGTTAGTGGGTCAATGATGAATCCGTTTAAAAGAGCATTCATAGGCAGCTTGACCAACTACAGCCTACTGACGTGCTAGAACATCCACACAGTACGGTAATGCCTTGTGAAGGAGAGAGCGCTTAACCAAGTAATGCCCTTTCAGAGATCTTGCAAAAGGATATTACTATAAAGACTTGGGTTGTGCCTTTTGGCATGTTTAGTTGACTTTAGGGGTTATGGGGAGTCACTGGTGTAACATCTTGAGGGGGGCCCCCTGCAAGGTACATGGAGGGACCCCCTCCGGACTCAATCAGGAGCTCTCCGGCCATAGTATTGTGCTGAGGGCCCCCCCCCGAACTGCGTGTTACACTACTACGGGGAGTGTGCGCCTAACCGTGGCATAGCAAATCTGGAAACTCTTAAATATCCAGCTGCCAGTGCCAGCTTTTCAAATGGCATGGCCCCTCTGTGGTTTTGTGATAGCTACAAAAAGCTGAATAGGCTTTCTACATGGAGTTAGTTCTATCAATGTAGTACATAAGTGCTCTCTTGACATCCAGAGTTTGAATAGCCCCTTCTGCTACAAACTCTTGATGTGGAAAAAAAGACAGGTACCTTAACAGTCTGGTTCATGTGGAAAGGTGAAGCAACCCTATGCAGAAATTTAAGGTTGGTATGCGGAACCCCTTGTCTTTGTGAACTTGAATAAATAATACTTGGATGGTAAGAGCTAGAAGCTCACTAATATGTCTAAGGGAGGTACGTTTGATTAAGAAAGTCACCTTCCAAACACAAGAACTGTAGTTGACATGAGTGTATGGGTTTAAAAGGAGAACCCACGAGTATAGTGAGGGCCACATTGAGGTTCCAGGTAGGTGCTAGGGTGTCTGGAGAAATTATCCTGTTGATGCACGCAAAGACTGGTAGTTTAAACAGTGTTGTCTGCTTTGAAGTTATGCCACCACTGCAGTTAGGTGTACATGTATAGAAGTGTAAGCAATGCCTGCCTTGTTTAAGTGCAGAAGGTAAGACACAGAGGTGATGTTTAGGCATTGTGCATTTTCAGGAGTGGAGAACAGGTCTATAGTTCGAGTTTTCCACAGTTGGAAGTACTTGTGAAGGACTTCTGGGTGGAATTCCTACTTGCTGATGCATCCTACAAGCTGATGCATCCTACAAGCAGGTCTGCAAACTTGGGCTCCACGACTGGTAAATGATGTACCAACAATGTTGTTGCGGGTTGCCCAGTACCAAATTTCCTGAGCCAGCACAAAAAGCTTGAGGGAGTCGGTACCGCCCAGCTTCTAGTAGTAAAATATGGCTGTCTTTATTAGTATTGTTTTCCCTTGCAGAAGTGGGAGGAATGCTTTCAGTGTTAGTCTGATGTGCTTGGAGCTCCAGGTAGGTGATGTAACACCCCTGGTGGTGAAGGGTCCAGGTGCCTTGGACAGTAATGTCACAGAGGTTAGCGCCCCATCCTACAAGAGAGGAATGTGTGGTTATGGTCACATGTGGAAAGGAGTCAAGGTCTGCCTTGAGAGCCATTCTTGTAGTGGGTGCATGTGCAACTGGGTATATGGTGCATTTGCTATTCATGAAGCCTTCATCACCAACAGTTTCATCAGAGTTCAAACAGTAATGGAATACTGTATCTAAAAAATAGGCAGCAACTGTTATGGCATCACTCTCTTTTGGTTCGGGTGTCCTTTGCCTGTCACCGTATTTAGGGCTGAGACAAGGAATGGCTTAACCTGCTGCGATTAAAAAGGGGATGTCTTCGCACTGCTGATGAACTCTAGGCAGTAAAAGAGAGACACTACTGTTTGAGTGTGGGTTAGGCATTGTCATTTGTGGCTGCTCTTGATCAGCCAGTCGTATGGGAAGATGTGCATGGTGTTTCAGGGCAGGTGTAGTAACAGCACCGCTAAGCACTTTATAAACACCCTTGGAGGCGCTTGGCCTCCAAAGGTTAACACCTTGAATTATTAGTGTCCTCCACTTACAACCAACCAAAGGTATTGATGATGTGCTAGATGGATCAGAATATAAAAGCACACATCTTTCATATTCAGCGCTGACATGAACTTGCCTTGCAGTATAACGTCTTGTAGAATGACCAAAAGTGTTCTGAGAGGACGTACTGGAGACGATAAACCTGTTCAATGGCAGGAGGTCGAGGATAGGCCAAAGGGAGCTGTCCATTTTGGGGATTGAAAGGTGCAGGGAATACACCCCTGCACCACACTGGTGTGCAGGTTCTGGTTCTATTCTGTCCTTTTCTAGAAGCGCCTGGACCTCTTCCTCCAGAAGGTGAAGGTGGTCTGAACTCAGTACGTGATAGTGGGGTAGGATGTTGGGGGGGGGTTATGAAATTTGAAGCAGTACCACTCCCAGACAATCGAGTGGACTAATTGATCTGAGGAGATGTTTTGACACTGTGCTAGAAAGTGCCTCAGTCTTCCCCCAACAGGTGTAATGTTGGAGGGGGGTGGGGGGGTTATCACTTTTTGCAGAAGAGGAATCCATTGCAGAGCCACATTGCCTTTTCCATACAAATTTCCCCTATAGTCCCTTCTCTGGAAGGTCGTAAGGTGCTGGGGGTCCCGAAAGGACTCTTAGTACTGTTGTTAAGGGGATTGGTGACCTGAGCCACCAGATTTGGTACCGCCCTGCTCTATTGTTTACAAAAACAAATTAGGGGCTGGGAGAGTGTAGGGTGCCTATTGATTTCGTGATATCAGTGTCATTTTTGATTTTTTTTTTAACATGTGTTTGATTGGGAAGGGGGGGGGATAACAGATGCTCACCATAAAAAGAGATGTTTCGGAGGGACTGCTGCGCTTTGGGCCTAAACCCGGACACCCTAAGTCAGGTTTGCCTGCAGAGGTGGATGCTGGTATTAACACCTCTCACAGCGGTATCCGCTGAGCCGACGCCACATCTAATATTGGCATTGCTGCTGGTCTTCCCTCAGCAACCAACTCTTGTCCTATTTTACGATGAACCTCTGGTAGGTGCTTTACCAGCTCCTTCCAGTTGTACCAGTCATATGTGGAGAGGAAGACCACGGAATTGGCAATGCACCAGTGTATGGATGAAGAACTTTTTCTGCTTTGCATCCAGGACTTTGGAGAACTTTGATGATGTAGGTCTTTGGCGTCAAGAGGGGCTTGAGCGCCAGCTTAAATGCCAGTTAAAGAAGAACTTTCAGTGTGGACTTCTGCTCTGGGTGTAGCTTCAGAGTCTGGGCAACAGATTTGATGGTGGATGTCAGTGCTTTGCTGCCAAGAGGGCGTCAAAGCATGGTGCTATTTAGTGCTGTAGATGGGTGTCTTGTGTGGAGGAGCGGAACTCAAAGGTTTTTGCGGTTTCCAGCTTGACTCAGGCTTGATGCCCTACTCCTGCCGGAACGGTGCTCTGCCTCTGTGAATGTGTGTTTAGGGGCTTGAGACAAACCTTGAGGTGCAGCAGATGCGTTTGACATCGACTTGATTTTCGGCCCGAGGATGGTGCGTGTTGCACCATTGGTTGGACGAACTCTACCTTCTCAATGTCAAAGACCTCGGAAAAGTTGGTGTCTGGACTCTCTGCTTGCTCCACCAGTATGCCGGAAACCCCAGCTTCCTCTTCCTTGGCGCCAGGCATATTTTCAGCTCTAAAAATGTCAGAAGGCAATCTTTCACTCAGGTACCTTAAGAGTTTTTTTTGCTGTGGAAGGCCAGATCGGCTTTGTATGAAGTCTCTACATGTTCTGTGGAGAGGCAGAGACAGAGAAAGAGGTTGCAGAGCTTATGGTGGGCACTCAAGGGGTATTTGGTGACATGCCTATGGCAGACGTTGAAGGGAGTATGTTTCATAATGCTGCCCAAGATGTATTCTTGGAGAAGTCTCAGCAAGGACTCAAGAGGGAGCCAACTCGAGGCAGCGATGTGTCGAAGTGCCTCACCAGTGACTACTGCATCCGAAGTGCCAGTATTGTGAGCGGAAGCTTTCATCAGTGCAATAGAGCAGATTTTGCTGCTGGGCTGGAAGGGGGAGCCACTGGACTTGAAAGGAAGATCTGGTACATATTAACACATCAACCTTGGAGCACCATTCCCAAACTTCCAAGCCCGATAGCGGAAGAAAACAATCTGAGGTGGAGCCTGTGTGCATTCTGGAAAGAGGGTGAGTCACAACAGGTCTTGTGACTCACACTTAGAAGAAAAACAAGTTGCATACATCCAGCCACAATACTAGATGAAAGGAGTTTGCAGAGCAGGTGTATCTACAGCCACACATGCTACAAAAATATATATAATTTAGATCTTGCTATCATAGTGGTTGGGAGCAGCCACTTTAAAGCTTTTGGTGGAAATTCTGTCAATACAAGTGGTAGTCGTTGGAACTCCTGCCACCAAATGTGGTAATTGGAAAGGTACCCGAAAGTGGGGGTATATCGTCAGTACCCACATATCTTGTTTCCTTAACATACCGGGGGACGGGATATTATAGCAAGTTAGGAACTTGGAACATAACCTTTTATGAAAGTTTACCACTTAGTTCATGGAGATCTTTCATGGCAATACCAGAACCAAACATTTAGGTGGCCCAGTCACCCTAGATTAGGAGCTTCATCATCAGGAGTTTTATTTGAGATAAGACTCCATCATGATTGGTCCAAAGGTAAAGATCGAGGATTCTCCACTGATAGGTTCGATAATCAAAAGGACAAATAGCTGCGCTCCCATTTTTGGCCACAACTAGTGTAACTGTCTTCCTCTAAACTACATCCATAATCAAGATGCAAATATGGACATAGCGAAGTCCAAGTCCAAAAATGATCTTATGAAAGTTAAAGCCAGTTTGTGGCATATCCAAAACCTCTCATCCTGCACAAGGAATGCTTGTGTAAGCTGTGGATACATGGGAGATAGTGTCATCAACGACAAAATGTCAATGTCATGTGAAGATTCAATGCATGTGCATCTTTTACAGTCTCTTCCAGAGTTAGACTCATCAATTGACTTTACCTATGCTTCCTTTCCAAAACTTGTCATCCTTCTTTTCCGCAGCCATCTGGCTGTTGGTGAGAGATGTTTGGCGAGAGTGAATCCCTGGCAGTGTTGTAGCAGCTGCAATAGACGGAACCGATCTCGCTGGGCGTAAGTTAGGGGAATCCGTCTTTCCAGATTCCCTTCGAGACCGCTGCTGAAGAACCTTAATCATAGCATCTTGTTCTATTATTTTTGCATGAAGATTCTTTATCCTGTTGTAAAAGAAAACAATAAAACACTGAAACAAATACAAATAGGAACAGACAGGTGACATAACTTTGCTGATTAATTTGGGGAGCAAAGGGTATAGAGCGATGTCTTAAATGACAAGGTAACACGCTGACTGTTTCTCAACTGCATATCTTCCTTTGATACGTCATTAGGAAGTACTGCAGAATCTACATGAGAGTTATGATCATTTGAAAGCAAAGAGTAAGTTAGAAACTAAGGGCCTTATTCAGAGTTTGGCAGAGTGCGAGCATCGCTATTAATCATCGGTGCTCCCATCCTGCCCCTCTTGCAGTTGCAGGCTTCATTCAGGGTTGGGCAAAGTGTAGGGTTTCCATTGGTGGAGCCTCAGCTCTATCTGTTGGTGAAAAACCTTGAGCCTAGCAACCTGATTGCCACTGGGCTGCCAGATCATAGTGAAGTTACCCCATCCTATTTAGGACAGGCAACTGTCAATGGGCTTCCCTGCTAAGGACCACCATGTATGACATGGTGGCCTTAGGCAGGAAAATCCACCCACTAATTGCCCTTGTGGACAGAGAGAACGCCCTCTCACATCACGGTCATTGATTTCTATTTTTCAAGAATAAACTAAAGTGGAAGTTTGTTTTGGAAAACAAAAAGGTTTGCCAGGCATGTGCAACAAACGTGATACCCACTTGGCAAACTATTCAGCTTTCAGAGCAATCACAGCAGTGGCAGCTGTCCTGATTTAAAGACCCCATCAGGTACACTAGAGCTCTAAATTGAGTGGGCACTCCTCCAGCAATAGAGTGGAAGCTATGGCCTCCACTGACCTGGTGGATTGGCTCGCTCTTTGCCAGGGCCTGAATCCAGACCCTGTAAATGTTTGCTGTGGTGCAGAAAGCAGGGCAGTGGGAAGACTACTGCTTTGGAGGACTTCATCTGCCAGGAATTTACTTGTATCTATATATCCTTCATTGTATTACAAGGTATGGCTGTTCACAACTCTACGGCCAGAGAATGAATCTCCGTGTGCCACAAGATAAATATAACTACACAGACTACATAAAAGTGTGACTGGGATATTAGTTACTGTACTATTAATATCTATTTCATGAGAGAAGCTGGCAATAACAGAGAACATGTTGCAATAGACCTCCCAACACAGCTAAAGTTATCAAAAATAGTTTTTGTAGTACCATCGGTCTTGTTATTCTGCAAACCACTTTGCCACGATGGAGCCTGGACGCAGGGCAGAACAGCATGCACATGGGACCACAATCAACTTTATTGTTTTGAGGGCTCTTACGTAGCACACCGAGAAGATAGGGAACCAGGTTGACAGGTAGGGAAGAGAGGGCTTATGAGGAAATGGTGAGTGGAGCAGGGGATTGATTTTGTGACGAGACATGTATGATGTATTCTAGGAGTATTATATCTAAGAAAGGAGGGGGGTGTGACAAGGCTTGGTGGGGGTGATATTGTATGGCATCTAAGGTATGCGGGAAAGCTGTGAGGGGTGTCAGTGGGGTATTTGAAAAGGGGATGTACGGTAGAAATCGTTTTGTGTCAGTAGCCCACTGACGATGGCAAGCGAGAGAGTAGTATCAGATATCTTTTAGAAATATATCATGCAAAATATAATCAATTTCACACAGACTTGGGATAAAACCACTCAAACTGTCAATCAATTGCCGCGACTGGTGCCATAAGTGGGCATTTAGCAACACAGACATGTTTTTCATTTTAATGTTTTCTGCCATTCAAAAGCTTGCAAGCATGCACTGTTAACAAGGTTTGGGAGTACAAATTTCCCAGCAGGACAGTACAGAGCATGGAATTTGGAAATGGAAAATTACTGTTAACAAATCATTTTTTTACCTAGAAATTTCTGTTTGTAGCATTACAGTGAAGAGATGGAGCACGCTTCTCTTTCCCGCCTGAAATTACACCTCAAAAGGGGCCCCTTTTGAACGTGTACAGATTTTTTAAAAACACCTTGTATATATTGAGCACTTATTGTGTCACTGATTACACTATGTCACCTATTCACAACTCACTTTGACTTTTCACACTGTTGGCAGCTTTGTATGCAAATAATTTCCTTAGATATGGGTGTTTATAAATGATGAAATTTATATAAATATCTTAACACCCGAAAAATCTGATTTAATTGTGATTTTTTACATATCTTTTAGTGGTGTGTTTCGTTTTCAGAAATGTTTTGCATATTTAATCTCTGAAGGAAATAACTTGACCCAATTGATTGGTACTTTAAGAAATACTGTGGTTATACCCGACAGAACCATTGCATATTTTGTATTACAAATACCCAGGTTCTGAGGGACACTGGGTCACCCCATTGTTTATTGAGCTCGATTTAGCTTAAGTCCTTGGTCTAGAGGCAATACATATACCCAGGGCACGTACCTCGAATGGTCCTCCGTGGACCTGCAGCACTGGTTGTGCCACCTTTGGAGGTAGCTAATCGATCGGGCCACAGGTTTGCCCTGTGGGGCTGTGTGAGCAGGTTACTGTTACTCAGCTTGGCATTTCAAATGCTACGTACAAAGGTTCTGCATGTCTCTTGCTATATCAGAGTTCTCCCTGGGGACAGGATGCGGTGTTGGGAAGAAGAAGGGCTTGTGCGCGTGTGAGTTGCACGCAAGGGTCGTGAATGGCACCAGATGATGTGTTCGGTATATCGGGCCTGCTTCTCGCATTGGAAAGGATATTGAGCAGTATTTCCTAAGTGCAGAATAGTAGCAGTGGAGTGTTTGATATCAATGAGTTTGTAATGGCGAATCCTCTCCGGTAATCCGAGTGGATCAGACATTACGTGTGTGGAAATGTCACTTTGGAAAAGTGGGCATTTCGCTGCTCGTGGATGTGTGTGCCTGTCGGCCTGCCTCCAATTCACTTCTGGGTGCTGGGGGACAGCTACATCTGTGCACTCCTGACAGAAGGCCATAAAATAGGGGCTCAAGGGAAACTGCATACCTGTGACTGAGGGGCCTTCGTGGGACAGTTACATGGGGGTGGAATTAAGAGCTGCATTCCAAGGGGCAGTGTCTTGGCCCCACTAAAGATAGTGAACAAAGCTCCTGGATGGCAGACAGGACAAACTTTAGAGAGGGCCTGTGCATTTCAAAGGTGGCCTTTTGAACTGATTGCATCTTCAAAGGCCATTGTGGGTATAACTACTGGGGCTCTGGCCTCATAAGTTAGAGATGCTTTTGGATTTGAAACCATACTACCCTGGTTAGAAGCTGGGTCATCGACAAGAGGAATCATTAGGGCAGGAGGGACTTCAACTGGATTATCCGCAGACTTGTGGTGACATAGAGCTTGTTGTGCTCCAGGAAGGGGACTATCACTTGGTGGATTTTGCCTGGACGTTGCTGGCCTACAGCTAAGGGCCAACAGCCGTGGCCCAGGTCTACAAGTACTCTCCAAGGGCCGGTTGGCTGGCCTCCTGTCCACGAGACACAAAGGATCTCCTCATTTCCACGAGATTATAAGGACGATGCAGGGTGCGGTGGAAACGGGTGAGAGTGATCATCGGTTGGGACAAGGACCGTCCTGACGTACACAGTCATCACACTGTGCTCACAAAGACCAACAGCCCACCTGAGGTGCGGAACGTGAGAAGTTCAAGGAGTGCTGGGGAAGCTTGCAGAGTCTGAGGGACCCATGCTTGGAACCAGGGGACCTGTGCAAGCTTGCACTCCAGAGCGTGTGATGTCCGAGGGGTGTTGGGGGACCTGAGCTGGGAGCTGAGACTGTCGTCGACTTCCAGATTGGGAGGACGACAGTGCCTGACATCGCGTCCGAGGTCGCTTGCTCCTCTCTCAGGACCCAAACCACAAGGTACTTTGTTGTGGAGTACATCGTGACTGGGCCAGAGTGGTATCGTTGTGTCTTGTGGGCACCTATGGCAGGGTGTCGCGAGCTACGGCAGCCCACACCTCCGCTTGAGGGGAAACAATTCTCCAGACTTGGAAGTGCGCCAGTTTGCCTACGGGGGATAGCGATCCTGCACTCGTGCAGGTGTGGCTGGGCACCTGGAGGTCTAATCTGGATGGACGAAACTAAGTAACTGCTTCTTTCCGTTTTAGGTGGTTGAGTCAATCTAATCAACGTGGCGCCAGCAGGAGCAACATGTATCGTTGGCTGGTGTAGTTGAGTGACTGAGGGGCTAGGGCACAAGGTGTAGTCAAAGACTTGTGATTGCTTTGACCATTGCAACTGTTGAGGTATGTAATATTGGGGAATGTCATGTTGGATGAATACCTCTGATTGGGGCATGCATGTTCATGCCGTTCTGCTGCTAATGAGAAAGTTCGACAATTGTATATAACAGTAAAATGTATATACAATGTGTATTCGGTTTTTGATTTAAATGTGTGTGTAATACAAAGACCAGTGTTTTATACATATGGTGTGAAATCTTTTTGTGGCGTCCGCAGTGTGTTGCAAGGGTGGTGTTGTGCCAATACTTTACACTTGGGGCCTGAGGATAAGCCTGACTGCTCGGTGTCAAGCTACCTAAGGGTGAGCACAGGTCATCAGACACATGTATCGTACTCATCCTATTTAGGACGGTGGATTCTGACTGGCTTTGATGTGTCCCAGTCAGCCGGGAGCCGCTGGGTCTAACACAGGCCTTTTCCATCTATGCACCTAGGATCTGGAACCGTATCTATCAGGGCTGCCCTGACGCTGCTCCAAATTAGCAAAGAATTGAAGATTTACCTTTTTAAAGAACACTACATAGCGTGCTACTCGCCAATAAAGCGTCTCAACACCCCATCAGGGTTACAAGCGCTATATAAATGCAAACCTTTTTCCCTTTCTACCCTCCCCAACCCTTCTCAATCCAAATAACTGACTAACATATCCACCACTAAAATTACTTTCATGTTTCACCATAATAATTCAACACTAATACTTCTGGGTTCCAGAGTAGCGTGCTACTTGCGCTTCAAAACCCCATCAGGGGTAGCAAGCGCTATATAAATACAAACCTCTTTCCCTCTTCTATCCCGCCACCTACCCTTCTCTACCCAAATAACTGAATAACATGTCCACTAATCAAAGTTACTTCATTTTTTACTAGACTAATGTTCAACACTAATCCTTAATGGGTTCCTGAGTGGCGTGCTACTCGCCAGAAAAGCGCTTCAACACTCATCAGGGGTAACAAGTGCTATATGAATGCAAACCTTTCTTCCCTTTTATCCCTCCGCTATCCTTCTCACTCCAAATAACTGACTAATATCCACCACTGAAACTACTTTCATATTTTCACCATATTAATTCACCACTAATCCTTGATGGGCTTCCAGAGTAGCATGCTTCAACACCCCATCAGGGGTAACCAGCGCTATATAAATACAAACCTTTTTTTCCTCCTCTATCCTTCTGCTATCATTCCAAATCCAAATAACTGCCTAACCTATCCATCACTTAAAATGTACTTGCATGTTTCACTATACTAATTCAACACTAATCCTCTATGGGTCCCGGAGTAGCGTGCTACTCGCCGAAAAGCGCTTCGACGCCTCGTCAGGGGTAGTAAGCGCTATATAAATGCAATTACAATACAATACAATACATCATAATGCATTAATGTCCACAACTCAGCTTCCTCTACTAATAATCAATGACTTTATGCTTGTCTTTAACCATGTACAGCACTCTGCTGCCTTTTTGCTATGTTCACGTTATAGAATTACTATGTACATACATACATCACTGTGCGCTCTGTTAGATTCACCTCACTGCACCTGCTGAAATTCCACATTTTATGGAAGCTTGCTGCTGGGGGAGAGCAATAAGATTTCATCCTCTACAACTGTGGAAGACTTTTTCAGGCCATCTTAGACTGATCACAGACTACTTTGCATTTCTGAAACACCTTAAAGTGCATCTCTTTTCAGTCCTTCGGTATGTCCTTTGTGTAATATCTATATGGTCTCCGTGTTTTCCTAGTTGCATGATGCCTCTGCTGAAAGCTGCACTTCACAAATAAAAAATAAATAAAAATGGTATTATAGTGTATATTTTGTCAAATGTTTTAAGCCCCTGATGAGGCCCCAAAGAGCTCTGATTTACATCGGATTCCTGGGCACTCCATTGGCGTGGATGGTTCGAAGGATTTCTTTGAAGTACTATGTTGTATATGGCATTTATTGAGTGAGGGGAATGAGGTTCAGAGTCCTGTTTCAAACATGGTGTGACATTCTACCTAGAAGCATAGGATAGTGAGGCATGTACGAGAGAGGTAAGTGGTTGGTTGGAGAGGAGGGTTTGGATTCCAGGATGGGATACATACAGAATTCACAGGGGGAAGACGCAAAAGGAGTGAATGAGAGATGAACAGAGCAGAGAGTAGTGGGAGGAGTGGGAGTGTGGTTAGTAGTGTGAGTCGAGAAAAGAGAAGTGTGAGTGTAATTAGTGCTCTGACGGATGATAGGCAAAGGTGGTGGGGGGCTGGGTAGGTGAAAGGTGTAACTTGGAAGAAGAAGAAGAGAGTACTTTAGGTGAGTTGGGAAGTCTGGGAGATAATAGCACTGAAAGTGAAGAATGCAGCATGAACAAGATGGGAATTCATTGGCACGTCATAGAAGGCAGGCATGAAAGCTGCTGTTTTCTGTGACATTGCAGTTTGGTCGTCGGTATGATTTCTGAGGAGCATTCTTGTTTTTAGCTCAAGCATCTTCTGTGCACAAAGTAGGAATATTATGCATGGTTTGTTACTGTAACATGGTGTTTTAAGTCTGGAGCAGTGAAACCTCTGATTCCTGAGACTACATGCATTGATGGGTAGTTCTAGGACAGGGGAAGCTCTGTCACCAGATCCCACCTGTAACACTACTGTGTGTAGTTTTGGTGTGGACCTGCAGGAACTCAGCTGTGGAAGACAACTGGAGCTGAGAAATGATTAAGAAATAGAGGAAGCTCAGCCACCATATCTCATTTGTGTTACTATATATTGTGGCGAGTACATCTGGAGCAGTGGAAGATTTGCAAATAGAGCACGACTTGGATTTGTAATCCCTAAGGTTTTATGGTGTTATTTTAGGATGGAGTGATTAATTTTGAGGTAGACGATGTTCCGGTGAGAAAGTAATACATTTCCACCAGTGGGGGTCTATGGGGAAATACTCGGAAACATTGGTGGTTAGTCCACAGTACTTAGACTAAAGCATTCCGCAAGAGGAGTGATGGGACCAGGGTGATGCAGCAAACCCCACAGGCGTCTATGGGGCTATCCTGAAGTGGTTCTAGGTAATACCCTGGAGTGGAAATGGCAAAAGCCAGGCAATTATGTAGACAATGCAGTACAGCATTTTTAGATGCTCCTCCGGTCAGAAATAGTGGAACCCAGATGACCAGGAGATACCAGGGTAGGGTCTTTATGGTGGTCACCCAGAAGCAGTATTCGTACAACTGAGGTTTCGCAGAAGACACCACATTAGGTTATTTAAGGGGCAACTGAAAAGTGTCAATGGGGCAACCTAAGAACACTGAAAGCAGGAACTGTGTAATGCAGCAGGTACTTAGTCGTGATTCAGCTTAGAGCATCGTTCACACTACAAACGGGTGAGATGGCTTCAGACCCTTAAAAAACAAAAGTGTGTACTCAACCACTCGTTTTATCTGCCATAATGCATTTGCCGAACTACAGATTCCTTCTGATTCCCATTCTTGACGAGTCAAGAATGGGAATCGACTAAGCAAAACTTCACAAAGTCTGTATCGACAAGCAAACTTCACAAAGTCTGTATTGTGGAACGTTCTTACCCAATCGGACAACACTTTGGAACACAGAACATTTTATTTCGGTTTACTACCAAATAATTGTTATTCCCGTCACCGGTATACAGTGGCCCCTCATCCTAGGATATTATGTAATCTTTAGGGTCCCAAGAGCCATTTCCAGTTTCATGGCCCGTAGGAGATAGGTACCAAAGTTGCATCATTCCTCAATTGGTACCCTACAGTTTTAAGTGGCTTTCCTGAAGAAGGCGCTTTGCGCCGAAACACGCGTAGATCTTTTGAAGATTTATCAACAATTCAAAGCCACGCTCTCTGGCCTATAATGCCATTATTTGTACTTTAGAGATGAATGGGTAATTATGTTATGTGACAGAATTTTGGCCCATTGAACATAACAAGACATATAAAGATATAAATACGTTTCGCACATTGTCGTTGTATGGTTGTGTGAATGTGTGACTGTAGGATTTTCTGAATGTTGTCTTTTCTATTAATGAAATACAGTGTATTAATTAAGATATAATGTACATCAGGGTTTTAATTAAATAAATGCTGAGGTATTAATAAAATATGAAGAGATGTTTTCAAGTCTTAGTATGTTGGCTGATTTATATAGTAATCATGGACGGTGTTGTTGCTCAGGCGGTGTTGTTTATACATTGATGCAGCAGTACCACAGTAGCGGGACAACACTACCAACAAGCTTCTATGAGGCTCCTCGTGATCAGTAAAACTAATAACCCAATACCCACCCACTGTTATCTCACCACTTTCTGTATGTGAAAGAAATCTGGTTTAAAACTGGGTAACTAAGCCTGCGGCACAATGTGCGTTGTGGTGGGTGAGTTTCTCTCTTTATGGCAAATGGAAGGGTCCTACTATCTTCCTCGCTATCCCAGGACATGTAGTTTCACTGCTGTAATTGTAATGCAATTCTTATTAGAAGCCTTCAGCATTAATTACCAATGTAGTCACTGCACCTACCATGAGACAGATGGAGCATAAACCTGCTTATACCATGAAAAGCATGGACTGTGAAATATAGATCATCGGGACAGAGAGAGGGTGTAGGAGTGACTTCCTACCTCCTCTTT
This sequence comes from Calotriton arnoldi, assembly GCA_963921515.1. Classification (NCBI taxonomy): domain Eukaryota; kingdom Metazoa; phylum Chordata; class Amphibia; order Caudata; family Salamandridae; genus Calotriton; species Calotriton arnoldi. The sequence continues at coordinate 25,593 of CAWUFW010000411.1, read as the reverse complement.
ATCCCTTTTTTAGACTGGACACCCCTAATTAACTGACCAATGGAAAAAACAGATGGCTTTTCTCTACAAGCCAAGAGCTAAAATTTGGACTATGATTTCTCAGTACTTCAGTTTGTTTTTCCTTGTAGTGAAATTTACCAGTTTGATGCCAACCTAAAAACATTGCATACAAGTACCTTGCGCATTTCCTAACCCATACAGTTGCAGAGATACTTTGAAAAAGCCTTTCAAATGTAATTTGTAGATTTGTAAAACCCAGTTATATTTACTAACCTTCAGTGTAACAATTCAAACACAGTCACAGTCACACTGTGCTAAGCAGGGAGTGAAGCCCACTTTCATGTATATTTCCAGAGTTGCTGTGGCTGTTCGATGCTAATGCTCGATTGGACCGCACCCGCAGTCCATCCCACTACTTGTCATCTCTTCTCACTTGCCCAAACACACAGACATGGGGCCCGGAAAAAGCCTCTATGTAGCAAGGGGAGCCTAACAAAGCTCCAATAAAGAACAATTATTTAAGCCCTGGGTAGATTCCTTCAGTCAGGAAGTCCCAGAAGGTCATATATCTGTTTCTAAACTAGTCATTTGTTGAACAATCTGACACCGTTACTTGCACACTCATTTTTGTGAGCCCTAAAACCCCTTTCTAAATCCTACTTTATTCCCTTGGCAATGCTTTATGTAATGTTCATTTACATTTCCAACCTGCCTTGTTTGAGACTGTGTCCAGAAGAACTTTATTCAATTTTGCTTCTTTTTTGAAGACGTTCATTCCTTTTATTTCATGTTCAGAATTTTGTGAAATCTTGAACAGAACGGTCTTTCTCTGATGTGGGGTTAGCTAATATTTTATACTTCTTAATCAAGCAGACTTCGACCCTAAATGACCATTTGCTGAAACCAGACAGCCATCTTGGTTGAAAAGGAAGGATACATGGAAAATTGAAAAAAAGTCCTACACTAGTTTTAAATTATTTTATAAGATTACCCTCTAAAAAGCAACAGATGCTCTCCCACTGAAGGCTGTGATGTTTGCAGCCACTTGCCAATCAGCATGATCATCTGAGATTACTGAAGCAGGTTCGAGGATTTTCATCTTTTCATATCTTTGCAAGAGAAGAACTTGAGAAAATCCTACATTGCTTTTATCTTTTTCTAAGGTGGAACATAAAGGTATACAGGCCAACTGCAGTGCATATTGTTGCCCGGCTACCTCACTGCCCACACCACATCTCAGGATAAGACACCACAGCAGGTGATAATGAGAAAAAAAGGCACATGAGCTGCAGGGGAGTTAAAATAAAATAAGGAAAAAACTCACTGCAAATTGTTGGCAGACTACAGAGCTCATTTAAAAAAAGCTTTCAGGTCATGGTCCAACATTATATTACCCAAAACTATAGAGAGGAAAGGAGAAGAGTGGCATGAAAAAAAGGTCACCAATGGGAGAAATATGTTTACTTGTGGAACTCACTCATTGTCACATAGTATCACTATTTTCCCTCTTCTTTTTGTGATTGAAGTACTTGTGGAACTCACCATGAGACAGATTTATTTATTTATTTATAAACTTTTGTATAGCGTGAACATGACCCTATTGGGTATTAGAGCACTTTACATGAGTACAATTGAACATCTAACATGATCACCTATATAAATAGAAGTAAAAAGCCTTGCGCATACATAACTTACTACGCTTTTCGTCAAAGACAGTCATCAAGAAAAGGCCAGGAATCATAAAAGAGTCACAGGTATGGATACAACCAGTATACATAAAGGAGATAGCTTAGGGTAAGAACTTGGTCATCAGAAATGATTTTACTTCTTTTTGAATGACGCAGTAGATGAAATTAGGAGAACATCTGTTGGCAAAGAGTTCCATGTCTTTGTGCTACACCCGGAAAGCTCTGTATCCAGTTTTCTTTTATGGAACCGCTGTGGTTTCAGTAGCAGGGATCTCGCACTTCGCGATTGTCTGCAACACCCAATTTTTCTTGTTTTTGGGCCAAATATCTGGGGGTATTGAAATGTAGGGCTATCTGCGCAAAGCATGCGTCGGTGGATGTCCACCGATTACATTTCCTAGAACCGAATAGAAGGATAAAGATCACTCGAGCTATACTGTTACCTTCTAGGTGGAAAGCTACCACCAACTTGTGAACATTCAGTTGTTGCACTGTGCTTTGTTCGGCTGGACTGGTTGTACTATATCCTGTTACCAATATGTGTAAAGCATACATCCCTTTGGTGTGAGATGTTAGGGTTGGAGAGAGGGTTATTTGGGAGTGAATACACACATTTGTCATGGGCTGCCTTTGTATGCATTACTGCACGTGTTTGGGAGGCACAAGGATTCCCGTGGAAATAGAGCTCTGTCACTGTGTGTGCTTGTGTAGCAACATGCAAATCACACTAATATATATGTAGGTGGTCATGCACAGAACAAGGTCTTGTCTTTCGGTTAGAATTGTAGTGGGGGAGGTTATGCTCGATGCCTAGGCTGGGGAGTTGTATAAATGTGGTGTTGAGAGCATCAAGTTTCCAGTTTGGGAGTCTTTGACCCTGTGGTGGTAGAATGTATACATTAGGAGTGGCATAGGTGCAGTGGCACTTGGGCCCACTGAACCCTGATAATTGATAATTTTACTACCCCAGCAGCAGTCACAGGAGACTTTTTCTTGCTTGCACCATGGCATCCGTGCTCGCTACTGAGGAGTGCATGAATAGTTAGAGGTTGATGATAAAGTGGGGAGAAAGGAAAGAAAAGTACACACATGAGGCCAAGGGGAGGAAGAAGAGAAAAATAGGTGGGCAGAAGGAGTTTGGGAGCATTAAGAAGACGAATGCATGATGGCAGTAAGGGGAAACATGCGCCATACAAATAGTGTCACTGAATGTTAATGGTTTGGCCCGCTCTATCAATACGAAAAAGGTACTTGCTGCCCTGCGGACAATGGACCCAGATATAGCCTTATAAAAGGAGACATACAATACTACAACAAACCAAGAAGTTGAGAAGACGGAGTGAGAGTGAAAGGCACGAAAAACGGAAAAGTAACAAAGATAAAGACACCTAAAGAAGGAGGGTGGTACTGGTATCCACAGTGGCAGACCACTAAGGTTACAAAAGCCTCGATATATGCACTTTATCAAGACAAGAGAGAGTCTAAATCCGTCTCGTAATGGAGGAAGATAAAAATGAAATTATCCTGGGGGCAGGCAGGAACATGATGGTTGGACAACAGTTAGAAAAGTCTGGTAAACTGGAGTTAAGGACATCATGAAAGGCATGGGGTGCTGGACCAGGAGAGATTTATAAATCCCACAAACAGAGGCCACACATTCTTGTTCTGTGCATGCAAAGGGTTACTTCCTGATAGCAAACACGCTTGCACGAGCCGTAGCGAAGTCCAAGATGGCGGTGCCAATTAGGTTAATGATGGAAGTAGGGAGGAGACACCTGTTCTAAGGAGTGGAACGAATGCTAGGGACTGGAGTCACTGTGTATAAAAAATGAGTTCAGGGCTAAAATTCGGCATTACCTCAATAACAATGAGAACAAAATGTCTTTGGAGAGCATGCTATCGGATAGTAAATAGTGCAGGAATTTTCAAATATTTACCAACATCTAAATAAATGTAAGATACAGCCGACAAATAAATAGATGAAGAGAGGTTCTCTGTCCCAAGTACTGTTGTGGATTCTAAACAGTTTGCACCACGGAGGATTGTTAGCAATATAACAAATTCATCCTTCTAAACCCCACATATATAAAATTAATATTTAATGTTAAGAGTTGCTAATTTTCAAGCTGATTTTTCTAGTTCACATCGTGAATCAAAAATATTTTATAAAGATCTCGCCTGAGATACATTGCTCATACAATTTTTTGTTTACAAGACAATAACGTTTATTACGTGAGCTCCATGTCCAGGCACCGCCGACTGGCCTGCGCGATCTGCTCTTCCTCCTGCCACAGCCGGATTGCTGACGCGTTGTCATTGTAGCTGCCGTGCCGTGAGTGGTTAATAATTGTGGTATCCCTAGCAACACAAAAGGAACACCTACATTTGGAACTTGAAAATATCCTTTTTTTTTTTAATGCAATGCACAGAGCCAAGTTTAATATAACATGTAAAATACTGCATCTGAATCACAACACTGGCAAAAACAATCAGGCTATGAAATCCAGCACATATGAGTTATGGCGTGTCAGGGTTAACAGGAACATAAAAAGGTCCTGAAAATATTTCACGTTAAATACTGAAATATGGATTTCATCATCAGAATGACTGTCTCCAAACCACTCTGCAGAGCTTGACCATTGTTGGTTCTACTACGATTTTATGGCATGAAGTTCCACATTATGCAGCAAGGTTATCTACATTATGCAACATAAACGAGAATGATGTTGCTCGTTCTCTGAACGTATTATTTTTATCCATTTTAGGTAAAAAAATATTTTTGGTGAAATCTGCAAATAATGTGGAGAGGTCATATAGAAATTGCATAAAGAGTAACCTGTAAAATTGTCATATATTATCATTTCGGGGTTCTGGTGACATTCACAAACAGCCTCGTGGTTTATGTCATCACCAAAACCAAAAAACCTCAATGGCAATATTGTAGCATAAAATGTATCATATATATATTTTACATGTTTGGGTGCTTTGATTGCAGAAAATGCACTGGCATAAAAACCCATATTTCAGAGTGAACAGTTAAATATGAAAAATATTTCACAAATCCTTGTGCAATATGAATATCATTCTGATGACAGCCCACAAACAACTCTGCAGAGCTTTACCATTGTCTGAGTGACTGGGATTATGCAACTTGGATGACCAATTTATGCAGCAAAAAATGCAATTTGTGCGGCACATTCTCTGGTAGTATTATTTTAATCCAAAACAGAAGCAACATTTTTTGTGAAATCTACAAATTTTGCAAATTATACAGCAAGTCATGTGGCAAATGCAGTAAACTGATAATGATGTGGTAAATGCTCCAGTCACAGAATCATATAAATCCTCTGGTCCCCACCATGGTCCATTGTATTATCAACAGGTTATTCATGAAAGGTAACCCTAAATATTCTAATTCCATACAGTGTCCATTGTTAGCTGCAATTTATATACTGTCACAAAGAAAATAATTGATTGACCTTTAGCACTTTGATAGTATGGGCAATGAGTCAATAAGTTGTTAAAGTGCGGCTGTAAACCTTGGAATCTTGTTTATGAAAGAGGTTTACCAGTAGAGGGACAGTGTTTGACTGTGTTCCCTTTCTTGAATCAAAAGCAAGCAACTTTGCTGGTTTAAACTAACTCTATGTTGGTTGACTATAACCTTGTTCCAAGGGCTAAAGAGATTTTCCCCGTCTACATACAGCATAAAAAGAGACCCATTCTCCGCTTCAGTGGCTCAAATCTTTTGAGAAGCAAAGGAAGAAAGTGCAAGATAGAAGGAAGACAATGAGGTAGAGCTGTTATAAACATACTCGGTCCTACCTGCTAGTTGGAAAGTTGTATGATGCTTTTTGGTGATAACTTTGAAACAATGGTTGATGCTTCAAACTGGTATTTGTTTTTATAATGGCTAATACAAGAATTAAATAAATAAACAAATACCTGAACATAACAAATAGTCTGATATACAGACTAATATCATTTGAAGTAAGGCCTAAACAAAGCTCTAATCCTAAATTAAGCAAGGCATCTCTCTAGAAAACCATTTACCCCAGCATGTAAACTTCTCCAGGAAATAAATACTTCTGTTATAGGTTTTCAAATTGTCATAGACAATCAGCGGCCTACTCACAAACCTAAATTTACTTGTGTAGATTTACTCACATGTAAAGTTACTACTGCACCTAACAGTTTTTGCTATTCCCAGTGTAAATGTAATACTAGGTGCAGATATACATATTTCCACCCCCTCAAAACAGTGGATGGAGCCTGATAGAACAGGATTTACAGGTGTAAAGTCAAAACTACTAGCTTTTCACACATACCCGGTGGTCTCTACCACTGGGGAGGAGATATCTCCATGGTAGATTTGTAGAATAGCATTTTGTAGTACATGAGGAATACTACTAAATGTACTACAAAGTGTAGTTTGTGAATAGGCCTCTCCGTGTGTAACCATGTATACCACGCATAACATGTATAAGGAGACAATCACCAAATTTTGAATTAACTTAATAAATTCTTGAAGGTGCCTGTGGGATGCCAGAATGCCATAAATATAGTTGGTCGCCTGCATAAGCCTTCTTTCAGTCATGAACAATGATGAACACCTAGACACTTGGAGAAAAGCTACAAAAGCTGATGGATGGAATGCTTAAAATAATCTCAGCCACTGGTAACTATTTTGGTCCAAACTCCAGTCCATAGATTTATTTGCCTACTATGCCTACGTCACAGTGACCGGCCATATGCAACTCAGTCTTGACCACACTCTAAAAGGGACAGTCCATCCAAAACATCTTCCAGCATTCATTTAAAATGTAATTTTTAAAGAAACTGAAATATATGATAGCAAACCAAATCACAATGTAATACAAACAAGGTAAAATGTTAGGAACACACGAGTGGAGGAGTCCTACAGCTCCCAGTCTGTGACTCACTGGAAAAGGGGCATGGAGAGAAACCGAATACTGGCAATCTCCATTTATTAGTCTAGGGGATGCCCTAATACACATAAAATGTGGGTAAAGCTAAGGTGCTGCACAGTGGAATACTTTATATGTCTCCTCTATGCTCCCTTTCTGTGATCACTAATGGTAGCATGTATTGAAATAATATGTCCTACATTTGTTTGTAATTTCTGATGCCAACTGTTTATTTGTTTATTAGGCTCACTGGCGAAATTGCCTGGAAAATGGAAAAATTCAATAAAGAAATTTGTTAAAACAAAATTTAGGAACAGAAGAGGTCTTACATTAGTATTTTCAGACCAGGAAGTCTTAAGAGACACTGAAAAGTGATTGCTCCCCTCTGCTGTATTTGCTGACAGGGCCTCTGTTTCCCTACCGCCTACCTCTGGGCAGCAGCTGTGGCAGCAGCATCCATGGCAAAGTGCCTCATTGCGGTCTCCTCCAGGTATTTCTGTTCCCATTTGATCATGTCGGCTTCCAAGGACAGAATGGTCTCCTCCTTTTCCCGCAGGAGCTCCATCAAGGCTGGCGCATTGTATTCCGGCACAATCGCAGTTGGAGAATTGGGGTGCCTCTGCGCGAAACAACAGCATAAGAAGGGGAAAGATTAAGAATCAAAGACAATTTGTGACACATAACCATATACTTCTTGCAAATCTTTCTCTAACAAATGAAAATAGCCCAAATCACTTAGCACAAAGGCACCTCTGAGAAATGTGTATTATCATCCCACGCTGCTATGGTTGCATTGCTATTATGAATGGACCTCAATGTCAGGAACACCACAATTACAACAGAATTCTTGGTTTGTACCGTGGAAATGTGTAACATCTCTCCATCAGCAGGCTGTACACAAGGAATATTCAGGGGAAATACAGTCAAACCCTTGAGCCAGGATATTTATATCCGAAAGCAAGTGCATGGAACATGCTGACAAAGCTGTGGAACCCAACTAATGCACTACAGTAAACTCAGTCAGAGCAATCATCACTTTTCTTCTCTGCACCCGAAGGTTCCCTCGAGACATGCAGACACTGCGGCTTTCACCCAAAATGAAATAAATCCTTATGAGCTGTTTCTCAGTCTATGCCTAGCAACGATTAATACAAATTTTACTCATTTTATAAAAAGGAGCGTATAGCAGAGCTCAATTGCATCTATCACACAGAAATAATATCCTTGCCACAAACTGGAACTCATACCTCAAATTATTTTTTTAAAACAACTCTGGTTTTGCTGGCACTAAATCTTTTCAAACCAATAAGCATAACATTTTCATGACAACAGCATACAAATGGAATGGAGAATGTGGCACTCACCCTTCATTACCAATCACTGCAAAATCAGATCCCAAGCATTCAAAGTGACGTTGTAGCAAGATCATGGTGAGGCCAATGTACAAGCATTCAATGTCATCCGTGATCACAGTGGAGAAGACCACAAGCCCACTGCCACTGCTCATTTATCATATGGGCCAAAAGGCATTTGCCATTCTGTCTCTCACCATCCTCATTGGTTTCTCTACGACATTAATATTTCAAACTTTGAACCGCCAAATTGATATGGTTGAAGAACTGGGAGCTTTACACATCTGGGCTGTGTTCACGTCGAGCGGCAGAGAGCGCATGGGTTATCAGCTTACCTGCAACTGATGACATTCCTTGTCTATATACATCCTTGAGCCGGACGACTAGTGGATTGTGAGGGGCCTGTGATGTCTCTAAGTAGGGACCGAACTTCCTTCCAGAACGTTTATGTCTGTTAACAGGTCCTCCAACCACATGTAGTCCATACTGCGTGGCTAGTTTCATCGGGGCCTCGAGTGAGCAAGTCAGGTTTTGCCGAAAGGGAGTAGCCATGATGAAGGTTTGACTACAGGCGTCCCTTCAACTCCTCGAAGGACTCGTGAGGCCCAGTGACGGTCTCTGATCATGATTTTTTAGATTTAAAACAGACCAATTAGGTGCTGTATAAATTTTGTTTCATATTTTTGTTTATCACTTTAATTGTGTTTAATATAACATCAGGAGTGGGAGCATCATTTCTCCTTTGAGGTCCTGACAAAAAGCCATGGGGTAGGGCTTGAAACTAGTCGACCAACCAGGGAAACAGTAGGTAATTACACCTCAAGCATTTCCCCTCTGTCCCCAGATTTTAGCAGATCAACTAGGGGAAGAAAATAAAGTGTTTTTTGTCCCACTATCTTGATATTTTTAACGTTCACTTCCATATAGCTTAAAACCCACTCCATCTTCTAAGAACCACATAGGTGTATAGGAACACCCCAATTTTTCTACTAAGTGCTCCCGCGTCTCCGTAGGTAGCAGCACGTCCCTGTCCGTAGAGGGCAGGGATGGACCGTATGATGAAGCATGCCACCAAGGGGAAACCCAGGTGGGTGAGGGTTATTTGAAAGAAAAAGATTTTCTTTCTTTTCAGTCCTAGCAAGAGGTGCGTTTCTTCCTTCTTTGCAAGAAGGGACTCTCTTTATGGTTATTTGACAGATTCGTGGAGCACAAGTCCCTCCTTCTCCTACCTCTACTCTCCCCCTTGTGATTTGATAGTTACAACCCTGCAACATTTGCCAGATCTTCCACACATGAACTTCAAATGTACTGGAGTGACATACTACATTAGTCTCATTTTATAAGCACTTTCTTTGTACTGCGAACAGACGGAAGACCTCGCTGCTCTCGTCCAAATACTAACCAAAGAATTTACTAAAATCTCTCCCCTCAATCACTGTCTCCACCAGACTTGTATGGTGACAAGGAGGTGTCAGACCTTTTTCAAGGGCTTTATACAGTCGGATAGTGCTTTTAACAATGACCTATGCAAAAATAAATAATGAATTCTAGTGAGGTCTCTCCCATGTTCCATCTTTATTTTTTTCAGTTTAGCCAAACAGAAAGGTTTCATGAGCCACAATTTGTCTTTATCATGAAATATAAAGACCAAGCATGTATCAAAGCTCTTTAAAGTCCCACCTTCATAACATTCTCCTAAACATGGGAGATTATTTTATAACCACCAACAAAATGCATCATCAGTGATCCCCAGGGGGCAGTCTGGCTTGTTTATGGTAGAGGACAAAAGGAAGGGGAGAGAAGCTATGCCCTTCATTCAAAAGCTTCTACCAATAACTTGGGGTTGTCTTCAGAATTTCAAGTGAAGTCCCTATATTTTATGGTGTTTTGTGGCTATCCACAGAAGTACTTTCATTGTAACGTATGAATGTTTTTATTGTACAGTGAACCAGAATTTCTGTTTAGTCTCAAGTGACCACTCCAGTGCTGGGTTCACCTGGACAGCCAAAACTTTCCTCTCTTTATTAGGGAATCCCGAACCTCCTTCATAACTTGAAATGTATAGTACTGATCTGGCCACATGTAAGGACTTGATGAAGGCTAATGCTTTATGCTGAACAGAGTGTCTATGGGAAGCCTGACAGCAAGGCTTTAACAAACACACAAAAATCTTGGTTAAGTGTTCAGAGTCACGTTGTTCATTCTGTTGAACCAAGATACCTTCAGCTTCTTGTTCCCGTGAAAGTTTTCATAAGAAGCTTTCACCAAGTCTGGAATATTATGTTTCTAGAGGTCTTTCTGATTTACTGGAACATTACTACCTAGATGGCAGAGCTTGTCTTCAGAACAGGCAAATATTTTTAGAGTAAAGAACTTATGACTCTCGCTCGTCTTATCACATATTCCCATTCCTTTTAACCTTTGGAATTTCATTGTAAAATTAGACACTAAATTGTTGGAATAATTTGTAAACTAGCAATGGACAGGAGTATGCTGCTGTTGTACAGAAAGCAAAGGAAGTCATCTGCAAACAAGGCTTCTTTATAGTGACCAATCGATAATCATATCTGTTGGGCGTCATCACTGGTGTTTAGTTTTTAATCCCCAGGGTTCTATTTTCAGGACATACAGCAATGGTGCAATATAACAGCCATGTTTAGATCCCTCGAGAGCATGATTGGTAGTGTTGATTGCAAAATTATATTTATCTTTGTGAGTAGGCAAAAATAAATGTAAATGTATGTACCTTTTATTTTCAATCGCCTTTTCTGCAAAGTCTTAAAGAGGAACACCGCCAACTTTAGTGAGCTAGTTCTCCGGAGCTAGCGAGAAGATCATTTGGGTCCTTTTGCACGGTGCTTAATTAGCTACACTGAGTGACATTGTCATCAGCCTGCCTATCTTTTATAAAACCCGACTGGCATGAGGAGATAAGTACCGGTCAGATGTTTTTTAAGTGTGCCGTAAGCACCCTTATGTACATTTTTATGTCACAGTTTAACAATGCAATGGGGCAACACGAACCCCAGGTTTCAAGGTCTCTAACAGGTTTCAGTTGAAGGCATATTGTGGGTCCACAACCAAGCCCATCTGCGAGAATGAATCAACTAATAACACTTTAGTTAACGGTCCAAATAGTACAGCTTGAGACGATTTGTAAAAAAAAAAAAAGTAGTTGCGAATTAATATGTTTGCGGGTTTATTTAACTTTAAACTGTGATTGAAGTAAGATTACTCATCTCTATGTAACTCTTGTGAGGGTAACAATTTTAGAGCTTGTGAGAGAGTGACTGCCACACCGAGAGAAAGGCATGCACACTAGTGTTTTGTCAATGTAATTTAGTCTTTTTGCAACACCAGGTTGAGTTCTATGCATCATGATTTCTTTATTTTATGTGTATCTGTCAGTGATGAGATATGAAATACATGAAGTAGTCAGACTGAACATCTGCAGAGGTAGTGCTCCAGGGATCTTAACATAGGGGTGTTATTATTATTATTTTTTTAACTCAAACATTATTGTATTTTCACATACAAACATGCACCACCGTAATACGCGATATAAAGAAATGTGCAATCACCAATCTTCGAACCATTGAAGTGAAAGCAGGAATTATCGGTAATTACAGTACAGGCAGCAAAAATGGGAAGGAAATCAAACTCGCCACACACATGGTCATTTGAATGCGATCAGGGTAACCTTCAAACAAAAATCAAGTCCTCTCCTTCCCCAAACTTGACATTGTCATGGTATTAATATATATACCTACATTGTGCAAGTGGGTGGAGACATGGCTAGTGGGACCAATGAGCCCCCAAAGAACAGGCGTTGATAACAGAGGGTGCCAGGAGCAACATGCCAAAATATAGTGCGTATTACAGAGACGTAACATAGGGATATTACATCTTAGGGTAGAGCAGTGGCACTAGGCCATGAAAAACAGAGCACACAAAAGATAAAGTCCACACCAAGTAAAATTAGTTATCAGCAGTCTCATAAGCCTTGAACGATTCAAGCAGTGTGTCCCATTTCATAGCTATGGTCCACTTCCGTAAGCTCTGGTAATCCTCCCTACACAAAGCGCTGGTTTCAGCTTTTCCTGACCGCAACACCTTCTGCCACTGGGAGACAAGGTACGTCTTCGGGGACTTCCATTGTCTCGTCAGGAGGTGCTTCGCTAGTAAAAGTGCTAAATCTGCAAAACGCGACACCACTCTGAAGCCTTTGGGCCTGGGATATAAGCCCCGGAACACAGTGTTCCACCGTATGCCAGTGGTCCAAATTAGTCAACACCGATAAAGCAGTTTGGATATCCGCCCAGTAAGAGGATAACGAGGACAGATCCATGACATATACAGAAGATCTGCATCCGGGTGGTGGCAATGAGGGCAAGCCGAGGACACAGTGGGGAACATAGAGTGGAGGCTCTGTGGCGTTAAGGTAGGCCCGATGTAAAATTGAAAACTATATAAACTTTAAACAAGGGTTGCGAGAAATTTTACTGGGGTATTCAAGAAGGAAGTCCCATTCCTTATCATGGAGACCTTGTGCGAGGGACTTCTCTCCCTTGGTCCGAAGGGGAGCTAAGCAAACCATCAGGTGTGTACGCAGACCACAGTACAGCCAGTGAATCAGGTGGCTGCCGTGACCCATAACATGCATCGCCTGCAAAAGTCATGAGCAACTGGTTCCGAACCGCATGATGCCCAATGTTGATGGGCATAACGAATAATACTAGCGTGTGTTAAGAAGAGTGTTTCCGGCAGACCATGAGTATGAATGAATTTGGGATGAGTCATGAGGGAAAAGTGGACATCCCTGTCTAGTGCCACGGAATTCTGGGTAAGGATAAGAGATATGTGCCCTCCCCCCAGCCCATGCGTGGGTCAGGTGTATAGTAACTTAACCCAGTGCAGGTAGGTGGGGTGTATACCCAAATGTGTCAGGGCAGCACACATGAAGTCTCAACCCAGGGTATCAAAGGCCTGCCAGAAATCTAACGAGAGGCAACATGCCATTGGGTATTGGCCACGGGTGACATCCATGATCTGGTAAAAGCGGCGTATATTGAGTGAAGTGTTACAGCACGGAACAAACCGCACTGATCAGCGTGTATCAACTGTGGGAGCAAGGGGAGCAACCGGCGCACCAGCACTCAGCTGAGGATTTTATATTCAGTGCTGACCAATGCCAGGGGTCTGTAAAAGGCATTTCATCCGAGGCCTTGTCTGGCTTTAAAAGAGGTGATCAATGCCTGTCTAGTGGTGGGAGGTAGCATTCCTTCTTTTAGGGAGGCTAACTTAGGGGTGTTAAAGAGTAAGAAAGATATGACGCCCAACACAATGAGTTGTGTGATCACTGTTAAGAGAGTAGGTTCTCACATCCAAACACAGCCGCATCGATGGCAAGAAACCAAGTGAAGGTGTGCCTAGATTGAATGCCTATTTTGACAATGGATGTCCCTCATGCAATGGATCGAAGGCTTGCATGTAGGAGAGATGAAGACCAATAGAGATACAACATGCAATGCAAATATCCTAATCAAAGGAGAAATCATTTCAAAATGCTTTCCAGAAGAAACAGGAATGACATCAGAAGTGGCTGGTATGACAAAAGCATGACGCAGCCAAAATGAGAAGTGGATATAATATGGAAGCAGGTTATGGCACCCTAGCCATGAGGACACACACAAGAAAGAACATTGGCATTCTGCAGGCTAAACTATGATTACTGGGCGTCACCAGTCTAAAAAGAACACAGATGCCATTAAAGCACAAAGCAAGGAGCAGGGTTTGCTGTAGCGTCCTAACCAAGAGAACTCACTGCCAAAGTAAACTGGGGTGCCATGCATGTTATATTGTTTAACTACAGAGCGACCCCTGACCTTGACTGGTAGGTCGCTCCCCCACCACACAGCTCCGTCTGTGTGCCCTGCTGGTGCCCCTGATTGTGCTCTGCTTTTCCTTTCTGTGCCCCTTGCTGCCCCTGGATTGTGCTCGTTTTTCCTTTCTGTGCCCCCTTGCTGCCCCCTGATTGTGCTCGTTTTTTCCTTTCTGTGCCCCCCTTGCTGCCCCTGATTGTGCTCGTTTTTCCTTTCTGTGCCCCCTTGCTGCCCCTCATTGTGCTAGTTTTTTCCTTTCTGTGCCCCCTTGCTGCCCCGATTGTGCTCCTGTTTTTTTTCCTTTCTGTGCCCCTCTGCTGCCCCTGATTGTGCTCGTTTTAGGTCTCGCGCCTAGCGTTGCAGTGCGCAGCACTGCTCGCGCAGCGAGCCCTCTAGAAAGGGCTCTGAAAACGACCCACACGCTCGTGCGTGTGGTTCTGTTTTCAGAAGCCCTCATTGACTGTAGCGTGCGTTTTTTAAAAAACGGCACGCTATTGGGCAAAGGCGGGCGCATGTCCCGCCTTCGCTCCTCCCTTTCCCGACGGTGGCCAGAACGCGCAGCAGCGCGCGTTCGCCTCGCTGCCGCGCTCCCTGGCCCCCCGCTCCTCTGTGGTGCGCGCGCACCACTTGTTTTTTCCAGCTGTAAAGCATGTTGATCTATGGTGCTTCAGAAGCTGAAGGGCTGGGTGAGCGTTTCATAAAAGTAACCTGAGTGTGTCTAATCACAGGGCGCTTGAATATCCCAGGCATCATTGTTTCTCTCTGGGCAGTGATTTTCCCCTGCCTCCCTCCTTGTTTATCTTTCTAAACGGCACCTGTTAAAGAAAAGACTTCAGGAGTTGGCTGAGGCTGCACATCTATCATAAATATTCCGCTCCACCCTATTTCTCACTATGTATAATGTGTCAAGGAAAAATAGCCTGGTCTGGGAGCCGGTCGGTTAAAGAGGCCATCTTTTTTTTTTTTAAATGCAGATTTATATAGCGTAACTCGACCCGAAGGTATGGAAGCGCTTTACACGAGCACCGGTTACGTTACACAAGGACACATTCATGTTTTGGTAGGCACGGGGAGATTAAGTGATTTGCCCAGAATCACAGGATGTGGGCGCGACCCCGAGTCTCGAGCCTTGGTTTCCCAGCTCCAAAGTCGGCAATCTAGCCGTCAGACCACATCCTCTCCCCTTCATGCTGCTGGTTGCGCCTGGTAGGATTCATCGACCATATCGTGAATCGCTAAGTAGGACTGGAACAAGATGACGCATTGGGTATCCAAGTACTTTTCATGCTTAAGTATGAAACAGCATATAAAGTTGAACGCTTCACATCTGTAAACAGTATGAAAAAGACGGGGGGTGGGGGAGCTGAAATGTGTCAGCAGCACACAATTTGCACCCTTTTCCAGTTGCGCCCTGCACTTTATTGATTAATAAATTAATTAATTTTTTTTCTTAAGTTATGGTGGATTCCTGCCTGGGTGGATTGTCTTTTGGACTATGAGGAGTTCTGCTGTTTATATGCTGTTTAAAGTTATAAAACTGTATTGTACAATTTAGAAAAGAAAGGCGGCAAAACTGAAGCATAAGTTTACAAAAGAGTCTGAAGGCTCTCTGCCCAGCAGTTCCTTCCTTAGAATATAAATAACTCCACTTCATCATTTTTACTGGTGCTGAATTTGATAGCTCCATTAGTGCTGATCAAATGTTTTGCTCACTCAAAAAACTCGGCTTGTTTTGGGAGAGCTAGTGCCGCCGGGCAGCGCAGGCGCAAACTTGGACCTCATTCGGAAGAACACCTGAGGAGAGGTGAGCCTGGGAGTTAGACAGTGGCCCTCCCCACCCCAAATCCATTCCCACGGAAAACGTCGAGCGGGAGACTGTTGTTGCAAGCGCTGCAGCAGGAAAGCGGCAGCCAAGTTGGTTTCGGAAGTGGCTGCTGGCTGTAGCAGAAAGCAAAGACAAGCCACAGAGGAATTGAGCCAGGCAGGGCTAACTGGGGTTTCCTTGAAAATGTGTTGAGTCTACAGATGACAAAACTTAACAATTAACAAAACTCTACGCACCGCAGGAACTTAATATATATGGAGTTAAAATAGCTGCTCTGTTCTTGTGCTGTGCGGCTATCCATCCTGCGCTTACCCCATGACTGATGCTAACATTGCTTCTGTTTCTCTTCTGTTGCCCTCGCTAGTCTGTTGTGCGTGAGGGAAGCTTGTCTGTGTTTTGGAATAATCTGGTGCAACGGCTGCCACAGTGCCACTGTCATGTGTGCGTGGGAAGTTTCACTGCTTCTGGGTGCAATACATTTGTTCCGCGTGTGAGGCGAGTTTGTACTGTTGTTGAGTGTGCTGTACATATTCTGTCTGTCCAAGTGAACCTTGGGCAGGGCTTTAAGTGGGGTGAAAAAACTGGGGGTCTCTCATAGGGGCCTCTCATAGGGCGTGGCCAATGTAATTAAGGGCGTGACTTAAAAATAGGTAAACTAAAAGTCTGTGCTTAGCATAGTGTGCCGCCAGACTTGTATTTTGCTGTTTCTGTCATTGAATCCAGATATATGATACAACAAGTAACATCATACCTACAATAAATCAGGACTATTGGCTTTGTCAATGGTTGTTAGTTGCATAAGATAAATAAGCAGCAACTAAGGCTTGTATATAATATTGAAAAACTTCCACTTAAAGCCCTGGTGACACAACGACAATGTAGCTGCTCCTGACTTTCAAAAAGAGAAGAAAAATCCAAAGAGAAAATGACTTTCTTTAAAGAATTTCCCTTCACCTATAACGCTCACCTGGCATGACGTCATGCCGTAACTTCTCCACTAGTGAGAAGTGAGCAGTGTGAGCACCGCCCATCGATGTGCCTGTTGTCACTGCAGTCTGGAAAAACGGACCGCTTGTGCCAGGGCACAAAACAGAGCCCAATAGAGACCCGTTTTGAGGCCCCTTTAAAAAACTGCTAGTGCTCAGCACCGGTGAGACCTGCCCACTTAAAGCCCGACTTGGGCTAATGCTAACTGAAATGATGTGCACCTGTATTAGCAAGTGAAGCTTGCACCACTGCTTCACATGCTCTGTCCCGTCTGTGTGTGAGAGGAAGCCGGGACAGCTGCAGCTTATGCACTGTTAGTTGCATTTGTTTAAGGGCAGATTGCATTTCTCTTGCCCTTGCTGTTCCCGCTTTAGTGGTGCAAGCTTGCTCTGGAGCTCTGTAGGTTGCACTTGTGTCTGTGTGTGAGTGAAGCTTGTACTCCCGGTGCCTTTGTTGTGTTTCACAGGAAAATGGATGCAGCTGCTTCCCAGGCTATGTCTGTTTTGTATAAGTGTGACTATTGCTGTACCTGATTTGTATGTGTGAATAAAGAGTGCACTGTTGTATCCCCTCTTTGTGTGTGAGGGAAGCTTTCACTATTGGGCTTGTGATGTAAGTGCATATATGTGTGTGTGTGTGTGTGTGGTGGAAGCTTGGACTGATGTCTGTGTTGTTTCTCTTCTTTGCGCAAAGGAACTTGCACTGCTTTTAGCCTTTTTTTTTTTTTTTGTCTTTTGTTTGAGAACATCTTGCACTTTTGGTTTCTATGCAGCTGAAATACTCTGTGACAGTAGTGCTTCGATGCCTGCCTTTGTTCTGTGTGTGAGAGACTCTAATGCTGCTTTTGCCAATTCTGCATATGTTAAGTGTGTGCAAGGAAAGTCTGCATTGTTGCTTCATGTGTGTGTGTTTAAGAGAAGCTTTCACTTCTAATCCCCATGCCGTACACATTCTACTTGTCAGATACTACACCACTGTTGCCTATGCTGTATCATTTCTGTGGGCAAAGAATCATTTCTGCTGTTGTATGTTTGTGTTGTACTGCTGCTGTGTATGCTGTACATGTTCTTTGTATACGAGGGAGTTTGCACAAGATGGATGAAAGTGCTACGTGCTTTCCATAAAATTCTTTCTTGCCACCTTTAATGAGTAATAATGTCGCACCTAAAGTCTTTCTTTCTTAAATGTAAATATTTGTGCATTGCAAAAATGCCAATGCCCAGCACAACAACCTTTCACCCATAAAAACAGCTGTGGAGCCCATGTGACGGCAGGGTGAGGTATGTCACACTGCCAAGGAGAACTTTGGCTTCCAGCACTCTCGTGTGAACATCTCTCATGGGTGGGAGCCACAGTGTATAGACACAACAGCCCGACAGCCAGTTTATACAGGATAACTACTGTGTGTACAGTAATGCAATTGTCAAAGGTAATTAAAATTGTGTATGTGAGTAGATGGTAGAAAAGAGCACAGGTTTCTGTACAGTAACAGCTCTGTGCACAGTAGCAATTCTCTGCACAGTAACGAGGGCTTATAGTGTCAAACATGCACAATAACAGTTGTTTAAAAAAAAAAAAACACAAGCCTGAATGCATATATATGAACAGTGGAACAAGAATGTTAACTGCATTGTCAGTATACTAAAACCTATATGTATGCGTAGAGTAAAAATTACATTTATTTATAAACTTTAAAATAAGCTACGACGAAGTGCAGGCTTGAAGTGATTTCTGTGAAAGCCCAATACATGGAGTATTTCAATAACAACACAACAGACCTATCACAACAGGAAACTCATCCGATCCCACTGTATTCCAAAGTGCAGGTCAATTCTTGCACCTCTCTTTGAGGTAAAACTTCCCAAAACAATAAAAATAACTAAATACAGCTTTCTATCACTAAGATATTATGCCAGTCTCCATGGTTAAACATTATCTTGAACTATTTTATTGTTTGTGGTGCCAACTTATAAATGCCTCTCTAAAAGAAGGTATATTTCTGGATTCACTAAAGACCGGTCAAGTGAGCCCCTGATAAAGTATCTGT
The DNA here is from genome assembly GCA_963921515.1 of Calotriton arnoldi. Classification (NCBI taxonomy): domain Eukaryota; kingdom Metazoa; phylum Chordata; class Amphibia; order Caudata; family Salamandridae; genus Calotriton; species Calotriton arnoldi. The sequence goes on along the minus strand of CAWUFW010000411.1, from coordinate 6,884 downwards.
TGGCAGCTAACCATCGGCCGCTGTGGAATCTACCAAAGCTGAGCAAAGTATTTGGAATGTGTGGCTAATACACTTGCTACTCTCACGAAATATAACTTGTTATTAGCACCTCCTAATCAGGCATATACAGAAGCTGCAGCACGGAAACTGCATCACTAAACTCCTATATGACCCCTATGGACCTTTGATTTAAATAGTTGATTTTAAAATATTGTGGGAGTTTTTTTACAGAATTTAGTAATGTATTATTAATTTGTATTGAAACATTTTTATTGCTGAGATTTCTTATCATGAAGTGCAATTTTTGTAATGATTTTAATCGTGCAATAATCAAATTAATCAAAAAAAAATCTATATGACATACATTAGCATTTTAGACAATGGTGATGCCAGTCTCTTCATCCTTCTTGATTTGTCAATGGCGTTCGATAACGTTGATCACCATAGGCTCTTCCAGTCCTTCAGACCCTCTCATACATTATGAGGGAAGTCCTGAGCTAGTTCTCCTTCCTGGCAAACCAAATGCATCTTGTCAATTTTGGTAGCGTCCCCCTCAAGCCTACCCCCGTCATGAGTGGTGTTCCTAAGGAGTCTGTTCTAGTGTCTATGTTGTTCAATTTCTGTATGGAGGCACTCAGAATGTTGTTATAGGAGGCAGGTGTTACAATACACCGATATGTATGATGCACAGATCAATTTTAATTTCTATTCAATTTGTGTTATCAATGCTCTAAAACATAGACCTGGCATAAATCAATGTCCTCACACCTTTTCAAGCTTTTAAGTTTAACTCAAGAGTTTAATCTTACCTGCAGACCACTGAAATACTTAACAAGAAGGGCTGTCAGATCTATATATTGACAGCGTCTTCCTTTTATTGCCCAATGAAGTAAAATTGCCTGGTATGTTGCTTTAACCACATTTTTCCATGTATTCACAAATTGAACATACTGCAAAAATAAAAAACACACAAAAAACAACCATTTATCCAACAAACTGACTTCTACGCTGTAGTACAGGCCCTGGTTTTAGCTAGAATTGATTGTGGGGCTGCCATCTTGGCATGCAATCAAATGTGCTCTTTAATCTCAATTACATCAGAATTTACTTGGCGGCCTAGTTCATCTTAGGCACAAGAGGTCTAACCACATATCTCTAGTTGTAAGGGTTCTCAATCCGATGTTAAGTTCGAGCTGTCTTGCATTACTTTAAAGGCACTATAACGTGCAACAACTGGAGTCGCTTTCACATCTCTCAAAATCTCTTGTGCCAGCAAACGGCTGAGAAGCTTATACAACCTACAACAACAACAAAATCTCATGAAGCAGCAGCACTACCTTTTTCTGGGGCAGCCCCTCCGTCTGGAATTTCCTTCCAGTTGCCTTGAGGCGCTTGAGACTTTAGTGCCATGCCACAAAATGTTTGAAGCACATTACTCTAGCTGAATTACCCTCTGCACCCCTTTGCGTCAGCCTCCTTTCCTTTTCCCCTTCTCTGTTCCCTTTCATCAGGCTGCCTCATTTCTATTACTGCCATTGTCCTCCCACACCTCCTCTTTCTCCTTGTCCAGTTTGTATATTGCTGCTCCCAATCTGCTCTTCTCTCTTCCCCACTGACCATCCTTCTGCTGCCCTCTCAAGTGCTGCATTTTGGCAAGCTACCACCCCTCCTTCTTCCTTCTCTGGCAGCCGTACCATCTAGCCTCCTAGCCCCTCTCTTCCCTATTCTTCACTCTCTCTCATTTTCCTGTGCTATGCAATATGTTGAGGAAGACATCGATTTCCCTGCTGTTTAAAAGTTTATGCTTTAATGCTACAGCTGTTGTTTCCTTGTAAGGGATGGCCTGCATAGAAATTTGTTGTTGATGTATACAGCACCCCTTCTTGATAGAAATGCTCTTTATAAAAAGGTAAACATAAATTAAATAGTGACACTATTGCGCTTACGCTTAATGTATTTGTACTGGATCGTCCGTTTTACATTACGCATTTAGATGTGGTAGTTTGATTTGCGGGTAATTACAGTAGAGTGTGCACACAAATGGAGATGTGTGGTTTTTTTGTTCTTCATGGTATACGCATACTGACTGGAGGTCTGTTGGTGGGAATTAGCTGGATGGCCACAAAGCAACAAGCATTTGCAATGCAATAGGTCTCGCACTTACACAAGTTTAAGCTATTGGCATTGTAAATGACAATGCCTTTTATTTATCTTTTTAAAACAAAAATAAAAGGCATTGTTATTTTCAACGCCAATGTGCCCCCTACTTCCTTCCTTCCCCCTCACCATCTTTTGCTATCCCTTCCCAACATTCTCTATCCTTTTACTCTTACTTTTCCCCCTACTTCCTTCCTCGCCCTCACCATCTTTTGCTATCCCTTCCCACCAAACAGATGTGCACTCCCAGCTGCTCGGGCAAATCTGTGGGCATCTCATCCAGACCACATCTGGAAAAATAGCAAGGGGAAATAGGGGATGGACAGACACTTTTGTTTTTTAGTGGCTAGCATTCATCCCTCATTTTGGATTAATATTCACACAAAAAGGATGTTTGCACTCATCTGTGGGCAAACCAAGCGGAATCTTAAGCAGTAATTGTAATGATTCATTATCAATATTTAGTCCGGTCTAAATAATAATGAATTATTACAATTACTACTTGGGATTAGGTTTTGAGCCACAGATCATCCATCACTTGCTGTTGTTGATAGGAATCTTACAGTTCCTAAAACCTTGGTAGAACAGTGAAACAAAGCAGACAGGCTACCTCACCAGGCTCAGGCCCTCACAAGTTAAAGGTGGGAGTTACCTCTCAACCCCCACCAACAGCCCCCATCTTTATTGTGCTTTAAAAAACGGAACATTCCAAAACCTCAATATAGGAAACTTATTGTAGGTTTGTATATCTGGGAATGCCTGTAAGACTATCTGGCATGGCATAATTGTTGTTTTCCACAAAGAGTGGTTCTACTACGCAATAAGAAAACGAGCATTTGCTATGCAATAGGTGTCGCATTTGCGAGTTTGAGCTATTGGCATTGTAAATACCAATGCCTTTTATTTCTGTATTTTAAAAACCTGCAAGCGGTGCGTAAACAGGCACTTTGTACTTGCAGTCGTTGCTTACGAGAAGCAACGCTGGCAGTAACTATGCCTCTTTTACTGCCAGCCTTCCTTTCGTAAGCAAGGACTATAAGCACAAAGGGCGTGTTTATGCACCGCATACAGCTTTCGAAACACATAAATAAAAGGCATTGTCGTTTACAATGGCAATAGCTCAAACTCTTGCAAATGCAACACCAATAGCTCAAACTTTAATAATGCGAGACCTATTGCATTGCAAATGCTTGTTTCCTTTCTGTGCCCCCCTTGCTGCCCCTGATTGTGCTCGTTTTTCCTTTCTGTGCCCCTTGCTGCCCCTGATTGTGCTCGTTTTTTCCTTTCTGTGCCCCCTTGCTGCCCCTGATTGTGCTCGTTTTTCCTTTCTGTGCCCCCTTGCTGCCCCTCATTGTGCTAGTTTTTTCCTTTCTGTGCCCCCTTGCTGCCCCTGATTGTGCTCGTTTTTTTCCTTTCTGTGCCCCCTTGATGCCCTAATTGTGCTCGTTTTCCCTTCTGTGCCTGTTTCCCGCCGCTGCGCCTGCGGCCCCGCCCCCTCACTGCCCATTCGCTGCCCCATTCCCTGCTCCTCCCTCCCACCTCCCCATTTATGGCGGCCGCTGTGCGGCCGCGCCGCTGGCGCGCCGAAGGCACGCCTAAGGCAAGCCCGCCTGCGCCCGTCCGCGCCGTGACCGCGCCCAGCGCCAGACCCCCTGGTCCGGGCATCCCCGCGCCCGCCACATCAACAGACGCCAATACGATGCCAGCACCCTCCACTCACTCAACCCCGGAAAAGATCACGCCTGCTACCAGGCCACCCCGAAGCGCACCCAAGGGCCCTTCACCTGCCGGAACTGCAGCTTCGCCAGCACCCGCCCCGCCAAACCACCGCCCAGGAAAGAACCCAACTACCTCAGATGCATCCTCCTCAACACCCGCTCCGCCCGCAAACACGCCATCGAACTCTGGGACCTTCTCGACTCAACCTCCCCAGACGTCGCATTCCTGACGGAGACCTGGCTGAATCCCGCTTCAGCCCCCGACATCGCCATTGCCATCCCGGACGGATACAAGATCACCCGCAGGGACCGCACCAACGGAGTCGGAGGAGGCATCGCCATCGTCCACAGGAACACCCTCAGAGTCTCAACCAACACCGACGACACCCTCAGCACCGCCGAACACATGCACTTCCAGATCCACACCGATCCCAACACCACCCTCAGAGGAACCCTCAACTACAGACCCCCCGGACCCCGACCACAGTTCAGCGATTCCATCGCTGACTTCGTCAGCACACACGGCATCGCCTCCACGGACTACATCCTCCTCGGGGACCTGAACTTCCACCTCGAGAACAACAAGGACACCAACTCCACCACCCTGATCGACAACCTCGCCACCCTCGGACTCAGACAGCTCGTGACTACACCCACCCACGCCGCCGGCCACACGCTCGACTCCATCTTTTCCGCAAGCCCACACGTCTCCTTCAACCACACCTCCGAACCCCACTGGACTGACCACCACTGCATCCACTTCACCTACAGGAAGCCCACCACGCACCACCGCACCGAACAAATGCCTCGCCGCTGCTGGAGCAGAGTCACGGAAGACCAGCTAACCACAACCCACGCCCTGAGCCCACCCGCCGAACCCTCCGACCCCGACACCGCCGCCCGCAACCTCAGACAGTGGATCGACGACTGCGCCAACACCCTCGCCCCGCTCAAGAATCCGCCCAACAGCCACACCAGCAAGAAAGCCACCTGGTTCACCGAAGACCTCCAGGCCTCCAAACGAACATGCCGAAAACTGGAGAAGATCTGGCTCCACGAACGGACAGCGGACAGCTACGCCACCCACAAGAGCGCCACCCGCAGTCACCATCACCTCATCAGATCCGCCAAAAGGGCCTCACTCAAAGACCGCCTAGACAACAACGCACACAACAGCAAAGAGCTCTTCAACATCGTGAAGGAACTCTCCAACCCCAGCTCCAACACCAACGACATCCAGCCGTCGCGAGACCTGTGCGACTCACTGGCCACCTTCTTCCACCGCAAAATCGCCGACATCCACGACAGCTTCAACACCACGACCGCCCCGGCAACCACCGAGACCACTGCCCCCACAACCACCAACCGCCTGCTCTCCTGGACCAACATCAACGACGAGGACACCAGCGAGATCATGAACACCATCCACTCCGGTTCACCGCTAGACCCGTGCCCTCACCACATCTTCAACAAAGCCAGTACAGCCATCGCGCCCCATCTCCGGAAAATAATCAACATCTCCTTCGAGACAGCAACCTTCCCGGAAAGCTGGAAGCACGCCGAGATCACCGCCTTACTCAAGAAACCCAAGGTAGACCCCAAGGACCTCAAGAACTTCCGACCCATCTCTCTGCTCCCGTTCCCCGCGAAGGTCACCGAGAAATTCGTCAACAAACAACTGACCCGCTACCTCGAGGAGAACAACATCCTGGACCCTTCCCAGTCCGGCTTCCGCAGCAACCACAGCACCGAAACCGCCCTCATCGCCGCCACCGATGACATCAGGACCCTGCTAGACAACGGAGAAACAGCAGCCCTCATCCTCCTGGACCTATCAGCCGCCTTCGACACGGTCTGCCACCACACACTACGAACACGCCTTCACGACGCCGGGATCCAAGAGAAGGCCCTGGACTGGACCACATCCTTCCTTTCCGGCAGAACACAAAGCGTCCGCCTCGCCCCCTTCCGATCCAAGGCCACCAAGATCATCTGCGGCGTACCCCAAGGCTCCTCCCTCAGCCCAACGCTGTTCAACATCTACATGGCACCCTCGCCCACGTCGCCCGACAGCACAACCTCAACATCATCTCCTACGCCGACGACACCCAGCTGATCCTCTCCCTCACCAAAGACCCTCACACCGCCAAAGCCCACCTCCACGAAGGAATGAAGGCCGTCGCCGAATGGATGAGGACCAGCCGCCTGAAGCTGAACTCGGACAAGACGGAGGTCCTCATCCTTGGTTCCAACCCTTCAGCCTGGGACGACTCCTGGTGGCCAACATCACTGGGAACAGCCCCGCCACCCACCGACCACGTACGCAACCTAGGGGTCATCCTCGACCCCACCCTCTCCATGACTAAGCAGGTCAACGCCGTTTCCTCATCCTGCTTCAACATCCTCCGAATGCTCCGCAGGATCTTCAAGTGGATCCCCACCGAAACAAGAAAAACAGTCACCCAGGCCCTCGTCACCAGCAGGCTGGACTACGGAAACGCCCTCTACGCAGGAACGACGGCTAAGCTCCTGAGACGGCTGCAACGCATCCAGAACGCCTCTGCACGTCTTATCCTCGACATCCCCGACGCAGCCACATCACACCCCACCTGAGAGACCTGCACTGGCTCCCTGTCAACAAGAGGATAACCTTCAAGCTCCTCACCCACGCACACAAAGCACTCCACAACTCCGGACCAGCCTACCTCAACAGACGACTCAGCTTCTACACCCCCACCCGCCAGCTCCGCTCGACCAGCCTCGCCCTCGCCACAGTCCCCCGCATCCGGAAACGACCGCCGGCGGCAGATCCTTCTCCCACCTCGCCGCCAAGACCTGGAACACCCTCCCCACCAACCTCCGACAGACCCAAGACCTACTGGCCTTCAGAAGACTCCTCAAGACCTGGCTCTTCGATCAGTAGCAGCACCACCCCCTCTTCCCCAGCGCCTTGAGACCCTCGCGGGTATGTAGTGCGCTTTATAAGTGACATGATTGATTGATTGATTG